>CM026897.1:7612883-7894912 GCA_015227895.2 Colaptes auratus | reverse complement strand
AAAAAAAAAGAGAAAGGAAGAAGAATAAAGACGAAAGAAAAAAAAAATGAAAAATTAGAAAGACAAAGAGAAAGGAAAACAGAAAAATTAAAAACAGAAAGAAAAAGCAAAAATACAAATAAAATAAAGTCACAGAGAAAAGAAAGAAGGAGGAAAGAAAGATAAAATGAAACAAACAAGACTACAACAAGCAGAAACAAAAAACTAAAATGAGCCTTTTTAATTTTTTCTACAGTGTGATTCCTTCTGTCAGCAAGTCTAATTTCTGGGACTGGGCATTTCCTATTTTCTCCACCCACTTTTCCTGAACAGGGTTAAACTCTAGTAAAATATGATTCTAGTGTGTGTCAGTAGGGAAGATTCAGTTTACTGGTCCTGTCATGTTCTAGGAAGCTCTCTGAGGCCAGAAAAAGTGCTTGGTTTTGGTTTAGGTTTTCTCTGCTGTGTTTGTTTTTTTTTTTTTAAATTAGATCATTGCACAAACCTAGTTTGGAGCACAGTGAAGGGAACAGAAAAATCAGCACAACCTCTTCTAGAAAGGGTGGGTAGAGTGTTTTTATGGGTAGTGGTGGGTTCATGAGAGACTTATCCTCCACCAGCCCCCATCTGCCTCAGAATCATCTTACTATCCCAGTTGTTCTTTCTGTGTTATAAGGCCAGGCAGGATTTTTGATTCAGAAGTTTATAACAGCAACACATATTTAATAAACTAATATAAAATCTGACATGGTGGGGAGGAAAGAAATTAAGGAGCAGAGACTGACCAGCTTATCCCAGGTGTGGCAGGCTGTTAGCAGCAATGCACTACAAAATACTTCAGACTAGAATATTCAGGTCTCTTTGGTGCCCAGCTGCACTCTCCACTACCATGGCTAATGTGCTATTCCTGAAGTTACAAGCTGTTTAACAAACAAAACTCCCAATGTTCTTAGAAAATTAAGTGTTGTGGGTTATTGTCTCTGGAAATAATCCTGGCTGGTAGATGGCTTGAAAATTTTTGGCTGTTGCTGCTACAGTCAACTGCTAATGGATTGTGCTGGTGGGAAGACCATTTTTCATAAATGACAGATTTTTTTGACTGTTATGCTTTTGGTTAGAAAAGTCTGTTCCCTGCCCAGAACTTGAAATACTCTTGGAAAATAAAATCCAGAGAGAAGACATTGAAGCAAGTTTGCTTTGTTAACTACTACAAAAGTTGGCAAGTAGTTCTAGTACAAGAGAACATAAGTAAATATGTTCTTTAAAAAATAACAAAGAAAACCTTAACTGTGAAAATGACAAATACGTGTCTTGAAAGCTATCCACTGAGTTCAAAACTTTTATCTTTTCCTTTCTAGAAATTGTGGTTACTGGGCTTTGATACTCAAGAAGTTCCAAAGGGCCTTTCTACAAATAAGTTACTTTTGCATTAACGATTTATTGAGTCAAGACCTTTCCATCACAAACAAGTGACTATTTGCTGTACCTGTTGGAATCCGAAAGAATAATGCAGGTGATGCCTTTGAAACTGAAATGTGCTTATTAACACTGTCTCACAAAGCCAGTGAGTGTTAGTAAGAAATGACAGTGTATGGCTCAAGTGCACATACTCCACTGCTGTCAAATTGCTTAGTATAAATACATGAGGTAGAATGGGCACCCAGCTAAGTGAATTCTTAATTGATAGGAGTTTCACCGCCTGTTATTTCTGGCTTTGTGGGCTTATGATTTTGGGGGTTTGTGTGTGTTTGTGAGTTGTTGGGGGGTGGGTTTTTTTGGTAGTTTTTTGTTTGCTTGTTTTTTTCTTTGCTTTAATTTGCAACATGATCCAAAGCTCACTAGAATCAACAGAAATTCACCCCTTGATTTCTATCCATCCTCAACAGCCAACAAAAATGGAGGGCATCAAGCACATATAGAGGATCAAATCCTGACAGCAGCAGAGCAAATTATACTAATTAATCTTTTCAATCACCTAGCTAATGTGGCAAGATTTGGGTGATGGATTACTGTTTGCTCTTAACTCTCCACTGCAAATGGTCAGCATCTTTTTCATTAATCCTTTTCTGAGAAAAAAGATTTAAATTAAAAAAGTTATACCTTTTCACAGAGGCTTGCAGATTGTTCCAGCTTCGGGGATAATAACTGTGGTGGTTTGGGCTGGGTGCCCTCTGCTGCATGGTGTACTTCCTGTGTCCAGATGTCCAGTGTCCAGCCCAGTGGGTGGACACAGGAAACCAGGTATCCCCTACCACAACCCCCTGCACTGCTATAAAATCCAGAGCGGGGTCTGGCACTGTCTCTTTCTTCCCTCGCCAGCACCCGGTAACTGGGGGAGACATCTCCCGCCTGGGGGATGGGCGGTCTCAGGCCTGGCCAGCTGAGACTAGCCTAGCAGTGGGGGAGGGGAAGAACAAGCCCTGGGGGTCTTGGGCCCACCCTCAGGTGGGGATGGGACGCTTCCGGGTCTGTTTTGGGGTTTCTTCTGTCAGTGTTTCTGGTTCTTTTGCACATTCACCCTTTTCTGTTTAAACTTTTCCATCACTTTTGCAATCCGTTTGTCAGAGTCGTTATTTCTGCCTGTGGTGGGGAGGGGGGCTGCCTCAACCCACTACAATGACTGTACTTCTTTGGAAACAAGGGCACAGCTTGGATGCCTCTGACACAGGTAACTATAGACTGGTCAGCCTCACCTCCATCCCTGGAAAGGTGATGGAGCAACTTATCCTCAGCACTATTCTTAGGCATATCAAAGACAAGAGGGTCATTAGGAGCAGTCAGCATGGTTTTACCAAGGGGAAGTCATATTTGATCAACCTGATGGCTTTTTATGAGGACATAACCAGGTGGATAGATGATGGTAGAGCAGTGGATGTGGTTTATCTTGATTTCAGTAAGGCATTTGACCCTGTCTCCCACAGCATCCTTGAAGATAAGCTGAGGCAGTGTGGTCTGGAGGATCAGGTAGTGAGGTAAATTGAGAACTGGCTGAAGGAAAGAAGTCAGAGTTGTGGTGAATGGGACAGATTCTATTTGGAGGCCTGTAACTAGTGGAGTCTCTCAGGGTTCAGCACTGGGACCAGTACTGTTCAATATATTCATCAATGACCCGGACCTGGATGGGGGAACAGAGAGTGCTGTCATCAAGTTTGCTGATGACACCAAACTGGGTGGAGTGGCTGGCATGAGAGAGTGTGCTGCCTTTCAGCCTGACTTGGACAGAAATTTAATGAAGTTCAACAAGAGCAAGTGTAGAGACTTGCACCTGGGAAAGAACAACCCCATGGACAAGAGTGGAATAGAATAGAACAGAATAGAACAGCATAGAATAGAATAGAATAGAATAGAATAGAATAGAATAGAATAGAATAGAATAGAATAGAATAGAATAGAATAGACCAGGTTGGAAGAGATCTTCGAGATCATCGTGTCCAACCCATCATCCAACACCATCTAATCAACTAAACCATGGCACCAAGCACCCCATCAAGTCTCCTCCTAAACACCTCCAGTGATGGTGACTCCACCACCTCCCCGTGCAGTCCATTCCAATAGGCAATCACTCTCTCTATGAAGAATTTTTTCCTAACATCCAGCCTAAACCTCCCCTGGCACTGTTTGAGACTGTGTCCTCTTGTTCTGGTGCTGGTTGCCTGGGAGAAGAGACCAGCCTCCACATGGCTACAACCTCCATTCAGGTAGTTTCATAGTTTCATAGTTTCATAGTTTCAGTTAGGGTTGGAAGGGACCACAAGGATCATCTAGTTCCAACCCCCCTGCCATGGGCAGGGACACTGTTGCCAGCACAGCAAGAGAAGCAGTGCCACGCACAGGAGCTACAACTGGCACACTGAGGCCAGAGCATCAGCAAGGCTTAAAAAAGTTGTAGAGAGCAAGAAGGTCTCCCCTGAGTCTCCTCTTCTCCAGGCTGAGCAACTCCAGCTCCCTCAGCCTCTCCTCATAGGGTTTGTGCTCCAAACTCCTCACCAGCTTTGGTGCCCTGCTTTGGACATGTTCCAGCAAGTCAACATCTTCCCTAAACCCAGAACTGGACACAGAACTCATGGTGTGGCCTAAACAGTGCAGTGTACAGGGGGAGAAAGCCCTCCCTGCTCCTGTTTACTACACTGTTCCTGATGCAGGCCAGGATGCCATTGGCCTTCTTGGCCACCTGGGCACACTGCTGGCTCATGTTCAACCTACTATCAACCAGTACTCCCAGGTCCCTTTCTGCCTGGCTGCTCTCCAGCCACTCTGACCCCAGCCTGTAGCACTGCATGGGGTTGCTGTGGCCAATGTGCAGAACCCGGCACTTGGATGTGTTCAATCTCATGCTGTTGGACTCTGCCCATCTGCCCAGCCTGTCAAGGTTCCTCTGCAGAGCTCTTCTACCCTCTAACAGATCAACTCCTGCCCCTTGCTCGGTGTCATCTGCAAATTTAATGATGATGGACTCAATGCCCTCATCCAGATCATCAATAAAGATATTAAAGAGAACAGGGCCCAGCACTGATCCCTGGGGCACACCACTAGTGACTGGCCGCCAGCTGGATGTGGCACCATTCACCACCACTCTCTGGGCCCAGCCCTCCAGCCAGTTCCTAACCCAGCACAGAGTGCTGCTGTCCAAATCACGGGCTGCCAGCTTGGCCAGGAGTTTGCTGTGGGGGACGATGTCAAAGGTCTTGCTGAAGTCCAGGTAGACCACATCCACAGGCCTCCCCACATCAACCAGGCGGTCACCTGATCATAGAGGGAGATCAGGTTGGTGAGGCAGGACCTACCTTTCCTAAATCCATGCTCGCTGGGCCTGATCTCTTGGCCATCCTGTAGGTGCTGTGTGATTGCACTCAAGATGACCTCTTCCATAATCTTGCCCTGCACTGGGGTCAGGCTGACAGGCCTAGAATTCCCTGGCTCTTCCAACTGGCCCTTCTTGTGGATGGGCATTTCATTATTGACTGGGGACAGACCTGCTGGAGAGCAGTGAAAGGGAAAAGGACCTGGGCATTCTGTAATTCTGTGATTCTGTGACTCATAAGGAAAGGGGAAAGGAAAGTGGAAGGGGAAAGGAAAGGGGAAAGGGGAAAGGAAAGGGGAAAGGAGGAAGGGGAAGGGAAGGGGAAGGGGAAGGGGAAGGGGAAGGGGAAGGGGAAGGGGAAGGGGAAGGGGAAGGGGAAGGGGAAGGGAAGGGAGGGAAGGGAAGGGAAGGGAAGGGAAGGGAAGGGAAGGGAAGGGAAGGGAACAACCAATCACCCCCCTGACCTGGAAATCCTGACATTGTTATAAAACATAATTCTTGTTTTCTGTAGAGCCACTCTCCTCTATCCAATAACCGATAACTCTTCTCCATCATGCTATAACCAAATTAATGATATTACCTTTAAATAAAAGAAACCAGAAAAAATTAATTTTAGAACTATGCACTAAATAATATTTCAACCTTAAAAACCTTCTGATAAGATGGCACTGGATGCCACCTTATTGAGCAACAGAGCAGGAAAAGCATTAAAGAACAATAAAAGAACAATTTGTAAGTGTTGTTTTGAAACATGTAAATAGTGCTGTCATTTGGTGAGGATTTTTTTTTCCTTTTCATTTTTGTACATTTCCATTTTCCAACTGCAGTTTTAGAACATTTCACTGCATGCTACTATCAATCATCCTTAGCCTAGAAATGTACTGTACATTAGTAATGTTTAATTGGCATATTTAAAGTAAATAGCTACTTAGTTTTCCTGTAAAATCTTTGGGAACAATTTCATGATACCACACAGCATTGTTTGTTCCAGGAGCAAATATTCATGTCTTGAATGTTAACTCTGACAGGAGACAATTAGAAGTATTGAAATATTCAAATTGCCAGGCCAATTAAATATAGGTCATTAAGATATTGCCTGCCAATGAAATAAGTGTGTCTCATACTCCATGCCTGGAAAATGATTTGGGAAATTAGGAAGAGATGTTAGATTGCAAAGAAAAAAAATAATAATTCATTGATCTTTGACGCTGGCCAGTGGAAAAATAAAACTTAACCATTCCACAAAATAGTCAGAGGAAAAACACTATGAGATGAAAAGAGAGGCAGTGAAATTCACAAGCTGGAGAGCAGGAGAAGAACAATGGCATGAGGCCAGATCCTGATCTCAGTTACACCCAGGCAGCATCTCAGGATGAAACTGCATGGCTGTAACTGAGAGCAGAATGTGCTTCCCGTTCTGCTGCTTGTTTATACCAACTCCCAGGGATCTGTTTCCACATCAGGTATAAACATCATTCTCTCCACATGCAATTCCTGAATTTTCTTCTGCATAACTGCAGGGGAGGGAGGCTGCTGCAAGCACACAATGCATTTTTAGGAGCGTATAGCCACTCTACCATATTTTACTAGGCAGGTCTTACTCTGATTCTCCTGTGAGATGTCTTGTAACCATGGCATGGACTTTCTCTCTCTCCAAGAGATTCCCCCACCACTCTCACACATGCTGCCAGATAAAGGAGGAGACATGTGGCATGCACCACGATGTGCACTGGCAGTCAGACCACTGCACGACTGGCAAAACACGGATGGCACTCTCTGTACTAAGTGGTATGTGATGTTTCATTTATATTTGCCAGCTGGCTAATAGTAGCCAAATGTTTGTTGCAAAGAGCGAGTGAGAGAGAAAAATAGCCATATCCTTTGGCACACAGAATAATAATAATCCTCCTCCAGAACAGGCTGGCAGTGCTCGAGCCAGAGCCATCTTTCCGACTCTGAGACACTATTAGATTCTCCACCCTTCTCTTCTAAATTCTGCAGCAGATTGTTTGGGCTGCAGAGAGATGGAGACAAGAGGTCCCATCTGGTACCAGTTCCTTATTTCTTTGTAGCTCTATAATAGCTCCAGGTCTTTTCACAGTTCATTGAGGAGAGAAGGGGAAGAGTTGAGTGAAGGGAGGTGTCAGCCCCAGGTACAATACAGGCCAGCCATCCTTTTGTTTTTCTTTTGTATTTCCTTTCTTTTCTTTGCCTCCAGATTGACAGGAGTTAACAGGCATCTGCTCTCCTGTGTTCTCTGCTCCATAATGCAGACCTGTCAATAGTTTCCACACTTACTGAGGTTATTTTGTGGGGTAAGACATTATACAGGGCTAGACAGAGCTGGTGTGAAAAATAACTTTTACATGACTTTTTTTTCCACACGCACCACCCCCACGACTATATGCTTTATTTTTTTCATAGGGCCTGGAACAAAACTTTTTGTTCTTTTACATTTTTATGTCAGCCTTTTCCAACAACTTATCTCCACTAACTAGAGGACTAACTGCACATCACCAGCGCCTTAATTTCAGAGCCAGATTTTGCCAAAGGACAGTCAGTTTCTTCTGCTTTGTTGCACAACAATGGTTCTTGTTCTGTACCTCTCCATTCTAGTATTAAAGGATTACCTTGCAGGCAGAGACAGTGAATTAGACTTTGCAAGATGTCCATGTATATACTCAGCAACATCTTCATCCCTCTCTGTTCAAGCACTGATATTCCTCAATCCTGGGTGAATCCAGAGTTTCAGTAGCAGTGAATTCTGACATTGTAACTAAAGAAGAAATGTCAGCAAGGGAAAAACACTACCCAAGAAAAGTTTTGGTTAGGACAACAAGATGTGAACTTCCAGGCTCTGCTGGAAAGGCAAGAGTCAAGCACCATTTCCAGCCTGCACCGAGCAGACAGGGAGGGGAGGATATCTCATGTGTCTGCCCCAGTGAAATCATAGAATCAATAAGGTTGGAAAAGACCTCAAAGATCATCAAGCACAACCTATCACCCAACACCTCATGGCTACTAAACCATGGCACCAAGTGCCACATCCAATCCCCACTTGAACGCCTCCACCACCTCCCTGGACAGCACATTCCAATGGCTAACAACCCTCTCTGTGAATAACTTTCTCCTCACCTTGAGCCTAAACTTCCCCTGGCACAGCTTGAGACTGTGTCCTCTTGTTGTGACACTGATTGCCTGGGAGAAGAAACCAACCCTCTCCTGGCTACAACCACCCTTCAGGTAGTTATAAACAGCAGAAAGGTCCCCCCTGAGCCTCCTCTTCTCCAGGCTAAATCCACAGACACTATTAGAGGCAGACCAGTCTCTTGACTCAGTGCTCTCTTTTTTTATTTTCCCCATTTCAACATGCTGATGTAGATTTGCTGCTTGGAGGAAGAGGATACTCAGAGACAGAAAAATTAAATGACAGATGACTTGATAGGCTAGAAATGTTGTTACTTTTTGTGTGGTCATCACCCTAGACCCAAGAGCAGAGAGAAAGTATGGACTACTCTTCAATATCCTTCTTGAACTTTGTTTCTCCTTAAAATTGCTTTGTGTGATGTGAGGAAAAAAAATAAATGGTCAGAACCTAGGTAATGAAACAGTATTTAATTACAGCAAGGCATAGTTTCAATATGATTTCTTTATCAGGTAATATTATGCACTAATTATTCATAAAGCGAGTGAGACATCACTTAAATATATTACGAGATGAAAAGCTGAGGAAATATTTTATTAACAAGAACTCTAAAATTTTGCCTTTCTCTCATGGTTTTGTCCTTGAAAAACAGAGGTTCAATTATTTATCAGCTCTATAACAAACATTTTTGATCAGCAAACTGCTGCTGCAGTAAGGAAACAGAAGCAAAATAAACACAATTACGTTACAATTCAAGGAAATAATCTGAAAGATGTTGAGTGCATTCTAAGAAAAAAATGACTGTCCTAAGGATTTATTGGATTGGACAGGACTTGAAGTTGTTTACCACACTAAAAGATCAGTCTCCCAAAATATACTAAAGAGATGGGTTTTTGTTAACCTGAGTTGGCAAATTTTTACATTGAACCCATGATAGTTTTCCCTTAAACAAGTGTTCAGATACGTCTGTGATTGACAGGGGGAATACGAGTGACTCAGAAGTCTTGATATAAAGTCCTTGATTTACTGTGTTTGTTGGCTACTAGAAACATGTAGAAAAAAAATCCAAGCTCTTTACTGTGGTCTTAATTTGCAACAGGCAAGTCATTATACCTTACCAAAACCTTAGAGAGAGAGGAGTGAAGCAGCAAAGCTATTGATAACATTTAGAACATGTGTATGCCTTTTCATTCACAAGTAGCTTTTCCCTGTTTAGTGACTTGCATGTGGTTTAAGCAGCAATACTTAACTCTGAACTTAAACATCAATTAAACCATCAGTGATAATCCACTAATGATACTTTCATTATTAAATTGAAATACATTGTTAACAGTAAGAAACTAGGTACATAAATGTCACATAATACATCTAAGAAAAATAAATGGATCTACATTTGTCCTCCAAAACAGTTGCTGTCTGATTTGTAGGCACTTTTCCAATATGCCTAATATTCCATCAAACATATCCAGTCTCATATAGCCAAGAATATTTTTGAAGTGAGAAGGTGAGCCATTGATTATTAAGTCTGCTGTAATGCTGTAACCCACTGAGACAAAACATTGCTGGGAAACAATAAGAGCTCGAGGGCACCTGGCCTGTGCAGGGAAAAGAGGAGAAGCACGCCTTCTGCTGCTATCTGATTTAAATTGACCACTTAAAAGCAGTGTTTTGAATGCGCTTTTGTTGGGAGGAAGTGTGAGAGAGCTCTGGGGAGAGTAGGGAAGGTGGAAAACAAGAATGAATATCTCTAATGCTCAGAGAGAGTGAATGTGTTGTAACTGGTAGAGTAAATATAAATAATATGAAAGTACTTCATTGCATCTGAAGGAAGAGCTTCTATAAATATCTACTGCACCAGTTAAAACTACACTAAATTATCACTCTCGGGGGGTGGGGAAACAAAACACAAAAACATTAATTGTAAGAAGACTCTTGGGCAAACCAATTGTTTCTATCAACACAAATTCATATGCAACTCCTTCCCCCTCCTAAAATTGGGAAAGAGTAGAAATTTTTCTCTCTTTACAAGCAATGTATTGCTCCGGAAAGATGTATATTTGTATACCTTTCCATAAAATACTGACCAAAGCAAATTGTCAAAACTGACTCTTTTGATCTAGATTTTAGAAATTTTCAAAATCCATTCAAATCAAAGTAAGCATTTGCTCTGACCCAGAAGTTTGTTACCGTGGAGATAATGTTTTTAACAACGCTTAACATCTACAATGTTTCTTTCTGGGCCTTTTTTTTTATTATTATTATTGTTTGGGGTTTTTTTGTTTGACTGTTATTTTTTGCTGCTCACTCTGGACATTACATGTTCAACACCCTGAAATTCCCAGCTATGTGAAACGTGCCAGAATAGGCTAAATTGCAGAAAAGGACACTCACAGAAGAGGCATAACTCAAGAGTACAATTGTCTAAACTGCTCCTAATTGCTCAGCAGATAGAGTGCAGCTATCTTTCAGTGCACACAAACACATTTTAACTGTAGCACATCTGATCTCTTCTTGCCTCCAGCCTCTGTCAGGGAGATTTGCTAACTATATCCCATGGGAAAAGTCACATGAGTTTGACTCAACTCCAGCTCTGACAACTGGGATTCCCTGCAGTCGCAATTGCTGTCGCTCAAGTCCAGCACTCTGTCTGCCCTGAAGAAAAGATTCACATCTTGCCAGAGAAGTATGAAAATTGCTGACTGATTAAGTCCAAACCTTAAATGGTATCCAGAGAGATGGTTAGCAATGCAAAGTGAGTGAAAATGCATACATCAAATGCATGTGCATTTACCCTATTATTTCAGATGGAAAACTAGAGGTAGAATGGATACACAGGCTTCCAGCAATGCACACAGTGCCTCCAAATCTTAATTATGTTTTCTAGACAACATTTTATCTCAGTTCTTCTTTAGAATAGCTAATAATAGAGATGTGCTGGTGAAACACCATGAAGATCTGTTGAGCTAATCTAAGACTAAAGTTTGTTATTCATTGTGCAGTGGTGCAGACAAGTGATAGTCAACAATGAAAATTGGAAGAAAACTTAGTATTGTACTCCTAGGAAAACCCATTTAAACCCCAGGAATGATTTGTGAATTCCAGAAAGGTAAACTCTGCCTCTCTGTTTCTCTGAAATATTCCAGATTTTATCATCAGGAGCTCACTAACCAGCAGTTCATATGATTCATATTCTCCTTAGTTTTCTTTTTTGTTTGCTTTTTTTTTTTTTGGTTGGTTGGTTGTTGTTGTTGTTTTGTTTGTTGGGGGTTTTGTTTGGCTTTTGTTTGGTTGTTTGGTTGCTTGGTTTGTTATGTTTGGTCTTTTTTATAGCATGTCTTTTAATCCTTTTGAAGTAACCAGGTAACCATATGCATCTTTTCCTGAACCCACAAGATTAAGGTGTTTGATCACGGATTTTTTTGAACTGAATTATAGGAATATGCTCAGAAATTTCTGCTGTAGCCAAGCACTTCTGTTAACCATGATCAAACCCTGGTTTGTATAATGCATAGGTTTTCAGATCTTTCCAGATTTCAGTTGTGTAACATCAGTCCTTACGTGACTCTACAACAGTGTCTGGTGCAGCTGTTAGGATCATTGGGATTTGAAACATCTTTCCATATTAAAGGAAAAGATTTAAAGTGGGGAAATAGAAAAAAAATAAAAAACCCACCCAACCTCTTGGCCTAATTAAGAAGAGTGAACTAGATTTAACGATGAACAATTTATTGGCAGTTAATAGAGCTCATGCATGGTAGCCAGGAGCTAGATAATTTATCATTAAAAAGACTCTCCATTACACGTAAAATCCCTTTTCTCTTGATAAAGCTAGCAACTGCACTTCACAATTACCATTTTTATAAGCTTGACTCACTGGCAAATGAAGCTGTATTTCACAGAGTAGCAGCAAAACTTGTAGGTGCTGCAAATATTTAAATATGCAAGATTCAGGGTCTTTGTTGAACAGTTTATGTACTCCTCTTCAGTTGATGCTTTTGCACAATTATGACCTTGAATGTCAAGGCTTCATAATCTGGCCTCCAGTAGCTTCATAATCCATCTGGAAAGCTCCTTAAAATACTTCTAGTTAATGCAGTCAATAAAGTACATTGTAGGAAAGCAGTCTGTAAACACCCATGTATACTCCACATGTTTCAGCATCGTGAACTTGCATGACAAGCAAACTGCTGCTCCCATGATCAAAGTGGTAACCTCCAGCAAGCCAGTGGGATTCAGGGTGGGCTATGACAGGAGTAAATTTGGCTGTTTCTTTTCTCTTTGTGATTCAGAAATGGAGAAATTTGTGCTCTACATGTTGGTTGTCAACATGCATAGATGCAGATGTGTCAACGCCACCAAGTCTAAACCTGAGAGGCTGGCTGTTGGCTACCATACAGATCCAGACCTATGCCTTTCTTCTTAACAAGCTGGGAATGGGAATGGGATTTTCAACCACCACAGAGAATGGAATCACACACTTTTTGATGATTCATCAGGTGACACCTTTCCCAGTGAGCTTTACTTAGCTAATGCCCCAGCATGGTGCTTTTACTTGGATTGGATGAATACCTGTTTTCATCTTCTGATATCCGCAGGCCACATTTCTCTGTGCTTTTCTTCCATGAACTATCTACATCTCAACTGTCAAAAGCTTTGCATGAACTTCAGAAAACACCTTTGAATTTTTCAGTATCAGAGGAATTATATGTGTAATGGCATGGGGAAGGTTTCCCAGTGAAGGTTCTGCTCTTTCAAAACCGGCACCCAATGGAGAAGGGTTTAATCCGCTGGCTGTGGCTTTGGGGCCTATTTTCATAAAATGAAGGCTGCTGGAACTGGAAAACCAAAGCATTACCTCACTGTAACTTCTAATTCCTCATGAATGGAAAATGAAAATATAAGCAAAGGGTTTCTCTGGAGAAAGAGATGAAGAGCATCAGTCTCTTGGCCCTCTGTCAGATGAGCTGGTAAAAAACTAAGTAATTCCTAGTTTACTTAGTGAAGAAATCTACAAAACCTTTCAGGATAGTAGTTGAGATGAGGTTATCTCTCTTCACAAAAACTTGAAGATCTGACACATTTTCCAGCATGATTTCTCCAGGTTCTGTCCCTCACCAGGTAAGGAAGAAGGCAATTTCACTGTGCAATTTCGCTGCGCAATAAGGCAACCCATGCAATGCAGTGTTGATAGCAGTATCTTGGTCTATTGGAGGAGATGATGAAGAAAATCGTGTAATCTATGAGCTTGATGAGTCTTCTCCAGGCACAGAGAACAGGAAAGGACAGGCTACCTTGGAGAAAACTGCACCTGATGATTACCAGACATTGCCTCTTCATTTCTTGAAGGAGATTTTGGGCACCTTAATGCCCATTCAGCTGGAAGTCCCTGGTTATCAGGACATGCAAGATCTGTTCTCTGTCTGTTTCTCCATCTCTTTTCCTACTCCTGTTTTCTTTCAGGCAGATCTCCGTGGTCTACAGGTGTGAATGTGCAATGCCACTCTTCAGCACTAGCACCTGGTAATGAACTGATGATAGCATGAGTTGGTACCCAGTGAGAGGGAAATGAAACCTAGAATTAGACCAAAGCAATAACTAACTGCCATTTTTGAGGAGAAAGGTCCAAAACCCATAAGAATGTATTGATGAGATCATTTAACAGTCATCCTGCCATCTGGTTTCTTGCTTGTCTAGAGAGGGCCACACTCCAGCAGCTTCAACAATGGTCACCTGGTCCCATTGTAGAACATAGGGAACACTTGCAGAGCTGTGTCAAGAAGGCTGACAGAAGGTGGGAAGAAAGTCTCCTGCAGGGAGAAACAGGTAGCAAAAGGCAACTTCTTAATCACATCTGGTGTAAAGAGTGAAACACCTGCCTGGTGCTGATTTTCAGTCCCCAGTGTGAAGTGGCATAGACTCAGTAGGGTTCCAGAGATCATCTAGTCCAACCCCCCAGAATAAGGTGCACAGAAACCTGTCCAGGCAGGTTTGAAATCTCTCCAGAGTAGGAGAATCTACAACCTCTTTTGGCAGTTTACTCCACTGCTCCAGCACTCTGAATGTAAGTAAGCTTTTCCTTAAGTTTAAGTGAACTAAACTGTTCACCTGTCAATGGTCAGGATGACTCAGTCTCTCTGATGGGAGAAATCTCTGACCTACAATCCTGTGATGACTCTGAATATGGTAAAAGATGTGAACCACTGCGTTAACTTTTACAGAATCCCTTTTGTGTACAAGCATAGATTCACTTGATTTACTATTTGCTAGCTAATATGGTACAACATGTTTGATGTGGTCTTAATGGACAGTACAAAACGGAGCCTTTGTGGTCCAGCTCCAGAACTTTCCTGGCTCATAGCCCCTGTCACAGCTGTAGCAGGAAAAACAGACTTCTGGGAGGAGGTGTTCAGACTCCTCAGCATCTGTAGCGTCACCTTTCTGTCAGCTGTTGAGTATTTATAAGGAAGTTCACAAGATTAAATTGTATTTTATACATATTTTCCATCATGATACTTAATAGAAGAAAAAAAAAAATTGCTTTTCAAATAAAAGAAAATAATCCCATTTTTCTTTGTTGAAGACTTATCTTTAAAAAATTAATATCTGTCAACAGGCTGCAAGGCTGTTTTCAAAGGGTAAAAATTCTAACTTACTGTGTTACACAATACTGGCAGAATACATATTTTAGAAGTCTAACATAATCAGAGATAATTAATCTCATCAAGGTAATAATAAGACAAACAGCTGCATCAATCTACACAGCGATGACTGATGTAACGAATGAGGTGAGCACAGGTCAGCCACAAACGCAGTCACTGGCAGCAGTGGCCCATGAAAATTCAGATCTTGAAAGACTACCCGAATCCAAATTTCCAAACAGACTGCATTTTCCCCTTTCCTCTGCATCTAAAGATCTCAGTCTTTCAATATATAATTTTGCAATAATTTATGAAAATGGTGAGCAATGTGGAATGCAATCAATCATTCATACTTCTGAATGAAAACCCAGAAATAGCAATGCTGCTCTGCAACTCTGTCAAGAACTGCTGCTGACATCATGTTCGTCCTGCCATCCTGATGAACTTTTTGCCTCATCAGCAACTAAAATAAGCTTTTACTTCACAAAAGCTTTACATTTAATTGTGGGTTTCAGCCATTTATAGGAAGGGAGGGAGGAAATATGATTTGTAAACATATTACAAGTCTGCGTTAATTCTTTCCTTTGATCCAGCTCAACATTGCCTTCCAGAGCAATAGGACAAGAAATAAAAAATAATAGTAGTAATAATAATAGACCCATTTTTTTAATGCCCAAAGAAATCAGAATTCTCTGTTAAAAAAAAAAAAAAAGGAGGGGGGGGCAGATTATGCTTAAATAAATAAAAGTAATGTCAGGACTTTCTTAACCTAGAGTTAGTGCTTTGGAGAAGCCAAATATGTTTTGTTCTCATATTTTTAAGATGGAATGCATTTATTTTTTTAATTCAAAAAAGGCTCAGGAGAATTAACCCACATTAAGCTAATTAGCAGTAGAACAAACAACATGAGGGCAAACCATAAATTAAAAAATTCAGTATTTTTACTTTAAAAAACCCCAAAACAACCAAAAACCCAAGAAAAATCCTCACTTCATTTTCATTCAGTTCTTGAGTTTTTCCTCAGTTCTCTTATCAGCCAGAAATTATTTATTTATTAATTACAGTAGCTGAAGGGGGCCTGCAAGAAAGCTGCAGAGGGACTTTTTACAAAGGCTTGTAGTGATAGGACAAAAGGCAATGGCTTCAAGCTGCAAGAGGGTAGATTTGACTGGATATTAGGAAGATACTTTTTACAATGTGGGTGGTGAGGTGCTGGAACAGGTTGCCCAGGTTGTGAATACATCCTCCCTGGAAGTGCTCAAGGCCAGGTTGCATGAAGCCTTGAGAAGCATGGTCTAGTAGAAGGTGTCCCTGCCCATGGCAGGGCTGTTTGAACTAGGTGATCTCTAAGGTCCCAGACCATTATATGATTCTATGATTTAATTCTTTAATCCTACTAAGTACCCAGCACAAGGAGAAGGATGCTGAGGTGGAACCCGACATGAATCAAACCTACATGAAGCACAGGGTAAGGTAAGGCCCCATCACCTGTGAGAGAGGAACATCACCTGGCCAGCATCATGCAGAAGAAGGATGTAATTTGCAAGCAGCCTTAACCAGGATTGCTTTTAAGTGCTTTTAAGGAAGTTTTAGTTAAGCAAGATAGACTGAGTCTATCCAGTTTGATCACATAGACCAAGTCTCAAATTAAAGCAACCTTTTTAAACAATAGTCCTCTCTCTTTTAATGTATCCTGTGGGTCTGAAGCTAATAAAGATTTTCCACTGGCAGGGAGGTGTTTTGAATCAGGACCTGCTTGTGAGAGAAAAAAATCAGAGCCTGAGCAGTTGAGGAAAAAGCAGTCTGCCTGAAAAGCAGTGCACTCACATATTGAGAAACGCTTTAATCCTTTCACAGTTTGCTTGGACTCATGCCATTTCATTTCACTTAAGAAAATCTACCACTGGATAAATGGTGCTCATATAAACAAAAGTTATTTTGTTTTATTTTCCTGCATATTGCTATTGATCCTTTTCATTCACAATTTTCAAATCCTTTTAGTCGAGTAAATTGCTTTCAACAGTCTAAGTTTTCCTGATATTTCTGCTACTCTACAGAGATTTGGCAGATCAATTCTTCATAAGATCAGAGTCTTGCCCTAACTGATTTTCAACTCTATATATTAGGTTAGTGAATGCCAAAAAAAGAAACATTCACAAAACTGCTTTGTTAGTGGTCTCATTTCAGGAGGTTGATGGTATGAAGATGTGATACAAACTTTGAGTCTTACTTTACCAAAGTAAGCAAATGTACCTGCTTCCTAAGGACAGTTTGATGATGCAATTGCAAAGCAAGAGTCATTATTTTCAGATACATAATTCTTATGTAAATGAAGCCTGGTCTGTAGGAAAAGGAGAAAAAAATTGTATCCTAATTAAAAAAAAAAAAAATATATATATATATAAGCTAACTGTAGCTTTAAAATGCCAAGTCTAGAGATATAAATAGAGTTATCAGAAAAAAAATCCATTAAATATTTCAACTTCCTCCTAAAATTGATCAGTTTTCAAAGCCTTGGTCAAAAATTATTAAGTTATCTGAACATATGTGAAGTCAAAGAGAGATCAAAGAATTAAGTGATTTTATTTATGGCAGAATCACTCGCAAATTATGGAAAGAAAAGAGAAATATATTCTGCCATATTTTGACAGGAAATTTTCTGTCTTTTCCGATTTTACCGAAGAGAAAGAATAACCCCCTGACCAACTCTAGCTACTGTAATATCTTCACAGTAAGGACTCCTCATAAGGTAGGGAAGAGGGCAATTATTTGGAGGCAAAAGAATATATTCAATCTATTTTTAAAATAAGCTTTAATAGAGAAAAGTGCTTTGCCACATAGCAGAGCAGCCGAAGCTGGGGTCTGGGCAGAGTTTCTTCAGTGCTATCATTAGATGTCTGACACACATGTGATATGCTGCTCCTGGAGAAAATACGTTTTGCAACACTCCATGATTGCACAGAAAATCAGACTGCAAGATGGGAAAAGGTATGAAATGGATAGTTGTGCACAGAGTTTGAATATTCACCCCCAGAAGAGAGTTATATTGGAAGCAGGGAGATACCAAAGCCATCATATCTGAATGAGCATCTGGTCTGCTTCCTCCATCCTCTTTGTGAGAGTCTGGAAATCAAACATGCTGAGACAATAAAACCTCTCATTCTATCAGCTTCTGTATAGGAAAGCTGAAACCTTTCAGCATGAAGGAGAATAATGAGCAGATCAAAGGGTGACCTGTTAGGAACAGAATGGAAATACAAGACACGTATCACACAGATGAAGTCTCGCTATGTAAACTTTCACTGTACTTTGCTGTCATGATTTGGCCTGCTGCATAGCACGGGTTCCAGGGAAAGCTTTTGATGTGAGGCATTTCTCTGAGGCTTGTACACAGTGGCCATCTGCTTAAAAAAAAAAAAAAGAAAGAAGAAGACATATATTGGTTTATTCACATGCATCGAGGATCTGCAAAGCTCAGCCTTGGCAAGCACCTACTGCTGAATTCAACCAGAATTTCAGTGAGTAGATCTGCAGAGAGCTGTGTGCTATCTGTGAACAGTGCTTTCAGCTAATGCCTTTTGGACAGTGTCTTGCACAGAAAACAGCCAAGGATGAAATAGCTTGTTCCTGCAGAGGGTCACAATAAAAGGAAAAGTGACCAACTGTGGTTATTGCACAGTAATTGGGGCATTTACCAAGGATAGTGCATCGTGTCACTCACTTTTATTATCAGACTTCTTGGGAGCAGCCCATGGTCAGTGGTGTGAAAGACTAAATGTAAAAGAATCATTATGTCTTACTCTGGAGCCAGAAAGAGATGGTGTCAGCAGAACGAGCCCAGTACCATGCTCCAGCCTGTGCAGAAAATGAACATGAATATCGCAAAGGACATCTGTCAAAACTTCCTCAGTCTTCTTTGGAAAAGAACAGCTCAGAATAAGTGACACCTGGAAGCTTCAAGAGATCATTTATTGTGCAGGCCACTTTTCTTATGGAATACATTCTATTCTGACACCATATCTTCATGTGAAATACGGGCATTAAAAGTCATGGCCAGCAATGATGCCAGTGTTTGATCTAAGGATGGAATGAGGAGCCTGCTATTCCAGGCTCTAATCTTCCAGGTGGTCCATAGACAATGCTGGCTAAAGCTCCTCCTCAGAAACCTCTGTCATCAGCAGAAATGTCTCAACTACCATGGAGAAGCAGCTCCAGACTGTCATCCTCTATGTATATATGCTATTCTCTAGGTTTTAGGATGAGAGGAAATCACCTCAAACTGTGCCAGGGGAGGTTTAGATTGGATATGAGGAAAACAATTTTTACTGAAAGAGTGGTCAGGCATTGGAACAGGTTGTCCAGGGAAGTGATGGGGTCACCATCCCTGGAGGTGTTCAAGAAAGGTGGAGACATGGCACTTGGGGGCACGGTTTTGTGGATGTGGTGATGTTGGGTTGACAGTTGGACTTAGTAATCTTTACAGTGTTTTCCAACCTTAATGATTCTATGATTTCATGTCAAATTCATAGGGAAACAAACTTAATTATTTCCATTAGCTTTGTCTATTGACTGTTTGCTCCAGCTAGAGGAAACTGGTGCATAAGAAAACTGCTTTCATGAGTCACTAGCCGTTACTTTTTTTATGTGCCTTCTTTGGAACATTACTGAACATTTCAGTTTCGTTTAGCTCTCCACCTGAGTCTACTGCAATGGCTGCAAAATCCTAGCTTTTCATGCTTTCTGAGCACCAGCCTTGGAATATTGACTTGACTCAAAACTTTCACCACTTTTCTGTAGTTCTTGGGATTCTTCTTAGTGTAACTCAGCTATCCGTCAAAGAGCAAACACAGCCAGCACTCTTCAGCACAGCCTGATAGCCTTGCAGCTGTGTTCTGCTTTAATACACATTGTGCACCAGAAAAATGGGAAAGGATAAGCAGCTCAATTCTGAACCAGCCAATCTCTTGGGCCTTTACTCTTTGGGCCTCTAATAGCTGGCTCTTTCTCTCTTTCTGAAGTTACATACAAAAACATGTGAAATAGTCCTAACTCTCCACACTATCAAGCACATCTGCTTCCACTAGAATGAAAACCTCTCTAGGAATCGATGAAGCACACATAGAGGGTCTAATTAAACCCCTATGCCATTTCCTCCCAAACTGTCAAACTGCAATTCTTACCATGTATTCATCCACCTCCAGTGGTGGAGCAGCCATTTTAGCAGGGGTGTGCTTCAGCAGGGAGCCAGGGTAACTTGACAGCCATGCTGACATTGCACTATACATAGAACGGTTAGAATGAAAAGCTGAAGGCCAGGGATGTAAGACAGTTGAGAAGTTCTCATGAGTGTACAAGAAATACTGGTGTGCTTGTAGGATGTTATAAATTAGTTCTGTGTGTCAGTGCTCTGGGAAGAAGAAATGTAGAGTCCTGCACCTGGGATGGAGCAACACCAAGCATCAGTACATATTAGAGGCTGACCTTTACAATACAATACAATACAATACAATACAATTCACCAGACTGAAAGAGACCTTCAAGACCACATCCACAGGCCTCCCCACATCCACCAGGCGGGTCACCTGATCATAGATGGAGATCAGGTTGGTCAGGCAGGACCTGCCCTTCCTAAAGCCATGCTGGCTAGGCCTGATCCCTTGGCCGTCCTGTAAGTGCTGTGTGATCGCACTCAAGATGATCTGTTCCATAATCTTGCCTGGCACTGAGGTCAGGCTGACAGGCCTAGAATTCCCTGGCTCATCCAACCGGCCCTTCTTGTGGATGGGCACCACATTGGCCAGCTTCCAGTCTTCTGGGATCTCTCCAGTGAGCCAGGACTGCTGAAAAATGATGGAGAGCGGCTTGGCCAGCTCATCTGCCAGCTCTCTCAGCACCCTAGGATGGATTCCATCCAGTCCCATGGCCTTGTGGGGGTCCAAGCAGCTCAGAAGATCTCTAACTACCTCCTGGAGCAGCGGGAAACCATGCAGCTCCCTGGCTCCTTCTGCCAGCTCTGCAGGCCAGCTGTCTGGAAGATGTTCTGCCCAGCTAGGAAAAATTGAGTCAAAGAAAGTGTTAAGTACCTCTGCCTTTTCCTCATCCTTTGTTACAACGTTCCCTTCTGTGTCAACCAAGGAGTGGAGGTTGTCCTTGCCTTTCTTCTTGCTATTAATATATTTATAGAAGGACTTTTTGTTGTCCTTCACAGCAGAGGCCAGTCTAAGTTCTAAATGGGCTTTTGCCTCCCTAATTTTCTTCCTACATGTCCTAGCAACATCCCTAAACATTCCATAGGTTGCCTCCCCTTTCTTCCAAAGATGATACACCCTCTTTTTTTCCTTTAGTTCTATTAAAAGTTCATTACCCATCCAGGCTGGCCGTCTGCCCCGGCGGCTCATCTTCCAGCACATTGGCACAGCCTGTTCCTGAACCTTCAAGAGTTCTTCCTTGAAGTAGGTCCAGCTCTCCTGGACCCCTTTATTTTTAAGGGCTGTATCCCAGGGAACCTTCTGAGTTAGTCTCTTGAGTAACCTGAAGTCTGCCCTCCTGAAGTCCAGGATGGAGGTCTTCTTGCTACCCCTCTTAGCTTGGCTGAATACCAAAAACTCAATTATCTCGTGGTCACTGGTGCCTAAACACCCTCCGACCACCACATCACCCTCCAGCCCTTCCCTGTTGGTGAAGAGGAGGTCAAGCAGAGCCTTATCCCTGGTAGGTTCACGCAGCACCATGCACTCTAAGAACCTCCTAGACTGCCTCCTCTCTGCTGTGTTGAGATCCCAGCAGATATCAGGCAGGTTGAAGTCACCCATGAGAATGAGGTCAGGTGATCTTGAGACAGCCTTAAGCTGCCTATAGAATGCTTCATCGATATCTTCCTCCTGGTTGGGTGGTCTATAACAGACTCCAACCAGGATGTCTGCCCTCCCGATCTTCCCTCTAATTCTCACCCACAAGCACTCAACCTGATCAACCCTGATCTCCAGCTCAATGGCATCTAGTGCCTCCCTGATGTACAGAGCCACCCCTCCACCCCTTCTTCCTTGCCTGTCTCTCCTGAAGAGCCTGTAGCCATCAATTGCAGCGCTCCAGTGAGTTGTCCCACCACGTCTCTGTGATGGCAACTACATCATAACTTTCCTGCTGCAACAAGGCTTCTAGCTCCTCTTGTTTGTTACCCATGCTTTGTGCATTAGTGTACATGCACTGCAACTTGGCTGCTGGTTTCACCTCTAGCTCTAGCTTATCACCCCCAGACTCCTCCCTGAGGGGGCTGGTTTCAGCCCCTTCCCCCTTCGAAGCTAGTTTGCTTTGGGAAGCAACTCCACAGAGAAGGATCTTGGAGTCCTGGTGGACAATAAGTTATCCATGGGGCAGCAAGGTACCCTTATGGCCAGAAAGGCCAGTGGTATGCTGGGGCACATTCAGGAAAGGTGTAACCAGCAAGTCAAGAGAAGTATTCCTGTGCTGTTTAGTCTGGCAAGACTGAGAGGGGATCTTACTAATGTCTACAAATATCTGAAGGGTGGATGTCAAGAAGAAAGGAGCAGTCTCTTTTCAGTGGTGTCCTATGATAGGACAAGGGGCAACAAATACAAACTGGAACACAGGAAGCTCCACTTCAACATGCGGAAAAACTTCTTCACTGTTGAGAGTGATGGAGTGCTGAAGCAGACTGGCCTGAAACGTTGCAGACTCTCCTTCTCTAGAGACTTTCAAGACCCATCAGGATGTCTTCCTGAGTGACCTGCCCTAGGTGATCCAACCTAGGCAAGGCAGTTGGACTCCATGATCTCTGGAGATCCCTTCCACCCCCTACTATTCCAAGAAGCCAAAGTCATAGAGAAAAATGAAGCTAAATAACATGATTTTAATATATTTTATATTAACATAAAAACATTAGACTACAAGAATGGTCACCCTGGGTCCAATCAGAGACATAGTCCAGCCTGTTACCTGCCCTCCACCAGTGATGGGAAATTAGTGCCTGCAGACAGATTATGGAGATGAGCGTGTGGTTGAAGCTTCCTCAATTGCTACTCCAGATGGTGGTGGTTCTGAGATAATGTCCTTGTAATTAGTATCCCTGATGCTAAGCCCCCTTACAATGCATGGATATAATAGAAATGCTCTTAAAGGATTGTTTGAGACTAAGAAATCCACACCTTCTTCACAGAACAACTGAATCCAAGCATGGTAGCACTTGGAAGGGACGTCTGGAGATCATCTTGTCCAACACCTCTAGTAGAAGGGTCCCCTAGAGCCACTAGGTATCCAGGTGGATTTTGGAAGTCTCCAAAGACGATGACTCCACAAACAATCTGGGCAGCCTGCTCCAGGGCTCCATTACTCTCAAATATTATTTTTAAATCATTCAGGTTTAATTTTATGATTTATCTAGAAAAGGGGCATAGCACCACATGCTCACTCCTTTGTTTGAGCTTTCTCTGCTGACTGTGCACCAGGAGTTTGCCACCAATGTAATGCTCATCACCATAACCACATCACTTTTTTAATAAACTTCATGTTGCAGAGCCAGAAGTATTCACTTCAATTTTGGTTTTCCCCTTTTCAGGAGGATTGTTTATAATCTTCCTGTGCAATATAAACACTAGGAATGTGTCTTTTACTCTCTTCCTCCAGATGTGGACATAGACAATTTCTGTAACATCAGAAGCACATCTGTGACTATTCTTTTATCTGTTTCTCATGAATCCAGGTGCCTCTTGAGGACAACCATCTTCTACTGATTGCTTTGCTCTGGCTTACTTGTTTTACAGTTTTTATTGGGACCTTTTGCAAGGATCTGTATGCAACTGTGAACTGCTTTCTTATAACATCAGGAGGTCATGAAGTTCAGTGTGTTAAATACAATTCAAAAGCTGCTGTCACCTGTTCTGAATGCTCTTAGGGCACCATATAAAGCAGCCAGTAAATTATCTAACCATATGCATAACCTGCAAAGCAAATACCATACACTAAGGGCTCAGAAATTTCTTTGTGTGCATTCTACAGTGGCAGCCAAAAATTAGGAAAAAAGTTTTAGGTATACAACCTACACTGTAATATTCCTAGGATTAACAAGCCTGAAATTTTCTCTTTTGCAGTTCTTCCTCAAGTCATTTTATGATTTTTGCCTCAGATTCCTGCTATGTAAAATTAAGTGATTACGTTTTGCCAAACTTGCAAAAATGTTGTGTGGATTTTTTTGTTGTAGGTGTGGTGTTATGAAAGCCTAATTTAGGACTATTAAGATATATATAGATATAGCTAAACAGATTTTCCCTCAGAAAATGTTCATAGACCTCCTCGGAAATTCTGACAGAATAAAGAAAAAGGAGAAAGAAAATAAACCCCTACAATTTCAACTGAGAAAAAAAACACTTTATTTATGTATACAAGGGCTTTCTAGAAGCACTAGACCACAAGTGTTTGAAGTTTTGAGCTTCGTTCTGCTTCCAGTAAAGTCACAGACTTATTCTAATGTGAACATATTGCTGAGGATTTTTAAATATTCAGCTTTGAAAAAAAAAAAAAAAAAAAACAACTAATTGAAATCCTTATAAGGAGAAAATAATAACTCTACAATTGTGCAGCCGTCTCACATAAGGATTGGTTATTGCGGTCCGAGGCATAGTGCAGAATCCCACTGCAAGAAGACATTTGCCAACAGATTCAGTTGAGCATTGGACATGTCCAAGGTATTTTGCACCCACATTCATGGATAGCTGTGGAATCCAACTTGCTGCTTTGCAACAGCCTGGCTGCACCCAGCTGAATTTGATGAACAGAGTATCAGTAATATCTTTAAAACAAATGAGCCTACTACGATGTAAGCTGGTTAATGATTAAAAATAATTGGTTAGGCAATTAGTCTCTGTTCGCATGCAATGCGTGTAAAATAAATGCCGTTCTCGAGATAACACCTGAATTACCTGGAGAGAGACAAAATAATGCAAAACTTGTTAAGGGCTCTGTTCTTTTAATAAGAATAATGTGGAGTACTGAAATATTCTTGGTGTGTTATTCTACTTCTGGCAGAAAAACACAGTTTCTTGGCTGAATTCCCAAGTATTAAGTTAGAAAACACTTGACATTGTGTGCGGCTGGACTCAATTCCAGCACAGTGTAAAAGTATTCAAGTGCTTATTTTTAGATTTACCATATTAATGAAGTAATAACTTTCTTCAGCATGGACAGCAAATACCCATGCCATCTAGAAGAACTTCTGTATGAGTACCTAGACTGCATAGGAAAGGTCCAGTCTGAAAAATGACTGTTTTAATAAATAAATTGTTTAACTATTAATTAGTTAAAGCTGCATCTGACACAGCTTCAAAAGGCAAAATACTGACCAAACTATGAGTTTCCAAGAGCAGAGTTTAATCTCCAGGATAATATAAGGCTTCCCAATATTCATTCTGTTGAAAATAAATTTAATAAATGTCTTGTAAAAAGACAATGTGAAAATTTTGTTCTAGTTGATATCTCACTTTTTAAGTCACCCCCTCCTCTCAGACACTGGATAATTTTCCAAAGTAGGGTCAAATTTATGCTATTTCAGAGGTACTGCAAGGTGCAAAGCAAAGAGAAAGAAACGCTGGATCAGCTGAAAGCTCTAATTGTAATTTCAAGTTCTGGAGAAGTTTGTTTTCACTCATTACGCTCTTATAAGGGACTGTGAATGGTATGGCAGCATCTCCTTAGGACCTAGAAGTTAGACGCTCAGAAGATGCTCAGAAGAAACCTACTGGGACACTGAACATGTTTAGTTGTCCATTGTTGAGGTGTTGTGGTGTGTGTGCAAGATCATGAGGGACGCAGGGTTAAAATTAAGAAAGAATGAGAAATCTCCCTGCCTCTGTAGAGCTCAGTGTCAATGAGCCACAATGCACCCTCAGTTCTTAGAGACGCTTCTAAAAGGCAAACCTGCTCAGCACCTCTCAGGGCAGCTTAACAACACATTTAATTTTTTCAAGTCAGTTGTAGGTTGTTTCACTGTGCATTGATTTAAAGAATAAACATCTGTGAGCTCTGACTCCTAATCATGTAAATGAATCAACGTCCTGGGGAACACAGGCTTGTTTCTTTCCACTTATGTTGGTTTCTTACTGCTGTATGGCTAATTCCTGACTTTAAATGCATATAATGATAATAGGGCAAAGTATGAAGCATTGAGCTACAGACACTCAAAACAAAAGATGTAGCTTCTCTTCCAGGATGAAAAATATTTACCTCAGCTATTTTATAACATACCTCCCTTTTCTATACAACCACTTTGAAAAAAATTCCTTTCAAATACAATTAATTTTTACTCTCTGCTCTTGCCTGCTCACTGGCTCCAGGTCTAGGAGGTTTGGGGATGTTGGTATCCTAAAGATATCTCTCTCTGCCTTCAGATAGGAGCAGCTGTTTAAAAGTATTTCATCCCCTACTCCTTAAAAATAAAATAAAATAAAATAAAATAAAATAAAATAAAATAAAATAAAACAAAATCACACAAAGCACCACCCCACAAACACAACAGATCCATGTCTCTTTCAGTGGGAAAATACAGTTTCCCATTTACAAGGAATAGTTGTAAAGTGAAGACCCTGATGAGCCACTTATATCTACCCACGTCAGGTAGACCCACTCAAGTCTGGGCCCCACAGCTTCACACATCCAAGCACAAGGATTTATGGACAAGGATTTATTCTTTCTTTGCTTCAGAAATGCGCTGGAAGGACAAGGATGCTAATCTCTCAGACGTTTGAAAGAAACACTGGGTCCCCCTGGGGACCCGATGCACATTGATTTTAATGTTGCTAGCATATTCCACATTGTTTTAGACAATCTGCACTGAAAGGAAACACTTGGTCTTGGAACAGGTGTTCTCAGGAGCACATAATTTTCATGTGTCCAGAGAATGTCATCATCAGTTGAGAAGATTAACATGAAGGGAGGAGGAAACGGTGGAGAGGTGTAATGATGGAGAAGCAAACATACCCTGGTGGAAACAGATTCCAGACAATCCCTTTCACTCATGGAGCTCCTGGGATACAGAAACCCACAGCCCACACGTTTGCAAAGGCAGAAGGAGAAAGCATCCATCCTCCAAGTTTCCTTCTTTCACAATATTCAAACTTTATTTCTGAAATTTCTGAGGATGTTATGCACTGTGGCAGGGGGGGGAGACATAAAAAAAAAAAGGTAAAGAAATGGAAAACCATCCCAGTCTCCAGCTCACTGTCAGCCATCCTTGGCTGGAGGCCTGAAGCTTCACCACAAGCCGGCACGTGGTGCTCTGCATAGAGCACAGCAGCCACTGCTGCTTAGAGCAACAGCTGGGCTGTAACATCCGCCTCTCATTGTAGTAACACTTCATTAAAAAACATAGAAAATGCTCAAAATATTTCCATGCCTCACAGCCCATATCTGCTAAACTGATTAGAAAATTAAATTATCTGTTTTCTTTGGGTTTTTTTGTTTGTTTGTTTGGTTTGGGGTTTTTGTTTGTTTGTTTGTTATATTAAATATCCATCATAAAGTGTTCAAGAACCATTTGAGTGACATTCAGATCCCAAATTCGGTGCACGAAGCGTAATTAAGTGTGATAGTTATGAGCAGTGATAGCACTGCATGTTACAGCCTGCATGTGAACAGATAGGAAGGAAAAAGAAAAATGTGGCTCATGCCTTCATTTTTAAAAGATATGTATAACATCAGGTTACACAGCAAGCAGCAATAGGAAAGATGTGAGGGCACAAAATCCCAATCATGGCTTCACTCCACAGGAGAATTGATGCTTCCTAATGAGCTTCTACTTAAAGCACCACCAACTGAGGCTACAGAGTTAATTATCAATATACGGATATTTCATCCTAAATCAAATTCCAGCCTGAAATCAGTGGCAAAATCCTCACTGGCATTCATGGAGCTTGCTGTGGACAAGAGGTCTCCATTCCAATTTGTCCCAAACCTGCTGTTTCTTAGAGCTATTCAAGATGTTATCTTTCAAGTGTCCTTCTCTTGAGACTTTCAAGACACATCTGGATGCATTGCTGAGTGACCTGTGCTGTATCCTATGGTCCAGCTCTGGCAGGGGAGTTGGAGTTGATAATATTCTAAGGTCCCTTCCAAACCCTGCCATCCTGTGATCCTGCAGTAGGCTGGACTGTGGTAGGCTGGACTGTGGTAGGCTGGACTGCGGTAGACTGGACTGTCTATATGAATTTGTTCACACAATACTCTCCAAACACTAGAAAAATACTTTAGAAGAGCTTTTGGAAATATTTATATTTGCTATTTAACTAAATAAGACATAAAAATTAAGTACATCCTCCACTCACTGTCAAGGGCTAAAGAAAGCAACTGTGATAGGGACAGATCTCATAAAATGACTAAATCAAAAGTGACTTTAATATGCAGTTCAGCTTGCCAAACAGACTGTGGCTGATCTCTCCAATTTAAATCAGAAAGTCTTTTCTTGGTTATTGCTGAGATCTGCACATAAAAGATGTGCCATTTTCTAAGGGAATAGAGATGTATCTACCTAAAGGTTGAAATAATGGCAAACTTGAAAGTTAAATCCTCCTGTTTCTAACAACAGAGTTACAATATTAGCTTGAGATGCCCCATTACTCACTCAGTGTCGGTCTTCAGGGTTAACAGCAAACTCAGCCTGGCAGCGTGCATCAAGCAGGGTAAAATAGATTATGACTGAGTGCAGAGTCCCCTTGTTCACAAACCAGATAAGAAAAATCACTGTAATTTCAACATAGAAAATCAGTACAAATCCTGTATCTCTGAAGACAATTGTTTAAATGTCCCTATTTTGGTTAGTGACACAACGTTGTGTTAATATTACAGTAGTTATGCAGTAGGAGTTATACAGATTAAAATTTAGTGCCCAAGATTTTTTGTGCATTTGTTTCTTTTTTTCTTCCTAAATATGATACAAGATTTGAGGAAGAAATCAGCATTAAGAAATTTTCAGTGGGTTATCTGCCACCCATTTTGGCCTTGTATCTCAAGACCAATAAAAGCTGAAGATTCTGATCCTACCCCATGATACACCCCAGCAGAGAAGGTGCCGTGGGATGGATGAGGACAGAAGGAGATGGGAACAGGTCTCCCAGAACAGTTCACAGAACTGCAGAATGCCAGGTTGGAAGGGACCCCAAGGATTGATTGTATGCTCCAACCTTTTTAGGTAATAGTGTAGTTGAAATGAGATGGCTCAGTGACCTGTCAAGCTGAGTTTTAAAACATTCCAGTGTAAAGTTGTGGTGCCTTTCAGGGCAAAAGCCCCTCCTGACCACGGAGCTGTATCTGCCTACCGAACAGCTCGTTCTTGCTGAGGATCTGAACCTGATTATTTTGGAGTGCATACCTGACATTTTCCACTCAAGGAAATAGCAGGGCATTAATATGTAGCTCATTAATTGGAAAACGTCCTGAAAAGACCGAATCATTTTTCTATACTTACATTTTTTGAGCCTCACATATCTATATGGGTATATAAAGTGTACCTTACAAGAACAGCTCCTTCCATGGCACCAACAGTGTTTTATATTTAAGTGCCACATACAGACTATGACCGGGACACACTGGGATTGATTCCAGTATTCCTCAGAAAAGTCATATGGTATTGAGGTGTTGTGGGGTTAAACAAGCCCAGGATGGATCCCATACCCTACATTCTATTTATGATATATCTGCATTGCATACAAATTGGCACAAGCATGAGGAAATATGAATATCTCAGCATCCTTCAGTGCCAAATACAGACATGATGCAACATAGTCATTTTCTCAATTCAACGTAACATACAATATGCCACTCTCCATTATGCTACAAGCAACTGAAATGTGCTGCAGGCCAATGGAAAATATCCCTAAAAATAGCTATGCTGTTTCTGGGCAAAAGGAGAAGTATTCGACATTTCCTTGAAAATGTTCCCACCTGGATTTGCTGGAACAGCAACATGATCGTTCAGTGACAGGAAGCTTACTGGTAAGGAGCTTTCTCCTCAATATTACCCTGCTTTCCCGAAAGCACTGCAAACATGGCTTGTAGCAGTTCTTTAAAATACTGTACATGAAAGCTGCACTAAACTGTTTAAGTGCTCCATTGTGAAGTGCTGTGTTAGGGGCTTTCTGCTGCTCAAGCAACTTTAGATTGTGATGTATTATAATAGTGTGCTATTCTCGTAGAGATCATTTTACAAACACAACACAAAAGATTGTCACATGAGAATCTTCTAAATCATATCAAGGAAAATAAACACCCACTGTGGAGGGACTTGCTTGTTTTGCTAAGATGTTTTACAGCATATTAGCATAAAAATACTACTTCTGCCTTTCAGGTTCACCCACAGCATTGCTTAAAGAGCCTTAGATATGCTGCAAATACAAATGGTTTTCGGCAGCATGATAATTTGTTAATGCCTATATGCAAAGTTTGTATGCCCCTATTGAGCCCTGATATACAACCTGTGCAAATTATAGAATTTTGCATAACCAAAAGGGGGACAAGGGAAGGTAATGTTGGTTCTTCCACTTCACATCCGTAAGACTCGCATCCAGGTGCCAGTCACTAACAGCAACCCACATCCTACCAGATCTTGGCTCCTCAGAAGTTACTGGAGGTCCTGAAGAGGCATATACAGGACCTGCCTAGTTTTTCTGATGGATCTGCATAGGATTGACAGGTTGTTCATATCTGCTTTCTCTGGGAACTCTGTTATCTGCTATGAGATAGACTTATCCACAACTCCTTCCTTCCTATTTTTGCAAATACCCTTGCTGTCATTCTCTTCAGGACTGTTCTCCCCAGTGGTCAACCACCTGCAACACAGAGTAAGACATATGTCCAAGGCTTCCCCAGAAAGCAGCAGGGAGGGAGGAACTACAACCCAGATTGCCTAAATTTCAAACTGTCGCCTTTATCTATTGAGCCATTCTTGTCCTCATCCTCCTTGGTGACACTAACCCTCTGTCTTTTCCTTTGATATAAAGCCACCATGTCATGAAAGCTTCTACAGGCCTTTTGAAGGGTCCTTGGATGGAGCAAAATTCTGCAGGCTTTTTGATGGGTCCTTGGATGGAGTAAGGTCACCTCACAAAGAATGTTTCATGAACAGGACACACAGGTTCAGCATGGGTGGATGAGAGGAGCTGCAAATAACTGTAAAGATCCTTGATTTTCAGTCAGAGCCTTGTTCAGGTTCAGATAGCTTCACTACAGAATCCAAATGCCTTACATGTGATTAACGTTAAAAATTTCCATTTTTATGGTATTTTTAGATTATATTTCATTTTCCAGGCTGCAGTTGGCTTGAACCGGAGCCACAACGCTTGTGACGCTCCAAACACAAAAAGGAATTACAAAATGTGACAATTCTTAAAATGTGTCTCTTGTTGTATAACAAATCCCCACTGTTGTAGATTAAACTAGAGAGAACAGGAGCCATAACATGGGGATTATACAGAATTTCACTTTGTTCTGTGGCAAAAAAGTTAATGCCTGCCTTGTTCTAGTTGGTAAGTAGGGAAGATACTTTACAATGGCATAACACACAGCTTAGCTGATTGGAAACTGCAGGCATATGTAAATCAAAGATTTTTCCTGCACAGTTTAGAGAAAGCTAATTACAGAAATGTGTGAGGTATTCTTTCCCCTCATCTGTTCTGCATAATTTAGGGCAGAAATTAAAATTCCTTGTAATTTCAATAACTTCTTCATACTCAGTGTCCCTCCAGATAGCTCATCCTAAGAAACTTACCTGCACACCTCAAGCACACAATTGAATATCTTGGTTATTACCACTTTTTCTGCACTTTGTCCACGTTCCTACCTATGTGTTACAGTTAAAATTCTGTTAAAAAGAAATTGGATCAAGAGCTGGAAATCACACTTTTTCTTATTAGACACCCAGTCATTTCTGCTTAGCAGACACAAGCATAAGTAGGTGGAGAAGCTGAAAGTGAAGAAAAAGACACCAGGTACATTTAACTTGGGCTTTGGGATTTTTTACTGGAATTCAATTTAAAGTAGACTGCACTTTGGTAATAGCTGAAAAGCTAATACAGGGATTGAACCCAAACCTTGTCATAAAGACCTTTGACCTCCTCCATGTATGTTTAGAGATGGATGGGTTTTCCCGTCCACTGGGGCTCCCATCAGCTCTTTGATTGTTCACTTAAGGCAGTCTTCAGAAGGTAAATTGATTGAATCAAGTGACTGGTGCTGAAGTCTGTGTTAAATGAACGTGAGTGTATTGTTTATTACCTCAGACTGCAGGATCTTTGGGGCTGTTATTTTTTATTTTAACCATCTTTTTGGTTCAAGTGAGTCTCTAGCTTGTATGTGTAGTCATAACAAACATCATACAGCCTACCACCTGCCAAATGTACCTGCATTCCCTGTCTTACACCAGTAATACAAAACATTTTAGCAGGGGATTTGGACCTGAGCTCTCTTCCAGTCTCCACCATTCAGTGAAACAGTTGTTCAGATGCAGGAAGTATGCCCCCAAAAGTAATGTTTTGAGTACTTATACTGGCAGCAGAATTAGCCCCACCTGAGCAAATTTACTTAGGAACATAAACTGTTATGGTCTTTTTTATTTTTCTCCTCAAGTCTAGAAGAATTCAGGCTAATGTGAAATGAGGTGGAAACCCAATTCCCATTTCCACACAATTATACAATCAACAACTTAGCTTTGATTTGCCTTTATTTTATTTTATTTTTAAGGCTTTCATTAGGTAGCACACGTGTTCATTTTCTCTAGGAGACTGACTTCCCCCTCTCACTTTAAAGGCAATCCCTGCAGAGGAAATTCCTTGGGCAGAAATATCTGGCTTCTTGGTGAATGCCAGAGGACAGCATGAGCAACGTTGGAGTTGGTCTGACCTGTGGTCAGGCTGTTGATGGACTGTCTGGGATACAGCTGGCCACCCATCTAGTTTTGGATCCAAGTGCTAGTTTTGTGGTGCCTTACTGCCCTGGTGATTTCGAACGTTTGTTTGATTTCCACTGCCCTCCTATCGTGCTGACCTCTGAAGTTAAAAAGCTGTTCCACCTCACATGTGCAGCGTGTGGTGACAGAAAAGCAAATCAAAATAGTGGGAGGGAAGGGAGGGGTGTTTAGGCTTTGAGATGTCAGCGTAAAGTTGCCCACCAGAAAAAAAACAAACTATAGGGAGAAGACTCTCTAGGAGAGAGAAAACAGAAACCTCTGAAGTAGGCAGTCACACCAAGTGATACTTGGCCTTATAAGAAGCTGCATTTAAGTGTTTGCTTTTGTAAAAGTCACTCAAGTATTTCTTCTACATGGAGAGTGGTGATGTAGTTTCTTGTAGGCAGGACATGTCCTTGCAGCCTCCTCAGAATAAAGAGGATTTAGTTGCTTTATTCTGTGGGATCGTCTCAAAGCTGTTCTCTTTAAGTAGAGCCAGCCATTATTTAAATATAATTTTAGAAACATAAGACTGTGATGTAATCCATTACATCTCCATAATGTTGGTAAAAGGTGAGAAGTATTTGTTATTTGATGGAAATAATAAGGCACATATTATGGTTTTATTACTATTCCTCTAGCAAGTTACAGAATCACAGTGCATTAGGGGTTGGAAGGGACCTCCAAAGCTCGTAGAGTCCAAAGGAAGAGTTCCTGCTATGCTCGATGTGGAGGGAGTGAGGCTGGAAGAGGGGACACACTGCAGTGCTGGCTGTCTCCTTTGGAACAAGTGCAGTCCTCTCTGAGGGCTGGCTGAAGGCACAAGCAGCACAAGGCTCTGGCTGGAGTCCCCCTCTTCTTCAGGCTCACCCACTAATTCCCAACCTGAAGACACTATATCTCATTGATAAGTCCTTGTTCCCAATTCTGTTGTGTCTACTGTCCATCTACTGTCATATTTTCTAACAGTACTGAAAAATCCCAGGGACCAGATCTGAAGGCTGTACTTAAACATACTTGAAAGGTGGATGTGAAGGTCTTATGTCTGCCAACAGAAGTTAAGAGTCAGTTGGTCTACAGTTGCTGTGTTATGCCATCCAAGTTTCCTTGCTTCTAATTTCATTCACTATCTCAAAAGCTGAGAAGTATGTCTGATCTTCAAGAATTTCTGGATGCTGGGATTTCTGGATGTCTGACAGCCCAGTTGGAGCAGAACTGTAGTAATAGCTTCAGCAGGTTTACTGGACGTGGAGATGCACAAATTGTAAGCAAATGCCTGAGGTGAAGAGGCACACAATTTATGCTGTACCTATGGAGTGAATGCAACCCTCCTGGGGTTGGATTTACTACACCTGCACAGAGACTTGATAGAATTAAATTGGTGCTACACAGTTGTAGGATGGCACAGACAGTGTTACTCCTATGGGCATGCAGGAGTAGCTTGTTTAGTAGTGACCTTTAAGAGGTTCATAGGAAAGTTTCCAAAGTATTCTTCAAAAATAAGTGTGACAATGAAAAAAACCTTTGAACAGAAATTGTTAGGCAGGTATGGGTCTTGCAGTTTGGTCAAAATATCAGCTACTCTATGTATTGTGTAATGAGAGGATATTTGTTCAGGAGAAGGACAAGTTCTTGTTTCATATTTGCTGGTTTTGTTTTAGAGAAGAGTCAGACAGCTCCTACATCTAACCAATTCCCTTGTAGTCTGCAAGATTTTTGGACTTTCTGTACATGAAAATGTATTGAACCACAGAATATGTTCCTGTGCATTAAGTGAAGCATTAACATAGAAATTGCTGACAGCATAGAATCATGCAATCGGGGAATAGTTTGGGTTGGAAGGGACCTTTGAAGGTTATTTACCCCAAACCCCCTTCAGTCAGCAGGGACATCTTCAACTACAGCAGTATCCCATCCAACCTACCTGGAATGTTTCCAGGGATGGGGCATCCTGGCCAGTGTTTCACCACCTTCAGTGTAAAATATGTCTTCTTTCTATCCAGTCTAAATCTTTGTCTTGTTTTAAAACCATCACCCCTTGTCCTGTCACAACAGGCCCTACTTAAAAAAATTGTCCCCATTTTGTGATTTATATAGTTACTCTCAGCATTTAGCTGATTTACAAAGTTCAACCAAGAACAACAAAAAATTATCCTTGCTCAGACAAGCAGCTTACTACATAAACTGACTACTGTGGCTGAGAAGGCTACATAAACAAGTTGGTTATAGGAGGTGAGTTTACCAAAGCAAAACAAGTGAAAACAGAGTCAGCCCAAAGTTAAATACTCTTCCCTGTGCCCTGCCCTCAAAGCTTTCAAACATGAGCATCAATGAACTCCAACGTCAGAGCTCTAAACTATCTACGACTGACAGTGTTCCTGGAGAGGTCTATTCCCACAGGACACTTCTGCTGACAATTGTCCTTAGTATGTCAATAACATTGTCAACAGACTTTAAATGAGACTTCACAATTAGCTTCTAAAAATCAAAATATCTCTAGTCAGACATTTGCTGAAGGACTTTGGAGAACTCACTAAGAAATACGATACCACTAATTAGTTTCTGTTTCTTGAAAGAAACTGATGAAAAATTACAAAAATCAGTCCTTTTGCTTTTAATCAGATATGTTGGGCTGTGATTGAGATCTTACTGAAATCAACAGATTGGAAGAGCTGCAAAAGTTGAGGAGTCACTGAGTTATATAACAGACCTTAGTGGACGAGCCACCTCTAGTACACAACCAGATTTCACACATCTCATGCAAATCCCTCCATTTTTCTGTCTGTGAGATCTTCACTCTGCCAGTCTCTCCTAGGGCTTAGAGTCTGCTTTTTTTTCTATAAAGAAAATGACATGTACTGGCATCACAAAGTAGTATCAATAATGACTGCTTATCTAAATATTTGTGGGACCTGTCCTGTTTATTATTTGTATCGGTGTCCTGAAGGAGTTCCTGGAGTGCTCTCCTATGAAGAGGAGAGTCCTGATCTAATTGAAGATGCCACTGCTTACTGCAGAGGCAGCTGGCCTAGATGACCTTCAGATGTCCCTTCCAACCCAGACCATTCTATGACTCTATTATGAAGTGTACTAAAAGCTCTGGGATGACTGATCTTGACAGTTGCTGCGCCTGCTTTTACCCTTAGTCTTGTTTATACACTTGGTACCTCTGATGTACACAGAGCAGACCACTGGATCTTGAGTGAATCTTACTCTTCACTTAAAAAATGCATTTTCATCAGCTTTCCAGTTTTGAAGATGGAAGACAAAAATCTTACTCTTCCCAGCTGCAGAGACTGATGTGAAAATACCACAAAAATAGAGTTCCTGTCACGCAGGGACCCCAACTATTTGAGACAGTTTCTTATTTCTACACTCAAAATGGCCTGAAGGCCTTACTTCTTTGAGAACATGAGACTCTTCAGAGTGGTGAGTTGCCTTGTGATGGTCTCCACAACCATAACTTTTGAAAAACCCATCTCAGGACCCAGTGGCTCCCTCAGGAAGACAGTGACTTCTGTGTGGTCCAATCCCACTGCTCTGCCAGTATCTGGACATTGCTCAGAGAGGCAGCTGTCTGTGATAACACATCTCCCTCATGTCATGGGTCACATCACCAGGAAAGTGGGAAGGTTCAAGATGACAAACTGAAAGTAATCTGTCACTGTCAACTCTGTGGGATCAAACGAAAAACAAACTGTATCTGTTTTGGCAAATGGTGAAGGGAGGAGGAAAAGCACAGGCTGTTAGGTTAATGTAGACAGACAGGACTGACCTCTGCTATCTGGATTAGTTTATGTTGTTGCATTATTTTGCATGCTGAAATCACTTTTGTCATCATTACACTATTTTGCAGAAGATGAAATTAGGAGCAGTGACACCTCTATGAGCTATGATTATAGTCATCCCACAAGGGGGTAACCCCCAGAGAGATACCAAGTCACTCAGGTGAATACCTGAGAAGTTACTGGGGTGTTACGGTTTTAGCAACAACCGTATATAGGGTGACAATGGCCTGAACACTGTAGGAGCATCATGACAGTGATGATGATGGAAAGGGCCTGAGATCCACATCTCTGGGCCACAAGTGCACAAGACAGAGCTGAGAAGAAAGTCCAATGCTGATAAAGAAGTCTGAAGGACAATGATCTGTCTTCAAGAGCAGAAAGGAGCTTCAGCCAAGATGAGGAATTCCTGGCTTCAGCTTTTAAGCCACTGACAGACCTTTAAACTGGTGTTTGTGATACTCCTAAAATATTGATTTGAAAACTGGAGCAAACTCTTTCTTTCTGTCACTTCCAACCTGCACTAGTAACACACGAGCTACATCTGCTTCAGCAATCTCATGCATGCAAACACTGTTGCCCAGCATTAATAAAGTGCAGTGAATTCAGCTTCCACAACACAATCAGTTCTTGTTCCCAGCTTCTGAAAGTTCATAATTCAGTCTTACTGTCATTTCTTTCCTCTTCCATGTTCTTTCATGAAAGGTAAGCCTGCACAGAAAGAAACCAGAGTCATTAACTGTTGGAAACTTTAATGTGCTACAAAACCAGAATTAGAAGTGATAATGAAATTTCCACTGCTGAAAGCAGACTTTGCTAACTGATGTATGTAGTGAGAAAGGTGGCCATATAACCAATAAAAATAAGAACAGTGTTCATTTTTTAATATGCCTCATTCATCTTTACTTGAATTGGCAGAACACCAAATTAGAGTTTAAGTTAAGATGTTCCTTTTAATTTTGAGTAATTAAAATAAATATATGTTTAACTATTTCTACTACACTCTATTAAATCCAGTATATTTGACAAAATACCTTTTTGAACAATGTTTAGGTAACCAAATAACATTTATAATACACTTTGGAGAGAAAAAAAAAAACACCAAAAAAAGATTAAAAAAAGATTAATTAGTCCTAAAAATTCAGGTTTGATTCTGCAAAAGCAGCTCACTGCTAAATTACTTGTTTTTCCATGGGTAGATACTGTTGTTGTTAAAGGATATTTATTCTTTTTCTCCCCTAGCAGCTAAGCAACGATGAGCAGGAATACTTTAAACCACAAAGGCTGATAAGGTTATCATCCATCCCCACTCCACAATCATCTGGGCTAAGAATAAAGCAGCTCCAAACTTTTAAAAGCATCCCCAATTCACAGCAGTACAGGTTCCTGCAACTATGAAATCTTGTGGTTTATAAAAGGCTTATTAGTCCCAGTATTGAAAACTGTTTTCCAAGTCCTACACCGTGGATGCAACACTGCTCCCATTCAATCAATGCGTGGTCAATAGCTGAATTCAGAGGAAACAAGTGAGCCCACAAGGATTATTTCCACACAGGTCTTCAACAAAGCACTAAGTTGTTTCATAAATCACCGTCAAAACAGCAAATTCTGTGTTTTGGTTCAAAATTCCTTTTTTCAGTGACAAAAGCCTTCACTGGAAAATACCTGTTTCATTTTTCTGAAGAAAATACACAGAGTAAAATAATTTCCACTTCCAGTTTCATTTAAAATTCAGGAAGTGTCATCTAAACCAGCAGTAAGATGAGAAGGCAGTTTTGATTTCAGCATGGATTCCAAAATTCCTAATGTAATCAAATATTGGAATTAGTTATGGAAACATAGAAATAAATAGCAATAATTGTACCAAGAACAGAATTACTAATAATAGAAAAAGGTGAGAAAGGTTAGAAACCCCAGAAACCAAGTAAGCAAAAATAAAACAACAAAATACTCCAAACCAAAAAAAATAAAAGAAAAGAAATTGAAAACAGCAAGGAAGACAGAGCTTCACCTAGAAGAGGGCAGCTTCCCAGAAAGCAGTGTTAAGTAAGCAGACACAGAAATACAGAGGGAAAAGGGAAACTGAGAAAGAGATAAACAGAAAGGAGGGAGAAAGCAGCAGAACTGGATTATAGACAGTCTTATCCTGAGGAATGGATAATGAGGAAACAAGGTAGCCAAATTGTACAGGACGGGGGGAAAAGGGCACTTAATAGTCAAGTAGGTGAAGAATCTTGAAAAAGAAAAGGAACTGGCAACTGAGACAAAAGCTAGCAGATAAACATAAATAGTGCTTTGAAATCAAAGAAAATGAGGCGTCCACACAAAATTCTGAGAGAAGAGAGAAAGCCAAACCACAGAGCTCTGCCAAAGGATCAAACCCTGGAAGATTCATCGTGCCAAGAATTGTGAGGGCTTGCTTTATTTTTGCTTTCTTATTCCTGCCAGAAGATATAAACTATATCTATTTACTTAGGGGGGGGAAATTGTGTTGCAATACAGCCAATTTCTCTTGGAGTGGGGGGGGAAACAATGCTGCAACAGGAATGCCTGAACAGTTTTTCACAGTATATCCAGGGATGTTTGAAGTGGTGGGTAAAGATAAAAGTCTACAAGGTCTACCTACAAAGCTGATCTACAGAGAAAGGGTAGAATCATTATGGGTGTGTTCAGATGTCCTTGTGAAGCCTGAATGGCCTCTGTCAGACTGAAATTAATGAAACTATTCCAAATAATCAATTTGAATCAGGAAGTCATATTCTGGTCCCAAGATGGGCTGTGAGATTGATAATACAGCCCCTGATTTTTAGCAGTCTGAAGTTAACTTTGAGAATGTAGGCCTTTTGCAGATCCTCACACACATTAAAAAAAAAAAGAAAAAAAAAAAAGGTGAGGCAAGGCAAATGGGTATCCCATTTTGGGAAAAGAAAGCATTTGGTTGCTTGTTGCTTGTCAAAATCCAAGCAAGCATCTGTTTGCAGATCTGCTCACTTTAAGAGAATACTGGGTAAATTAAATGAAGGGAAGGGAAGGGAAGGGAAGGGAAGGGAAGGGAAGGGAAGGGAAGGGAAGGGAAGGAAAGGAGGGAAGGGAAGGAAAGGAGGGAAGGGAAGGAAAGGAGGGAAGGGAAGGAAAGGAAGGGAAGGGAAGGGAAGGGAAGGGAAGGAAAGGGGGGAAGGGAAGGGGGAAGGGAAGGGAAGGGAAGGGAAGGGAAGGGAAGGGAAGGGAAGGGAAGGGAAGGGAAGGAAAGGAAGGGAAGGGAAGGGAAGGGAAGGGAAATTAAAAAGATCTCCACTCTGCGCTTGTATACAAACTGGGTCCATACGTGATCTGAGCTTTGAGCCCACACAGCGGTTGGCAATTTCAGCTGACAGCAGTACAGATTTTAGGACAAATGGCACACAGATCACATCTCCTCTTCCAGCTTCAGCCTTCCTGTGAGATTTAATCTGACAATGTTTTGCCTTGCCTGCACCTTCCTTCGTGTCCTCAAAGCACAGGAGGGAGGAGGAGGCATTGCACCAAATAAATCTCATACAGCCCAAGCAAAACACTGGCAGGCCACAAGAACTGCTCGTCAGGGCTTGGAACTCTGCTGAACTTTTCAAAGCAGTCACTTTTTCTTCTCTCTCTGCCCTCCTCATTTGCCTTTTAAGCTTCAATAGATCTTTGATTGTCCACAAAACCTTTGAAAGCGGCATGAGGTTTTAGTTTATGCCTTACTTTGATGACTCAGATTTGTGACCCTACTTAATCTACACTGATCAGAAACTAACTTCACTGGTATAACTAAACCCTTCATTTCAGGAAGCTGTAAATTTTCCATAAGCAAATACCATTGCACTTTTTCTTTGTTGTAGATGTCTCTTTTGTAACCTATTTTTCACCTATGGCTACACAACATGGATGTGAATTTTGGCTTTAAATCATGCCATACATCATTGCCACAATGCACAAAGGTGTTTTGTATGTAGTAATGTGTTCTATCCATCTATCCTTTTGTACAATACAATACACCAGGTTGAAAGAGAACTTCAAGATCATCACATCCAACCCATCAACCAATCCAACCCACCTAAACAACTAAACCATGGCACCAAGCACCCCATCAAGTCTCCTCCTGAACACCTCCAATGAAGGTGACTCCACCACCTCCACGGGCAGCCCATTCCAATGGGCAACCACTCTCTCTATAGAACGTCTTCCTAACATCCAGCCTAAACCTGCCCTGGCACAGCCTGAGACTCTGTCCTCTTGTTCTGGTCCTGGCTGCCTGGCAGAAGAGACCAACCTCTGCCTCTCCACAACCTCCCTTCAGGTAGTTGTAGACAGCAAGAAGGTCACCCCTGAGTCTCCTCTTCTCCAGGCTAAGCAATCCCAGCTCCTTCAGCCTTTCCTCATAGGGCTTGTGTTCCAAACCCCTCACCAACTTCATTGCCCTTCTCTGGACACGTTCCAGCAACTCAACATCCTTCCTAAACTGAGGGGCCCAGAACTGGACACAGGACTCAAGGTGCGGCCTAACCAGTGCACTGTACAGGGGCAGAATGACCTCCCTGCTCCTGCTGGCCACACTGTTCCTGATGCAGGCCAGCATGCCATTGGCCTTCCTGGCTGCCTGGGCACACTGCAGGCTCATTATTCAGCCTACAATCAACCAGCACCCCCAGGTCCCTCTCTGCCTGGCTGCTCTCCAGCCACTCTGACACCAGCCTGTAGCACTGCATGGGGTTGCTGTGGCCAATGTGCAGAACCTGGCACTTGGATGTGTTCAATCTCATGCCCTTGGACTCTGCCCATCTGTCCAGCCTGTCGAGGTCCCTCTGCAAAGCCTCTCTACCCTCCAGCAGATCAACTCCTGCCCCCAGCTTGGTGTCGTCTGCAAATTTACTGATGATGGACTCAATGCCCTCATCCAGATCATCAATAAAGGTGTTGAAGAGCATGGGGCCCAGCATTGATCCTTGGGGCACACCACTAGTGCCTGGCCACCAGCTGGATGTGGCACCATTCACCACCACTCTCTGGGCTCAGCCCTCCAGCCAGTTCCTAGCCCAACACAGTGTGGTCCTGTCCAAGCCATGGGCTGCCAGCTTGGCCAGGAGTTTGCTGTGGGGGACAGTGTCAAAGGCCTTGCTGAAGTCCAGATAGACCACATCCACAGGCCTCCCCACATCCACCAGCTGGGTCACCTGATCCTAAATCCATGCTGGAAATAATCTCCCTCGAATGCTGGCTATGCTTCTGTTGGTGCAGCCTAGGATCTGATTGGCTTTTTGGGCTGCAAGTGCACACTGGTGGCTCATGTTGAGCTTCTCATCTACCAGCACCCCCACGTCCTTTTCTTCAGGGTTGCTCTCCAGACAGTCCCTTCCCAGCCTTTATTGGTGCTTGGGATTACCCCGACGTAGATGCAGGACCTTGCATTTGGTCTTGTTGAACCTCATGAGGTTGTCATGGGCCCACCACTCCACCTCTCCATCTTATCATTAATGTCTTCAGTGACAGGGCTTCAACCACATCCCTGGACAGCCCATTCCAGCATTTTGCTACTCTCATAAAGAACTTCTTCCTTATGTCCAAGAACTTCTTCCTTGTGTCCAAGGACTTGTTCTTTATGTCCAAAGTAAGGGAAAAGTAATGCAGGTAAGGGATGTATTGCCTTTCAGCAGAGTCTCCAGAAAAAGTAAAAGCAAATCCAACTGTTCTCAAATTGTGTTTGCAAGCAAATTACCACAAATAAATTATGGCATTTAATGGAATACTTCCTTAATATATTTCAAAGAGATGGAAGACCAAATGGGACTGACTGTGACAGAGTACCAACAGCTGAGAGGAGGAGGCATTCCTGAATGAAAGCTGGCACTTAACCTTTGCATACTCTTCCTTGTTTAGTGGAAGAGCTGATCTTCACATAAGGACAGGATCAACTGGAAGCAAATTCTGACTGGGAGCAGTATAAGGTGCCAAATCCAGGAGCAGTTCCTGGTACCACATCTTAAGCTTTGTGTGTGGTTAACATACACATGTGAGTCTGTTGATTCCCAAGGGCTCTGTTTTGGGACTAGTCCTGTATAACATCTTTATCAAAGATCTGGACAAGGTGACCAAAAGCACCCTCAATAAGTTTGCAGACAACACCAAGTTGGGTGAGCATGTGGATCTGTTAGAAGGTAGAAAGAGAGGGACCTGACAGGCTGGATCAATGGGCCAAGATCACTTGTATGAGATTCAATAAGGCCAAGTGCCAGGTCCCACACCTGGGTCACAACAACCCCATGCAATGCTACAGGCTTGGGACAGAGTAGCTAGAAATCTGCCAGGCATTAAAGGACCTGAGGGTGATGGTTGACAACTGGCTGAATATAAGCCAGCAGTGTGATCAGATGGCCAAGAAGGCCAATAGCATCCTGGCCTGGATCAGAAGCAGTGTGACCAGCAGAAGTAGGGAAGAGATCCTGCCACTGTATTCAGCACTGGTGAGGCCATACATCAAATGCTGGGTTTAGTTTTGAGTCCCTCACTCCAAGAAGACATTGACCAACCCTAACAATTCTATGAATCTATAAAAAGAGCAAAGAAGCTGGTGAAGAGTCTGGAATACAAGTCTTATGATGACCAGCTGAGGGAACTGGGATTTTTTACTCTGGAGAAGAGGAGACTGAGAGGAGACCTCATCAGTCTTTGCAACTCCTTGAAAAGAGTTTGAAGTGAGGTAGAAATCAGTCTCTTCTCCCTCATATCAAGTGATAAAACAAGCGGAAACGGCCTGAAGTTGTGTAAGGGAAAGTTTAGGTTGGAAATCAGAAACAATTTCTTTCCTTAAAGAGCAGTCAGGTATTGCAACAAGCTGCCCGGGGATGTGGTGGAGTCACCATCCCTGGTGGTGTTCAAAAAAACCATGTAGACATGGCACTGCAGGATGTAGACTTGTGGACATGGTGTTGTTGGGTTGATGGTTGGACTTGGTGATCTCAGAGGTAATTTCCACCCTCAATGATTCTGAGATTCTATATCAAAAACACAGGGAAAACAACATAATTAATTACATTAGCATTTGTTATTGCCCTTTTGTCTCTGTTCTATTGATTCTATTATTACTGTAAGCATATGTAGAAAGCAGCGCTTTACAGACCGGGAAATGCAAAACCCTAAGTCTCAGAGACAGTTATCCACATTAAAACCTTAGCTACTTTCAGTTTTTTAATCATTCCTACTCCAGAACTTGAAGTAAAACACGACACTATAATTGTAGGGGCATTTGGACAAAGGGCAGCTCTGAAATTTGGCTGTATCTCATGGCCAAAAGATAGGATATATATGTCAGAGCCAATGTACAGCATACAGGAGGGGTTCATATTCAGATGTAGGAGAGGGAAGTAGAGAACAGTCTGTTACTTTCTCAGACCAGTGAAACCTGCTCCCAAGAGAAAATTTAAATTTGTGCAAAGTGAAACTCTGCCAACATATGCTGGCATATCAGGAATCAAGGGCTGGGAACTGCCTGCGCTGCTGTTGCTTTGGGGCAGGGGGAGGGGATGGAGGCTGAGGAGGTATGCAGTTGTTGTGTGTGCAGGGACAGATATCTGAGAGCAGTGAGCTCAATCTTTTTCCATGACCTAAGCAATGGTTAAAGATTTCCATTACTGCTGGATTCATGTCTCACCCTAAGATTAGGCTTCACAGTGTCAGTGGCTTCAGATACACTCCATGTACTCCTGAAAACCCTGTGATTTTAAGGGAAGTATGTATGAGGTTATCCATCCAAGGTAGGAATGGACGAGTGCCTTCATTTACCAGAGCAGTATAGTACACTGGTGTAGCACATCTCTCCTTTTAACCCAGTTAATAAATTATATATACAATACAATACATTCAGTACTATTAAACTGTAACAGTGAACAGTGCTCTTCCCTCACAAAAGCGAACCATAGACTCAGAAAGGGAACAGCACAGTGTTACATTACACAGCATGTGTTTCTGTGGAATTCTTATGGGAAAACAGAGCCACATCACCTGCCAGGAGGTCTGCTGGGGGCCAGCAGACACATGCAGCATCCAACTCACTCTAACTGCATTAACTAAGGTTTGCAAGAATTTGGATTAGTGTGGTTGACACCAAGCTGGGGGGGGAAAGTGTTGATCTGCTTGAGGGTAGGGAATCTCTGAAGAGGGATCCAGACAGGCTGGATCAATGGCATAAAAGCAACTGCATGAGTTTTAATATGGCCAAATTCTGGGTTCTGAACTTTGGCTGCAAAAATCTCCTGTAACACTACGGGCTTAGGAGGAGTGGCTGGAAAGCTGCTCAGCAGAGAGAGGCCTGGGGTGCTGGTGAACAGCCAGCTGAACATGAGCCAGAAGTGTGCTCAGGTGGGCAAGAAAGCCAACAGCATCCTGGCCTATATCAGGAAAAGTGTGGCCAGCAGGAGTAGGGAAGTGATCATGCCCCATACTCAACACTGGTGAGGCCACACCTTGAGTACTGGGTTCACTTTGGGGCCCCTCACACTACAAGAAGGACATTGAGGTGCTGGAGTGTGTCCAGAGAAGGGCAAGGAAGCTGGTGAAGGATTTGGAGTATAAATCTTATGAGGAACAGCTTGGAGAAGAGGAGGCTCAGGAAGGCTATCTGGCTCTCTACAACTCCCTGAAATGAGGTGGTAGTGAGGTGGGGGTCAGTCTGTTCAATAAAGTAACATGTGATAAGACAAGAGAAAATAGCTTCAAGTTGCGCCAAGGGAAGTTTTAGTTGGATATTATGAAAAAGTTCTTTACTGACAGGGTTCTCAGGCACTGGAATTGCTTCCTCAGGGAGATGGTGGAGTCTCCACCCCTGGAGATATTAAACAGTCATGTAAGTGTAGTGCTCAGGTATATAGTTTAGTCAAGGACTTGTCAGTGTTAGAGTAATGATTGGACTCAGTATTTAGGCAATTCTGTGACTATGTGATTCTATGACATAAAAAGCATTGGTTTAAAATTTAAACCCCAATGATAATCAGCAACGAGGTACTTTGGTCTGTTACAGTAGATTTACTATGGGGACTTGCAGTATAGTAAGGCTTGCAATACCCTCAGTTAGTGTCTTCACCAGCAAGTGAAAGCCTCATCTGCTGAAGGCAGTTTGAGTCCTTCCATGCTGTGGAGGGACAGAGTCTCTGGAAGAAGGCGGCAGTTTTGGCATGTGGCCAGTGACTGAAATCTGCGAAGGCTGAAGGGATCTAACTGCCATTTCTCACCATTGTCCTGCCCAGCCTGCCAGGAACAAGCTATCAACCTCTGAGCAGAGGAGAGATGTTCAAATTCCAAACCTGCAGAATCACCTTGACAGTTGTATGCAGCAAACAGCAGTGTATTGGAAGATAAGGTACTTCCAGATATAATAAATGAAGCCCTGATTCTTCCAGCCCTGCTCAGGGCAGAGCTAAATTGCTTTAGGGATCATGTTATTCCAGAACAGCTTTTCAGAAGCAGGCTGATATCACTGATGGTAGTTTAGTCCATTTGTATGTGCATGATCTGGGATGAAAGCAAACTTTTCTGTTAAGAGATCTTTGAGCTGCATTACTTTCAGAAAGGATAGGACTAATGAACAGGGAGCTTCCCAGAGAGACAAGCAGAAGCTAAGGCATAAGAGGGATGATGAGCACATCAACTTATTTAAAGAATGAAAGACAACCCTTATTTTTCCTCTAGATTAAGCTATGGTCAATTTTAAGACAAAGCTAAGTTTGAGAGATGTGCATTACAGAGACCTGCTGTCCTTTACTTACACCAGTCACTCTCAAAGGACTAAAGGGAAAAGGGCAGCTGGGGTAGGACAGAAGAAATGCCCAGCTGTGACAGGGTTTTACATCCCACAGCTGATCACAATGTGGGAGACTTGTAAAACTCTTCCCCCAGGCACCTAATGCCACATAATCAAGGACACTGACAGTTCTGTACCATAGGAAAGCTAGTGTTTGTCCTGTCAGGCTGGTGACACCTGCTAAGAACAGTTTCCTCTGGTACTCCTCTCTGGAGTTTGCTGTGTTGATGTCAGTCACCTTGTAAAATGTAAATGTAAAAGTAGTGTGAGAGGAAAACTTGGCTACTTCTCTTTTCAAATGTGTGAAAAGGAAAATGGTAAGAGGGCTTTTCTTCCCTAAATTAGTTGACTGTTACTGTGCACCCGTTACATAGCCTCTACTCAGGCTTAGCCCTGCCAGGGCCAGTCACAAAGCAAGCCCTAACAAACAACAACACAGCTTACTTCATACTTACTCCAAGATGCCTCCAAATCAGGGTGGCACTTCATGCAAGAGGAACCTCACCACACCTCATTACAAAACAATGGGGAAACATGCATGTCCTCTCCACAGTGGTCCTCAGAAATGCCCAAAGACTCATTTTTCCATTTATCTTGAAAGAGATTATACACCAGCGAAAATGGATGGTGCCTCAGTGCTAAGGTATTCACACCTCATTGGAAAGCTAAATGAGGACAGCAAGCTCATAGTTGTGACACTGTACAGCTCAGTTCATGGGGGAACCCAATTCAGAAAAAAAGAAGGGAAAAAAAAAAAAACCAAAACCAGGAATACAGCATCTGAAGCTTCATTTGCAGCTCACGTCAGGCTTCAGGGTTTTTTGCCTCGCATACGTGTTTATGGATATTTCTTCCAGGATGTGATGTTTGATATAGCTACAGCCAAGCACCCTTATTTAGAGGGGATTTATTAGATTTTTGTCCTCTAGCTTTTTATGCCAGCCATGTCCTGTGTGGAGGCATGTGCTGCAGAGTCATACTGGCTCAGCACGTAACACTGATGCCTCCTGCTTCTTCCAGCAGGACAACGTTCCCCTCACACAACCAGTACTGCTTGATGGTAAGCTGAACATGAGCCTGCAGTGTGCCCAGGCAGCCAGGAAGGCCAATGGCATCCTGGCCTGCATCAGGAACAGTGTGGCCAGCAGGAGCAGGGAGGTCATTCTGCCCCTGTACACTGCTCTGGTTAGGCCGCACCTCGAGTCCTGTGTCCAGTTCTGGGCCCCTCAGTTTAGGAAGGATGTTGACTTGCTGGAGCGTGTCCAGAGAAGGGCAACGAAGTTGGTGAGGGGGTTTGGAACACAAGCCCTAAGAGGAAATGCTGAAGGAGCTGGGGTTGCTTAGCCTGGAGAAGAGGAGACTGAGGGGTGACCTTCTTGCTCTCTGCAACTACCTGAAGGGAGGTTGTAGCCAGGCAGAGGTTGGTCTCTTCTCCCAGGCAGCTAGTACCAGAACAAGAGGACAGAGTCTCAGGCTGCACCCGGGCAGGTTTAGGCTGGATGTTGGGAAGAAGTTCTATACAGAGAGAGTGATTGCCCATTGGAATGGGCTGCCCGGGGAGGTGGTGGAGTCACCTTCATTGGAGGTGTTCAGGAGGAGACTTGATGGGGTGCTTGGTGCCATGATTTAGTTGTTTAGGTGGGTTGGATTCGTTGATAGGTTGGATGCGATGATCTTGAAGGTCTCTTTCAACCTGGTGTATTGTATTGTATTGTATCGTATATACATTTGTGTGCCCTCTGTGTGACTAGTGCTTTGTCTTCTGCCAAGCACATAACGATCACCAAACAGCAGAAAAATGATTCATATTCCACTGATGAGGAAGGTGAGATCTAGGTCACAACTGGCTTCAGAGTAAACATCCCACCCTGAGAGATGAAGATGAGAACTTAACCAATCCACAATAGTGCAAAGACCCCCGAAACAATTGCATGGTTTTAAGTCACTCCAGCTATCAATATGTAGCTTCAGAATAATTCTTCTGAATCTAGAAAATAAAATCCAACATCTGATTAGAAGTGCTTCAGGTCCAGGTGAAATATGTCAACCTACCTTGATCCTGTCCTACTTGTACTTTTGCACAGGGTCATCTGCTCCAAAAGATTTTTGCAATGGGTCATAACCCCTTACTGCCTCATTTTCACCATAGAGTCATAGAATTGGTTATGTCATCATGACTTTTAAGGTCACCAAGTCTAATTGTTAGCCTAACACTACCAAGCCTAACATTAAACCATGCCCTTCATCATCCTGTCCATATGTTTCTTAAATCCCTTCAGGGATGGTGACTCCACCATTTCCCTGGGCAGCCTTTTCCAGAGGCTGACAGTCCTTTCGAGGAAGATATTTTACCTAATGTCCAAATTAAACCTTCTCTGGTGCAATTTGAGCCTCTTTCCCCTTGTCCTATCACTTGTTACTTGGGAGAAGAGTCCAACCTCCACCTTGCTACAACATCCAGGTCTGGAGCCCTCAATATGGGAGGGACACGGACTTGATGAAGCAAGTCCAGAGGAGGGCCATGAAAATGGTCAGGGGGTTGGTATACCTCTGCTACAAAGACAGACTGAGAGGGCTGAGGTTGTTCAGCCTGGAGGAGAGGAGTCTCTGAGGTGATTTAATACCTACCTTCCAGTACCTGAAGGGGGCCTACAGGAAGGATGGAGAGAAACTGTTTACAAAGGGTTGTAAGTGACAGGACAAGGGCCAATAGCCTCAAACTAGAGAAGATTAGATTTAGATTAGATGTCAGGAACAACTTCTTTAACATGAGGGTGATGGAACAGTGGAACAGGCTGATCAGGGAGGTAGTTCAAGCCCCATCTCTGGAGATATTCAAGGTGAGGCTCAACAGGGCACACTCCAGAACCTCAATGTCTTTCTTGGAGTGAGAAGCCCAAACCTGAAGCCAGTATTCAAGGAGTGGTCTCACCAGTGACAATGGAGCTGCACTCAATTTTCTATTCTGTAGGCTTAGAGTATGAAGATAGCCCATGTTGGCTTTTCTTTTCAAGAGTTTTTAAAGTGTGGGATGAGTTGCTGAAGTGACAAATTTCCCTTTTCTTTGCTGCTAATGTTTCCAACCAAGAAAATGACTGGATACTCTTTTTTCTTTTCTTTTCTTTTTTTTTCCATCTTGCACAGTTGCCACTCCCTCAGACTCCAATGACTCAAATTTGTCTGCCGAACAATGATGATTTTGTGGTGAAAGTGCTGACACAGTCCTGCCCTGGGTAATATTTTTGCTGCCCAGAAATTACTAATTCCCTGTGTAAAACTCTGGAAAATTGCACAGGGTACTTAGTTGTATGTACTGAAGATGTATCTCAAAATAACATTACTTGACCATCTCTCTGTGCTCACAGGAGATATTACTACACCTTCCTTTGTACCAAGGACTAAAAGCAGAATTAAGACCACAGAGCTATGACTCTGGCCAGTACCACCTCTTGCTATTACTTCTTTTTTCTCTCTTCCATATATCTGTTTCACAATATTTGCTGCATTATATCATGGTAAAGTTCTGGATCCTGATTCCTTCCTGATTAAAACAACTTGAGTGTTTTGAAATGGTTTATGCCATGGTTTAGTTGTTTAGGTGGGCTGGATTGGTTGATGGGTTGGACACGATGATCTTGAAGGTCTCTTTCAACCTGGTGTATTGTATTGTATTGAAATCTCCATATGAGGAAAACTGCAGAATTATGTCCTGAAGAATCATATTTAATAATTGGGAAGTATCACTTGCATCATTTGGAGGCCATTCTGGCTTTGAAATGCTGGTGTAACTGTTGTTATGCATTGGGATTTGTGCTTAATTGTGGCTGTATCTGACCAGATATAGCTTCTAGCTTCAAGTGCAGTACAGAAAAGTTAATTACTAATAGGTCTTTCTTTTATAGGAGATTATATGGAGACTAAGCTATACCAATGTTTAAAATTGAGATGTTACTCTATATTGCTCCAACCAACGTTGAAGCAAAATTGAGTGTGGCATCCATAAATCCTTTTTTAAGGGATTTCGGAATCCTGTCACTCATGTTAAAAGTTTTCTCATCTTTCAGAATATCTCTCTATTCCCTGAAGGAGATGAAGTAACCTCCCTTTTCTAAGTCCCTTCACCTACTCTTTGTTCTTGCCTCCCTAGAGCATATTTCTGCTGCTCCTTCCTGCCTCTCCTGTCCTCATTGCACAACACACCCCACACAGTCACCTCCACTCAAATCCTTTCCCTTAGGGGATAAAAATCTCAGCATTATCCTCTTATTCATAAAACAACAAAATACACAAATTGCACTTCAAAATTCTAAAATAATTTTTTACTTGTTCATATATCAGTCTTTCCCCCTGACCACAGATTGAGCAGAGCAAGGACCACTGACTTTGCAGGGCATTAAGCAGCTTCTGGCACAAGCATCTCAAGACAAGTACAGCACCTTTGGGGTTAGGCACCACGCTGCTAAAACCAGCTAAACTATCTGCAACGCAGTTTACTACAGTAACCCCAAACCTCCCTCAAGTCTCCAGCCATCAGGCACATAGGCCTTCACCACAACACAGGGCACCAGATTGTCTTTGACATCACTATTTCACTTCCATGAAGAGCTATGCCGCAGAGTTTATGTGAAATAGTGGAGTATTTCTATATGATATGAGCTGTGGCAGAGGGCATAGTTAGACACAGTGACATTTCCTTTGGCAACAGTCAGCCTCAGAGAGTCATGCCCTAAAACCCTGTATCCTGTCCTTCACTTCCCTGGGGTTGTGCTGGTATCTGTTTTTTCAAGCCATGCTGTATACTGGAAATCTTATTTCTTTGTGCCAAATTTAGGTAAGTTTCAGGAAAGATAATATCTGCTTTGGCAGAAATGTAGAGTGCTTTGGCAGATGATACTTAGGCTTGCAAAGTTAACCTGCAAACAATTTTTGGACAAATGTGTGAAGGTTTGTGCCTGTTCTGTGATGCCTCCAAGACAGCCCTCACATCTCCCCAACTGCCTTGCCAAGCCAGGGCCAGAGTCCAGAGTGGCCACATGGATTTCACACACAGGGATACAAAGGACTCAGTTGTTCTCCTTCTGAAGCCAACTGTACTTCCAGAAACAATTGCATGAGGATTTCAGAGGGCTAGCTGCCCACAGAAGGGAAGCTGCACCCTCCAAGCCTCCCTAGATCTCAAATGGGGCTTCTTCCAGCTACTCTCACTGCATCTTCAAGTTCTTTGTGAAATAGAAGTCTTCAAGACTGTATCTCAGTCTCCCTTCAACCAAAACAGTTTGAACGTGAAACAAATGACAACCATGCCTTTCTCTGTTTCTGCAGACCTGGCATCAGAAATGCTGACACCACCATTGATGTTGTGTGCTGGATACAGGCTATGCATACAGTCTGGTATGCCTTAGTATCTGCCAGACAAGTTTGAGGTTGGCAGACCTTTTCAGAGCATCATTCTGGGCTACATGTACAGGGCAGGATGGAAGATCACATCTTAAAATTACAAGAGACAGCAGGGCAATGTTCTAGTTTCATGAATCATTTACTTGTATTTTTTTCCAGCATGACTATACTCAGGTGTAGCAGCACTGGGTACCAGAAATTCCCTTCAATGTGTGCCGTTTCCTAAAGGAAAAGTGCATGTGTAAACTCAGATTATTTTGTCTAGCACAGCTGCTGCTTGTAGTGCAAAAGGAGAGCTGCATCTGATGACAAGACAGTGTGGAACATGATGTCTTTGTTAGAACCTGTCCAGAAGCACCAAGCTGGTTTGCAGGAAATGATACATTTCTTAATTGTTGATAGCATATAATTAAGACAACCTAAATCTCATTTAATTAATGTAATAAGTTAAACCAGACCACTTGGGTAAACTTTGTGACTGTTGAAGCAAGGATGCTGCAGCCAGAGGTTGCATTGGCAGTGAAAGATGGAGTCCCTTCTTGGTAGAGTTCATGGTCTGGAACTACAAATGGCCTTCATCATCCTATCCTTTTTGGAGAGGAGGTAGATGGTATTTGGATTCAGTCCTCAACACAGATTCAAGGGTACAAAGAAAATGTACACCAGACTGACATGCTCAAACCACAAATGATTGGCAAATATGTCATCAGTATATCCACTGCTTTGACCATCTAAGAGTCTGCTCTGTAAATACTAGTAGGTCAGTAAGTTAAATACCTGTGTGGCTTAATTATTTGCATAATTCAGAATGAATGGTTTCAGTCCCAGTTTTACAAAGCCTTTTGAAGGAATGCAAAGGCATTAACGTTTCAAACCCAAAAATATTTGCTTACAACACAGAAGAAAAGAGGTGAAAAAGATTACACAAGGAATAAAGATCTCCCTATTTATTCATCACATACTTTCTACAGCTTTTTGCTCTTTAAATTTGTTCTAATATTATCAGAATTGATTTTTAGTCTCTCTTATCCCAAAGGAAATGTCTTCAGTGAAGCTCTCAGTGGATAACTGTAATGAAGAATCAGCTTGCAGAGCTGTTACTATGGTACTCTTAAGTGTTGAGCTTCTAAAAAATTAACTGATAAGAAAATTCCAATGCACTATATTTAGAAGTATTTCATTTCCTAGCTTTTGACATAAAATAATTTAACAATTGAAAGTCTGCATGGAAATTATTTAATTTTTTTACAGCAGGATGGCATCTTCTTAAATGTGTTTCTGCTGGTTTTTGTACGAACACTGCATTTATTTAAAAGCTTGCTTGCTTACAAAATTCGGGGAGGGGGGTGGAATGGAAGCAAAAACTGCACTGTGCACTTCTCTGGGTATGGTTTTGGGTTATTTTTGGTCTTTTGTTGTTGTTGTTGTTTCTTTTCTTTTTTTCAGTCTGAGAATTTAATCCCTTGGACTCGAATAGAAAATATTTATGTGCAGAGAGCTCTCTACTTGAATGTTCAGTTTACCTTTACTTTATCCTCCAAAAAGGAATTTTAACCAGGGTACTACTTTCCAACCCTCTTGGAAAAAGCCCAGGTCTATTTTTAGACTCCAGCGGCCTAAATTGTGTACTATATCACAGAGGGCAATGCAAGCAAAAACGGCAAATTCAGCTTCCTATTATTTTTGAGCCTGAGCCAATGCTGGCCCATTTCTGCAGGACAACCCAGCTTAAAGCCATCTTTAGTCACCACTGAAATCACTGCGAGGAGTATGGGATTATTACAGGCACGACTGTACTTCACAGATGCCGTTTGCACCACCTGAAGAAGAGTGAGTGCAAAATAACTGAAAATAACAGCAGAGCACGTGTACACATTTGCAGACATCTCTTCACTGTTATTATAAATCAGTTTACACTAACACCTTCGTTTGCATCACTTCTATTTAAATATATATATATATTTTAAAAGGGATAAAAACACCCCTCTCCATGCTGCTCATTGCAAATTGACTGCCAGTGTACAATTAATTTCCTGCAAACCTGCTTGGCAGTGCCCTCCCCACTTTGTGGCCATAAGGGCTGAGGGATTTGTTGCCATAACAGCTTTCTTGTACCACTTGTAGATGAGGTAAAATGCTTGACAATGACACTTTTTTGGTGTTGACCAGCTCCACTTGTCTGCAACCACTTGAAATTTCATTCTCAGCTCTGGCAATGAGGTTCCACCCTACTAAAGTTTCTCAAATAGTTCAGACACCGTCACAGGCATGGACTTGACATGACATGAGAAAACAAATAGGAAAGTATTTTAATAACTAGATAAAGGTAATCTGGGGAGGGGGGGTGTGGAATAAACTCAATCCAAATTACACTCTTTGGGTCTTTGCATCTTTGAGTCACAGTATCACCTACTACATCACTTAGACATACATGGGACTGGATGGCATACACCTGAGGGTACTGAGAGATCTGGTGGAGGTGCTCACCAATCCACTTTCCATCATTTCCAACAGTCTGTGGTAGTTTCAGGCTACTCCTAGAAAATTTTCCACAGATCTTGAACAGAAAGTAGTAGAATGTAAATAAATTTCTATTGGGTGTAAAAAGGAAAATAATAGTAAGCTAAACAATCGCATTGGACAGATAATACCAGAACAAGAGGACACAGTCTCAGGCTGTGCCAGGGCAGGTTTAGGCTGGATGTTAGGAAGAAGTTCTATACAGAGAGAGTGATTGCCCATTGGAATCGGCTACCCGTGGAGGTGGTAGAGTCACCATCATTGGAGGTGTTCAGGAGGAGACTTGATGGGGTGCTTGGTGCCATGGTTTAGTTGTTTAGGTGGGTTGGATTGGTTGATGGGTTGGACGCAATGATCTTGAAGGTCTCTTTCAACCTGGTGTATTGCATTTTATTGTATAAAACTTAGATCTGCAAACTGTCTTTCTCTCTATCTGGCTTCCTCACTCTGGCTGGAGCTTCTGCTGTCTCTTTGTTGACCTTGGCTGCATTGCTTTGTTTTGGCTAAATACTAAGAAAACAACTCTCTTCTCTTTCTCTTGTCCTTTTGTGTCCAGGGGGGTAGAGGAAAGGAAGCAGGGAAAGGGAAGCCATTAGCTCCCCTGATTTTTGGCCAGGGGGGTTCTTGTGCTGTTTATAAATTGGAACTACATGTGAATATTTCAAATATTGTATATTTTGTAAATATTTGTTGCATTTCATTGTAGATTGTAGTTCTGCTTATAAATACAGCTCCATTGACTTCCAACTGAGCTGGTCTGACAATTTAATGTTGGGGGGAACTTTCAACCCACCACACAGTCCCAGCTAAGTAGGGAGGTTCCAGCTGACTGGATACTAGCAAATGTGATGCCCATCTACAAGAGGGCTGGAAGGAAGACATGGGGAACTGCAGACCAGTCAGTCTAACTTCCATGCTGGGAATGGTCATTGAGTAGGTCATCCTGAGTATCATTATGCTGCATGTGCAGGACAACCAGATGATCAGGCCCAGTCAGGATGGGTTCACAAAGGGCAAATCCTGCTTGATGAGCCTAATCGCCTTCTATGACAAGATGACCCACTTAGTGGATGAAGGAAAAGCTGTGGAGGTTGTATACCTGAACTTTAGTAAAGCCTATATTCCACAGCATCCTCCTGGAGAAACTGAGTGCTCCTGGGTTGGATGGGTGGACACCTTGCTGAGTTAAAAGCTGTCTGCTTGGCTGGCTGGGATCAAAGAATGGTGGTGAATGGAGTTATATCCAGCTGGTGGCTGGTCACTTGTCATCTTCACCAGGACTCAGTACTGGGGCCATGTCTCTTTAGTATCTTTATCAAAGATCTGGATGAGGGGATTGAGTAAGTTTGCAGATAACAGCAAACTGGGAGGGAATATCAATATGTCTGAGGTAGGAAGCTCTGCAGAGGGATCTGGATAGGGTGGATCGATGGGGTGGAGAGGTCAGTTGTATGAACTTTAACAAAGACAATTGATGGGTCCTGCACTTGGGTCACACCAACCACAAGTAAGACTACAGGCTCAAAGCAGAGTGGTTAGAAAGCTGCCAGGCGAAAAAAAGGAACTTAGGGTGTTAGCTAGCAGCTGGCCAAACATGAGACAGTGTCTTCCCAGGTGGACAAGGCCACAAAATTTCAGAATCACAGAACTGGGATTGGAAGGGACCTCAAAAGATTATATAGTCCAATCCCTCTGCCAGAATAGGGTCACCTATACCAGGTCACAAGGGAACACATCCAGGTGGGTTTTGAATATCTCCAGAGAGGGAGACTCCACAAGCCTCCTGGGCAGCCTGTTCCAGTGTTCCACCACCCTCACAGTGAATTATTTTTTCCCCCTGTTTCCATGGGACTTCCTATTCCTCAGCTTCCACCCATTGCCCCTTGTCCTGTCATTGGGCATCACCAAGCATGGCAGCACAACCCTCCAGTGTGTCAGCCAATCCACCCAGTTTTGTGTCATCAGCAAACTTGCTGACACTGAACTCTGTGCTCTCATCCAGGTTGTTGATGAATATATTGACCAGTACTGGTCCCAGTACTGGTCCCTGAGGGTCTCCACTAGATACAGGCATCCAGCTAGACTTCATCCCAACTGCATCCTGGCTTGGATCAGGAATAGTGCAACCGTCAGCACCAGGGAAGCGATTGTGCACTTGTTGTCTGCACTGGTGAGGCTGTACCTTAATTCCGGGTTCACTTTTGGGCCACGGACTACAAGAAAGACATTGACTTGCTGGAACATGTCCAGAGAATAGCAAGGAAGCTGGTGAATGGTCTGGAAAACAAATCTTGTGAAGAGGTATCTGGGCTGAGAGGAGTGGAATTGTTTAGCCTGGAGAAGAAGGGGCTGAGGGGAGACCTCATTGCAGTGAGGTGGAGGTTGGTTTCTTCTCCCTAATATGATGTGGTAGGATGACAGGAAATGGACTTTAGTTATACCAGTGGAGGTTTAGATTGGATATTCAGAAAAGTTTATTTAATGAAAGATTGGAACAGGCTGCCCGGGGAGGTAGAATCTGCTTCTCTGGAGGTATTAAAAGAACATGTGGATGTGGCATTTGGGACATGGATTAATGGTCGTGGTGTTGTTGAGTTGGTGGTTAGGCTTGGTGAACTTAGAGGTCTTTTCAAACTGAAATCATTATGATTCTTCGACTGTAGGCATAGGAAGAGGGGTAATAGTTTGAAACTGAGACAGGGTAGATTTAGGCTGGACATAAGGAAGAACTTCTTTATACAAGAGTGGTAAAATACTGCAACAGGCTGCTCAGGATTGTGATTGAGGCCCCGTCCCTGGAAACATTCAAGATCACACTCAGTGTGACCCTGGGCAGCCCTGATAGAATTGGAGGTGTCTCTACTCACTGCAGGGGAGTTGGATGAGATGAACTTTGAGGGTTTCTTCCAATCCTACATCATCTGTGAATCTGTGAATGAAGGTGGGAAAAGACTTCTAAAGTCCAACCATCAACTCAGCACCACCATGTCCACTAAACCATGTCCCAAAGCATCATGTCTATGTGTTTCTTGAACACCTCCAGGGATGGTGATTCCAACACCTCCCTGGGCAGCCTGTTCTAATATGACCAATCTTTCAGTGAAGATATTTTTCCTAATATATAATTTAAACCTCCCAATCATCTTTGCTTCATGTTTACATTCTTGCATCTTTGCAATGTGTCTGACTAACATGTTTGTTTACCTTCAGTGGGGTTTCACAGAAAGAGGAAGGCTCCTCATAAACTATCATTAACTAATAGCACGAAGGTGTGCCACCTCTGGAAAAATCTTTGCATTCTCAGAGTCATGTGGAAACAAAAATTAACTCCATGAATTTGTAACATCCAAGTGAGGCAAGAAGTAGCTCTGAGACAGAAACAGTAAGTAAGTTCTGAAAGGTATCTGATTATGTGGCTGGGATAATATTACTTTCCTCCTCTGCAGAGACCTGGAAGAGAAGCAATGAAAAGTCCTATAGAGATCAATTATCAATTGATTATAATCTTATTAAGAATTATTTCAAGATGTTTCCCTTTCACTAACTTTTCAATGTAAGAACTCTACTGCTATGTGTAATTATGTAATTATGTTCAGCATGAGTAAAATTCACCTATTCTCCTCACTGCCTACCCAGAAAGAGATTAAATTGTTGGGAGGCAGTAAGTCACGACAGCACCCGCACACATGCAAGCTGCCTGCACATAGCCGAGCAGATCTCTGGGATCCCTGTCTCATTCCTCTGCCTCCTCTCACAGAATGATAAAGTCATAGAACTGTTTCAGTTGGAGAACTCAAAGATCATTGAATCCAGCCATTGACCTTACTCCACCGTGGCCACTAAATCATGCTCCAAAGTGACATGTCCACATGTTTTTTGAACATCTCCAGAGACAGTGACTCCACCTCCTCCCTGGGCAGCCTGTTCCAAAGCCTCACCACTCTTTCAGTAAAGTAATTCTCCTTAATACCCAGTCTAAACCCTCCACTGGTGCAATTTCAGGCCAACTCCTCTAATGCTATCACCCTCAGCCTGGACAAAACAGTATTTTTGTGTTACAGAGCATTTTGAATGGCTTAAAAACTCTGATGTTGTCCGTGCAAGCACGCCACTCTGTAACCTGTGCATGCTGTAACCTTTCCATGCTCAGTCCTCATTTCTACTTATGGTCTAAAATATGGTGCCCTTGCAAAAGCTATGTTTTTTGGTGTCCAGTCTCTATTAGCTTTACAGAAAGATAAATCATCAGGGAGAGCTATTTGAATCTGGAGACCATAGAAGAGTTACACAATGGGAATTATTGTGAGGTTTCAAGGCTTGCATTCTTTTATACATATATGTATACATGCACATATGTGTGTTGGCCTGCAAATATTTATTTTTTATCACTTTTAATTATTTGACTTAAATATTTCTTTACATACAGTGCCACAGAAGAGAGAGAAGAGGTTGACATGACTCTTTCCAACCTAGCTCAAGTTTTTAATGATTCTCACAAAATAGTTGAATATATGTAAAACCTCTTTTAGCAAATATGATTAAGAATGCAAGCTCTTTAAAGGTTGGTGCCTTAGCAGTCACAGCATGGGATGAAGAGTCAAGAGCACTGAAATCTACTGTTTAATCCTCACTGAATACCTGGCTACAGAGTGGTTATGTCACTTCACCTGTTTCCCTGTCATTTCACAGGGATGTTGTGAAAATTGAAGTTTTAAATCTGGAATCTTAGGAGAACAGGAGGGGTATGAGTTTTCCAAGTGATTTCATGGTTGTTACTGCTACTTGCAAGGATCCTGAAAAATCAAATCCTTAACAAGGATTTTTCCTTCATTATTTTTTCACATAGTTTAATTATTTCAGGTAATGCTGAAATGTATACAACAGTGCCTTTCTAAACTAAAGCTTTGAGATAGTGTTTTTACAGGGGAAAAGACATGAGAAGTCACATAGGTTTGTAAAACAGATGAACCACATTTTTTAGGCCAGGTTTTGCCTTCATTAAATGTAACTTCTGTTCCTGTAGACATAAAGTATTCTGCGTGTCTCACACACATTTTTCTGCTAGCCGTAGAGAACTGGGGCATTAAGAGCAAATGCTCGGCTCATAATATTCATTTTTATAAATGTATTTCCATTTATTGACAGAATAATGCTTCCTCCTGTCCTACAGCAAGCCTGAAAGATGAAGTGGAGAATGTTTTTCTCCTGCTGTTTTTGAAGAATGAAGATTTTATTTATTTTTTTTTAAGTCAGTTTTGGATTAACCCTTTTTTCAGTGGCTGAGCAAATTCCATTTTCCCATTTTTTTATGCACCTCATTTTGTTCACTTCATTTCCCCCAGATCTAAGAGTACCCATGGGCAACAGAGTACTCCATCAGATCTGCCTCCAACACGGGAGCACTAGCTACCCAAGATTAAAAATCTACCCTCCCTGAGCACAGTGTTGGGCTTATGCTAAATCTGAAGATTGCATGTGATCTTGAGAGGTTTTAACCAAGCACAAACAAATTAACACAGAACTGCATGCTCTGCTTCATGGTGCTGACTCCTTCAGCAGCAGCATGCACAACTCCTATCATATGCAGAGACGAAATAGAATCCCAAGTGTATAAGTTCATTGTCTGCTTCCTCCTCTTTGAATTATTACAGTTTTAGAACCTTGGTTTTAAGCACGTGCTATAAATCTGACAGTGAGTGTTGCTGAAGTTCCAACTCCAAATAAATAGGTTAAAATAAAAGTTGTATGAATACCCATCTGTGCCAACAATACAGTTTGAAAGGGAGCGCTGTAAACACAAAGTAAATTAAATGAGATCCACTTCTGTGGGGTGGATGGCTACTTAAACCAGTCATTATAGAGAAGATTTTGTTGTGTGGTGCGACAGCACGTACCCATGTGGCTAACCAAGAGCTGGTTGAAGAAACAAACCCCACCCATACCTAGGAGCAGTGCCATGACCAGACCACAATTCCTGCGAGGCATAAATTTAATTTGCTGAAAATGAAGCACAGGCACTGTCGCAGCTCATTAGCCAGCAACAGACATATTGCAAGAGAAGAAAGTGGAATTTGGTGGATGGTCCAATTTCTACATGTGCTGTGAATAAAACAGACTATTGTTTTTTGATAAAGGAGTATTGTTTTGAATGTGCCGGGTAACTAAGTAAAGCCAGCAGAATTTTTTGGCCAAATATAGTCTCTTGCTCACTGCTAAAAATCCTAGCTTTTAAATTAGGAGCTGAAGTCATTGAAAAAAGAGTTTACATTCCTGCAGCCGGCTGCAGCAAAGCCAAACAAATGTTTGGCTTAATATTCATCTCTTTCATGAACCTTACTCAAACATCTAAGTCAGAAAATGACATTTCTATTATTTAGCAATTTGATGCTTCAAGCACTGGTTTTCTCTCCCTCTTTCTCCCCCCTCTTATTTTTTCTTTAACTTGTTCAGAAAGGACCCAGTAGGGTCACTGCTGTGGTATTAGGCTATGTGAAGCATTTCATAGTTTTAAGAAATCATGGTTTCATCCTCTGGCACCAGAACTAGTCGTAGGTCATGGTTACTAGCAGAATGGTTTTCGTTGGGGTTTTGGGATTGTTTTGGGTGTTTGGGGTTTTTTTGTTTGTTGGTTGGGTTCTTTTTTTTTTTTTTTTTTTGGTCATATCACAAACCACTGGAAAAAGAGGAAGAGAAGGTGTTGTTTTTCACAGTGTCTAGCTGCAGTTGTGATACTGGCCTACAAAGCCAGCAGGGTTTAGGAAACTCAAGTGTGAAAAACAGCCAGAACTGCTACATTACTTTAGGGCAATGCTGTGCAAATGATGTACCAAAAAAAAAATTAAAATGAGTGGAGTAACTGCTGAAATATGAATTGTCTTCCATATCCTTCCATATCCTTGATATATTTTCCCACTCCAGCAGGCCAACAAGATTTTCTTGGTTCCAAGATCTGGGTCTGAACCAGCCAATCCCGTCCCTTCCCCAGCAGCAATGCCAGGACCAAAGTGAAGGGATAGAACCCATAGAAATAATAGAATCAAAAAACTGTAGAATTGTTTTAGTTGGAAAGGACCTTTAAGATCACCATGTCCAACCATTATTTAAGTCTACCAAGTCTGTTGCTAAACCATATCCCCTCAGCACCACATCTATGTGTCTTTTAAACTTCCAGGGATGAGGATTCAACCACTGTGCCTCCAGAAGACTTTAGGAGTGTCTGGCTCCATAAGATGGTTGGCCCATGGTCTGGAGCTTCCACAAAGGCTGTTCCTTGCCTCTGCCTTCTTTCCACCCGTGGACTGAGGGTATTACCCAGGAAAGCAATCTCCTTATCAAGGTAGGATTTTGTTATATCTTCCTCCAAGCAAAAAAAAAAAATCAATTTCTCTACTCCCTATTTCATCTACTTTCTCTATTCACCGTTTCACATCTCTGTCTCTTTAATTGCCATTTCTTCTGCCAGTGTTTCCTCCAGAAAGAAGCTGTGCTGGGACATTTAGAGTCAGCCCTACAAGATTCATTAGTCCAAGTGCAAAGCCAAAAACACCACACCTGGGTCCATCAACTGGAATACTGAGCAGAGCTCTCCTAAACTGACAGAAGCATTACTTCCACTTGAAGAAAAAAGTTAGTTAAAAGTAATTGACTTTTCTCCTTAGACTTCTCAGAAGCTATATTAAGACAGTACTCAGACCAACACATTGCTATTCCCTAATATAATGTACTTGATCAGTGTTTTGTGCTTTGCCCCTTTCTTAACCATACTAGGAGAGTTAGATTTTCAGGTAATGGATACCTCTGATCATGGAGCAACCAAGGGGAAAGGAAATAGAGGATGTGGGTATGGATGACCTGGCCCACTGGTAGGGTCCAGTTTAGAGGATATAGAAGGATTGCCCATAGGAGTAACTGAGCTATGGTAATAGGCAGACTCACCTTCCTACCTGACCTTAGAATTAACAGACAGATGTAATTGGAGAAAAATTTTCCATCTTTTTCTGCCTGTTTTTGAACAGCAGTGCTGGCCAAAACCACACCAAACTACAAAAGAGAGGACTGCAAGCCAAGCCCCTCAGATTCTATTCCACTTCCCCTTGCCTGCTGTGAGAGGGGATGATTTGTCTTCTCAGGCCTATCGATTAATTTGTCTGAGTTACTGGTTAAGATGCACAAGTATGGTGTTCATTATTATTTTAATAATGCAGGAATTCTTTATTTTTTATTTTTCCCACATATGTGATAGGAGCTGCCCTCACTAAATATGCCCTGTAAGGACAGAAACCTACTTTGCCAGGCAAACCTCCTACCTGAAGAAGGTAAAGGAAGGGTATCATTTTCCTTACATTAATTTCTGAAAAGTGTACATCTGATTTCATAGAATCATAAAATTGTTAGGGTTGGAAGGGACCTCAAGGATCATCTAGTCACAACCCCCTTGCCAGGGGCAGGGACACCTCACACAAGATCAGGTTGCTCAGAGACACATCCCGCCTGGCCCTAAAAATCTCCAGGGATGAGGCTTCTAAAATATAAAAAAAATTAATTTGTTTCCCTTCCTCCCTGCTTACTTTTCTTTTCAAGATGCAGGAAGTACAAAAAATGTACTTATTGGCTAGCTTTAAGTTCTTGAACCTCTCAGATTCTGAAGATGTCTCTCAACATATTGAAATGTAGATGGTATTGGTAGAATCACTTTAAGATATAAAGAAAAGCATCTGCATGAAACACTTCAAAATTACAATTTTTAATAGATACCACGTAAAGACTCACCACACACAATGTGTGGTGTAATTTTATAATGCTTCATTTCATCTGTAGGAGAGAGGGTATGTCTTAAAACTTGGTATGTCTCTCTCTCTTCCATGTCTGAATGATACAAGAAGTTGCTAATCACAACTTTGGTCTGGGATCACACTGAGGACAGATAAAAAGTCCTTCCAATCATATACAATATTAACCAAAACAAAACAAAATACTCAATTTATTGAATTATTTTAACTGAATTAATACAACAATAGGCCTATCCTAATCAGTGTTGCAGTTTTATCACCAGTCATGAGATACTTGGTGGTTTCCATAAAACCCTCACTCTTTTTCTCTGGTACTTAGATCTGATATTTCTAAATCTCAGTGCCTTTTAGCTATTGAAAAAAATCATGACTCCTAACAAGTGAAAAAACAGAAGACAAATGGAAAAATTATAAATAGATGAATGAAACACTGACACTTCTGGCTTTGACATGCACATGATAGGGTTTCTCCCTCTTTTTTGGTAGCCGTTGTGCATTTTTTCACTCTGAAGCTAATGTCACTTTTGAGGATTAAGGTTGTGATTTCTGAAAACTTGGGCATTGTGGTGCTGCTGCTGTAATAACATTTCACTGGGTTCCTGTCTTCTTTCCTTTTTCTTCTTTTTTTAAATTTTTTTTTTCCTCCACTCTTTTTTTCCTTCTCTCCCCTCCTACCTCCACCCCATTTTCACTCCCAGCACTGGAGCCTCCCCACTATTCCTGGAATGTCTGACCAAAGCCTCGACGAAAGGCACCAACATCTTAGAAGCTTAAGTCTTCTCAGATTACAAATAACACCGGGGTAACACCAAATGCTGGCTATGCCACCCACGGCCACTGTCATCTGTGTCAAACTTTCACTGACAACAGCTGATCTCTGACAGACAATGGAAAATTTGGAGGATTTAAAAAAAAAAATATAAAATATCTAAAACTCAGAAGCCACTGTTAAAAAGAGCAAGCAAATTGATAGTGACATGGATCACTCATGTTGACTTAATAGATTGCCCTAGTTCTTCAGCATGGATGACTCTATGGCTGTTGCTACCCCAGCATAACTATTGCTGATCATGCTGCTGTGCACTTTAAGAAAAGTAGGACTTCAGAAGGAAGTGTGGTGGAAATTTCCAAAATACAGAGAGTCTGTTTGTATAAATACAGGCTTTTTATATTTAATTGCTAGTCCCGGGAAGCTTGGCTGCCCTGACCACTGGGTCTGTCTGGGTACACTCAGATAGATTCATACTGCTGGGATCCCCCGTGAATAGTGGCGTTCCCTTCCCCTCGCATCACTTGATTCTTTATTATTGCTGTATGACTATTGAAAGGGAAAAGTACTTCCATCAGCTTTGTTGCTAACACCTCTGGCTTTCCTAGTTTTGGGTGAGGAATGATTTTGCTGCCTTTTGAGGTAGTTGGTACAAAAGAGAATCAGAAAAATCAACACCTCTCCCATCAGCTGAAAAATGAGATGTATTAAATATTTAGGTACTCTTCAAGTGTGGTCTGAAAAAAATAATTTCTGTGGCATAAACAGGGCTTGTCTTGAAGTTCTGCAAGACAGAAAGGACCTTCATCCATCAGCAATTAGATAGAGCAGTAGACAGTCTCCTGAAAGCTGTGGCATATTTGCATGTAAAGAAGGTTTCCACACTGTATTAAAATTAATCGTGTATTTCCAAACACGTTTGAGCTTTTTTTTTGTGAAGACACCAGAGTAGGTAACACAGTTGCAAGGTTTCAATGTAAAACAGCTCTGGGTTAGCTAAAAATAGCCTGCCAGGTTCTATTTTTAGCAACGGTGATACAAATCTGAAGAAACTTTGCTAACTTCAGAGTGGTTGCCTTGTATTTACATGTCTTGATTTCATTGCTGCACACCAGTAAATGCAAATCTCTGATTCTGCAAACAAAAGCTGTACTAGTGCACACGACTGAAAATCCCCACATTAATTCCATGTAACAACTACTGAAAGAGAGTTAATATTCTCAGGTAGGAAAAGGCTGCGAGTGCTTTTTACTGCCAGCCCGTTTTAATACCAGTTTGTGGATTGGGAAAGCTGAAACAGCAATCGTTCAGAATGTTTTTTTAAGCTATATTATTTTTGATTTTTTTTTTTTTTTGGTTACCTCACTTATCACCATGTCAGGGTATTTTCTTCAGCAAATTAGAAACTGACTTTTTCCCTTACATACTTTTTAAGTACTCCAAAGTTTCATTCACAATGCCAAGCTGCAGTAAAATCCAGTGTAGTGTAAATCACTTTCTGAGACTCTGCTTTTCCTTTCTCTTTCTGGATAGAGTTATAAATACACTGAAAAAAAAAGTAAATATTGAATGGCATCAGTAGAGAAACTGGTATCACAGATGGAGTTTAAAAGTCAGATCATCTTGCTAATAGCTAAATTATGTATTTCCTAAGTTGGATTTTGGCTACACAAGTTTGAATGTTTGAACATTTTTTATTTTAATAAGAAGAGTGTTTTAAAGTGCTGAAACCTGGGATAAGGTAACATTATCCTCTTGGCACATTTAATAATATGTACTAATGCAGGCCGTATTTCCAACCCCTCTTCCCTGTCTGGCATTAATGCTGCAAATTGATGTATTTTTCTGAACAGCAAACTCAAGCAGTAATGTGGTCATGGGAAACTGGAACAAATGATCACTTGCTCTGGAAAGCGGCATACTGCAAGTTTGAAGTCCTTCATGTTTACACAGTGGCTTGACTCTCAGCAACAGGTCATAGCCACAGAAACAAGAGCTGCCTGAAATATCATGCAGGGCCCTGTAAACCCAGGAATGTGCTGTGTGCTGCCAGCAGTGCCATATAGGATCTCTTGCAGCTTGTCTTCCTGGAGACCTGGGAGGACTGCAGATATTTCTGACCAGATCTGTTGGGCGAAGGTAACTTCAACAGTGAAGCTTGTCTGAAAGTCTTTAGAATAGAATACAATAGAATAATACAATACAATACAATACAATACAATACAATTAAACAGGTTGCAAAAGACCTTTTAGATCATCAAGTCCAACCTGTCATCCAACACTATCTAATCAACTAAACCACGGCACCAAGCACCCCATCCAGTCTCTTTCTAAACACCTCCAGTGGTGGTGACTCCACCATCTCCCTGGGCAGCCCATTCCAATGGCAAATCACTCTTTCAGAGAAGAACTTCTTCCTAACATCCAGCCTAAACCTCCCCTGGCACAGTTTGAGACTGTGTCCTGTTGATTTGGTGCTGGTTGCCTGGCTGGTTGCCAACTCCCACCTGGCTACAACCTCCTTTCAGGTAGCTGTAGACAGCAATAAGGTCTCCCCTAGGCCTCCTCTTCTCCAGGCTAAGCAACCCCAACTCCCTCAGTCTCTCCTCATAGGGCTTGTGCTCCAAACCCCTTCCCAGCTTTCTTGCCCTTCTCTGGACATGTTCCAGCAAGCTTACATCTTTCCCTAAACTGAGGGGACCAGAACTGGACACAATTCCTAAATATTGTAGTGACTCCAAGACAAAGACACTGCTCAAAACAGAAAGCACTACTAACACCCTGGAGGTGTTTAAGACCAGGCTGGATGAGGCTCTGGCCAGCCTGATCAAGTGTGAAGTGTCCCTGCCCATGGCAGGGGGCTTGGAACTAGATGATCCTTGTGGTCCCTTCCTGACTGATTCTATGATTTAATGTACCCAGTGCAAGAATTGGTTGATAAAATAATGAAATTTGGTTGGATATCCTTTTGGAAAACAAATAAATAAACAAACAAAAACCCCACAAACAAACAAACAATGAAAAACCACAAACCAAGAAACCTCAACAAAGTTGGTCCTTAAATAACACGAGATAAAAGTCTGTGTTTCCTCTGGAAACAGAGAGAGAAAAATGCACCTAGTTTTATTCAATGAGTTATATTACACATAACCAATTCAAAGATGGTTGTTTTTTCTTTGTAGCATATACCATGGGAATAAGCATTTTGAGAGGATGTCCTATGGATGCAGCCTTTGTATTAAAATTTCCCCTTTTTAAGACTTCTCCTGTACCTTTCTTTCCTTTTTAGAAAGCAAAAAGATAACAGGCAACTCAATACTGTCATAGAGAGCAATTCTCTTGTGATTAGTGGACACACCTCACTGCCAGGCTGCTTTACCTACAGGTTTAGCCAAGCAGCTCATGCCTCTCTATGGCTGCTCCCCAGAAGACCCACCTTTTCAGTGGCCTCAAAACCAGGTCTTGGTTGATTTGCAAAGCATGTTTCCCAGATTCACAGCTCCTTCTAGGCATATCAGTAGATCCATTTTACTTTAGATAGATGTTTCTGCCTTCTCAGCTCACACATAACTCTGACTTGTTATGGTTAGCTATCAATTGGCATTTCCAAAAGCACCCATCTCCACCCACCCACCAAGTAGTCCAGGATAGCAGGGTACCTATTATACAAGCCAAACCAGTCAATCTGTTCAAGGGTGTGAAATTCTGAGCTGGCACTGACTAGTAGCAAAGAATTATTCAGAAGAACCACAGTGTACACATTTTAAAATACATTTAACTTCTCAGTTCTTAGACTGCCTGTAAACTTTTTGAGTTGCAGAGGCTACACTAGGATGTAATTAAATAACAAGGCTGCTGTCTATAATTATAATTACTCTTTTAAAGGTTTTCATTTACAAGCGTAAATGTGGTGGCTTTAAAACAACTGGCAACAGCATGCATGGCTAGATTTCAAATTTCTATACTTACATGAGCAGAGATCAAGAGAAATAAGGAACCTTGCCACTGTTTTTGTGCCAGATGAAGACTGTCCAATCACGTCTCCATCACAAAATAAAAAACACACATTAGATTGTTTTTAATATTTGGGATTTCAGGAAAAAAACTAAATGCCAAGGACCAGTCCTAAACATGCTTATCTTCTTCTGCAACATAATTGAAGGAAGCAATGTTCCTGACCCACTGGAACTACTTTTGCTGACACTTGTATTTGAAGAACTGGGCCATTAGGATTTAGTTCTTGACTTTCCAAAATGAATAGATCCTTTCAGAAAAACAGGCTTTAACAAAGTACTTTCAAATGGTTGATGTCACACCAGTTTTCTGTCAAACAGCTGATTATCTTCAGTGAGAATACGGAGCATTGCCATTAAAAAAAAAAAAAAGGGTCATTTTTTTCTGTTACTACAGAATCTATTATGCTCTATTGAGTGCTACCTACCACAGTTCCAGATGCATGCTTTAGGCTTCACAGAAAAGCTAAATTGTAAATGTTGTCTTGCTGGAACATGTCCAGAGAAGGGCAAGAAAGCTGGGGAGGGGTTTGGAGAACAAGCCCTATGAGGAGAGGCTTAGCCTGGAGAAGAGGAGGCTCAGGGGAGACCTTATTGATGTCTACAACTACCTGGAGAGAGTTTGTAGCCAGGTGGGGGTTGGTCTCTGGTCCCAGGCAACCAGCACCAGAACAAGAGGACACAGTCTCATACTACGACAGGGGAGGTTTAGGCTGGATGTTAGGAAGAAATTCTTCATAGAGAGAATGATTACCCTTTGGAATGAGCTGCCCAGGGAGGTGGTGGAGTCACCATCACTGGAGGTGTTTAGGAGGAGGCTTCATGAGGTGCTTGGTGCCATGGTTTAGTTGATTAGATGGTGTTGGATGATAGGCTGGACTTGATCTTGAAGATCTCTTCCAACCTTGTTTGTTCTATTCTATTCAATTCTAAAAATGCATTAGGCTACAGACTAATAAAATTATCTGACTTTGGGACAGCAAGCTTCCATTAAAACGGAAGGATATTTGTATTGCAGGCCCATAAAATATGCTTTTTGCACAGGATTCTCTCAAGCCACAGTCTAGTGAAATGAATGGATATTCTTCCACTGGCTTTAGTGACTATTACATCAGGCACTAAGACACTGTGTGCATTGCAACTTCCTAAGTGATACTCACATGAGTATCATTTGAACCCTCAGCATTAAAAAAAAAACCATAACTGAGTGGAAAGTAGAATCAGCATGATATATAACTCTTTATCTTATTAAATCTGCCCTATTAAGTCTGATTCTCCACAGTTTTGCAGCAGTGACACAAAGATTTTAAATCCTACGTGAGGGCACAAGATCTTGAATTGCCACCAAAGACAAAGCTTTCAAACATTTGAAATAAAAAATAATTTCCATTTCTGTAGTATTTCTATTCTTTGTAAGGTAAGTATTTGAGGGCAGATAACAGTAAGTATTCTACCAAAACTAAGTGCACTGGGACTCACCACTCCACATCAAGGTCTGCATATGGGTAAGAGTGATGGAACATAACAGCAGCATTCAAGAAAAAAGCACATCATCAATGTATGCTGTAATCCCCAAATGCAAAATTAATACAACAGTGCAGCAGCGTAGACAGATCTTGAAGACTCAGAAAATGTCAGCTCCAACTTGCCACATTTAGGGGGGGGGGGAAAAGAGGGGTTTTATTTATCTATTTTTATATAATATATAATATCCCTTTCTGAGGTCATAAGCAGATGATTATTCAGCCTTCCACTAGAATCCTTCCAGTACTTATTACTCACTTATCTATTAACTCATAAAAACACTTTCCATTGTTGCCATTATTTCAGGCATCCACTTTTCACTTTGCTGTTTTCTGCTAAAGATTTACATAGATCAGAAAAGTACCAAAGAGCTTCACACAAAAGGCAAAACACATGCTCTGTGATATTGACCCCTGCAAACTCCATTGCCCACAGAGAGGACTAGTATCAGATGTAGGAATAAGCCAAGAAATTCAGCAAAGGTCAAGAGATTCAATACTGCATTTTCCTTAATCTTCCACCAGCTGGAAGTCAGCTAAATGACTTGTCTCTGGTCCTAAAATGGTCTGAATTCTGGCTTGGATATATTTCCCTGAAACCATGCACTGGAGCCAAGACAGTGTCATTGAAATTATCCTCTACACCATCATTATTAGTACCATTCCTGGGGCTGAAGCATTTTTTCCTAACAAAGCTGATACAGCAGGGCATAAGTGCATAGAATGACTGAAAAACATCCCAAGGCAATGGGGTGGTGGCAAGTGAATGGCTTCTTGAGGCACACAGCGTCCTTTTCTCAATCACCAGTCCTCAGCCAGAGGGGAGTTGCAGCATCCAGAGGGGAGCTGCAGCATCCATGCCATCACTGCTCTGGGACCCACTGTACCAAAGAGGGAGAGGGAGGCAGCAATACAGCAACTACCCCTCCTCCCTTCACATCAGCCAGAAAAAAAATGGGTACATGCACAATTCATTCCCCAAAAGCCATGTGCATATCCTCCCCTATAGCATTTAACAGATGAACTTGAATGTTCTAAGGAACTCTGGAACTCTGCCCTCAAAACCCCACTCAGAGCGTCCCTGCAGGGCTTAAAAGCACCCCATGGCCCTCAAGCACAGACCTTGCCTCACAGTCCAAAGCACAGACACATTTTTACCACCTCCCAGGAGATGCATTGTAGATTAAAACACAGCCAGATTCAGCTCTGATCCTCTCTCCAATCACATCCAAGAGGTAACTTTATTTTTTGTCTTCTTTGAGTACCATCAGGATACATAGAAGACCTGGCACCAGTAAAGCCTACCCATTGTACTAGGATGTGTAATGGGTCTGGAATCGCTTTATAAATCTGAAGAGCTGCATATGAAAATGAAGATGCTTGAGGAAGAAAGCTTCTGAAAATGTTCTTGTGAATAAGCTCCCTTTTCAAGTACAATTAGATTTCTGAGGCCCTAGAGAGTCAATTAATTATGCAGCTATCTAAATAAAGACAGATAAAACAAGTATGCCACACACACACACAAAATCCCTCATGTTTTCTCTGCAGGACTCTAATTTTTTCAATGTTTGGGTTTCAAATCATATATTTTGGCTTCCTCAGAGCCACAGTTCTTCAGGTGGAGGACAGATACATTCTTCAAGGGTTGAGACACTGCTTTCCATAGTAAGTAGTTTTCAGATAGAGAGCACAAGTGTGTTATTTCAAGATTTAAATGAATCGAGGAAGAGAAAGAAAATCTTGAAACTTTGCCCAAAACTTGATACTCTCAAGCTTCTGAAGAATTTGGGACAATACGCCTCAGATCCAGCTTCCTCTTAAAATTATAAAGGAATTTCTTAGCAATTAGCTTGTTATTTTCACTACCAGCACACAAACACAAGTTCATTCAACTGTTTTGCAAAGAGCATTTTCTTATACCCTGCTACAAAATCTGCTCCTTCACCCTGAAAGCCTACTGCATTTTCCATGACCACTTTGGGAAAGATAAGGAGGCCAGGGCTCTCAAAATCCATACAGTAGTAAATCAATAAATGACATGTCTGCAAGACATTGATTTAGTGGTCACATAATTCATTGATTTTTTGACACTTAACCAGAGTAGTTTGTCAGAATTTTAAATATTCCTTGAATGTGTGAAAAATTTTTCCTCAGTGAGCAAAAGGATATCCTCAGGTGTTCCTTTATTTCCAAATTGGGCAATTCAATTAGCAGCTGCTCAGGCTGAAGAACTCCACCTTTCTCAATCATTTTTTAAATAATAGTTATTAAGATTGCATTATTCAAATATACATGTATAGGAGATTATGGTCAACAGGAAGTGCTTATTCTGGCCTCATTTTTCTTGGGTGGGTGTCACTGAATAGAAGCAATATTTGACTGACAAACATGTCTTGATTGTACAATCATATAATTGTTTAGGTTTGAAAACACCTTCATCAAGTCCAACCATTAACTCAGTACTGCCAAATCACCACTAAACAATGTCCCTCAGCACCACCTCTACACAGCTTTTAAATACCTCCAGTAACAGCAATTTCTCTGCTTCCCTGTGGAGCCTGTTGCAGGTCTTCACAACCCTTTCAAGAAAGAAATTGTTCCTTTCATCTCACCTAAACCTCTCCTGTTGCAACTTCAGGTTATTTCCTCCTGTCCCATAGCTTGTTCCTTGGGAGAAGAGGCTGGTCCCCTCCTCGCTCCAGGCTCCTTTTAGGGAGTTGTACAGAGGGAGGTTTCCCCTCACCCTCCTTTTCTGCAGACTGAACAATCTCAGTTCCCTCAGATGCTTCTCATAAAGACCTGTTCTCCAGGCCCTTCACCAGATTCATTCTCCTTCCTTCTCTGGACATGTGCTGGTACAAAAATGCAGTACAAAATATGTCATGAATCATTCTATACTTATGATTAAGTCTTAAAGAATGAGCAGCACTGATGGAAAAGTGTACTGGTTGTAGAAATGCATAATAGGCTTAATTACAGAAGTACTGAAGCACTCAAAAATAGCAATGGGGATCACAGAGAACATCTACTTGGTACATTCAGGCAGATGACCTTAGCAATGTAGAGGCTCCTAAAATTCAAGAGCTATTTGCTCCTCAGCTGCTGAAGGCTGAGGAGGGAGAATCACCCTAGTGCTTGCTTTGAAACATCCTTTGAAACATTCAAGGCCAGGCTGGATGGGACTTCGAGCATAATGTCTGTCTAAATGGCAGAGATGTTGGACTAAATAATATTCAGAGGTTCTTTCCAGCCCAAACTATTCTATGATTCTATGAACTAAATGCAAGAAATAATTCTAGCTGGTGTTCAGATCCTTCTCCTCTGATTCCTGCCTAGTAATTTGTTGGATGTTTCAAGACACAGAGCAAGCTGTCTAGACTTGCTGGCTAAGTCATAGGATTTGTGGGCACAGATAGAGCAGGGGTCATCAGGCATTGTGACAAGAGGCCCATCTCTAATGAAAAACTATGAAACAAAATTAAATTACAAGTTTAGACTCAAAATATTTTCAGGTGAGAAAAATCCTAGCCACTGTGCTCAAAATACCAGTAGTGGCTGGGCTTTCTTTCCACTGTGGTTACTTTCAGGGGAAATGAAGTGTAGAGGTGGAATATCTAAACAAGCCTTGTGCAGGTATCTCAAGGGGTTTCTCTCCTTCACTCTCTATTGCAGGGCATGGGTTCATCCGAAGCCTGCTAGGAGATTTCTCTCAAAACATGGGAAACTTTATCTAGTGTACATAAAGCAGAAAATCAAAGGGAAGTTTGCCTCTTTCAGTTATCAGTTGTGGAGAGAAATTCTTGGATGTTTTGTCTTTCACCATTTTGAGGTATGGCCAGGAAATAAATATTTCCTTTATTTCTTTGCACACTGTTTCTCCATTGCCCAGTGCTATCAATGTTATGTCTGCTAGCTGCTTGGCGTTGAGTATTAAGAAATCTAAACCCCACGATAATACTGAAATTGAAGAGAGAAACAAAATGCTAGCTGGTTGCGATAGAGCAGAGGCCTGGAGTAGCGCTGTGTCTTGGTAGGGCTGCTTACAGGATCAGGGAATTATTTATCATCATGTACCTTTGTATCTAGCTTTGCTGTGTGTCAATCTTCAGCCCTCAGTTTCTAGGCACAATGTTTCATGTAAGAACATTTGTATTAGTGGAAAAGGGATGGTACCCCAGGTGGACTTCATGTCATGTAAATCTATTTTTTTCCCCTTCATCTTGTTGAGACAGGAAGGTGGGGGGGGGTAGGGGAGGGAAGTGCAAAACTTCAGTTCTTTAAAATGTTTAATTGACAATTAGAAGGAAACAATGCCTTTAAAGGTTATTGTAATTACATCTGCTTACATTTTTGTTCCATAAACAACATTTTGTTAACTTTCCAAATTATGCAGTGTTGCTTTGACCTATTGTTTTTTCAGATGCCTGGAAGGATAATAAAGGATCTGAAAGGTAGTAATTTTGGACTTTAAGTTTGAATGTTGAATGCATTTATTTTTAGTATATAATGCAAAGGATGTTTAAAGGGGGAGGGGGGGTGGAAGTAAACCTAGGTCAGGGATGAAAAAGTGTGGGTTTGGGAAAGGCAATAAGCTCTTTTGTTTTAGTTTATTGCTTATCTTTTATTTCACCAAGCTACATTATTGCTTTTTCAAATGAATCATCGTGCAGAATCATTTACAGTCTGACCAACAAAAGCTGTTAGTAGTGCTAGAATTAGTGTGATTTCAAAGTCTCTTCAGATCTTCTGAATGCTTTAACTGTAAAAATGAAAGTACACACATATTAAATGCATCAAGATAACATAAAATGAAATAATTACTTTACAATTCATTTTCAGGGCCATCTGGCTTTCTTCTCAAAGCTTGTATCACCAGGCTGAAGATTATCTGGATATTGTTTTGGTAGCCACTTGAGAAATATTTGGGATTCAGGAGACGATTCAGGAGACAGAAGACATGCTGAAGTTCTTGGAAACTATGTGTCAGCCTCTGCAGCTCCAAATGGAAAAAAGGGCTGCAGAGAAATCTGACCAACACCAAGCAACTGTTCTGAAGAATGTGGCTTAAGGTCTTCAAAGTGGAGTCAGCCTGCTAATGCATGCAGCTGTAGTGGAGGAACACACAAAAGCAGAGAAGAGAGGGGTCCAAGGAGAAGAACTCCCATTTCATCAATTCTGCATCAAAGATTTTCCTTCATGATACATCCAGATGGAAATGTTCCTCACTCTAATTGACCTTAAAGAATAACCAATGATAGAAAGATTTACTACCTGATAATTACAACCCTCCATTTATGAGATTTAGGATTTTAACCAGAGAGCCTGAAAACAAGATATGAGTCAAACTGCTACTCTCTGGGTCCAGAGTATTTGGATTAAAATCTTTATGGGAGGCTACAGGAGGAAAGAAGTGTATTGTTGCCTTGAATTTCACAATGTGGCAAAAAATACCCCAAAATTTGTATGTCTCCCTGCAATGCAGCTTGTATTGCAGCACCTAATTTTACCATAATGTTGCAAAAATGATATCTGTTTCTGTTAAGAACAAATCCCTGTTTGTCACACTTGCTATAGCTTTTATTTTAAACTTGGCAATCACAGGAGTCATAGGTGGTGCTGCCCAGAGATAAGTTTGCTATGATTTCCCATAATAATACGTTCTTTTTTTTTTTTTCATAAATATATTTACATCACAACACTGTCTTAAAATACAGGGATAAAATGGAAATAAGGTGAAAAGTGCTTCTTTAAATTATCTCCTCCCTCCCTTGATTGAACATATAACATCATGCCCTTTGAATACCTTGTCACAACCCTCTTTTTATCAGTCTCTGGCCTTATTCTGTGCAGGGAACGTGTAATTTTCTGTGCTTGAACTGGACTTGTTTAATGAATCACAGAATGCCATGTTGGAAGGGACCTCAAGGATCATCTGGTCCAACCTTTCTAGGTGATAGCATAGTTTAAATTAAATGGTCCTGCACATTGTCACACTGAGTCTTAAAACTGACCAGTGTAGGGCAATCCACTACTTCTCTTGGCAGATTATTTCAGTGTCTATCTGTTCTTATGGTGAAATACTTTTTTCTGGATTCCAATTGGAATCTTCAAAGGAGTAACTTGTACCCATCACCCCTTGCCTTTTTTCATGTGACTACTTGTAAAAAAGGGCATGTCCATCGTCCTGGTGTCCATGCTTTATGTACTGGTACATGGTAATGAGATCTTCCCTAAGCCTTCTCATCTCAATGCTGAACAAACCCAGTTCTCATAGTCTTTCATTATACGGCAGGGCTTCCAGGCCTCTGATGATGGTACTGCGGCACTTTCCAGCCTGTCCACAACTTTTTTTGTACAGCAATGACAAAAACTGCACACAGTGCTCCAGGTGTGGCCTGACAAGCACTGAGTAGAGTGGGACAGTGATTTATTTCTGGTGGTGATGCCCTTGTTGAGGCAGCCCAGCATCCCATTGGATTTCTTTGCCACGGCAGCACACTATTCACTCATGCTGAGCTTGTTATCCACCAAGACCTCCACATGCCTCTCAGAAGGGCTGCTCTCAAGCCAGGTGAATTCCAGTCTGAGCTGCTGTCCTGAACTATGTATTCCCAGGTGCAAGACTCTACATTTGACCTCATCAAACTTCATAAGGTTCTTGATAGCCCACTCATTCAGCCAGTCTGGTTCTTCCTAGAGGGCAGATATCCCTTCTGAAGTGTCAATATCCCCACTCATTTTGGTGTACTCTGCCAACTTTACCAGGGTGCTCTTGATCCCAACATTCAAATCACTTATGAAGATGTAAAACAGCCTTGGGCCCAATATCGATACCTGGGGGACAGCACTTGTGACTGGCTGACAGGTTGAGAAAGAATTATTGACTACCACTCTCTGATTATGGCCTGTTAGCCAGTTCCCCACCCACCACAGAAACCACCTATAATGTTTCTGTTTCTCTAGGGGAGACTGTGTCAAAATCCTTGGAGAAGTCCAGGTAGACAATGTCAACTGCTCACCCTACATAGATGGAGAGAGTTCCTTTTTCATAGAAGGCAATCAAGTTTGCCAAGCATGATTTGGTCCTTGTGAATCCACATCAGCTTTTCTCAGCCACATGCTTCAGCTGCCTTATGACAACCCCCAAGAGGATTTGTTCCATAACTTTCAAAAGGATTGAAGTGAGACTAATAGGTCTATAAATACCTGGGTTCTCCTTGGAAGCCTTCTTATAGATGGAAGTGACATTAGGTTTCTTCCAGTCTTTAGGGCTGTCTTCTGATATCCATGACTTCTCATAGATTATGGAGAGAAACTTCACAACATCAGCCACCTCTCTTAGCACCTTTGTGTGGGTGGCATTGGGGCACAGTGACTTGTATGGGTCTTTATGTGGTGGGAGGATTAAACCTTCACACTTGCACAGTCAAACTCCTTTGTCCAAGACATTTATTTCCAAATTTGGTTGGAGAAAAGGGAACATGTCATGGGATTTCAAGAGAAAATATGGGGGCCTTTATAAAAGACTATTGAATGCTGCCCCTTTAGTACCACACTTTGTCACTGTGCAAGCTTGTCAGAAGAGATAGCTCCAGTTCACAGATTTTTGCCTACTGTCTCTTAGAGGCTTAGGCCCACACATGATACTCCAAGATGCACAAAGCATCACATTGAATGTTTGGGGAAATATACAGCTGGGCACCTTAAGCCAACTCAAAATCTGTGCCCTCTTCCCCCTCAGACTTTTGTCAGAAACCCAGGCTTTACAAAAGCATTTTTAGTAGACACAAAGTGGAAATCTGAGTATGTTTAGACTAACAAAGTCTACAGTAATTTATATGAGAAAATCCCCTTGCGTTTGTTATAAGATTATATTGTTGAAATTGGCTTCTTCCCACTATTTCCACACCCAGACATGACAACAAATCTGCTGAGTCCCATGACTTTGACATCTTGCATAAAGAATTCAGGGTCAATAGGATGGAAGATATGACTGTGTTAGCTCAGGCCTCATTCCCTCGACTAAAGAGGGCTTGGCTAAAGAACTGAGTTTTCCACTTCTTTCATGTAGCTAATCAGAAAAAAAATACATGGAAAAGATGACTGATGTTCTAGGTAAGGCATATGCATTGATTTTTCATCCATAAATACTCTCAGATCAGAACATGACATAGATTATTTGTCCAAATTAAAATAAGCATAAGGTGAACACAAATTACAGTGGTAAGTGGCACTAGAGGAGCGCTGATAATTCTGTACTGTACCACTTTACATAAGTATACCATGCCTTAGACTGTTACCTAGACAAATCTCTTCTTACAAAGATACTTCAGTAATCTCCTTGGAAGTGGATCATCCAAACCAAGTAATATCAATCTGAGTTACAAATGCACACTGTTCTTATCTAGAACGTAAGGTCAGTAGCAGATGTTACAAATTCCTATAGACGCATGCCCAAAGACAAGGATTTTCTTTCTTTCTTTTTTTTTTTTAATGGCAGAAATCTGCTAGCTATTCTTGCCTTATCTGCAACAGCTGAGCAATCTTTCAGTGCCATGAGGAGATTGAAAACTTGGCTCATATCTAGCATGGACAAGCTTGCCTTAATCACATTGCTCTTTTACATGTGCACAAGGACATCAACATTGACAGTGCTACAGTAAAGCAGCCATTTGCTGAAAACAACTGTCAACATTGTCAAGTTTTTTGGAACCTTTTATAATGTGATTTGTGTGACAAAGCTTGTATAATTCTGTTTATCAGCTGCAGTAACAAATTTCTGTAAGGGGGATATACAGAAAAACATACTGGAACTGGATTTTCTATTACCTGACACTCTGAAGCAAGTGGATTAAAAAACATTACAAGACAAATCAACTGCAACAGCCACAGTTCCAGACCCATTTAAACCAATTATGAGAGTTTTCACAAAAAGTTTTGTCTTTCATGTAGAAGTCAGGCTTCTTCTAAATTCTTCATACATTTGTCTCCCTATGCTAATCTTGCAATTGGACCTGTAAAGAAATACTTGACAAAAAAGAAATCATAATTAGATTATGCGTGGTGTTAATTGATACCTAGGGTTTTTTAATACCCATCTTGAAAAGCATGAAATAGGTAAATACTACAAAGTACATGGTAAAATGCTGCAGAGGGAGGGACAGAAACCTTATTTAGGATTAGATCAATTTAGACTCAGGACTGGTGCCTAACCTGTTCCTATACCAGCTGTGCTCAGCTCTTAAAGTGCATCTCTAGATCAGACTCTTTGCATCTGTCACAATTCAAGTTACTGGATCACTAACAGATATCTGCAAATGGCTTCCAGCATCTTTGGCACCACAACACTTTCAGCATATTATATTCTGCTCTCATACTTTCCTAGGTATATTAAAAAAAAAAAAAAAGAGTCATAGCATCAAAATGGTCAAAATGCATTAAACAGTCAACATTTTGTTAAGAATCTGAAAGTATGCAGGGTTATCTCCAACCACACTTCATCACACAGGCTTAGTGCTGTTTCTGAAGTCTTAATTCCCCTAGCCTGCCTTACAAAGTGCTTTTTTTCCCCTTTGAATCAACCATTCTTCCTACTGACCCATAAAATAACTTGTAAAGAAGCACCAGGTATGTTTGACCAAAGAGATCTGGTCTGCATCTCAGATACTTAATGAAGACAGATTTGCATTCACTCCTGTGGCTTCTTTCAGGCCATGCATTAATGTTGTGGGAGTTACCAACCCCTGAGCTCTTGTATTGTCCCCACAAAATGCTCATGAGAGTTCTAAACAATGCCATTAACAACAAACTCCCTATATGATCTTAATCACAATTTCTAAGGGATGCATTTTATGTGCATATCAGCTGTAGCCTTCTTGATGTTCTGAGCTGTTCCAATTGATTATTCTAACACATACTTGCAGTGCCTGGGAGATATCTCAGCACAAGCTGTACAATTACTGGTATTTATTTTGAATTAAAGAGGGGGAATAAGAGAAGGGTTTGTGGGCACAGTACACGTTGGGCCCAGAGAGTTTCATAACTCCCAAGAGAATCTAGTGCACACTGTCAAAGTGAATGGTGTCTTACAGTTAATTTGGTTGGTGGCCAGAGGCTACAAATAATTCTCTTGCCCACAGCCAAGGTTACTCATCTGTATAATAAGGATGAAAACCATGGTTTCTGCAAAGATTCAGAATCATAGGCATGGTTTCTTCATGCAGGAGAAGCATTAAGTTATAGGTGTTGCTCTGGGCATACAATGTGAAGCATTTCTAATTGTTCTTAAAGTTTAGGAAGAATAAAAACAGTTAATCTTCATGATGACAAAAGGAAGCAAGAAAATAAAGTGACACACTTGAATGAACTGTGAGGAAATAAACTGCACAACATGTGATAATGCCATGACTCTGTGTTACTGAGCATTTCTGGGCTGAAAAGATATGGCTTGATGGGTAATTTGTCATGCTGTGCAATAGAGAGCAACAGTAAAGAGACTTCAGACAGAAGAAAATTACACAAATAGTAGGGTGGAAAGGTATAATTGAAGATGGCAAAAGACTGAAAGAAAGACATTTAAAATTACTGTACTGACCTACTAAATGTGCTTGGGCGTGGAATCCTGGCCCCACAAGAAGAGGCATTAAATGATTTCAGGCTGTGTCACTACTACACGATAATGCCAATCTTATGGAGTTCTTGGGGGATAAAAAAAAAATCCAAGCTGGGTGAAAAATAAAAATAGACCCTTGTTTTTTGTACACATGCACAGCCTGAAAAAACAGTGAACTTACAACAAGGGAAACTTTACCTGTGGCCATGGTAGTACTTGGTATTCTGACCCATGAAACAAAGACCTTGTCTTCATCTTCTGAACTGCACAAGGATTCACTCTCCATCACTGGGACATGTGGTACATTGCATCCATAGAAACAGCCTTCATGAGCTAAGTCAGTGTTTGCTACTACTTTAGCTGATTTGTCCTTTTGACATTAAAGAGAGAAATTAGACCCAGAGATAGTGAAAGATCTGTGCTCGCTTCAGAGAAGCTAGCAGAGGCAAGGGCCATCACAAATGTGTTCTCCTCTGTGCCACATGTCAACTGTTCACAGATTCAGATTCACAGATTGCACCAGGTTGGAATAGACCCTCAAAGGTCATCTGGTCCAACCCTCCTGCAGTAAGCAGGGACACCTCCAACAAGATCAGGCTGCCCAGGGCTACATCAAGTCTGATTTTTAATGTCTCTAGGGACAGAGCCTCAATCACATCCCTGGGAAATTCATTCCAGTATTTCACCACTCTCATTGTAAAGAACTTCCTTCTTATGTCCAACCTAAAGCTACCCTGCTCCAGTTTCTAAACATTGCCCCTCATCCTACTGCTACAAGCCCTTCCAAACAGTCCTTCCCCAGCCTTCCTGTAGGTCCCCTTCAGATATTGAAATGTAGCTATAAGGTCAACCTAGAGCCTTCTCTTCCCCAGTTCTTTCAGACTGTCATCATTGTTGCTCAAATTCTTGGCTCCTTAACTCTTGTGAGGAGTTTGTGTCTTTCCTCAGAACAGGGAATCCTTTACTACAGAGAGAAAATGCTGTGATTTCCAAATAGCTGTCTTCTCATCCTTCTTCCTGTTTTTCTTCCCATACTAGCACACCAGTGAAAGTGCACTTAGGGAAGCAGAGACCTTATTTTTCCTTTGACTTACTACATATTACTTACAAGTCTCAGGAAGATTTTGTGAAAGCACGTGTAAAATATTTGAGACCTTCACAAGTCTCAGGGTGAAAAAGACTACTAAAGATTGAGCTGAGGTCTATTACTGACTGCCACAAGTCTCCATGAACGTGAAACGTTCATCTTTCTAGCTAACATCTTACATTTGCTGATGTATAACATGAATAATAACACCACCAGCACATTAATAGTTTTCTCTTTTCTTCAATTCAGGAGGCTTTTGAATTCTACCCTCATATCTATGTGCTTTTATTCAAGAGAAGTCACAGAGTACAGCGCTTTCTCCCCTCAGGGCTACCTGAAACAGGAGAAAATCATACTGAAACGAGCCTCCCAAGGTTCCCTTGTTGTAGGTGGAATATCCCACAGTTTGCTGGGTTCCTGAAGCACCACCTCTGCATGAAGCCTGAACTAAAGCAAGACAGAGCAGCTGCACAATGAGGCAATATCCCATTGCAGTGATATGCTAAAACGTTTTGCTACTGTACAAACATTTTGACCATAAAAATAAATTATCTAAATTGTAAGACTGTAGCTAGCCTGCTGTCAAGTTAAATAAATAGTGAAGCAACCCAGAGACTCCAATAGCAATTATTGTTCCATGGCCTATGCTTTTCAAAAGGCCAGTTTTAGTGCATTTAAGTACTAATGAAGAGAATACTTCAGTAAGACAAGTTTCTGTGTTTATTAGACACCATTTGGTAATAGTCAAGGCCTTGTACGACTCTGTGGCAATTAATTTTGCCAGAGAATCCACCCACTGCTGCAGACACACACTGCAGGATGCAGACTGTCATTTTTAAAACTAAAATAGAGGGTGTTTTGCCTTTAGTGGCAAAGAAAATCTTCCAGATGTTAACTGAAAATGAAGTCATGCAGAGATACATGCCCAAGTTTGCAGGCAACCCAACACAATGACTCTAATAGGCATGAACTGCCCTTTGATTTTAATTGTTAATTAAACCAGAAAGCTTGATAGCCATTATTCAAATGGTCAGTGATGCTAAGTATTTCACAGCTGCTTGTTATCCTAATCTCCACTTCCCAGGCCATCTTCATATTCTTGCCAAATTTGATAAATTTCAACTTCCCCACATTTACTCCCTAAACCTTCTGTTTATTGTGCTGACAACTCTTGGTACCAATATCACAGTCTGCAGCTCACTTAAAAACAAAAAATTAAGCCTGGCATAAAATCAATAGGATGCAATATAAGATTAAATGTCATACAATGCTGAATTCATCATATCATTTTGGTTAAGACTTCCTTTTTTATTTATTTTTTTTTCAATTTACTTGCTGCAGTGCCTGAAATCTCAATCTCTTGCAACAGAAAAAGAAAACTGCAACAGAATTTAGGTCAAGTGAGCTGCAACATAAGATAGGGTCACAAAGAAAGCATATATTATATGCATATGTCATAGTATGCCAGCTGTAAGTAGCAGTTATGATTCAAGCCCCTATGCAAAATAGTTAACTCGTGCTTATGTATCTTATCCATTTCAAAACCTTCATGCTTTATTGATATTTCCCAGACTATATTATAGGAATATAAATGTAACATAAGATTCAGGACCTCAGCTGGTGTAAATTAGTGTCTGTTCAGTGGGACTGATGCCAGTTTTGTTGGCTGAGGATTGATGCATGGAAAAAGACTGGAAAAATATAGATGGGATTGTGTATAATGTTTCCCATTAGTAATCCTATGTTCAAGCATTCCCAAAGAGATGAGAGGCTGCCTTCTTGTCCTCATAAAAATGAAACAATCAAAATCAAACAGACTAAAATAAACACATAACAACAACACAAAAAAACTCCAAACTAACCAAAAAAACCCACACTAAAACAAACAAACTAAAACAAGGGGATAAACCCCACCTTTTCCAAGAGTTTTTTATCTCAATCAGCTACAAAAAACCCACAGTTAATCGGTCAGGGCCTTTGCCCTGTTTTCTGCTCTTAGGACACAAATTATTACTCATCAACATTAAGGGAAAAAAACAACAAAAAAAAAAGAGTTAGGAATGAGAGAGGCAGTTGATCCTTGCCAGGGTGCAATCCTTCCCTTGGCAAGGTGAAGTTCCTGCACCATTCCCCTGGCACAGCTGTGTAAACAGGTATGTTTCTGGCTTGATTTATGCAGCTGTAGCTTAAGGAAGAAGTCATGGAATGAAACCTTGGAGAAATCTCAAAAGAAAAACTTCAGCTTAAAAATTTGTTCTTAGCATGCAAGACTGAATACTTTATTCACTGTAAAGTAGTCCTTCGTGCTGGCTTTAATACCGGAAAACAAATTCATATAAGTGACAAAAGTGGTAAGAACACATTAGTGTTCATAGAACAGCTCTGCTTCCTTCTGGAGATCTTGGTTTTTCTGTTATTCTGTTCAGGGGGGCAGGTGTTCAGAAGAAAGATATATTTTACCTAAATAAATCCATCGTGTTACTCTAAAAAAAAACCCAAAACAAATAAACAAAAAAAACTGTTTGAAATTATGAAGTGCTTTTATACATAGTTAGTAAAAACTTACAGCTTACAGAAAATACAGGACTTGGGCTGGTTTCACAGTATTTTTATTATACTTATGAGCTAAATGGTCATATTTTGCTCTTACTGGAATGGTGCCATTTTCAAGACTACTAGTTTTCGTTCAAATGGATAAGAGCTACCCCTATCTTAGGTGACATAAATTGATCTTGTGAATTCCTACTATAAGTAAGCTGACTTCAGTTGGCAGAATCATCCAGAAAAATAATTGCATTAACCTACAAATTCTTCCTCAAAAACCAGCATTTACAAACCCTATTCTGTAGCCTGAGGTTTTAGTTTCATCTTTATTTTCCCAGCAGTATTCCAACTTCCTCTCTCAAGCAGCTACACCCATAGCCTTTGTCCAGAACTTTTACAGGAGGAAGGTAAACTGCAGTTACTTCTTTCCTGAAAATTATATCTTGTTATATTTCAAAACTGGTGATTTCAGGGATAGGCAATAGAGCCCTGAGGCTGTCCTAACTATGCTTACATGCCTTTGACAGCTCTTGATTGCATTTGCTGGACCAAGGGGGCCAAATTTGCCACTTTATCCTCCCTAATTAATTTGTGACAGAAGTAAATATGTACAAGCCACACTTCAGCAGATCACATTTGTAATTCATAGATTTCCTCTCACCCCACTGCTTGTCATTGCTCTATATAAGAATTATCAAGTCACTGGTCTGGCTGACATATAGAAGCAAGTGCTGTGCCACCTAGCATGAGGAGGGATAGATGACCAGGAGGAGAAGGTCCACTTCAGGCATAGCACTCTACTCTTGTCAACTGTAAGCTTGAAGTCTGCCAGCCAAGTAGAAGACTACATGTTTTATCCAGGTCACAAAATACCTAAATTTCCATGACAACAGAATTACACCACTCTCCACACAAGGGATGATGAGCGTTAGGAACCTTTACAACTGACAGAAGAATTCTATGTGAAGAGCCACTTTTTGATGCTCTAGAAGGTGGCACTCTCTTCCCATCATTATTTGAGTTGGAAACATACATATCCACCATTTTTCTTCTTCCTTTTTATCATTCAATTGTTGCTTGATCTATGCCATGACTAGTAAATTTCCCCCCAAAATTAATCCTTTCACCTGGACTGAGGCTGAGGGAGCTGGGGTTGCTTAGCCTGGAGAGGAGGAAGCTCAGGGGAGACCTTATTGCTGTCTACAACTACCTGAAGGATGGTTGTAGCCAGGAGGGGTTTGGTCTCTTCTCCCAGCACTAGAACAAGAGGACGCAGTCTCAAGCTGCTCGAGGTGAGGAGGAAGTTCTTCACTGAGAGAGTTGTTAGCCATTGGAGTGCGCTGCCCAGGGAGGTGGTGGAGTCCCCATCCCTGGAGGTGTTCAAGAGGGGATTGGACGTGGCATTTGGTGCCATGGTCTAGTCATGAGGTCTGTGTGACAGGTTGGACTCGATGATCTTTGAGGCCTTTTCCAACCTTGGTGATACGGTGATACTGTGACTGGAAGATGATCAGTTTTCTGGTTCTGGCTGTCTTCTGCATGCTTTACAGTTTTTCATTTTGCCAACACCTTCATCTAGTTGAAAAAAATTTTCTTCTGTCTTAATGAAACTGTGCAGATGTGTTATCAATATACAACCCAATGAGGGTAGCAGCCATTATTGGGGGGCGGGGGGGAAGGGAGAAAAATAAAAGGAAAAAATAAAAAAAAGGGGGGGGAATGGGAAAAAAAAGGGAAAAAATAAAAACAAGACAAACAAACAAAAAAAAAAAAAGATGAATGGAGGACTCTTTATCAAATGGATTCCATTCCTGCCCCAGAAAACCAAAGCCAGGGCATTCTTCCCTAGGGTCTGTGTGTATAATCTGTACTTCATGTCTACAATCATACCTGCAAGACAAGGACACGTTTTCCACTTCCATTTGTAATCTCAACCAGAGCTCATCCAAACCACACTGCTCTTTAGGACCATGAAAAGTGGCCTAGGCAGAAGAATTTGGTACATGGCTATGACTGCAAGCATTGATAAGGGAAAGAGAAAGGAAGAAGCTGTCAAGGCTCTGATTGCCCTAACAGGCTGCAATGCCTTGATAAGCCTCTCCCAGGGGCCTTTGCCACACCCATGCCTCTAGATCCCAGGACCTCCATTTAAACCAAGAGCTGAAGCTATGTTTTGAGTGTAGTAGTCTCTGGATGGACACTAGACTTTTGCTGTGGGTAACTGCCTCCTGGATAGGCCCCTGCATCACCACAATTTTGTCACCAGTCCCATCTTTGCCTAAAGAATCATGTTGCAGCTTCATCTCCAACCCCATCCCTGGTCTACCTCCTACTACTCCTGTCTGTGCTCTCCAGGTGATTCTTGGACCTGATTACTTTTACTCTCTGCAGATTACCTGGACTAGTTACAATCATAGAATCATAGAACTGTTAGGGTTGGAAGGGACCTCAAGGATCATTTAGTTCCAAACCCTGTGACATGGGCAGGGATTCCTCACACTAAATCAGGTTGTTCAGAGCCCCATCCAGCCTGGGCTTAAAAACCTCCAAGGGATAAGGCTTCTACCACCTCCCTGGGCAACCTGTTCCAGTGAAATGGTCCTCTGTATGGACATATGATATTCCCTAAAAATCTGATTAGAGTATCACAGTATATACTTTCCTCATAAGAAAGCTGGAAGCATTTAGAGGAGTGGGTCCAGAGGAGGCCATGAAGATGATCAGAGGGCTGGAGCACAGCTCCTAGGCTATGAGTTGTAACTGTTCAGCCGGGAGAAAAGAGTGCTTAGGGAAGACCTCATAGCAGCCTTCCAGCACCTGAAAGGTTCCTACAAGGAAGCCAGGAAAGGACTTTTTACAAGGACAAGACAGAATGGATTGAAACTTGAGGAAGGGAGGTTTAGACTAGGTATTAGAATGAAGTTCTTTACAGTGCGGGTGGTGAGACACTGGAACAGGTCACACAGGGAGGCCATGGCTGCTGCCTCCCTGAAGGCGTTCAAGGCCAGGTTGGATGAGGCCTTGAGCAAACCAGGCTAGCAGAATTTGTCCCTGAATATAGCACAAGGGTTGGAACTAGATGAGCTTTATGATCGCTTCCAACCCAACCCATTCTGTGAATGTATGAATATTTGCCTGAACTCAAGGCATTAAAATGACCAGGAAAGATTTTTGTAGAAAGCACTCTAAGATTCCATTTTCCACATCTTATCTCATGTATTTCAAATGTTGTAGATACTATTATAATCACTTCAGCCTCATGGCAGCTGATGTGCTATACATGTTTTGAGAGGGTGGTATCAATTAACTATGTTATCTATAATGCCATGTCTGCAATTACTACTACTTCACAACTTATCATTAATGCATCTGACAGGGTTTTTCCAAAGTAACATTTGTTTAGAGGTTAATCAAAATTCCTGAGACTGCCATTTATTATAATCTGATTTTGGATAACTGTCCAGATCAATGACTCTTAGAGGCAGCAGTTTTTTCTCAGCCTCAATGAATATGGTATATTAATGCCAAAAAGAAGGAAAAAAAAAAAAGAAAAAAAAAAGAGGATTGGAGTTACAATTTTGAACACACAGGTGGCTAGTGCAAAACTCAGTTCTTCAGACTGTACAAATTCTACTTAAATTTTTCCTCTCTACTAATTGGAAGGCTGGACAATGCTTGAAGCCATACTAAGAGATGGGAAGGTGGGACAATGAAAGTATGTGAAGGTGAGGTTAGTTTTCTGTATCATTCCAAGGACCAGGAAAACTGAGCAAGGAGAGAAAGAACATCCTATGTATCTACTGCACCCTTCTGCACTAGAAATTGAGACTGAACAGGTAAGAAGTGGACAGCAGCTGGCACATCTGTCTGTATGCAATTCAAAACATACACACTCTAGTGTGCACCTTAGATTCTATAGCAATATTATCGCAGTGCTTAAAATATCACAAGTAGCAGAATTAATGGCCATGCAGCCCTGAGTCTGGCATATAGGCATGCAAACAGCTTTCAAGCACATCCTCCTCTTCTTTGGTGCCAGATTCCCCACTGAAGCCTCAGACAAGCATACATGACCTGCTGTTTTCCTGGTGAATTTCTCTTTGGCAGTTATGCTATCTGAGCAAGCAGTAGGTACGTTCCTAAAACTGTCACAGGATCACAGGATCACAGGATGTTAGGGGTTGGAAGGGACCTCTGGAGATCTTTGAGTCCAACCCCCCTGCCAGAGCAGGACCATAGAACCTAGCACAGGTTGCACAGGAACACACCCAGACAGGGCTTAAAAGTCTCCAGAGAAGGAAACTCCACAGCCTGTCTGGGGAGCTTGTTCCAGTGCTCTGTGACCCTTGCAGTAAAGAAGTTCTTCCTCATGTTGAGGTGGAGCTTCCTGTGCTGTAGTTTACATCCACTGACCCTTGTTCTGTCACAAGGTGCAAGTGAGAAGCAGCTGCCCCTTTCTTCCTGACCCCCAGCCCTCAGATATTTATAAACATTTATTAAATCCCCTCAGTCTTCTCTTCTCCAGACTAGAAAGCCCCATGTCTTTCAGCCTTTCCTCATAAGGCAGTGCTCCAGTCCCTTAATCATCCTTGTAGCCCTCTGTTGGACTCTCAAGTAGATCCCTGTCCCTCTTGAACTGGGGAGCCCAGAACTGAATGCAATATTCTAGGTGAGGCTGTCCCTGAACTTCTTCCATTATTTGAAAATCTGCAGATGCTAGAGATTACCAGTGAAGCGATTTTACATGTTTTCCTAACATATGTAAGCTAGAATACTGCTCCTCCTGTTCATTTCAAGTAACTGCTGAATCATTCTAGAAAGTTCAGGAAACAGCACATGCCCCAGAAGGATAACTTTAAAGTTTAGTGGTTGAAATTTGGCACCTCACAGACAATGAAAAATCTCAATGAGAAATATTAGACAACTTTGTGTATGGCTGCAGTGCCAAATCTGCCTAAAAGAATAGCTTCCAAATCAACCAATCATATCTACAGTATGAAAGACTTCAAACAAGAAGGAGGACAATTTGCTTGTTTATTAGTAAGCATCTTCTGCAGACACCAGGACAAACAAAAATAAATCACTTATTTATTGAACAGAACATATTTATAAAACTGGAGCCTGTAGGAGTTTGGGAGGCAACAGCAAAATATGAAAAATGGTTTGCAAGAACAGGAGCTGAATCATTTTTACATGAAACTGGGAATGTTTAACAGCTAAACCTTTTATTCCACTGATCCTTTCCAATGTTTATTATAAATACTCCTTTTCAAATAATTAATTTGACAATACACCATATTGCTGATTTGCACTAAAACATTTTAGTTCTAAAAGCTTGTAACATTTTGAGGTTTTCAGTTTTGCTTTTAGATACTGCCTATGAATCACTCCATATCATATTTATATTTCAATTCTTGGGCAACTATACTGGCAATTAGTATGTAAAACAGTTATACAAAACAGCAGATCAGTCTGTAATAAATCATACTTTGGCAGAGAAGGTCACTATTAATTTATTACTTTAAAGTAACTTATAAGCAGTGTAACTGTTCTGCAGTAAACATTCCTGGGGAAGCTCTCCTCTCTTTCCTCTGTTGACAGAATCCTGGAGTGGGTTTAAATTAATGGCACATATGTACCTGAGTTCCCACAGGCTGCAGCTGCTCACACTGCTTTCACTCCTTCAGTGCAATGGTGTAGAGCTACTCACAGCTACCCTAGAATCGCTTTTTGGGTTTTAAATCCTTCCAAAATCTAGTAAGACAGGTTTGCTGTGAGTTAAGTATTTGTAGCTCCTGGAACAGACCTTCTCAGGGAGTCAGCCTGTCATCTAACACTTGTTTGTGAACTTGGTGTGACAGAGGCAGTGCCACAGCCTGAACTGATCTGCACAGAGGCTGCTGTGCATGAAACACCAAGCTTGGGGCCTGCCATGTCATCTCATCCCTTCCTGCCTGTGCCCTGTGCATATTGTATTACACAAGCACACTGGATACCCAGTATTCTTATGTGTGTCAGAAATTACTTCTGTCTGCATTAGTAACTTCTCCCCATAGTTTCTTTTAAATATTTCAGAGAAAAATCTAGAGGTAGGAGCATGTGCAGTTCTTCTACAGGTGCCTGCAGACAGTTCTCTCTGGCACAGAGTTTTAGGAGAACAAATAACTCACTGAAAGACCAGATTCTTCCATCTTGTTCACCTGTGTATGCATTAACACTTACCCTTCAGTGTTTTTCACTTTCCTTTTTGAAAAGGACACATTTGAGGACACACACCAAAAAAAAATAGTGGGTGGGGGATTAGAAAATTCTTGAGGTCTCCTCCAACCTGGTATTCTGTGACTCTATGATTACCATTTTCCCCTGCATTTATGCCAAATGTGCTTTTGCAACACATGCATCTCCGTTTGGCTACAGCCACTGCCACAAACACAGTCATTTTTCTTTAAACAACATCTCTGCCTTTGTCTCCTTCATTACCTCCTCCCTCACTCTGTATTTACTCCATTCTCTTTCATTACTTACAGATCTCAGTATTTCTGAACTTTCATTGTGCACATTGTTTCCTAAATAAAGTTCTGCTTTGAAATGTGGCTCCCTGCCACTTGATAAGAGCCACTTAGAGTAGACAATTCACTTTGTCTGCCTGAACACTCTCCTACACCCTTTTCTCAAACCTCTTCAGAATGCTGTTGCTAAACTCACTTTTTTTTCTCCCTACCACACCCCTTCTGTCTATATAACTCACAATTTATTTTCTCTTCAGGAACAAAATCCCAGCTACTCTTCTGCTCTAGGAAAACCGACATAACATTGCCCTCCCTCTCGCTTGCCAAATGTATGTTTACATTCTTTCTGCTTTCACACTCTGCACAATGATACAGGGAAGGCCACGTGCAATTTCACATACGTATGTTTAGTGCTGTATGCACGTATTTGAGTACATTTATGGACGGGGTGAGGTTCACACTCTATCACATTGCTATTGTAACTGTGTATTTCCCTCCTGGCAACTGTCTGCTTCTACCAGTGGAAGCAGATTCTGTGTTTTCAGCTTTCCCACCCCTTTTCAAGGCCAAATTCGAGCTTTGTGGTGTGCAAGTTTCTCTAATGCAGCTGCTTTTTAGTCAGGTTTCTTTCTCAGCCCTTTCTGGCAGGGTCTGTTGCAAGCATGGAAGGGTCAGAATTATGGGCCATTCTTCGCTCTCATGGCTCCACAATAAAAGGAGGTGCTCCTTGGAGAATTCCCCTTCTTCATTTTAGCCTGCTGATGATCTTTAAAAACTTTCTAGCAACTCAGCTCACTTTTACAGCAACAGTCACTACACCTTTGCCTTATTCTTAAGTGTTTTCCCAGGATTTTTTTCCTCGCTTGTATTTGTTCTATAAATTCAAAAAGCATGCAATGAGCTTTTATGTTTGTGAAGTAGATGTACGTTGGTGGTGCTATAAAAGTGGTCTGTGGAAAAACTAAAATAGTAATAATAAGTTGGGCATATGATGATCTAGAGTTGTATAATATGCCCATTATCATACGATCTGTGCAGTTTTGTCATAGCTTTTTAGCACCTGAAAAACTGAATATAGGCCAAATGTTGTATCTCTATTTTACGTGATGGAGAAGGGAGACAGATTTTATCTGCAATATGCTCAGGCTGACTTTCTAGCATTTTGGAAGTGATTCTTTAACAAATGCTAGGAGGAGGAAAAAAAAAAGGAAAAAAAAAAAAGACATCTTGGATTAAAAAGCTAAAAATCATGAAGCTGAGAACATATTACTTAGATGAAGATTTATGTGCCCAAGTGATACCACCACAAATTTTCCCTTTCTTTCCCTGAGTTTTGGCTCAGAAGAAGCAAATTTTTACCCATCACATAGTGGCAACAGGGCAAATGGTTTTTTCCTCATTCCAGTGCAGCAGGGTCAAACCCAGCCTTCACTGTATATCACAGAACCACAGAAAACATCTGGTTGGAAAAGACCTCAAAAGATACCCAATCCAACCTTTGACTCAGCTAAACTATGTCCCTAACATGGTACACCTGAGTTATCCTGCCATTCAAGTATGTAACTGAAATTTATTTGCTCAGGCAAACAAGGTCAGAGCTTCCTTATCCATGTCAGACCGAATGTGCAGAGGGCTGAGATGAGAGTAGTCTCTCTACTTCCCCAGTGAGCACCCAAGAAACCTTGACCTTGCAGTAAGGATAGGCACATGATAGAAGGGAAATGTACAAAACTGTCATGTGTGCTTCACCCTTCCCCGGGGGCTGAAAGTTTCACCTCTCTGATATGCTTAGTTGGCTCAGAGTAAAAGTTCTTGGGAGCAGTCACAATCCCAGGTCTCATGTGGCAATCTGCAGAACGAGCAGGCCAGCCCACAGGCAGACTAGCCAATGAAGCTCTCACGGGGAGTCAGGCAGGTTACACTGGCCCACACCACTATAGTGATTCTTAAATAAAACCTGAATAGAATTTGGAGTGCATATACCTAAATAAAAGTGTAAGCCTGGTATGGAGAATCTAGCATGTGAAAAGGTAACAGACAGAAAAGTTTTAACAGTTTCTACAAAGCCTGTTCAGCCTAAATCAGCAGAGAGATCATTTGTGCCACCTGCACTCAGCAGGACTGGGTTACTGAGACAAGGTGGCAAATAAAGGCAGTAACAGCAATAAATGAAAATAATATGAAGAGAAACAAACCTAGCAAACCAAGGCTCTCAACCAGCTGGATTTCAACAAGAACTACTGGATCTTCTTGGACAGAAATGTGTTTTGCTAATAGCACTTGTAATCAGAAAGGTGTTAGTGTCACAACAAGGCCCAGATGGAGAAAATGTGTTCCATCAACAAAATCAAGACAGGATTAAAAGAAAAAAAACACAAAAAAACCCAACCACCACACTAACAAAACAAACAACAACAAAAGAAACATGTAAAATGCTGACTAATAGACAGCAATCACTCATTTTCATACTTGAAAATCAAATTATATTAAAAGTGTGCCTCAAATGTACCAGTTACTAGGTGAGATTCTGAATGACTTTTGAGTTTGAGCCAAGGCAGCTTTGAAATTTGATATGGAAAGGATCTTCTTCAGAATGATAGTTTTGAAAATGTAGTTGATGCCTCTTTTCTTTCTCTGTATGGAGACAGAAAACCCTTTTTCCCCCTTTTTTTTGGTTAATTCTTTGCTTTGATATTTTAACTAAGTAGCAGTGCAGACACATCTTAATAAGAAAATTATTATTTTGCATTTGACTTATTTCTGTGCTAAAGCACCTCCTTTATTTTCAGTCTTTTGGTTCAGTTTCAAAATGATTGTTAAGCTCTTAACTTCTGTGACTCACTAAACAGCCATATAGGTAGGTATGGGTGTTTCCAAAACAGTCTGACTTCTTAGAATTTTTCCCTATTTCTTTTTCAGACAGACAGAAAAAGAAAACCAGACTAGTTCACTGCAATTTAAAGCAGTGCCTGACAGTCATATGAAGTATGATTGTTGTTTTTCAAACAGTAATGGATCATCATAAATTTCAAATTTGTATTCATTGGGACCTTTTGAGTCTTGTTTTTAATCTAAGAACCAAAGGTGATGGGAGGCTTGAACAGAAACACATGATTTTATCAAATAGGATGAAATCATAAGATCTTTATTATGACAGATACAAACCCCAAGAACCAAGCTTCCATGAAGTACTTGCTATGTAATTATTAAATAAAAACACTTACTTATTCAGTGCTCAGCATTTAAACCCTGAATAACAGAAGTACATATTGAGAGAGAGGTACTTAAAATGTTTCCATGGATACAGGATGATGCCAATCAGGTCCATGTGTTTATCTGAAAGGGTGCCCCTGCAGAGACAAACAGCTTGGAGAGTGGTTGTTTATACAAGTAAGTAAATAGGAACCTTGTTTATTTTACAAAGAGCTCCTGACCCCCACTTTTTCTCATCACTTTTTCAGAAAGAATATTTTGCTCCTTTTAAACAGCATATTGTAGTAAAATACACACTTTTGAAATTTCCCCTTGAAGTTGCTTGAGTTTATGATGTGGTTTTTACTCAGAAAACAGAGTACCTAGAGGTATGCTACTACCAATCCCTGCAAATCTATGTTGCTGACTCGCTTTTCTAACTCTGAGAGAAGACATGCTGATGTAAATTACATCTTTGTATTTCAATCAGCAGAAGCCACTTCCAGGAAGAAAACAAAAAAAAGCAAAGAGCAGAGATAAATGATAGATACCCTTACCTTAATCCAACAAGGACAAGAACACCAAAATTGGATAACTTTTCTCAGAAGAGTCTCCATTTACATTAGCTCCCATTTTAAAAGTGGTTGGCTCCCAGATTCCCACTGCCTAAGTGCTACGAACATGTAATTTTGACATCCAGTCTCTCAACACAGCATGCTTTCTAATTTTGGGAATGAGATTAATACCTCCTATTTGAGAGGTTTTAGTCTTCTAATATTTCTTTGGATGAAAAAGCACAATGAGTTAGTGAAAAGAAAGGCAATCAACTTTAATACTTAACACAATTTAATAACCTGAATTGAAATATGTGTGTGCTGCATTTCCATTAAAAAAAAAAAAAAGTTTCCTTCCAGACACAATTAGTAGAACAAAACCTCGTCTTGTTCAGAGATTATTCTTGGAATACTGTAATTTTTATTTTATTTTTTACTATGTGCTAGCAAATTGGCCCTTCTTCTTCTCAAATAAGTGATTCCTGGATAAGACAATCAATTTGATATTTTCCATGTGAACTTGCACCATACTTTGAAAGGGGACGGCAATGCTGTGTTCCCTTGCCAGTGCTGACAAAGGTCTGCTTGACAGTGATACCTTTTACAGCTAAATTTACACAAGAGTGACAGAGGCAGGTGCTCCTTGGCCTGCCAGACACTTGTGCACCCACATCAGTCAGCCTACAGGTCAACATCCGAAGGAGAAAAAGCCCAGGGCTGAGGAGGAGAGGGTGAGTGAGGCAAACACAACCCAAACTGGGGGTTTCTCTTCAAAGCCAGCTGGTCTGGCTTTATTCTACAGGAATTTTTTTACCTGCCAGTTTGACCACCGAAACCCTCAGCAGGTGCTGACGGGTACAACTTCCTGGAGAAGCAGAAGAAGGGCGCTGGTGAGTTTTATTAGACAAAACTAATTTTTAAAAAATTTTTAAATTTTTTTTTTTTTTAATTATCATTAAGTCTTTGGAGCTGTTCTGCTTGCTGCAACACTGGGTGATGCAGCTCCAGGCTCGTGGCTAGACTCACAAGGCTTTCTTCAAGAGAAAGCAGATAAGCTTTGTAGCATGCTTCGCATTTTATTTGATACGGTGCTTGATTTTAGCTTCTGTTGCCAAGAAAAGTTTCTTGAAAGTGACTGGATATTTATAGTCAACTTCTTTCAAACTGTTTCCATGAATCTGAAAGGAAAGAAAATAGAGGATTACACACAGGAGCACCAGAAACCAGGCAGCACTGGGGGTGTATTCTGTGCCCCCCTCATCTGCCTCCTTTAAAATAAATGAGTTATCCTGGTGATTTCTGAATGAACAGAAACGGTGTGCTGCCTATGGACTGTTCCCTGTGTGGATGTTTCAGAGCCTTAGAAATTCCTGAACATCAACATGAGCTTATTTTGCAATAAATAAGGGAGCAAAATTAACAATGTTCAGACCATTGTACAAGAATGGGTATTCAAAAGACTGTCACAGAAATGTTGTCTTTTGCTGTGTGGAAGAGAAGAGTTAAATTACAAAACAGAAGCTATATGAGAGCACTGCTATCTTTCAAAGATAGCATGAATTTATAGGATTTTCCTTGTTTTAAAAACACAAATTATGCCTCTCTGTGTAGTCTTTAATTTGCATAAGAGCTGGGAAACTAGATGAAGGGGAGGAAAATATTTATTTTTCTAGAACAGTAAGATTTCAGTTAATATGAAAATGTAGGAAAATGTGACCACATGTTAAAATAAATATTTAGGAGGGGAGAAAAGCATTTTTATTATGATTTCTGTTTCAATAACTCATTCTTTTAACTTTGTTTCACAGCATTAAGTACAAATCATTGTGTTAAATTGAAAACATTTATTTAAGCAAGTAAACAGACAGAAAACTTGACCATATGAATCTTTTTGACTGAAGAGATTCCACATTCACAATTCACATGCACACCATGGAAGACACTAACAGGGCAAAGCAAGGAATCATACGCCAATACAGTTAAACTATTTCTGTCATGACTATTCCCTTTACAAAAAAAAACCCAAATTATTTAACATCAACTGGTACCTTAAGATTAGAGTGCATAATAATACCTGTGACCCTTATAAACAGCCCTGATTAACAATTTTTTTGGGGGGCAGGCTGCTTAATGTGGGACCAGCATAATTGACAGGGAACTCTGGCCTCAGCAGAGCTAGATCAGGCCTTAATTCCTATTCATTTTCTTCATTTGGGAGACAGGAAAAGAGCAGCAAGAATTATTTTGTTTGCTTGTTTGTTTCTGGAAGGTGCTGTATGACAATAGTTTTGTTTGCTGCAAGGATATCCTACTGTATGTGAGAATAAAAGACCAATAGAATTAAGGATTACTAGTCAATGCATAAAATGAACCTCTAAATAGGAAAGATAATTTATTGTGTGAAGTATGAAATACAAAACAAGAAGGAGTAAAATGAGAGGGGAAAAAAAAAGAAAACAATACAAGACCAGAGCTGCCTTTAAACTAAGCAATGCCTGTAAAACATCACTGTTGAATGCGTAACATTTGTAATGTATAAAAACCAAATCCACTAAACAGTCATTAAACCCAAGCACTGATAAATCCAAAGACAGTAAATAGCAACAGCGGTGCCTAGAGTTAACTAGACATTGTCTATCCTACACTAACTGAGAAAAGCATTTAGCCTTTGGTTTAGAGCCTTTAATTCTCTGCACTCTAAGTTCGTCAGCATTTTACTGCTTTGATTTCAAAGGCTCAGAAACAGTAATTAAAGTGATACATTCCTGGATAATTTCATTAAATTCTAAGTAAGTTAGTCTTTACTGCATTTGGAGGGAAAAAAAGAAAAGGAAAAAAAGAAGGAAAGAAAAAAAAAAGGAAAAAAAAGAAAAAACCACCAAGTATTTTGTAACGTAAAACTTCAGTACAGAATGTTTTACTTTCCTAGAAAAAGATGGTTTAATGTCACAAAAGGTGGAGATTACACACCAGATAATTAGAGTGAAATGAGTGCCCTTTATTGGTCTGTTTCTTATTTTCTCATAATCAGACTTAAGCACATTAAGTTAAAGTCTAAAGCATTTCTATTATTAATGAAATACCGAGAGATTAAGAAATAGGAAAAACCTTAATTAATTCACTGAAACTTTACTACTATTCCAGTTAGAAACAAAATCATCCCTAAAATGCCTGATACGCTCATTTATATCTGTACCAACTCTTCCCTATCAACTAAGACCTCCATTGTCTGTTTTGTCAGCTACGATAGTTTCTTCTAAAACTATTCTTTTAAATCTCTTTTATTTTGAAAATCTACAGTCTAGCTCAGCTTTCAGCCACATGTTTGTCTTTTCCAATAAATCCAAGTTTTAGTGTCAGGAAGACATCTATATTATTTATTCCATAGTGCGTGTAAATATAAAATGGGATTTAACCACAAAGCTTTGGCAAAAATTGCAAATTATTAACTGTGTGTTGTGTTCCTCAAAAGCTGATTCAAGGCTTTTCACACAGAGTTACATAGCATTTTCAAAGCATATCGTGCCTTCTTCTCCTTTCACTTACACTGGTGAAATCTGGACACTTTCCACTGAAGGCAATGAAGTTGCATTTAAAAGTTAAAAGAGAAGATGAACTGCATGACACAAATTAGGGGAAGACAGTAGGATGAATTGCCTTAATTACTGCTTCATATACGAGCACTTAAAACATGCAAATTTTCCATTTTATATGTCTGTTATGAATTTAAAGTGTGTGTGTATATATATAATCCTGTGCATATAAAGTGTGTGCATGTATATATATATATATATGTATGTATATATACACTTTAGATTTCTAATTATTTTTCCTCTAGTACAGTAAGCAAAATCTTACTCTACAAAAAAAACATTCTTCATGGGCTTTTACTAATTCTTTTGAGGTATTGTTGAAAAATTAATTGGGTATTGGTCTGAGACCATCTCCTTGAAAACCAAATGAATACATGCACATTGGGAAGCAGAGCCACTGCCTCTCCTGGGGACTTCCCCACCCTTGAGCTGTGTCAGTGGCTGCAGAGGGACTGCTCCACAGATGATCCTGACCCCTGCACCCCACAGTGGTCAATTCCTATGAGGAGACACCCCCCAGCATTCCCATACCACTCCCCACAACTGCTCACAGCTCCTCCCTGCTATCCCATTTCAAAAACGCACTGCCCAGCTCATAAAAAAAGGGAACTGGGACAGGCCTGCAGCATAGTCCTTGTTACCATGCACAGACACACAAACTGCTCACCACATTGCCTTCTCCAATGAAAATACTAATTTCTTGTTCCATAGTCAAGTTGGGTTTTGTTCACTGAAAGCAATATAAGGCAAGTTCTGAAGGCATCACTTCAGAAATCTCCAGTGAAGGCACTAAATCAAGTTCAATAAATGACATTTACAAAGGATAAGCACCTAGATTTAAGCTAAGGTACACAAGTTGGCTGGAAGCATGTAAAATAACTGCACAGAATGAATGAAACAGCAATTATTGCTTCATTTATATATATATATATATATACACACAGTAATGCTGCTTTTACATATATATTTAAAAGCTGTGCCCACAACATATGAAGTTCAACCTAACATTAATACGGCTGACGTGCTGTGTCCTGAAACATGACAGCATCTGTCGGGGCAAGAAATTTAAAGCTGAATAGCATGATACACAGCTGCTAAGGATTAATTCAGCAAAACAAACCTTCCTATATCTGGGTTGTTTGTTGCTTGGTTTGGAGGATTTTTTTTACCAAAAAAAACACAAAACAAAACAAAAAAAAAATTCATTTCTCCCTGCTTTTTTCTTTTCATTTTTATGCCAATAATGACATGGAAGTGTACAAAATCAATGATTCCTATATTTTTTGCTGTAGATATTTCCATTGTACATTCTTTTTCCTTTGTTGTTTCTTTGTTTGTTTTTTTAAGTGGTGTCAGGATTCTCACCAGCCAATATAACTACATGCTAATAGCTCTTTCTCTAGCATTAATCCACCTCCTGAGTTTGAAATCATTGTAGGAGAATGCTTGGCAATAACAAATTAATATCGTGTGCAATAATTATAAAAAATTAATTAAGAGACTACTAAGGTTGAGAAAAAGAGAAGTGTGTGGAACAATCTCCTGTGTATAAGGGAGATAGTTCCTCCCCTTGGAAAGATATGGCTGTCCATTTAATTATGTGTCCTTACACTGACTTCATTAGCCATTCCACTCTCAAACACTATGCTTTTGATAGCATTTTAGATCTCAGGGACATACAGCCTTACTGAAATGAGATTTTGGGCTGTATTCTTCCTCAAAAATATGAGGGAAGTGGCTCCCACTTAGGGAAAAGAGGGACTAGTTCCATCATTCCTGGAAGAAACTCTTCTTTAAATAGTTTCAAAACTGATGGATTTTATCTGGGAAAGGATGAGGGAAGTCCTTGCTGAATCTCACTGCAATCCAGAAATTCTCAGCTTGTCTATTACCGTTAGCAACAGTCCTTCTTAAATTACTACTGTCCATGTGATTTTTAGCCCACCTTCACCCTGCCTAAGTATCTAGACCCCAAAGGCCCTTCAGACTCCCTTGAAATCTATAAAATCTCATAACTCCCTTCCAAATACATACCTGTCCTCCAGCTCTTGCTCCTGTATCGGAGTCACAGCCAAGAGGAAAATTAAGTCATGTCCAGAGATACTAGTGGAAAGGGACTTTAGAGCACAGATCCTCAGACAGCTTAGGTCTAAAAAGCAAAGATAAATGCTGGTACCACCATAAATTATTTATTACTGAGTTTAAAAATGGAAAGGGTAATGACATAATGGGAAAGTTCAAGAGGTTTCAATGCATATTTGATTGGAGATTCATTGGTTAATAGCAAAAGAACTGAAGTTGTCTCTGTATAGTACTTATTTTCCTGACAAAAATAATCACTCAACTCCAAAAAAGTAACCATGTTTCTTCTCCTTTTATCATGCCAGTGCAGCCCTCTGTAAAGTCACTGGTGAAATCAGATCTTGCAGGTCTGATTGGTGCAGACTTGCAGAACGTAACACACCAGAAAGGGGAACTCAAATCTGTCCCTGTCGTCTGCAAAGATCTTCAAACTAGATCATAGGACAGCAACAGTAACTTCAGATGAAATACATCTAAAGCAAAGCACATAACCAAATACGACCTCTGAGGCTCAGTTTCCTTTTAACCTTGGTAATATCAACTTTTTAAAGTGCTTCCATGGGAAGAGTTACAACCAATGACATCACAGCTGGAGACTCATGGAAGTTTTAATATAGATGAACATAAGTGGCACAACCACATCTAAAAGCTGACCCAACTATTGTGCAATTACATTTTATGCTCACAGAGGTTACAAGGTCTTCTTCACTCATCAAGAGCTGTCAGCCTTCAAAAGGCTCTCTAAAATGTCTAATGAAAGTTTTATATTAATTATTGTTTTGATTATAGAAATACTAGCATTACAGCAGCACTTTGAACACACATTTATGGACAAACCATTGTGTTTGGAGCTGTTTGAATACAAAAAGAAAAATGTTAGTTTAGTACTGAGGAGTTTACAAGCAGGAGGAGACTTGATAGGGTGCTTGGTTGCATGGTTTAGTTGATTAGGTAGTGTTGGATGATAGGTTGGACATGATGATCTTGAAGGTCTCTTCCAACCTGGTTTATTCTATTCTATTCTATTCTATTCTATTCTATTCTATTCTAAAACCAGCCTTTTCCCCAGATGTCCAGAGAATAACCTACTGATTTTTGAAATCTGCATGCAGGCATATCTGTATTAAGCAGTTTGCCAACAAAACCTTTATTCCCTCATTCCTTGTATTTATCTATTGCTGTTGTACTCTATACTCAATTTACGCCGCAAATACCAACCAGCACACTGTTACAACAGGCAGGGTGATTGACCTTAAAATTTTGTGTATTACTTACTCCTGCTTTGGATCCAGAAAGAGGTATGTAATTTGAAATAGAGACAAAAATTGTCAGAGAAACAGCCAAAAAGCTGGGTGCTTATCTAAAATATCTCTCAAAGTCTAGTATGGAAAAGTCCTGAAAATCTGGTTTCTGATTAAAAAGTAATAATAATGATTGCAAGAAAAACAAAACAAAACAAAACAAAACAAACAAACATTTCCTTGTGAAGTTGGGGATCCCATAACAGCAGCCTTTCATGTGGCATGTTGGAATCTGTGGCCAGCATGAAGAGCCATATCAACCTTCAGCAACAGAAGATGTTGACCAAACTTAGAAGAGGTTTGAGTTGGATTTTGTTTGAATTGCTGCAAGGGGTCTATCCAAAACAATTCTCTACTTTGCTTGGCCCTCAAAATTACCATTAATTTCTTTGTGTACACAGATGCAGATGCTGATCTAATTTGTAGCAGCTGCAGAATACTTAATTAAGCCTTTTCTGGCCATCTACAGTTGCCTGCTTCTGTATTGCATCATGATGCAGTGCAACACAGACAAATGCTTGAGTGTCACATGACAAGCAAGGCAGTGCAATCATATTTTTTGTTTTGGACTATGCATTTTTTGGACAAAATATCTGAAAATATCACAATTCCTTTATCAGAAAATTCCATTTCAGGAGAAGGAATGCACAGCCCTGCCTCGCTCCCCCACCCCCCAAAAAAAATTCTTTCTTTACCCCTTCCCTCTCAACCCCCTATCTTTCACAAAATGAAAGGGAATCTCAGGAAGATTCTCTTCATTCAGTTGAGTCTGATCACATAGGCAAACAAATGTGGTAGCAGGAATGAGAAAAGTGATACTTAAGGGCAATCTTCTCAGCAGGGCCTGTTGTGACAAGACAAGGGGTCATGCTTTTAAACTCAAACAGGGAAGATTTAGATATAAGGAAGAAATTTTCACAGTGAGGGTGGTGAGACTCTGGCCCAAGTTGCCCAGAGAGGTGGGGTATATGTCACAGCCCTGGAGACATTCCAGAGCTAGTTGAACAATGTTCAGAATAACCAGATCTGGTTGCAAATGTCCCTGCTGACTGCAAGGGGGTTGCACTACATAACCTTGAAAGGTCCTTTCCAATCCAAAACATTCTACAATTTAAAATGCTAGTTCTGAAAATTAATTTCTGAGACCCTTTCTTCTTCGAGGGAAGCAGAGGGAATTGTCCTGGCAAAAACTTCTTTTGAGATGACCTAGCAGTGAAAACCTCCTAAGGCTGGGTAAATTAACAACAAAATACGGAGTTATCTGCCCATCAGCTCTAGAGGTTGTGCAAGATATTGAAAGACAGATAAAGATTTTAAAGACAGGGAGTCACAGCACTGCACGTGGCAGTTGGCAGGAACCTACCTGATCCTTTCTGTCAATTCAAGCGGCCCTGCAGCTGCGCTGATTTAGTCTCTGTTTGGACATAGGCCCTTTGGAACAGTCACCAAGGCACAGCACAGCTCCCTCTAGCATGCTCTTCTATTTTAGTGACCAAGCTGAATAGCAAAGATACTGTATTTCTTGGATGAGGGCTGTTTAATAGCCTAGGTAGTCTTTTATCACAGTTGTATTAATCTATACTATAAGTTACAATTCCACCAAATGCCTTGGTTGGCTTTTTATTCTTTTAGGGGGAAAAAAAAAATCTGTTTCTGACGCATATCAAGATGCAGAATCATCAGACTGATGAAGATGGCAACACTTCCAAAATTATTCTTCAAATGCATTCCTGTACTTAAATGCTATTAAGATTCCAAATTTCCTCTCTAAGCTCATATTTGATCTATTTTTATATTTTTTGCTTAGCCAAAAAAAAAGGCGCCTGTTTAGCTTAAATTTCACCTAATTAACTTTACATCTGAAGAAACTGGGGAGTTGGAATTGAACCTAGTTAGTGAGATTTGGAGTTCGTCTGAGACTAAAGTTTTGCTTGCTGATTTCTTACTAGCACAGGAGAACTGCAAAACCCTTGACACATTTCTTCCATGCAAGTCTGAACGCACAGACTTGGAGTCCCTGAATCTCAGCAGGGGAAAGGTTAGAAGGTTAAATTCTCCCTTTAGTTACACTTTAATATCATCACTGACTACAAGTGTTGTCCCCCTAAAATACATATGTTTATATATAAACTATATACATTTGGTGGAATATTGTCATAGGCTGACAGGGAAATTGGAATATCTTATGGAGAGGCAGTGGCTGGTACAGGTATTGGACAGCATATTCAAAGATTAAATCTGAGGAAAGAATAGGATCAGGCTGGCTAGTGACATAGGCATTAGCTTCCATTTTATGGTTTCATTTGATATTTATCAAAGTGCATCAGATTTCAATACACTTCAGGGGACTTTGGATGTGGTGCATGAGCTCTACAGTATCCGTACTCGGTGCCAAACATAAGATTCAATCCCATAGCTTTTAACTCCTTCAAATGAAAATTCAGCCTCACAAATGGCAGAACAGAAATATTAGGTTATTAAAAAAAAAAAAAAAAAAGAGTGTGTGGAAAAACAAACATGAAAAGGGAAAAAAATTAAAACAAAATAAAACAAACAAACAAACAAACAAAAAACACACCAAAAAGAGCCCCATGACTTGTTATCACTATGTCCAGATCTGATTCTCCTATTCACAAAGTAATAAATGCTATTTTTACAGTTTTAGGGCCACTACAGAAGTATCTACTCTTTGAAATAAAACATTTGTCTGTGAAGACGTTGCCTCCTCTGTCTGGATTTAAAATACTGTTAAAAAAAAAATAGCTTAAAATATTCCCACACATAACCAAAAAAAAAAAAAAAAGTCATAGTAAAAAATTCTTAGATAAAAATAGTCTTTGGACAACTGTTTTTGTGAGATATTTAAAGGACAATATCAACTGGCAAACTACAGTTTCAGAAACTGTCTTTTGTAACAATGAACACTTCAGATTACTAGAACTGGATCAATTTAGCAAAACAAACAAAGTCCCTTTTCATTGTCAACTCGGTGCATGTGGCAGCCTTTTTCCCTCAACAGTCTCTTCCTCTTGAAAAATATCACTAAGGGAGCACACAACACAGAAAAAAATTAAGAAAAGAAAAAAAAGAAAAGTTTTTTGAAAAAAGGGCACCAAAAACACAACTTTCCAGAAGCCTAGTGAGGTAACAGATAATGAGACAGATTAGTCTACTTCTGAGCTCTCCACTGAGGCAACAAACACTATTTACACTATCTTTCTAGAATTTGCGGCCCTCCCCTCCCACCACAACAGTAACACAGGCTTGTGTGTGGACTTTTAGGCACCAAAGAGCCTCCCAGCAGTCCACTCCCTAGCATCAGCTATGTGCTACTGTGATTTCATCAGGCCATCTCAGTGCTATATTTGTCCCTGCAGACTCCAGCACCCCTCACTCCCCACAGCCCAACGACAGGGATGATGAGCAGCAGTGTGCCTTGCCTAGCATGGCCCTTGGCCACCATGATTTACACCCTGAAGCCTATGGGCACTGCAGGGCTTTGCAAACTGTATTTCAGTGCAAGTCATGGAGCTGTTGGAGTGGGTCCAGAGGAGACCATAAAAGTGATCCAAAGGCTAGAACCCTTCTGCTGGGAGGACAGGCTGAGAGAGCAGATGTTGTTCAACCTGGAGAAGAGAAGCTCCAGGATATGGGTTTAACTTCCAGCATCTTATATATTGCTAGAAAAAATATTTCCCCAAAGTAAACTGTTCCTGCAGTGTTGCTTGTGACTTCATCAAGGGGGCTTTGAGTGATCTAATCCAGTGGAAGGTGTCCCCTTTCATGGCACAGGTTGCCTAGAGAGGTTGTAGAGGTCCCATTCCTGGAACCATTCCAGGTCAGGTTGTTAGGACTATGGGAAACATGCTCCAGTCACAGATGTCCCTGCTGACTGCAGGGGGGTTATATTAGATGACACTCAAGGGTCCCTTTCAATCTAAACCATCCTAGGACTGTAAGATTCATTCTCCCAGACCAGTAATGACCATTTATTCCCAAGGTCAGAGAAGTGGGCAAAGGCTGTGGAAAAATTCAGAGGGGCCCAATGGGAACAGTGCTATGGGGTCGTGCAGAGCTGCCTCTTGCTCTCAACCCTTCCCAGAGCCAAGCTTTGGATGACTCTTCCTAGCCCTTTGCCATCCTCAATATGTTTTAAACAGCCACTGCCCTCACATGGCCTTCACTGCTCCTCTCCAGACACAGTGGGATTGCTACCACTTCCCTCTCTCCCCAGGACCACTCACTGTAGTGTCAGTCCCACAAAATTTCCACCAACCCCTGCCCCCACCTGCCTCAGTGTCTTCCTGCAGAAACATGGAGAAGGAGGAGGAGGGAGAAACCTGCAACACCTCAGCATCGTCAAACCCCCACACTGGGAGCCACACACTGGCCAGGGACAAAAGAGCCTCGATGAGACCAGCCCACCCCACCACTACCATCACTGGGTGCTCAGGCAGTGCCCACATAGTGGCAGGACAGGGGTGCTGGAGATGGTGGCTGGTGGCTGCTCCCTCATTGAGAGGCAGAACCCAGATCTTGTAAATTAATAAGTAAATAAAGGAATAGAAGCTCAGTCTTGTGAAGTTGTCATCACAGGGGCAACATTGGTGCAGAGTGTGAGCAGCCAGGGCAGAGAGAGGATCTCTAGACCCTCCAGACCAAGCTGTTGGTTCAGGTCTCAGTGGGGATCCCTCCATCACAGACACAGGTGCACAGAAAAATGGTTGTTTAGGGTAAAAAGAGTCCTCCCTGTGTTACAATGCATTGCCTTGCTCAAGGCAGACCCAAGGAGATGCATCCCTGGCTGGTGGCACAGCATGCATCTGTCCTTAAGGAAGAAATTAATGTCAGGCATTAACATTCTACTATTTGACCTGAACTTTTAAATTAGTGCTTATTAAACAATGACAGAGGCAAGTTTTCCAAAAGACACATAAAAGCATAAATAATTTTCTAAGCACCAATTGGTGAGTATAGTCCAAGATCAATTTTGTGATTTTTTTGATAGTGAAGCATCCCTAAGGTAGGATTCAGATGGAGTTTATGACAGCTTCTGAAAACGTCAAGTTACTTACAAGTGATGTTCCTTTTAGGCCTAAGTGCACATCAGTAGAGAGTCATATTTTTTTTATAGAAATTGTTTCATAAATCTCTTTAAATATATTTAAGTACTAGGGGTTTGCATTTTAATAATATGCTACTTTTGTGCTTTTAAACATCTAAGGTGCCGAACAAGAATTGTAAACTGTGAAGTAACTACTATGGGAAAGATTAAGTAAAGCATTGGAGGCGGATGATTTTGACAATAAAGAGGGTGTATGTGGTGAGTGTTTAATATTTATTGCATTTAATATTACAAAGTACTATTTATTGTTTTCAGATTTAATGTTAAAAGCCAAACCTGGAGAGCAAGCTCTGCTGTATTATGTACTTACAGGTACACCTGCGACAAAGCCTTTCTGTAATTGTTGCTTGATGTGTATAGCACCATTTTAGTAATGGCATGCCATTTTATTTAAAGTTCATATGTCAGCTGTGCCTACCTTGCAAATATTTTTTTGGCAATTAAATGATTTTGCAAAGAATCGTGTGCATTTCAGCTCTTTGCAGTGGTTTGCAAAGCATTTAAATTGTGCCCCTGGAACATATATCCTTTTATCTTTGAAATAATCTGAGTTTATATCTTTTGTTCATTATAAAAGCATATGGACTGAGGGAATATTCTGAATGAATGAAGAACAAATACAGTACAGTTGAATAATCTTGTGGGGTAGATTAATCTATAGCCTCGATTTCTCTCAGGGTGGGTTGCTGTGGCAACCGCCCCAGCTCACTTTAAAATAATTTTGTAAAGCTCACTTCAAGCGCTGTACCCCAGCGTGGGCCAAGTTTAAAAGCAGTCAGACATGGGAAGAAGTGTTATACTGTGTTGCTCTTACAAATAGAGAGGTGGTGGAAGAGAGCGAGGCGTGGAGTGGAGTGGGGTTGAGCAGAACTTTAAACAGAAAATAGAAACCAAGCCACCCCAGGGTTAAGATGCAAAGGAGGTGGATCATTCCATAGTAACCTTACTGCTTTTCAGTTTAGACACCATTGAAAGATGTAAGCTGGCAATCTCATTTCTCCTAAGGGAGAGATATGTTCTACATCTACAAAAGAACAAAAACGGACTTTGATAATCATCTTCAAAGGAAATGTTACCTTGAGATAATCACACTTGTAAAGGAAAGAGATACTTGGCTACACACTTCACTCTTTGATAAAACTTTGGGGATCTGATTTTATAATTATTACATTTTGGCTGGTGTCTCTTTGTTTAAAGCAGCATGTGCCTCAGGTGGTGGTTTAAGAAAAAAATAGTTTTGTCAGCAGACCTACACATGACCTGTGGATTGCAAAAAGGAGCAGATTTGAGTCTTGTGCCGAAATTCAAAAAGGGTGCATTTGTGGAGCATCAGTATAAGTACAGACACCAGAACAAAGGGTTTTTTTTCACTGCTTGAAATTATTCCAGATTTTAAAATTAAACAGAGCAAAAGAGGTGTAAAAATCCTGAATGTGTCAAAAGGTGCTGCATACATTCATACCTTATCTAACCCTGCAATGACTGAGAAAGCCCAGTCTCTCCCTTATATCTGTTTGTCCATCTAGCATCTGACCCCTGTTTTAAAAATTGAGGTGTCCTTTACATGGATATGATGAATTGTGCTTGTGACAAAACTTGGCATGGCTTTAAGATACTCCCATATGTGAAGGTCACCACTATTTAGAGATTAGGCCACAAGTATCCACACAGAGGTGTCGTGGATGTGCTAAGCTGCTGTAAACTTTTTTTGGTGTTTTTTTTCAATACTTGCTTATTCTAATGATTGCTTTTAAGATACAACAGTACTCATGTTGTACCTTGCCAGTTGAAGGGCTGTGTTACCAACTAGCCAGAAACCTGCAAAATAACATGTCCTGCACAAAATAAAGCAGAAGACAGTCATTTTCAATTAGAGCACAGGAGTGTGAAGTCTTAACAGAGTTTTCTATTTTTGCCACTAAGAAAATATTAGTATTACTAGATAGTTGGGTGCTGCACTGGGAGACCAAGACTGTCTGCAGAAGAGGCATAGCAAGGGTACCACCCATATAGCTACTCCATGTTTCTTCCCTGCTGTGCTTCACACCAAACTTGAGGCTGAAAAGGTATTTCTTCCCCAGATCGGTTCTGCTGCTGACACTGCTGAGCATATGCGCCTCTCACCACCGTGTACAATGTGCTTGGCTCATGTATGGCTGCCTGGTGGCTCTGGGCACATCAATATTACTGTTATTCCTGTTGTGAGTAAATTTTATAACATGTAGATGTCCAACGAGAGTTGTCCACTCCGTATCTAAATCCCACCAAGATGGAGCAGAGCGTGATGAAACCCAAAGTTACTTGAGGGTATTCCCCAGGGATCTCCACTGAGAGGCACTGAGAGGGGTTGTGGGGTGCTTTTTAGAGCCACCCTATCTTCATTTTGCTCTGACAGTGCTTTGAGCATCCTTGTTTTAAGAGGTACAGTGGTACTGAAAAAGCACTTATTCTCTGTCAAAATACAGAATCTTGGAAGTAGGTCATTGGCCCAATGAGATGTTTATAGGGGAAAAGAATGCAAGACCAAGGACTTGTATTAAAATAAACCAAATATATATTTATCACTGTTGTTTTAATTCAGTCTCTGGGTTTTACCACACGTGCTGTTCCTATTTCCAGTGCCTTAATCTGTCATAAAAATAATGGTCTATGCCTTTATAAACTCCCCTGCTGCTCTCTCAGGGCCATCAAAAGTTGGCCATCTATGTAGAGATTAAAACAAGTATCTGCAAAGTCCAGTTTTACTTACAAATTATGGCATGTGCTTAGTTTGGATCCAAGCTCCCATACAGTACAGTCCTTTCATTTCGTTTCAAAAGCAAATGAACCTATGGAAAAAAAAAAAAGGAAAAAGAAAAAAAAAAGAAAGAAAAAAAAAAGGGGGGGGAGGGGGGGGGCGTGAGGGGGTGGGAAACACCACTCCTGTCTTTTCACAGAGCGTGCTGGTAACACTGCATTTCACGGGGTAAGTTTGACAGGAGAACCTCTCCATGACTGGGTCCGTGCTGGGAGACGAGTGGGATTTTATCTGCCCAGTAATCACCCCTCCTTGAGGAAGGGTAGTGCTGCCCCAAACTTTGCCACCGGGATGCCTCCAGCGCTGGAAGCCCCCCACAGCGGCATATGAAGCCTGGATGAGTTTGGGACGTTGGGCTGTTTAGCAAGCGGAGAGCTCTAGGGAAGGAGCCGGGCGGAGGTGCCAGGAGCCGGGCAGCAAGGCTCCAGGGATCGGGGGGTGGGGTATGTGTGTTTGCCTCGGGGACCACAGCTCTGCTCTGGGGTCAGCGCTGCAGTGACAGCGGCGATGGTCGAGAGCCCGCTGCCCCCCTCCCTCCCGAACCGCCCCGGGATGCGAGAGCCGTTCTGGGCGTGGATGGGTGCGGGCGTCTGAGGGTCGCGGCACGCAGGGATGTTTCTGAGCCCCCACCTCCTCCTTAGCTCCCCGCAGAGAGAGCTCCAGGCTAGTCCCTGCCGAGGGAAACCGGGAGATCCGGCCCCGTGCTTCCCGGACCCGGAGTCAGCGAGCAGTTTGTCCCCAGCCCTGCCCCAGCCCTCGCAGCGATCCTGTCGTCCTCCCGCTCCTCTGCCTCGCCAGAAGCGGGGAGATACCCACCGGTTACATCGTGTTGTCTTCTCTCGGTATAATAAAGGATTGTCATTAGGTTTGCGTGTGGCATATGCCATTACCCCCACCGTAAAACTAAAATTAGCAAAATGTCAGGAATGGAGAGATTGATTCGCCCAAGATGTAATTATCATTTAAAAAGTGCTTGATTGAGGTGCTGATGTTCAGTGATTTATTCTGCATACCATATACATAATTAAAGTAGTGTAGTGGAGTAATTTATCAATCTAGTTTAGACTAGAGGGGCAAGGAAGGGAGCTGCTGCCGCTGCTGCTGCTCTATGTTTGTTTTATTAAAACGCTTTCGGGATCTGATCCCGCCCCCTTTTTTGCAAGAGTGAAACTGATTATTTCTCCAGCTCGGGAGGAGAGAGTCATTCGTTTGGGATTGTGGGAGAGAGAGAGAGAAATTGCGAGACGGAGAAGGAGAAGAAAAAAAGGGAGGAAGAGGGAGCGAAGCAGAGAAGGACACCTCATCAGGCGTGTAGTTTGAATCTCTTCCTCGCCTCCCCCTTCCCCTCCGCGATGTTACAAAGGCTGTGAGCTGCTCGCCTTTTCCCATTCGCCTGCTGTCACTTCCTTCCTGGACGCTTTCAGGACGAGCCCGGTTACTTTTAATCCGACCAGCAGCTCAGCCACTTTCTCCTCCTCCACGCTGCACACACGCACACACACACACACCAGACATCTTCTGGCTGCTTATTGGATTGACTTTGAAGGTTGTGTGTGTGATTCACGGAGGCTGCATGTCGAACCAGGTGGTGAATATTTAAGGCTGGAAGAAGTAAAGGGAATTTTTCTTTTTCCTATGAAAGGAAAAATATCTCAAGGACTAGCCTGATCATCCAAACAGCTAGATGTTTATAATGTAAGTACATGTGAAATTCAGCATAGAGGGGGCATGCTACAAAAGCCCTATGTACCTTTCCTATTGCCTTTTAAAGAATGCATCCGTCGCTGCGTGTGGACTGCGGTTGAGGTTGCTTGCAGCCTTTTAAAGCGTATGACTGTGCAATTGCTTAAAAGTAACTTTTTAAGACAGGTAGCATAGTTAAATCACTGTCTGGTAAATTATTGCTGACTTTCTATCAGTGTCATAAGCGCTTAAACTTTTATGAAGTTAGTTTGCATCATTTGTGTGCTTGATACTGTGAAGCATTCAGAGCTTGCTTGATTTGAATAGCTCACTAAATGCTGTGACCTTTTAGTGCTTGCACCCTGATTTATCAGACTAAGGAAGCAATCCAGTCTGAGCGAAATGCACTTAAACTTCATTGTGTCACAGGTTCTTCAGCTCTCCAGCTTAAGTGCTGTGTGCTCCAAAGTATTTAACTTTCTGCATCTTAATTTTGGGTTTCAGACGGAAAGACCCTGCACATTGATTTGAAGATCTAAGTCATAGGTTGCAAACCTCTTTTGGAATAATGTGCTTTGGTCTTTACATAGTACTTAGAGTAATCTGTGCATTTTTTAACACAAGGGAGCAGAGCTAATCAGCCTTACTGAACTGGCTGGTTTAGTTGCAGTACAGTTACCTACAAGCTAAGATAAAGTTTAATGTAAATGAGAGACTTATAACACTGGTGGTGCATTATGTAACTGTAATACTTAGCATTTCCCATAAAACTTAGTGTGACCTTCTCTCAGCCTGAGAAACAAAATAAAGACAAGATAATAATTCATTTTCTTAAAACACAAGAAAAATCCCAACAATTATGAAGTAAACAAGAAAGCAGCACAGTGCAAAAGAAAACTTAATCACTGTGGGAACCTAACCATGATATTCTATACAAGAATTCTATTTTCTTTATTAAGCAGAATAAGACACTTTGCCAGTATTTTGTTGGTGATGAGAAAATAATTGCCTTGACAGAAAATGCATTTTCCTAGCAAGTATCTGACAATCAGCTTAGTCGCAAATGTCCTAGTTTCATATCTTTACTTTAAAGGAACTGTGAGATGGATGATAAACCAATTATATTAGATGCATATGTGAATAGATTTATTTTATTGGCACTTTCCAGGGTATTGTGGTTGAAGGGTATGGATGTTTATGTAGAGTATAACAACTCTAATCCCTCAGGGCTTGGCAGGGCATGGAAATATAACCACCTGTGAACCAGTTCTAACCTTTGTGTTACATACAAACTGGTTTCCAGTTGAAATGCCCGGGCAAACAGCCTCTTTGGGGATTTGTTATTTCGTGAACTGTTTTTGCTACATGATTTGAGGTGCCCAACATGAAGTCAAAAAAACCCTCAGGGCTTTTATACTTTCTCACTTTTATTAAAATGCCTGTTACATTATTCTTTCTATACTAATGATTATAGCATCTGTCTTGAGACTAATAGTGAAGTCCTTGTTCACATTTAAGTTTCTTTGTTGAGAAATTGAAAAATTCTTTGAGAACTTAAGAGAATGGCCCTTATTTCAGAGTCTCTGTGTTTCTAGTAGTACACATCCTTTTATTCTGAAATCTTGCAGTTTATGCATGGTTCTGCTAATATGCCCTACATAGCTAGTATGACAAGACAGTTCTGGGACCTAAGCATTTAAACCTTTCATGCAAACAGTCCTTGCACAACTAGTCCCACTGACAGAACTGAGAGTACTTGTGTGCAAATGAACAAGTCACAGGAGTAATGATTTACAGGCTCAGGCCCCAATGAGACCTAAACCACTTGCCTGTCCCATAGCTCTCTTAGGACAGAGATAAAAAGAATGTCACTTTCGATGTCCTATATATGAATGCAGGAATCAGGTATGTCTGTATCCTGTTAAGATTACTTGACCAAGAGAAAAAGGAAACTTAAGCTTAAGAGCCTTACAGAAATTGGTACTAAATGATTAATAGTATGTGAGCCTAAGTCTTTTACAGTTATTTTCCTAAGCTGCTGTTTTTGGAGCGTGATAAGAAAATTCATGCAGATACTTTCTTGCTGTGAATTTTCATTCAGTACTAGATCATGAAATTTGTCTTACCATTTTGTAAACATTCTTAATTTGTGTACCATTAACATGTATATTCAAAAGCAGAAAGATGCCTCTGTCAAATGATTCTGGGATTTAAAACATCTAAAATACCATTGGCAAAGAGAAATAAAGCTTGCTGAAGCCCCTTGCAAAAAGTTTGCCTCTGAAAGATTTTCTTAGCTCACTATTTAATAGATAATAAATACAACTACATAGAAACTCAGGAACTGAGCAGGAGTTGTGAATAGAATACTTTGGCCAATTTAATTTCTTTTGATTTTACTTTTCCCTGTAACAGGTTAATTTATTGTTCGCCAGAATAGTTCAGTTCATCTTCAAAGACAGCTTAGGATATTTCTGCATTTCACTGAGCAAGAAGTCATTAACAGCTATAAGTGCTTGAAATAATAAACATTTGGGGTTTGATATATAAAATCAGTTTTAACCTGTTGGACATCAGTATTCTAAATTTTACACAATAATTTGTTAAAATAAAATTTTAAGTGTAGTGGCATTCTTTGTAAATGCTGATTATGAAGATGAACATAAATTAGGTGCTATATAATTTCAAGGACTTTATAGTCTCTGCTTCAGCATTTTGGAGAGTGACTATAGGAGTTTGATTTATGATGTATTTTAACATGTATTTTTTTTCTATATAGTATCATCAGGCAGGATTTTGCTACATCTTCACTTAGTCTCTGTAGCGACTTAGGCATAAAATACAAAAGAAAAAAAAAAAAGGTATGTAATTTTTCACAGCTAGAAAACTTTAATCTTAAGGGTAGGACTACCATGCTGGTATTTGAAAAGGATGAAAATACAGTTTTGCATCTTATGTCAGAAATAAAATTATCTTAGAAAAATCCTAGTCAGCAAAACCACAATTGATGGTGCAAGTGGGGAAAAAAACCCTAATTTCATAAATTTTATACTTTTAATAGGAATTATTTGGGTCCTCTGATCAGCTTTCAGGTAATTTTCTCAGAACTGGTGGTGAATGCTGCATGTGGATAGGTGATTATAAGCTAGTGTCTTCAGTCCCCCAATTTAATCTCACTGTCTCATTGACTGCAGTGCAGTAGAGCCTGTCTATTCACTAGGATCTGTCATCTTTAGGAAATCAGACCAGCTTATAGAGGCAATTCACAAAACCAACAGTGACAACAAAGTCTTATGTGCCTTACAAAAGAAGGATTAGGCAGTTCACATGTCATTTTGATTGGGCAGAGATAAAAGCTGATTGCTGCAGCATGGCAAGACACACTTACATTTCAATTGATTATTTTATAAGACAACTATAACTCTGTTGCTTAGTCATTGTTAAATGCAATTTGAAGGAAAGAATACTCAATTTTGACATTGCTGGTTTCGTATGACTTTATAGTCAAAGCTAGTGCCACTTGTAGCATTGTTATACAGACTTTATAAACACTGTTCAATTCACTGCTTTCGGAAAATATATTTAATATGTCGTAGATTATTGTCCTGGGATGTTTTGAAAACATTTTTACCTAAATGATGTCCCCTAATAGCAATTAAAAGTTCTTAAAAGTGCCTAGGACTATACTGAATTCACTGCACTTACCCTGTTAAGAGCTTATGTGCAGAAGGGAGTGCATAAAACATTCCAGGGCTTTGCAGATTTATCAAAAAGTGTAATACTGAGGACTGAGTAAGTCATCTTAGCTTACCTGTATTCTGGTATTTTAAAAAAATTTAATGTAATATAACATTATACCTTGTGTTGTGCATGTGAGCATAGCAGTCTGGGTTGAAAATACTGAGAAAATTATATGTTGTCCTTGTACCACTAAGTACGTCATTTATCAGTGAGAATAGAGAGTTTCAGTTATTTGCATAATTTAGTTATAAAGTGCTGCCTTTTGCATTTGGAAGCATGAAACTTCCACGCTGATAACTTCTATGCTAATTCCTTAGCATTTTTCAAAAGAACTCTTTTTTTTTTTTTACCCAACTGATGCCTCCTAGTGTTTCACATAATAAAACACTAATGAGTCAACCATAAATGTAAACATGCTTTCTTTCATTGTCTTCATCTTATGTGATACATAAAAATAATATTTATATATTTAATTTTGTGTGTATTATTATAATCAGAAAGTAAGCTCCTGTAAATTCAGATGTTTCATTTTAATGGGCAGTGAAAGCAATTTTTTATTTCCTTTCATTCTAGCTTTTAACTAGCTTTTCGTTTTGTTTTGTTTTTGTTTTTGTTTGAAAAGTTTATGTTGTATGTAAGGTATATTTTCTTTTTCTCCTTTTGTTTCCTGTGTGCATTGCACTAACTTCTTGATAATGTATTATGAGACTCAGATGCGAATTTAAAGTATTTGGGTAAGATAATGCTTTGTAAAGTAAGCCCTTGGAAACAGGCAACAAATGCAGTTTAGGAAATGTTTGAAATATCCTGAAGTGCCTCTCAGCCAAAAGCTTAGCCTGAGATATGCTCACTCATTACAGTACTCAAAGAATAGTTACCACATTTTCTAATTGCTCCTGGTCACTTTACCGCTGTGTAAGCAAGAAAAAGATACTAGGAGATCTTCAAATGGGCAATATGGGCACCTTGCGCTCCTGGCTGTAGGCGTGGATGATCAGTACTTTTGAAAAGGAATTCGTGCGCCTGAAACACTGAAACAGGGCTTGGTGTGGTGCAGACTGAAATACAGTGTCGTTTTCTTACAGGTTCAGTCTGGCCATGTAACTCATGCATACCTGAAAAAAACATTCACTTGTATTAGATTTATGTCCTACAACAGCAGAATATTTTATAGTTTTTTGATGGGAGGGTGTAATTTTCCAAAAGTTACCTGGCATCGGTGAGACAAAGTACAACTCCTGGGCCCCAGCTCTATGTTTGAGCTGCCAGGTACAGTCTTTTAATGATAAAGAAGCAGCCAAGGCTGAGTGCACTTTTGCACACTTTAATGTCACACAGTTTTATGTAAAGTATGAGATCAATTTAATGATGACATTGGAAATATATCCTGTTATTGTAACACTTTCAGGAAAAGCAGTGGAATTCCTAGATGCTCATTCTGCTAAGGAAGTTTTAAAGAGCTATAAAATGATTTTGCAATTTAAAAAAATCATTAGTTTACCAATTACTATGGGTAATAAAAACGTGTGTCTTCTTCTTGGTGCACATACGGTAAATTTAGGTTCTTGCTTATAGATAAAATAGCTGTTTCCCAATGAATGCAGGGAGTTAAATCTATACATGCAGATCTCAGTCAAGAAAATTAGTGTGTGTGGCTTTAGAATATATAAAAATTACAGGGTTTAGGATTGTGTTCTGACATCAACCCTGTTAGGATCACATTTTTCTCCCATTAGTTTTGAACTGCAAAGAGACCTTTCCGGGATCTGCCATGTATTTAAGCCACTAAATATTGGGTAGTATCTCAGCCTTTAAACTTCCCTGCATCTTGAAAGTATTTCAAAGTATGCAAATGTCACCCATTATTTATCCAGAAAAGCTAAAGCTGATGTGCAAAAGCAATAGAATTTTCTCACATATTTACTTTGCTTCTTCTCTTGCAAAGAGAAAGTAAATTTGCAAGAGACAGAGGAAAAGAATCTTTAAAGCATTTCAACTGTAGGACTATAACTCTGAAATACAGCTGAACAGAACTCCGTTTTTCTCCCCTGTTGTTTTTTTAACAACTAAATACATTTATATTGCAGAAGTGTGTCCTATGCCATTCTAGATGTATGTTGTCTGAGTTATTTAGAACCAGGTCTGGATAAATTATCTGAGAAATTTTTATTGCAATATTGTATGGAATAAACTCTGGTGCAAGCTGGTTTCAGTAATGACACCAGGGAGGTCTGTAGTCCAGGCCCCTTTAGTAATTCCCTGAACAGGTGACTTAGCAGTCACCTGCTTCATCAGGGTAAAGGTACTTATCTCTGCCTTCTGCCACCTTCCCTGACGTTGGAGGGCTGCAAGAGTTCGAGCAGAGAGCGCTTCAGAGATCCTGGATAGTACAGCAGGTCCCTGAAAGTCAGTATCTGCTGTCTTCATGTAAGTTAACCATAAGGCAGCCCACAGATTAGGGACGGAATGGAACAGATGGTATAAAGCTCCTCTGCCTCCTTTTCCCTGCTTCTAAAGCACTTCTGGTATGAAATGTAGAGTCCAACCCAACAGGTCTTCTCTGACTCTTATCTGTTCAACTCCACAATTAATTAAGTTCAGTTTATCATGAAAATCACTATTAACCAAGTGCCACTGCAGGAATTCACCTTAGACATTACTGTCTTTTGTCACCTTTCCTATAAGCACAAGATGTACAATTAATTAAACTGAACTAGAAATAACAATATTTATGTTTGCTTTTATAGATACAGGGCACATGCCATTTGTGGAACCCATGCTCAGTTAAATTTCACTATTTACTTTTAAGTAGTCAATCAATAGCTGTTAGCAAAGTATGTACAAAGGGCAAGGAAGGCAGATTGTGAAATTGTTTATGAAACATCTGCAAAAGTAAACATAATGCAGAACATTACCCACACAAAACATTACTCTTAGTAACATAAATAACAAGTAACATAGCAGCTTGTGCTGTTTTTCTGATTTCTAATAAATTCTTCCCCCTATTGGCAAATAGATTGTGATACAACATTGTATTCAAAAGAAAGGTGCATCATTTTAATCCAAAGTATTTAGTTGTTCCAGAATGTATTCACTGGTGTAAGAAGCTGGACTATAGCACTCTTCCTTCCTAAGTTGCATATGGGCTTCTCAGTGGAGATTGCTTTGAATAATCTCATTGGAACTGGGATGGAAAAACTATTCCTAAAGTGGTAGAGATACCACAGGACACTGAGCTTCTGTGACCATTCTGTAGCACTGGCCCTTGCTGTTCACTTCAGGCTGCATTTTATCTTCAGACATGCTGTCAGGAGCTCCTCTGTGATTGCAATAGCCCTTGGGAATGCCTGAGCGGTGTGTAAAAAACATAGTTTGAGGATTTTCTGTGAAACCAGAAGGAGACGGTATGTTCTCAACACTTATCCTCAAGCCTGCTTTATCTCTGTCCACCTGTGCCCTGAACATTGCTTCTGCCTGCGCTAAATAAGAGAAGTAGAAAAACCAGAAAGAAAAAGAAAAAAAAAGAGGGGGGGGGGGGGGGGAAAGAAGGCAGCTTTTTTTTGTTTGGTAATGTGGCATGAAAATAGGAGAGAGTAGACAATATATGGTATTCAAATTTAAACCTTCATCTTGCAGAGTTTTTTAAATCAAATTTCCTGCTGAAATGTATAGAAACTTGTCTTGTTATAAATAAGCTTTAATTGTTGCAGACATAGGGGAACAGGCTTAACATAATAATAATAATAATAGTTTAAATGTGTTCTATACTTGTAAGGAAGTGATCTTCGAAGCAGTATTTGGTGAGAACCTGCTTTGCCCACAGAATCCTGGAGAAGTGGTCAGTTTTCCTTTGTTTTGCTTATGCGTACAAGACGCAGACAAGGTACTGATATACCAGCAGAGTGAAAACAAAAACAGCTTATTACCCCACTGCAATGCATGAAATAGGTGTGAAATGGCACACTTACCAAACTCCTACAAGACACGTTTTTCATGTCAGAATGCTGAGCCAGGGCATGCATTCTTGCAGTGGCACACAACATGTACAGCTTTATCCAGAAAACACATACATACATTTTGAAGGTCAGAAATGTGACCATAAATGTTGGTAAGAGCTATGGACTCATATGCTCTTATTTAAGATGAAGCAAAAGTTCATTAATGTTCTTGAGAGCACACACTAAAATAATATAACCCAGGCTTGTTGGGTTACTAGTGCTCTTATTTTTGTGACACGTTGTTAGCAATCAGAAATAATTTTTAATTGCCTTTAAAAATGTGTATTAATTGGAAAATAATACTACAGTTTCTTCTTAAAAGGAAACATGGTGGAAGGATTGGCAAGCTATCTAATTAAAGTAGAACTGCCCATAATTACATCTACATAAATGGAGAATGCCTACCTAAATTGCTGGTAGGTAGAGCTCTGCATATCTTCACTGGTAGAACAATAGGATCTGGCATTTCTGTTTGATTGTTGATGCTGCAGTAAAAAAAGATTACGCACAGGACAGAAATAGAAGAATATTCTTCTACATCTGGTATGATACTCTGGGCACACAAGTCAAAAATTGGATTAATATCTTTGTGGCTTTTCCAAAACTTGAGATTGACAAAGCAAAATGAGAATTTACCTTCAGTACAACTTCCAGTACTTCAAGCCCTATCCAGAACGTTACATGCAGTTCAGTTATGCTTCCACTGGACATTATCATGAGCTTAGTATTACGCTCTGTGGTAATCAGCAGAATAATCATCTTGAAGGCATCCTCACTGAGTGGCTATCTTCTCTGGAATTTTATGTCTTTGAGAAAATCTGTCAGGGATAAGATACGATGGTGATAGGCATAATGCAAATCCTCATGACAGATACAAAGAATGAAGTAGAAGTTGCATTTTTTGCATGACATTTTAATGCTATTAGGATTTATTTTCTCTGCTTCTAATCCTGTAGAAAAATATTTAATTGAGAGAACATTCTCAATGGAGGCAGAGGGTGCTCTTTATTTAACTTTTTTTTCTCCTTTTTTTTTTTTTTGCACTTAATAACAATATGAAGCAATAACTGATACAGCAAAGATGCATGACAGAAAAGAAAGATATTCTGATCTGTTCTGAAGAGCAGTACTTGTCATGTATCTGAACAAGTGGTGATTTTCTGGTGCTGCCTTCTGTTACAAGTCGCTAAATGTCGTCTGTAAAGCAGTAGCACTATGTTCTACCACATTTTTCTGTACAAGATTAAAGGCAAACCTGTCGAAAGACCATCACCACTTTGACTACCCCAGATAGGACATGGAATAGCACTGCTACAGATTTCTGATAAAAAGTAATTTTGAGGATGGTCAGGAAGAAATTATTTGTTCTCTCCTTTCACTCTACTGTTTTCCAGATGTGATCATAAAGAGGAAGCTGTTCCACTAATGGATCAAAAGATGGCTCTCTGAATTAAACACCATCTTAGACATAAAACTTCCACATCTGATTAAGTTCAAAATACAATTAAGATATATCCAATAGGCCTCTTTAAAACCTCAAGGAATCTATAGACATATACTTACATGAGACTACACTGCTGATACTTGCAAAAGGAAAAGAGTCTATTTTCATGTATGGTTCTAAATGCTAATATAAATGCAGAACTGTTAAATGAATACCCACTATTGTATCTGTTTACAGAGCAGGTTTTAATAGATTATGATCTAAACCAGATATCCAAGATTAACATTCAGGATTTCTATTGAAACAAATGAAGCTACAGCAGTCAGTTCCAAAGTTTGCTCCAAATTTTAAAACAAGTTTCTCGAGTACGATAACCTCCAGCACCACATGCAACCACTTTGTGCTGATTTCCAAGATCAAGGATCAGAATCCTTCTGTGTGAATTCCAAAACTTAAAAACAAAGGGAGATTTTTAGAATATATCATACATCTTTAACATAAAATTAACTAATTATCATCTTTAAAAACACACATGAACTTTATTTGAGGCAACAGAGATAAGGCAAAATACTCTGCGAATGAAGTGCAGAAGTCCACTGCATGTGATATGAAAAGGGGACTCAGAACCCCCAAATGTCATTTTAATGCAGCTGCAGCTCTCTCTTTTTTTTTTTTTTTGTACAAGTCTGTTATGCAATAATTCCAAGTTCTACAATGTCAACCAGTTCTGCAAGAGCAAACCATGTATGAAAATTAGCAACTTTATTGAGGTGCTGTAAGAGCTGAAATCTGCTCAGAATGCCGGTATGTAGAAGTAGAAAGGACTTAGGGTAACACAAAAGGGAATTTAGGTTTTACTTTGCTGTGTCCTGTTGTCTACTGGAATCCACTTCTCCAATTTAAGCCTATGAATTCTTTATAGCCCTGGTTTAGCTTGCATTTAGTGTAGAATCTCATGATTTGAGAAACCTGATTTGAAACACCTTCTACCTTTAATTTAGAGCAGTCACAGAATAGACGATTTTCTCTTTCTGGAAAGGTCCTTAATCAGTTAGCTAAAGAGTAAATGTGAGGCCATCCTATTTTCGTATTCTTGTTTTCTTTTATCTCTCTTATTCAAAAAATACAAGCCTGTCTGTGTTTACACTCTGTAACAGTGCTCAAAACTAGTTTAAAAGCATAATTCCATTCCATCTTTCCTATTGCATTGTTGGAAAAGTTTGATTTTACTTTCTAAAAAGCAGTCATAGAATCACAGAAACCTCAATGTATATGAGGAAAGTGCCTTTTGTTTTATCTTTACATTTACAAGCATATTCATCTAAATATGTGAAACTAGATCTTTTATAAATACCTCTGTGTCAGTCTTTCATAAGTTTTAGTGGCCTCATTCTTTCATTTGAGTTTGTTTCTTGAACTGAGGCATACCACGACTAGCAAAGCTCTGAAATCTAGGATGGGAGAACATGAAGTGATGTTTGCATATGAGGACAATGAGCGTGCTGTGAATGAGTAATGGGTTGATTATAGGTTGGTTGAGACAGGAAATACAGCTTTGGGGTGTGATAAATTGCTCAGGCTACCTGAGAGCATTTAATAAACCTTTATGAGAACAAATAGTTCAAAAATAGCCATTATGTTCAGTCATCCTCAGCAGAGCTTGGGTGGTCCTTTAGGAAAGACCTTGTGGTCTAGCAAGCATGTCTCTTAAGCCAGTGTCTTGTACAGTTAATGTGCCTGTTGAATATGTGGGTGTGAATCCAGACCTGACTTCCTGACCACATTATTATGCTTGAATTAATGAAGAAGAATAACAACTCTGGCTAAAGAGTTGTGCCAATATTCAGTCTTGTCTAGTATTTATCCAGGAGTTTGAAACAGCTTAAAAATTGTAAAAAAATTGTGCCTTTTTTTTCTTTCAACTGTAACTGGGGAATTCTGATTTCACAAATATGAAGTGAACTTGAAACCACAGATATCAACATAACTATTTAATAGTATTTCAGATGTAAGCAAATATGTGAAGCCAATGTCCTTTGCTTGTACTCTAGCATAACTCCACTGACTTGATGACCTACTAAAAACTGCTTTATATACAGAATTATCATTCATGCTGTTAATTAACACCCACCTCTTTTTCTCAGTTCCACTCTGACTCTTTTTCCAGACTCATTAGAAACACAGGTACTCTTTGAGTAGAACATTTCAAAAGAAGATCTCCGTATCTTATCTTCTGGACCAGCTGAGAAGACTGTGTAGAGATCTACCACTTCTTTGATCAAGATACTTAATCAGTTTTAAAGTCCTTCTTGGGGGTTAAAGTCTGTACATGTGTGGCTGTCATTCATACATCCTGAATGAGATGGAACATGAAGGCGCATTGTACGATGTTCTAGAGATCTTTCTCAGACTAGATGAGTATATGTTAGCTTCTATCTGCTGGATGGTAATTGTACTATGTAATGATTTGTATGAGTTTTGTAAATACTAAATCATTCAATTTTTCTAATGTGATTCTGAAGTACCATTGGAACATTAGATAGTGACTGCATATAGGATATATAACAGGCTGGGGATGCTGGCCTCATGAGGACTCCAGATACTCTAAATAGATTACTTGAGCTGCTTGGACTATTAGGTGCTGTACTGTTCTTCACTCATCTAGCAGTCAGATCTTATTCTTGATATATAAGGCTGTGTAAAACATTAGAGCAAAATTCATAAGAGTTTTTATGTCCTTGTAATCAAAATACTGTTTTCTTACACCCACACACACAAAGGAGGAATAAAAAGAAGTGCCCTTCCCTGTCTATTTGATCTGTCTTCAGGTGATTAACCAAAGGGAAAACAATAACATCAGTGTAAGTTATTTTACACCTGAAATGAAGGCTTTATTTTAGAGATTCAGCAGAATTTCTGATTTTTTTCCTGAGTATAAGCCTGCATTCTGCTGCCATATATTTTGGAGTACTCTTTACTTAATAGTAAGGACCAGGTTCTCCTTTTATACAAGAATGCACAAATATCACTATTTGAGGTAGCAGTTCGGCACTGAAGACTGCAACTCACTGACCTTTTTTAGAGCCGTCTTGGGCTCTAAACCAATATATTCAACAGTAAAACTTGAGAGGATTCAAACAGCAATAGCAAAGATGACTCAGTCACCAGTTGTGTTACTTTAACTTGTCAGGCCCTCTAGTCTTTCGGTGCTAGAATACTAGCAAGTTATTTGCTTAATATCAGTTTTAGGTATAACACAGTGGTTTTGCTTAGCAGAGCTAAGCACAGGAACGATATTCTAGTGTCTAGAATGGCAGCCTGGATTTGGGCAGTGAGGATTTAACTCTTTCCCCTTGAACCTATTTCAGATGACTGTGAGGATTTTCCTTTGTTGGTGCATCAGTTCCCTGTCTGTAAAATGAGGATGGCATTTCCCTGAGGCAAATTCCATGGGACCCAGACACTGTGGGAATGGTGGCCATATGAGTGCCATAGGGACTAAACAAGACAATGTCGACTATAAATATGTAGCTGCTTTTGGAAAGTTACAGTCTAAAGCAATACACACGGTCTGCAACAGACTCTTAGATAACTTCACTTTTGTTAGAGAGCCATTTTAATTAAAGTTTAGAACTTTCTGCTTCTTTCTGTCCATTTTTCTTCTACTTCTTTAGTTGTTGTGCCAAGGTATCCATGTGTGTTTCTTCCACTGTCATCTGGCTCATTCCCAGCAGATGCACACAATCTGTTTTGCTGTCACTGACAGGGCTCAGTTTATGGAAAGAATGTGACAGAACATGCTGCTGTAGTCACTTATACAGGGTTCTCTTTTCTAAAAAGTAACTGAGAATAAATTCAGTCTTTTTTATTTTATTATAGATATCGTTCAGACATAGGGTTTCATCTGAACTATGCTGCGTCAGGTTAAGCAGGGTATTTGTTTAACACCTGAGCTTTCTTTAAAGTTCCTAGTCTGTAAAATATAAATTTGCCCAAAATGTATGTAGGAAACCACCACAATATGTCAACAGACCTCAGTTTCAAGTGGCAGCAGTTATCATTCTGGAATGAGCATAATATTCCCAACTCATTACTAGGAAATGCTACAGCGTTTCTTTTAATACAATTTATAAATACTGCTAATCATCAAAAAATGTGGAATCTTGAGTATCCTGCATGCATATGAAAAAGATACTGTATTAAGAGGGTATGTGTTTCTTCCAGTGCAAAGACACAGTGAGAGGCTGAGGAGACACAAGCAGTGAAAAAATGAAATTTTACTCATTTGGACTTTGCTGCCTACAAAGAAAACCCTAAACCTCAGCGTTACCACTTATTGTTGTGTTGTGGTAACAGCTACGTGTCCTAACACAGGTTAGGGCCTCTCGATCGTGATGCTGTGCCAGTATACATTCTCCACCTCACAGTGTTGAGATATGAATACAGAAAGAAGGTAGACAGAAAAGAAAACCAGGTAGTTGTACTGTGAGAAATGTCTTGCGGTTCCTCTCAGCACTCAGTAGGAAGAGTTTGTGTGTTAATTAAACATTATGGAAGGTGTCTAACCAGCATTAATACTATTTATGAGGTAATGGGGTGTTCCCAGTATGTCTTTGCTGGGGGATAATTAATCAAATTATGAAATTTGGTAAATATAACTTTGAGTTACTTCTTTGCCACGCTCCACCTCTGTCCCGATAAGGTTGGGGATGACAAAGCAGGTTCCACACTGAACTGCTAAGGTTACAGCCTAAGCCGTTAAAAAACTGTTAACATTAATTATGTATGGACACACTAGATGCTTATTAAAGAATAGAATTTGTTTTACACACTGATGTTGCCTGTAATCCTATTATTTTCGTCCTTCATGAGCTAACTTTTTGAATGCTGCTCTGTTCAGTGCGGTTGATGTCTCTGGGTTCTTTTTTAACTACAGCTAAAAAAAAAAAAGGTAAAAAAAAGAAAGTAATCTTCAGCAGTGGAAATCTCCATTAATTCTCCAAAATCAAAAAGCCATATACTGAGCTTAGTGACTTGGCTGCATTTGAAATAGCAGTGTATATACATTGACATATATTATATATACCTATTTATTTAAAGAAATTTGATGCATATTTTTAGAATGTATTTTTAAACACTATTTCATTTTAGGGAATGCCTCTATGAACATAAAATTGTGAGTCTGTATTTGTTTACCTCGCATGATTGAAGATTTTATGTTATTGATAGGATGTATATGTTAAAAAGTCTATTTAGAAGTATGCTACAGTGGTACTCTGCCAGGTCAGCTAGGCTTGTGTGTTTTTTTTCTGTAAAATCACTTCCTATGATCATGTACATATATTTATACATATGTATATATATATGTATGTGTGTGCTTTATATACAAATGTATATGGTTTTCAAATGCCTCAGGGTATGCCTTACACTGTAAATAAAACTGTCAAAATGTCTCTTCACAGTTAGACATCATAAAAATAATCAGTCCATAAACACGTGGTGCTCTTTATTCATATATATACTGTTACTATATAAAATGAGTCTTTCTTCTGTTGTTCTAGACCCACAGTCCTTCTGTATTATGGGTCAGAAACATACTATTTTCCACTAAGTTTTTGTATGTACTTTTATATTTGTTTGCGTATACGGGTATGGGAGTGGTACGTATAAGGATACCAAACATAACTTTTCCTTGGTTTTATGGACAAGTTGCATTAGATGATGACTCTAACCCCTTGTTTCCTTTACTGTATTTCTGATCTTGTTCTTTACTATAAGCTGGATCTTCTATCCAAATAATTATTTTTTTAATTAGTCCTAAAAGTATATTTATGGGAATTGTTAATACAATGACATTAATATTTTCAGTTATCAGACATCACACATAGTGTAAAAAGAGGGCTAATAGAAAATAGGATTCTCAGATTATTTTTTTTTTTGCTACCTCTCTCCCCTGATTGCTATGCTCAGTTCAGCTCCAGGAATATTGTTTCTACGTAGCTATTACATTTTTTTAAGGCCAAGATTACAGCAGGACCAGCACAACTATCTGTGAGTCAGGCAGTGAAAAGTGAGTGAGATAATTTAATACATTTCTAAAAGAGCAGATTTCATATCCTGATATATATCTCACAGGAATTGATTCTTCCACAAAGTGTAAGAAAAGGGACTAAAGACCAAATTAAATACTATGCAATGGAACACCTACCCATTATGCTGATCTTGATATTTTTAATGTACTTTCTTTAAAATTTAAATGTATTAGTTATAATTTCTTCATAAAAAATCAACCTATAAACTGAGCCATAGTTCAGTTTAGCTTATATATTGCTTTTAGATCCAAATGCTAAGCACAAGAATCTCAAATCTGTTTGGCTGGTACTTCACAATCCTACTTGGAACTTAATATGTAAAAAAAAAATGGAAAAAAAGAAATTTATACACATCCAGATTGGATAACCCAGATGATAAATTCCAAAGATGAAGACTTATTATAGAGAACTCTTGTCTTTACCAGTTTCAGAATCTGTTTCAGACATCAGTGCTGATCTTGGCTATCAGAAGCAAAAAGATGTAAAGTCAAGATGGGGTGTTTTTTGGGTTTTGGGTTTTTTCCCATTTCATACATAACTGATAAACTCCATCTTTATAAAAGCCATAAAGAAAGCTGATTGAGTGATTAGCAGAAAAACTATAAGGTAGGAGCCGCTATTCCAAGGACGCTGCTGGGTTTTGCTTACAGAGAATAGGGCGCTTAGATTTGTATTCTTTTACGTGATGGTCTGTGGAATAGGCGATAGTATTTTTAGTGTCCTGGTAATCTTTCGGTTGTAAATATTGATAGTTACTTAAGTGATAATATAAAAATATTCATCTATCTTCAGATAAATATACAAAACAAGTTAATAAGTCGTATTTATGTTTGCATTTTATGCATTCTAATGCCATTAATACCAATTTCAAGAATGGGAAAATATCATGAAAGAGATTAATTTGGTGTATGATTATCTACCAGAAAATTAAGTTAAAATCAATACTAAAATATTACATTTTCTTGCTGCTCATAAGGTGGAACAGTACAGGTTGTCTTGCCAGTACCTGTTTTTAATGCGGAAACCACCATCCATAGTAGTATGAAGCAGAATTCCCTCCCATGTCAGCCTAGATGTGGACCTTTCATGAGCACAGACAACCTATTTTTCTGATATGAACTGGCCCCAAAAATGTATTATGTGTGAAGCAGGGCTTTTGACGAGTAATGATAGCTTGGATTTCTTGGGCTTGTACTGCCCCTAGTGAAAGCACTTTTTGCACAGCGAATTTTGTCTTTTTAAAAACACTTTTATCCTTTTTTATCTGTTTGCCCCAGGTTGTGGGACCAATACATTACCCAAGAAGAAATTATACTAATCCCCAGTCTAAGAGAGAAGCAAACTGGTTGGATTCAAAGTTGACCACTGACTCTTGAACAGCACACGGATTTGGCTCTGCTGTGCAGTCATGCCTCCTAAAGTGCAGGGGGTAGCTTAGAAATCTTCATTTTGAATTGAATCGCTATATTCAACAAGCAAAAATGTCAGTAATCCATTCTGTGGTCAATTTAATTATGGATTTCTATGTCTGTTACAATTTTCACTTGGCAGAAATACAAATAGTGCTTTAATTATGAATTTATTATTTTCAAGAAAGAAAACTGATTTTGAATGCATTATAGTATTCAGAAAAATTAAGTCTGTTAACTGTGTTAAGATGGCTGAGGATGAACCAGCCTTTTGGTGGTAGCACTTATGAGTTATCTTGAAAACAGCTCAACTGACAAAGCTATCTAATACCATATTAGCATTTTTTTCTCTAAATTGGCAGTGTTATTAAGCTTTCAAATACACCATCTCAATAACTGTTCCAATTTTTTATTTCTGCTAGCTAAAAAATGTGAAAATAAGAACAGACAGATAGCTTTGTTGTTTCCAAAGTCTTATAATTCTGTTTTAGTTTGTTTGAAAACTTAGCTGTTAAAATATGAAATGTAAGCAGATGAAAATATTATGTGCATTCTAGCTAGTTAGTTGTGCAGACTCCTGTAAAGGACTTTGCTATAAAGAAAATGCCCATCTGATGGGGTAAAATGAAACTGCTGTCTTCAATATTTTGTATTAGTATTAGCAATATAAAACGGCAACCCATCATATAAGTCTGCTTTCTTATGCTCCTATGACAAGGCAGCAGTAGGAGACAGAACTCCAATCTCCCTCCCCCCTCCCCAAAAATAAAAAAAAATTAAAGCTCTTATTCAAAAGGTCAGTTAAATAATTTGCATCCCAATTAAAGTCATGCCTACACCAGACCCTGCTGAGCAACTCAAGCACTGAAGGACCTTGCCGTTATGTTGAACAAGAAAAGCCAGGGCATTTCTGGAGCTGAGGAGAGAAACAGTTTATTATGAGAAGGTAAAGCAGGTGTTTAAGAAACCTTTCAGCCTATCTCTTGGCAACAAGATCGCCTTCAAACCTTCAATATTTGCTTAATTTTTATGGCATATAGCCATAGAGGGCATGCAAGCGACGGGTTTTTCTTCTTTTGTGCATAAAGCATACTTCCTATGAACAGAAGCTGGCTCCTGAACAAAAATATTTTTTTTTTAATAAATAAAAATGCAGAGCAGCAAGCTGTATCATCAAAAAGATTTTGTCCCCTCCTGCTTTCAGTCAAAAGTGCTGCACACAGTAGGTTCTCAGTAAATCAGGAACCGGCTACACGTGTAGCTATTTCAGCATTACATTAAGCTAATGTTGTCCTTCCCCAAATGCCCACTGTTACGTAATGTCACTGAAAAATCTTCACAAAGCTGAAAAATACTCTAATTCTTTAAACAAACTTACCTGAGTGATCCCTTCCTTTAAGCAGTAAGGCCTGGTGACAGCAAAAGGGCTTTTTCTGAGTGATTGGAGTTTGCCTAGACTTGGGTTCTTTGCCGACTTTGCTTAATAAAAAAATGTATATAGATCTGTACAAATTTTATTCTGAGTTGTTGGGCTGGGAGAATACATTCTGTGAAAGCCATTTCTCCTCCTAAATCTGGACTGGCGTTACAGACAGACTATCATCCAGGAAATTTGTGTTACTGTCTTCTTAAGTTTCGCTCCCTTTTCACTAAAGCTTTGTTAGCCTAAAATTCCGTTCCACATCGGAATATTCACCAAATATGTTGAATTTCCTGACATCCTGAACTGGCAAAATTTCATTATTTAGCAGAGAACACTGCAGAAAATGTTTGATACAAAAACTTCAGAACGTTTCTTCCTGCTTTCATGAAGCCATGACAGAGATTCATGTTATGAAAATGTTATTTTTTAGCCTTTATGTACAATGCTACTCTGAGTGAGGTTTTGGGGACACAGAAATCTGGGTGAATTGCGTGACTGTGCTAAGGTAAATGACCTAACCTTTAGGAGGGGACCTGAATTCTTGCCCCAACTGCTTGTGTAGACCTACTGTGTAACTCAAAAAAAGTCCCTTTGAAAATTTCTTTTGCTGTAAAACATCACTAGCTACTATATCTCAGAAGTGAAAAGCAGAGAGGGGAAACTTTATTTTATTATATACATTATTTTATAATTAGTGTACTATTTTTGGAAGCTTCTGAAAAAAACAACACTTGTCATCTGAGAGCTGCAGCTGTTAGTCTGTTGAGACATAGAGGGTATGGGGTATATATTGAATTATTCATGAAGGCTACTGCTATAGTTGACAGAAGTTCATCAGCTAATTCCCCCACTCCATTCGGAACTTTCAAACTCACTCAGGCTCTGGGGGTACAAGCTGTTACTTTTAGTAATCACACTACTAGAAGTTTCCTTTACTGTATACATCACATAAGCTTTCCCTTTAAAGGAAGTTATTCATTGTTCACAGGAGGCTGATAAGTGCTTAATTTTGAATCTTGAATTCAATGCACCTTGATATGCTTTCAAGATGCAACTTACACAAGTATATTAGAAAATGTATGTAATGATGCTTTGTTACCTTAATTCAATTCAATGAACTCCAAACCCCTGACCTTTGAAGTGTATACATATTTAATACGTTCATGTTTTAAGAACACGTTTTCTGTGCTACTGTAACTCACAATACATTTTCCAGCTAATCAGCCAATTCCACGTGCACAAATGCAAACAAAACAAAACAAATTTAGTTTGCAGAAGCGTGGGGAGGTTGAGTATTTTATGTTAACCACCTGGTTTGTTGTGCAGACCGTGAGATAAAAATATTTTGTTTCTTCAAAGCAGCCCTAAAGTTCAAGGTTAGTTCTAGCAGACACCAGAATCGTGTCACAAAATGCATGCTTGCAGTGGGTATTGTCGGAATGCTAAATATCAAAGACTTCATCCCAGTTTGAGCTATAAGGAGCCATGTGCCCCTCACTCCAGGGATTCCACAAGTATAGCTTTCTTTTCACACAGGCTACCTCTGCCTCAACCACAGTGCGAGCACAAATCTTACCACTGAGTGTTTGTAATCTTCAGGAGACTGCTCTCTCTTTTTACGTGTCTCAACAGACTGCTTTGGGGCACTTGAGTGCAGTAGGAAATTGTAGTACAAATTCTGATGTCCAGTTCTTTTCCCCTCTCCTTTGTGGAGATTTCTCTAGTGAATGAGATTGAAAAATGTCTTTTTAGTGGTGTGCTTGATGCAGACAGTGCCCTTATTTATCCTGTGATGACCTCATAGCAGCAGCACATGCCCTCTTGATGGAGAGGATTATTGTAATTCCCTCCTAGAAAGGCTTCCAGCAGCTCAGCTCTGTCACTTGCAGCCTGTTCAGAATGCACTGACACACTCCTGTCCTGCCTATGGCAAATATGATCATCCTCCTTGTACCTTAACTCATTTACTTTGTCTGCTATGAAGTAGCTGTTTGATTTTAAAGTTAACTCCTTTAGTTTCTAAATCCTTAATGGTTTAGATCCTGGCTATTTTCAAGAACTCCTCCAGAAATATCATCTTGACAGATATCACTACCCCCATAGCACATTTTAGGAATCTCAACATCACTTCTTAGGTTGGCAAGTTGTGTCCTTTGCTGTGATAGGCCTGCAGTGGAGGAACTCCCCCAGGAAATCTGTCTTGAACCATATATATTTATCAGTAAAAAATTAAATTTAAAATTACTTTTTTGGCTACTTTTTTTTCTCCACTATAGCATAATTCCTATTAAAAACTTATTTATTATGGTAGCTCTCAGTAATTCTTTTTGGGACCTGCTATTCCATAATTTTTTTCCTTATTTATAGAGTAACCTAAGCATGTTAGTGCGCTGTAGCTGTTGATAATGACCTCTTAATGTTGTTTCATGTTGCATGATAAGGATATAAGCTTTTCTTTGTTAATATTCATAGTAACTTAGTATAATTGCTTACTAAATAGGACACATGCCATTAATACATTTTATGTATTGTTAAAAAATAGGTTTTAATCTTTATTCCTCTTCCTTACAAGGAATTATTCCTCTCTTTTTCTCTTTATGCAATCAAAGTCACTGGCTTCAGCTGCATGAAGCTTCAGATACTTGCTTCTCTGGCCGTCTGTCTTGCTACCTCCATTACAGTCCCTGTAATTGGGGTGAGATGTCTACAGCTATGTTTATATGGAGCCTAATTTTCTTCATTGATAATGAAGTAAGCCTGTGTTTGAAGAAGCTTAGAGTAGATGCCAAATGCTGATGGCGTCAGTGAGGTCAGATGAACCCTGCACTTGTGAGCATTCGTAAAGTACTTTGTGCAGTACATGAGGCTTGCATTTTTCTTCAGTGCCATGTTTGCTCTTTCAGCCTAATTATTAAATGCATTTTTCACACCTAAATTCAATTGTCGAATCGTTTGGAAGACTTTTTATCAAATTGTTCTAAATCCTGTTCCATGCAGTGGTAATACCACCTTTCACCTGAATACAGTACCTGTATTTGCATGCAACTTGTATCTACCAATTGTTTATGAACAGTGTCAGGGATCTGCTTTTGCATCTCTGATGGGCTCCTTGGTTTCAGATTCTCATTGGCTTGCCTCTTTAGGATGCAGTAACAGCGTCTGTGATTTCATTCATATTAACTGTTACATGTGTACTTAATTTTAGGAACACGAACAGTTCTGCAGCCTTCAGTGAACTATTCAAGTGTTTCAAATTAGGCATATACATTCAGGCTTGTGGGTTTGGGGCTACAAGCCATAGTACAGCAAAGACTTACACATTTGTTCAAGTTTACTATTTCTGGATGTCGTACCCATGTCACAATTATTTTTGTCAAGTAAAATGCCACCCCGCTAAGCCTTCGATTGACTGGTTGGTGTGATGGTCTGCTTCTAAGTTGTTTTAAATACTTAGAATGTTAAAGCATTGCATGGATTCAGGTTACTTAAAATAGTCAGATTAAAATTGTTAGACTTTCTAGACTGCATATATTATGAGAAATTGAAAGCTAGTCTTTAAGGAGGGGGGAAAAAAAGAAGGGTGTTGCTGGAAGGACTTTTTTCTTAAATCACATTTTGCAAATTAGTTATTTCCAGGAAAAAATAAGGAAATGGAAGAAGCTGACGTGTATACCTGAAGGTAATTTCACATCTATAATTAGATCTTTCTAAATTTAGTGCAAATTCCTAGGTCAGCTAAATAGATGGGGGTTTTTAGCATGCATTTTTGTCTTGTTATTTTTAGTAGTCTTTTGATGGATTACAGTCAGTGAGAATATCAAGGAACTTTTTAGCCCAAATATTTCATGAAACCATCCAAAACTATTGCATATTATTAAGCTGGGAATTTACAAATCCTCATTACTGGATAGTCTTCAGGGTAGCTTACTCTTAATCATTAGGCCTTGAACCACAATCCCAGCAGAATGTGGTGTTTTTAATAGCACTGGTTCCTATGAGCAAATTTTATTGTGGCATCGTGGAATACCATGCATTCTTTTGCTTTGTGATTTATTCTCCCTAGATACAAAACTGTAAAAGAGATGTGTTAATCTATTTTTATTCAAAGTACAGAAATAGCTCTGTTACAGTACAGGGATTGAATAACCAATATGAGCATACTACTTGTTCTTAGTCATGCTATACCTGATGCTCACTGTAAGAATATTGATCAATCAGACGTGCAGATATGCAGTACATTTTACAGATCATTGCTAAATAATACCTTCTTCTGTTTCAGACTGTTTTCCCAAAACACTGTTGTAAATCAAATGCATAAAATTACTACACTACATAAGAATGTGCTTCAATGCTGGTTGCAGCTACCTGCTAGAAGAATACTCACAGTGAGCTGGCACAGAGTTATCCTTAAAGAACGACAATATATTATGACTTTTCCCTCCTGATTAGATACTTAGGACACTGTTCATCAGGGATTTGTGCCCTACATATGTCTTAATTTATACAGTTGGAAGAAAAAAAAAAAAAGAAGTGTGTCAGAATGCAACATTTATATCCAAGTTGAGGGAAGCTGTTATTCACTTACCTGTTTCTCAGCATGCAATTAGAAACTGGCTGTTACTCAGTGCAGAAAAGAGAATCAAGGCAGCTTAGCTCACTTGTCTGGCGCTTACCAGCACATGGCTGATAACCCAGGCTGACCCTGGCCTTGGCAGCATTGCACAAGTAATCTTTGTATGAGGATGAGCTGTTATTTAACAATTTCTGTAGTATATTAGACACAAAAAAGCTTTATTTTTAACAAATGAATGCCTTTTTTTTTCTTCTCATCTTGAACAAGTGTATTTAAACAAGCTACTGCCCAGGACCTTCAATTCTTTGTTCCTTGTTTGATCTCAGTTCTTTCTGTAGTACCCTGACTTGATTGGGTGCATAGGGGGAAGGTTGCTTTTGGACTCTTTCTCTATCATGACTTTTTACAAGTTCAGGTGGTGGTGTTTTGTAACCTAAAGCTGTAATATTACATTAGAGAGAACAAATTTGCAGTCTGCTGGCAATAAAGACCTAAAACAATCAACTTTTTCCCTGTCATCACAGACACACTACTGCAGACATAGTAAAGATAGAAGGAGTGATACCATGGGCAGTACCTTGAGTTCAGATATTAATACGGAGGACACTAGGTAGGTAAGATGACTGAACAAATCAGAGTCTTTCTCTTACATAAATTTCTGTGTGTTTGGTTTATTTCTTCAGGATACTGCATGTAATGTTAATTTAAAGAGCATTTTTCCTTAAAATACATGCAAAAGTTAGAGAGTTATTGCACATTTTCAGTGTTTTCAGTTTTATGCAACTGATGCATTTATCTTCTGTGGACATCAAAAGGAAAATAAAATACATGTGTACACGGATGAAAAGAAGTCAGAACAGAGACTTTGGGCTAAAGTAACGATCAAAGGAACCTGCTTCGTAATCTCAGACTGAATCCTTGATAAGCAATAAGAAATTAAAAATTAACTGAAATTGTAGAATGTATTTTCTGAAGGGATGTGATGCGGCAGGTCTTAAAAAATCATTTTAGATTTACTGGAGATAGCAAGGGCAAAATGTTACACTACCACACTACCTGAATTTCAGTTACAGGGAGTACACAGACGCTCCTAAAATGAAAACTGGGTATTTCTTTCATTGCTGCCTAGCTGGCAGAAGAGAAGAAGAATATAAAACTAAATTACTTAGCGTTCCATGAACAGGGAGGAATTGAAGGGAGTCACAGCACACTGCAACAGGTGCACAGCCTTGCTGAGATGAGCCACCATCTCCACGCAGCGCACACATTTACCCTTCACACTTCTTGGTTTCATAATGTACATGACATGTGATCCTACTATGCAGATGCAAACCCCACAGCCACAAGAGTGGGACTGTTTTCTGCAGTAAAGTGCAGAAAGTCATGCAGTTAGTCAAGAACAGCGTGACAGTTTCTGTTAATATTCGTTCTGTAGTTCGCAAAGGATTCCATTTTATAATGCTTATTAAAAAATCAATCGTACAATGGATATTGATTACAATATATGTAATGATCTTAGTGTACTGAGTATATTGTATCATACCTTTCAAAAGGTGCTTTACTTTTTCTGAGACAGAACCCAAATTATATCCTGTTTACCCCTAATTTTAGGTCTTAGTGTAATCCGCAGCAATTTTTAACCCTGTTAAGTGGAAAGCTGAATGCATTTCAGTTGAAATACGGACAGAATTTGAGGAGAAAATCCCATAAAAGTATAATTAAATATATCACTACATTCTTCCTAATGGCAAACTGGAATCTAAAATGTCCTTCATAAATTTAATGATAAGTGATTTTACACCAGTGAATCTTGCCGTCTGTACCTTGGAAAATGTAAGCTTAATTTGTTTAATAATAGGCTGAAATTTCAGCCTTAAGAAGTATCTCATTGCCAGTAGGAAGCACTGGAAAACCTAATTCAAGTCAGTGTTGATATTTGGCAAAAGTGGACCAATACTCAGCTTTGAAAAGGGGATTTACCTTTGAAATTATTGTAAACAGTATATTAACAAATTCAAGCTCATGCTGCAGCATCACCTTTATCTTGTCTAACTACTATCCGGGTTTTATAAATGCATTTGAAAGACAGTTGAACTCCGTCAAAGAGAGAAAAGCAATGCACTAAAATACAGTCTGCTTTAAAACTTGAAGGTTTGTTTTTTGTTTTGTCCTCTGGGTTTTGTTATTCTCGTTGCTTTGTTTTGTTTTAATATGGTTCAGTAGAAACTAAATTGGTGCACACGCTATAATTTCTTCCCAGATTAGTTGCAACAAATCTTGGTACCTATTGAAAGTTACTGTTTCTGACTGGTGTCTGTCCCAGTTACAATTCTAACCTACATAATTTTTTAAGTCCTTCTACCTTTCCAGTCCAATTCCAGGCAGAATCTGTCCACATCCAAAGGCTGGTAGGGTTGTCTGGTTTTGTGCAGACGTCTAAACAATGTGTCTGACATTTTGATGGATTTGTTCAGCTCTTTGATGCTTTGCAGGTACTGCCTTCTAAAACCTGACTTTAGGCTAAAACATTGCCCACTCAGAAGTGTTCAGAGTTGCTAATGGCTCCTATTCTATCGTATATTAACTTATTTTCTCACATTTTACATTCATTCCTCTGTCAGTGTAGGTTGCCTTAATGTGATGCATAATAAGAAGGAACAAATAACATCTTTTATGGTTTAGGGTTTTTTTCATGTTATATTAATATTCAGATTAACAAAGCTAAAAGCCATTATTCCATGCATTATTCCAGGAGAGCTGGCAAGCAAATTTAATACCCCCAGAAGTTTCCCTTACTTCATTAGCAAGCTACGTATTTGTAGAGGAAAATTCTTACACACTCACAGAATGGTTTGGGTTGGAAGGTTCATAGAGTTCCAATGCCCCTGACATGGGCAGGTACACCTTCCACCAGACCATGTTGTTCAAAGCCTCATCCAGTATGTCCCTGATCACTTCCAGGGAAGGGGCATTCACACGTTCCCTGGGCAACCTGTTCCAGTGTTTCACCACCCTCACTATAAAGAATTTCTTTCTAATGTCTAAATCCACCCTGTGCTGGCTTACACCATCCTGGGGTTGGGTTGTGAGAGCCCTCATTCCCCCAGGGGACAAAAGAAACCTGATCCAGGTGGATGTGGTTTCTCCCTCCTGGGATGAGGGGTCCCCTGGGTCTAAATTGGTCTGTTCTGCTCCCCATTCCTGTCCAGCAAGACAGACCATAGCAGCCATATGGGCTCTTTGCTCCTGCCTTGCCTGTTTGAAAGGACTCACAACTGCTGCTGGCCTCCTGGTTCTGCCACTTGGTAGAGCCTGATCTTCTACCTGCTGCATCCACACTTCTCTAAAGCACTGAAATCCACATACATCGAGGGAGATACAAGGCCATCCACATTTGGTTTTGTATATTCTCCTATTCATCCTCATTCCTTACCCTTGTAAACCCTCCCTGTTATTGCTATTTATATGATTTGTTAAAAAATTTACTTCCCCTACTTCCAAACCGACTCCAGATTATTGGTAGATTAAACTCCAGTTCAGGTTTAAACCACCACACACCCTCCTCAAGATTCAATCCATTCCCATCCTATCCCTACAAGCCCTTGTAAAAATTCCGTCTGTAGCTTTCCTGTAGAACCTGTTCAGCTACTGGAAGGCTACTATGAGGTCTCCATGAAGCCTTTTCTTCTCCAAGGCTGAACAGCCCCAACTCTCGCAGCCTCTCCTCATAGGGGAGGTGTTCCAACCTTTTGATGATCTTTGTAGCCTACTCTGGAGCCATCCCAGCAGTTTGATGTCCTCATTATGCTGGGGGCAGCAGAACCGGACATGGTACTGTGGGTGTGGTCTCACAAGAGCAGAGCAGAGAGTCAGAATCAATTCCTTCTATCATTTTCAGGTAACAGAATTTGTAGGCAGTCAAGATTACAGAGAGAAGAATTTCTCCACCTATTTAACCAAAGGGCTGATACTTGAATCACCTCATTCCCCAGCACTGGCAAGAGAGTAAAACCTCTGCACCAAGAATAGCTCTACTGTATGTGACAGAATAGTGTTAGGAAACACTACCTATTAGTATCAATAATAAAAGTTATAAAAGTTCTTTCAACGTTACAGTATATCTAGCTCCTGGTAGTTAGCAACATTTCTATGGAATAACAACTTCTGGTTTATCACAATGGGAAAACTTCTATTCTAAGAAGTTCTTGCATGCAGAATTGATAGTAGAGATAGTTATTACTTAGCAGACATTTTTCATCTCTCCATCTCAAAAGAGTACAGGAAATTTAAATGTCACCCATAACTTAATAGCTGGTTAGTATTAAAAAGCCCCACATATATACCATACTCGTATATGTACATATATACCAGACTGGGTTTAACTGTGAATATATTTGTGGAGAATGAGTCTTGCTCCCCTCTTCTTACAAAGTATTTTCTATATGAAGAACTTTCTAATCTGTCTTTTGCATGATGCCAAGTCAGCAATGTAGAGTAGACTTCCACGTCCTCTGTATGTGAGTCTTACATTACTGTTAATACATTCTTACACTACTAAGAAACAACTCGTGGAGACTCTCATTCCCTATTTCTGAGCAACAGTTCCGGTATTTCAGTTTAAAATTGTGTTTCTTGGTGAAGTTTGGTGAACTAATTCTAGCAATACCACTGGAATTTGGCCATTCAACTAATTTTCTACCAAATATAGAGATTTGACATTGCCAGGTTGATATTAACCTGGGGTCTTGATTTTTTGAGAAAACAAAGAAAAAACGTCACCAAATCTAAACCAAAAAGCAAACAATGCCTTCTTCAACTGCCTTGGAATTTATATGGGCAGAATAATGATCCAAGATGGAACTTGGCCAGGATGTTAGACATAATTCACTTTATAGAAGTTGTAATGAAATGTTCTTAGTGACAAGGATCTTGGTTTCGTAAATCATTTTTCTCTTAGAATGGTGCCTTCAAAACACTGTTAGTTGAAATCTCTCTGACTTCAGATGTTATCTGCAAATGTTTAGGGGTATTTTGCTCACTACATTTAAATACATAAAAGAGTACAGTAATATCCTGATGTTCTAATTGAAAGCCTATTATTTTACCTGTTGCCTCTTTGTGTGATAGGAGCTTATAGGAAGAGACTGTCCCTGTCCTAAAGAATTTGCAGTACATAAATCTGACCCAGCTTGACCCTGATTAGCTTGTGAGAATCAACAGGATCACAGCACTTGCTGGTTTGACTGCAAAGACTCAGGGAAGTGTCTCCTTTGTTAACCAGGGTGACCATATGCCATGCAGGTTAAGAGTAGTTGACACCTCTTTAATTGAGGGTGACAAATCTTTAAAAAGATGAACATCTAATCTCCCCTTCTTATACGACACAAGAGCATGGCACTGACAAGAAAACAGGGAGAAACATTGCAACACTCCTGCATGCATATCTGTCTTGATATGGAAAAAAGGTACCCTGTGGAAGGTGCAAAACCTGGTTCATTTTGAGGTGGGGTCTGCTCCAGGTATTGTCAGACTCTCTACTTGCCTTAGAACCATAGAATTATTAACGTTGGAAAAGACCTCATGATCATCAGGTCCAATCATTAACCCAACATCACCATGCCCACTAAACCATGTCATGAAGTGCCATGTTGTTACTCTTTTTATCAGACAAGTCAGGTTGAGCAGGGTGGCCTGTACTGGAAATCTTTCTGACACCTCTCTACTATGGATATAATGCTGAATGTCACAGTCAGCATAATTTTTGTCTGGTGAAGAGAAACAAATGACACACTGGCTTAACAACAGCAGTAAAAGAATGCAAGATGTCGTGTTTCCGTTTTTTTCTATCAGATAAGGTACAGTAAGACCGACCCCTACCATTCTGTACACACCTGAATCCATACCACAGTCAACTTCTGGCACGTGTCTTGTCAGTGGTTATTTCTACAGAGCCATGCAGCAGTGGGATTTCCAGAAACAAGCTCATGTAGATTTGCTACAGGCTCTGTTTATCCCTGCAAGAGGTTTCAGCAGGAGCTGCGCACTTACTAATGCATGGTTCTCATCTGAAGAAACTGCTCTGGGAACTGGAACAAATTATCTGGGAATCTGACATCAAAGGATCAACAGACAACAGAATAAATATAAAAATAAAGATTTTGGCCTGAAAAGCAGCCCCAAAACCACACTAAACTTGAAGCCCCACAAGAGAGTTGCTTCCATCTACCGGAGCCAAGGAAAAAAAAATGACAACCAAGCAGCAAACTCTTCTAACATGGGTTATAAATCAGTTTGTTCTTGTCACAGGCTGCTGGTGTTGAAAAGTGGATGTATGAGCTGGTATGGGAAAATGTTGGTTGATTAAAATGGCTTGAAAGTACTCCTTTAAGTTTTCAGTAACAGTGAAGTTTAAATGGCAAAAGCCATAGTTGCTGTTGAAGTTCCTAATTTGTACTTGGACACATTCATTGTATTCTCTAGTTGTTTGGTGCAAAACTGCAAAATACAGCCTTGGATTCCTCAGTGGCCACATCTAGGTAGCATGCAGGACTAACACCTTTGCATTAACATGGTTGGTAAAGAGACTTCTTTATTATCATTGTTACTATTACTATTATCAGCATTATTATTACTATTAATTGAAAGGTTTATACCTTGGTTTTGTGATCCTCTGTAACTGTATAGCTTTGCTGTAGCCTATAAAGATTTGGAGCTTTCCACAATGTGGTAACTCTCTCTCCTCTCCAGAACCACACAGTGGACTCATCAGAGAGACTGAGAAGCATATTATTCCTTTATTTAAAGAGGGTAATGCCATAGAGATGTGTGGGTAAGATGATACAGAGCCTGCAGTCTTGGACTTTTAACACAACATACTCAACTTTCTTCCAAAGTCTTAGTGCTGTTAAAGTAAATAGAAAAATTATCTCTAACCTCCATATGCACAGAAGCAATGAGAAAGTGGGATACTCTTTTCAGGAACTCTGTTTCCAAGCTCTTAGATTAGATATTTAAAAGAATTATTAACTCTCTAACATCTTGAATTAGGTTATGACATATCAACATTTCCATTTAGCAGAAGCTATAACTGACTCAGATGGTTTTCACTTTTGCAGTACAACACGGATAGACAGGAGAGTGAACATTCTTTAAGTCCTTTGTCATGCAGAATTGTTAAATATGAAATTAAAGGGGGGAAAAAGGGCTGGGGGTTCCTTACCTGGAGATACTGTAATTAGTAAGGAGCAGGGAGGTGGTGGAGTCACCATCACTGGAGGTGTTTAGGGAGAGACTTGATGGGGTGCTTGGTGCCGTGGTTTAGTTGATTAGATAGTGCTGGATGATCTCGAAGGTCTCTTCCAACCAGGTTAATTCTATTCTATTCAATCCAATTCTATTTGATCCAATTCGATTTGATTCTATTCTATTAAGATCAGTTTCATAGTTATGCTTGGAAAACACGTTGCTTAGTAGTAGTGGACTGATGCTTGTCCTTTATGCATGCTTTAATTGTAAAATTATCCAATTTTACTTGAGAGAAAATTTAGAGTTTACAGAATACAAAATTACTCTGAAGCAATATTTCCTTATGACAAAGGACTAGCTTTTAATTATTCTGCTGTTACTATTAGCAGCATTTTTGTGTCAGAAATAAATGCTAGATTTGAAGCGGGTTTATCCAAATTGTGCAGTTTTATTCTAACAAAAAAAAAAAATCAGTTCTCATCTAACTCTTGCTTATTGTATTATTTGCTAAGTACTGCTTGTTTTGTACCTTGAATTTTAATATGTCCCTGCGACCAGAAGTGTATTTCCTTTAACAGACGTAATGTAGTTGATATGGAATAGATTTTGTCCGGTCTTTTTGTCTATTCATTGCAAAGTGGAAATTAATGTCTTTAGCTTGAGGCTGCATAGTTTACTGTCATTAGTTGGGGACAGTCAAAAGACATGTGAAGTTTCAATAGTAGGGAAGCCTTGGGATTTTCAGCTGTTTCTGAGATCTTAATCAAAAATGTTACTGATTGCTTGGGAATCAATGAACACACTCCTGAGGAAAAAAAAAAAAAAAAAAAAAAAGAAAAAAGAAAAGGCAGCATAACCTTAGCATTATTCACAGTGTTGTGTTAAAAGGGACAGTGATTGTAATGATTTTTTTTATTATTATTATCGTAATGTAGTGTAGTGAGGAATAGTAAAGAACATTGAGAATTTTTTTCTCCATGTAAATGGGTCAGAAACATTCAATACCTTTGATCTTTTCTACACAGTCCTCAATACATGAGTAACTTTAAACACTTAAGTATTCCTCTTGACCTCTCTGTGTCATAAGTTTCTACTATATTCAAAAGCCCTTGCCTGTTCAGGGCTTTTGAAATCGTAACTTTAAAGTCAACAGATACTTCATTACCACTATAATAAGTGCTGGTTTGAGAGAATGAACTTTGTGCTGATGACACAAACTACAGCCTTCTAGCATTAAAGGAGACATTTCTGAACATTTCTGAAGATATTTTAAAAAGATAAAAGGTCCTTAAAAATCATCACATTCCACTCATGGCAAATGCCATCTCCGTTCTGTTATTCTCTGGTTATAATTTATCCCTGTTTTTATCCATCCACGTAAGATTATATTCAGCTGAATAGGAGTTAAAAGTGTTTTTTAAAATACTAATGTCCAGCTCGACTACTGGGTTTCAAAACTTTGTTTTTCTTGGGCCTCTTTCAAACAAGAAAGAGGAAGCACTTCCTTTTACAACATGATGTCAAGACAAGGACACACACACTCACATATGGACACACACACATACACACAAACAAAGGTACTGTTCAAATGCCTTCATGGCATTTGACATGGAGGATCCTGAACAATAGCAAGAGGAAAAATGCATAATGCTTGTTAAAAAGAAATAATTATAAAATATCAGCCTATTTAATTATGCAGTGGCTCAGTAATTAAAATATTTCTGTGCAAAATGTAAGGAGTAAAGTTTGTTGCTCAGAACAAGTGTCCCAGCCAGGATCCTAAGCTAACAAAGCAAGAGGCTTCATTTTCCACACATATGTATGCAAAACCTACTTTTAATCAATGTATTTATTTCACGGATGGTTGCAAGCTACATTCAGATGTCATTTTCACCAATGTAAATGTGGAATAATGGAAGTGGCTGAGGTGTGGTTTTACTCGGGGGCCGAGCATTTGAATAGCTAGGATCAGAGCGCTGGCCCTGGGGCTACAGTGCACAGTTTTACAGTGCTGCATTTTTCATGGCAATAAGGACACACTGTGTTTTCAGAGGAATGTCTTGACAACAAAAATGCATCAATGAAGGCCACCTCACTCACAATGAAGGTCTGTCCTTTAAAATAGCACTAAAACAAAATAAGGGTTGTGTTTTGGCAAGGGTCTTAGCTATTTACAGCACAACAGCCAGAACAGTAAAGCGTGCTTTAGTACCCGGATCTCCCCAACTTGGAACTCCAAACCTGGAGGAAATACTATAATTAGGGGTGCCATTTTTTTTTTTTCTCCCTATAGTTTTTAAAATATAGTATCCATTATCAAGGTAAATATTGAGAAACCCAGTCTGATATTTCTTTTTAAAATGCAGAATTTTGATTTGTGACAGCTGCATTGGATCTTTAATCATATATTATCTTTATGGGAGCCTTTTTCTAACATATGTTAATTGGCTGTTTTCTGTGACAAATTATGAGCTCTTACTTTGATGAGGTTCAATTGCAATCATGTTGGAGTTGAGTATGTAGAGTTTCCAGCCCCCGCTGGCTCCTTAAACCACTACAAACATCTGCACGTCACTGCAGTGCTGAGTAACGGCAGGATCTGGGTTGATCTGATTTCTGTACAGATTTTTTTTTTCCACAGGATATTTTCAGCTCTTTGCACAAAATCTGTTACAGGGTTTGCTGTTTTTAGCAAAAGAATGAGCTAAAATTAACATCTTGTATGGGATTATTAGAATACAATGAGAAATAATTTGCAGCATGGCGCACTGAAATCCTTTTTAATCTTCACAAATATCAATGTGCCATTAGAAATTCCCTAACAACTTGATACTGTGTGTTAGAGTTCATATTTACCAGAGTCATATCACATTTCTAGGAGTAAAACTGTTGCCTACTTTTGGAAGTAAATATTATTATTTTTTAATTCCTAAATGTAGCAGTTGCAAGTTCTCTAAAAAGAAATTTGGTTTATTTTTTGAGAAGTGGTCATCATCACTTTAAATTTTTATGAAGTATGTTTCCCTCCTCCACAGGAAATGTGACTAATTACATTTTACATAAACTTTCGCATCTTCCTGCTAGTAAAGAAAATGTTGCACGGAAATTGAGTGTCCTTCTACCTTTTTTTTCTTTGTGTGTGTGTGTGTGTTAAGGAAATATTGTGCTTACATTTGTTCGGTATGTAAATTAATGGATTATGGAAAACATTCAGCACAGTGGAAGCAGTATTGCTTTGAGCTCTTTTTTTTTTGACTTTGTACTTACTCTCTTGATGATAGTTGTGCCTGTAATCTTATTCTGCAGAGCAATTCATTAGAAATGTTGAGGGAGGAAATGTGCACTGTGTTTTAATATGTTTTTACTCAAAGCTGTACTTAGGGTGAGTGTGCAGAAATACTAAATCAAAAGATTTAAATCAAAAGGTTTTAATACACAGAGAGAGTTTGGTCATAAAATGGATGGAGCATCATCTTTTCAAAAACTGTGTCAAACAATATCAGTTACGTTGCAATTAATTTAGCAGAATGCCACACAGCTCAGCTTTGACCTAAACCAAATGGCAGTAGATAAATCTGTCCCGTTTGTTCTTCGAAGAAAAGATGAGGGTTAAATTTCCAGGCAGGTGTTAGAGTTTAGAATAAGAAGAGCCAGATGTGTGTAGAAGCTACTTCAGTCTCATGAGGCTAGTTTTAATTCAGCTATTTCCCTGGAGTACCACACAATCAATGAGTTCCAAATCCTGGGGCTACCTGCTTTTACGTGAAATCATGGGAATGTTTCTTCACAGTGTACTCCTGAACATGTGTGGAAAAATTAGAGCAGAAATTAAAGGTAAAAAAAGGTCAACCTCAGAAGTTACTTGAGTGTCACATTTCCTTGGATTTCTGAAATGAAGAGATGATAACCAAGTGGAAGTGTTTAAAGAAGAGTTGTATTGCCACAAGGAGAATTTTAAGCAGTGTGAAACTCACACCATGGATATTTGATGCATTTCTCTAATCACTGCTCATTGCAGGTAGTGTTTTAAAAGTAAGCATATGTAGGTCATGTGCAGCACAGTGCGAGGCATTAAAGCTAGGTGAATCAAGTCAGGGATGGGTTTCGAAAGGATGGTTTTGAACATGTTGTCCCCAGCTCTGCAAAAGTAAATTGATGCTTTGTATCTTGAATTAGTCCACACAATGGCATTCAGTTCCCCTTGATAAGATGAGCTTAATTGGCTTTAAGAAAATAAAGCAAGGTAAAGGAAGATGTACAAGTGAAAGAGAGGGCTTGGCACTTTATTGGATTTTGAGGCCTGTGAGCCATGTGTCTTAATTGGGGCCAGTTGGGATCATTTAATAATTGCTGTCAGAAGATCAAATTTAATTCTCTTTATAAAAAGACCACAGTGGGATAGAGTTAAACCAATTGTCATCTGAGGTTTCAAATGAACGAAGCTTTAATTAGGTTGATTAGGATGCTGTAAGAGAGAGAGGGTAAGAAACAGGAAATTGATGAATCTGCTGTGTACCATGTTGGACCTTATATGACAGTACTGTCAAATATCTTTATTTCAAGATGATATACATTAGCATAAAGGGCTATGGTGCTAAAACAACATTGTATATAAATGTTTTAGGTATGCAAGATAATTACAACTTTCTGAAAGTGGGGATTTTAATATTTTTGTGATCAGAATATTGCCCTTAACATTACTTTCATACATTTTAAAATCTGCTAAATGATCATTTCTGTTTTTTTACACACTCACTGACGAGGCCAAATGAGAATTATATTCTATGCACAGAAAGCCCCCAGAATTTTTTACTATGTAACTTAGTTCTCAGAACATTTGCATTAACAAATCCCTGTATTTTGTATCCCCAAGTGGCCAAAAAAGAAACTGAGTGAAAAATTGAAGACATGAAATATTTTTGCCAGAAAAGAAAGCAAATCTCAGCCATGTTTGCATCCCAACCTTAGATTCAATTCTTTGCAGTATATTGTGTGATAGTTTTGATACAGCTCTCTGTTTCTAAGAATATTTTTTTAGTCAGAAATCACCTTGCATATCAATACAGCTCCAAAAGTGCCATTTCTGAGAAAACATAATGTGCATTCAAGGCCACAAAAAGATTTAGCTAATGTAGCTTTGTATTGATTATGTTTTGTTTTTTCAGCATGCTTCTAGGACAATAATAAAATGAGCAATGCTGGCAATGATCCATTTAGAGAAAAGAAGGAAAAAAAATACCCTCATTCAAGATAGAACGGAGACTATCAAGCAAATTGCACTGTATTTCCCCTCTGCAAATTAAGCACATTTTATATGTCTGGTTTCTTATGATATTCATCAAGAATGCTGATTTTCTGTATTGGCTACTGCCAAATGCAACGTGTTTCATATGTGTAACAAATAAAATACATAAATCCAGCTGCATGTGCTAATGGAGTGGTTACAGCTGAGGTTCTGTAGGCAGGGTGTGATGATCAACTTGTGGTTTTTGCAGTGGAAGACACTGGTAGGGGTACCTCTGTTTCACCCTCCATTTCAGTAGAAAATTTTCTTTTACAGGTCTTGAGGTGAGAGCTTTTAGGCTGATTCTGTGAAGAATTAGAAGAACATATCCTCATGTGGAAAGTATAAATTAGTTGCCTAATACCATTTTCAAAATCTGAATGTAAATTTATGAGGTGGTTGAGCAGCATGCTAAATTAGACAGGGCTATTTATGTCTTTGTAACTGATTCAAGGTGGATCTTTAGTGTCTAAAATGCAACTCCTTACCATATCAAAGCAGAACTCCTTGGTGTGCTCTCTCGCTCTTTTTTCATCTCAATACTATGAACAGGGGGGGAAATATATATATATATATATGTGTATGTATATATATATATAGATTGCTTACCCCTTTGTCCACCACCAAGAACAATAAATAAATAAATAAATAAATAAATCCCACTTAGAACAGAAAATTCTTTCTTCAACAAGTCCATTGTTTCAGGCAGCTTGCCTGTTTTTTCCCCAAAGGGCATCTTTCCCTGTAGTCTCCTTCGTAGGAAATTCTGTGTGTCTTTAATGTCCTATAACCTTGTCCATTTATATTTTTGGTTTTTTGTTTCCTGTAGTTCCAAAACAGTAGGAATCCAGTTTGGATCTTTCAATTCAGAGAAATGCCTCTTGCCAAGACAGAGTCAAGAGGTAGAAATCAAGTAGCTTCCGCAAATGATTATTGGTGTGCTAGCACTAGCAGACAGGCCATGTTCTTTATTTCTTGGTATCCAGAATCTTACGTTTTTCTAATAGATGCCTCCTCCTGAACATGTAAAATTCCAGACATGAGACACTAGGCAATATTTGAACAAAGTTCATTTCCTATCATGTGGCTTATAGGGTGTATCATACCTTTGTAATCACATTATAAATACTTCTTCACTATACTGCCTCTGTATTTTTCCTTTTTTTTAGCACAGATGTGTTCTCAGTTCATGTGTTTCTACTTACATTGTGTGTATTTTGTATATTTAAAAGCAGCAACCTGTCCTAATTTATGAGCTTTGCTATTAGAAAAAGACATATATTCCACAGACAGAAGCAGTTCCTCACCCTTATTCAGTGAAATACAGGTGTTTTCATTTTTTTTTTTATTAGCCTTATTATGCACCTGACATACATTTCATCTCCTTTTGTCCTTGGGAAAAAAAATGTCTGAGTGGAATTGGAAGCATTAATGTAGACTTTTCAGCTGTCATGGTCATTGGGAAGATTGATATATTTCCGTCTTTCTTTTCTTTTTTTTTTTTTAGCTTTTCTTTTCCCCTCCTCATTTTAAGCCTGCAGCTGTCTCTGAGCAAGCAGTCGAGTTCAGGGAGTGTCATAGTTTTTATACTCATATTTATCATATTAACATTTACACAGAATGAATGAACAGTTAACAACTCAGCAGCTCTCCACCATGTTATGTAGTCTACATTTCAGAATAAATGTATTTAATTCTTGACACCTCTGAGAAGGTCAAAAATTAAAGGGAAAAGGGTGTGTTTCTGGAAGTGGGCATGCAAAAGAGAGGAGCTATTCTCTAGGCAGATGAAATAGATTTCATTAAGGCCACTTCTTTAGCTGGGGGGGGAAGGTTGAGTTTTGGGTACACTGAAGAACCAAAGAAAAGTTTGCTCACCATAAAGGCAATTTATTTTTCCAACTCTGTTAGTCTACCATAGATACTAATTTTGCTTGCAAAACTTGTCTAACTTGTTTTTTCAGTACAAGTGATAGATCTGTTCTCATGTTTCCAATAGCATAAAGGAGTAGTTATATAGAAATCAGTGGCATTCACTGGATTTCAGATCATGCTTGCATGAGACTTAGTCCATCTTTCAAAGTCAATGGTTGCTTTGGGTGTCTGCATCATACAAGATACATTGGTGAAAAACAGATAGGTAGGTAAGCAGGTAGGTCGATAGATCAATAGATCGATCGATAGATCGATAGATCGATAGATAGATCGATAGATCGATAGATAGATAGATAGATAGATATAAGCATTAGCTAATCTATATGGAATGAAATTTTTCAAGCCTGAGTAGGAATAACAGTGAACCTCCAGCTATGCAGCTTGAGAGACTGGCACATAGATTTCCCAATATTGGTCAGAAATTGAAGAATCTCTGTGCCTCAGAATGAAGTCTTTTATGTTTGATTTCCCCAGTTCTCTGTCAGGAAGCTGAACAAGTTAGGGGATATTCTTAAGACATGTTTGCCCCCTTTTGGCTTCAGCAGCTATCCAAATTCAGAGTATTACAGGTTGTTTTCATTAAAGGAGGGAAACTGGCAAGTGATTCAAGTATTTCATTCCTACTGTTTGTCTACAAAGATTTTTAATTTTTCTAAATGTAGCAAGTCTCAGGAACTAATGTCCATTATCAAGTATTAATGTTTGAGTTCCCTTTCCCATCAGCAACAACTCTCCAAAGCCATTTATCTGTGTCAGTCTTACTTCAGGACTCTGCTCCCTGTGTTTTTACTAATTGAAGGTTTTTTCTCAGTGTCTCTCAATTTTCAGCTTCTCTTCATGATCACAATCACAAGCCTTCAGAAAATAACACCTAACAAAGTTCTTTGCTGTCTGTTACTCGAGTATTCACATCTATAAGATCACAGTTGCACTTCCCCAGCAGTAGAAGCCCTTCTTTCATTCCTCTTCCAGCCATCGCTCACATTATTCCTAAAATGGCACAATCATGAGCAACATTAACTAGCCAGAAGAAACCATTATACCATCTTAATATGTCTATGCAGTTTTCCTGACAAGGTATTTCCCATCACTAACCCCAAACAGTTTTAATTTCATTCAAGCTTTACTTTGGCTACTTTTGTCACTCACTTTGGTCATTTTGGAAGAGATTCCTTTTATTAGCCCTGTGGCAGTTAGTCGTGGTTAGTTAATGTGAAACTTCAACTGACCATGGGCCCCTTCACAATATTCCAATAGAATTTGTTGTCTGGCAGAGACATTTTTTTTTCAGTGAGGAACATACTCACATTCATTCAGTTAATTTCTGCATTTATATTCCAGTATCTTCATCCTCACTTTTGTGCCTATTCTACCTCTTTAGATGATTCCTCCTAAATTTCAATTTCAGTCTTCAACAATGTCCACTCATTTATTTGCTCAGTTCATTAAAGAGATTTTTGGGGTCCTTACTATGTTTTCTGCTCTTTATGCAAGCCACAAAATTCCTGTTTCTAAAAACTTCCTCTTTTCTCTAGAAACTTTCTGAAAAGATTAATTTGCATCACCTTTCAAAATGTGATTATTAGGATTCTACAATCCAAATCCTCACAGAGATGAAGTGATGTTGCAGCACAAGTCTAGAATAGCAGAACTTGGATAGTGTTGTTAAATTAGAGTGCTCTTTGAGTGAGAAAAAGGTCCCAGGTAAGCATGTATAAAATTCCTCTGAACTTTGTGTAATCTAAACAAAAAATCTGTTCTCCATCTATTCTGTCTGTTGCTCTAAGTCTGATCATTGACCATCATTCAGACACTGCTGTCTCCAGCTCTCTTATCTTACATTTCTGCAATTTAGCAAATTGCAAGCAGAAAGTAATCAAAATTCTTTTCTGGTAACAAAGAAGTCTTCTGAGAATCAGTCCTGACTTTCTTCAATAGAGGACAATCTAAAATCATCTGCCATTGCCGTTGGCATTACCAGGCACCTGTGCCCAGGCTGTGATTTGATATTACAGTACATAGCTTTTTCCAATAATACCTGGAATCTTCCCCAGATTCTTAAAAGCCGTTGTGGGGATTTATGTTCCTCACCACAGACTTCCTCACATACAAGCACTAGCAGCAAATCTGTAAATCTAGATCTAACCACAGCCAAGGACTGCTTTCAGATGATGCAATGATTTAACTCTAGAGATCTTACACTGTAATAAGCCAACATTCTCCAAAGTCCTTTGTATCTGTGGATAAGACTACTCACAAACTGTAAGCATTTTCATACCCAGTATGAAAGATATCTTTCAGTACAGATAGACATCTAAGATCAGAGAAGTTTTAAGACAACATTTCAACACAGAACATGCTTAATCATACTCCATTGAGCACTGAAATGCTTCCTCTTCTCCACCTCAAGAAATTAAAGACTGAAATTATAACCCACCTTTTTTTCTGGTATTTATTGCACATCTATTAACTATAATGCAATCCAATCAAATTAGCAGCTCAAAACTATTGAGACACCCATCTGAAATTGCAATAGTCCAATTTGCCTACTCTATTTTCAGGCAGGTTTCTATACCCCATCACTGTCTCCATTTTAGACCAGTTAGGTGATTAAATTTTCAGTCCTTTATTTTTCCCCTTGTATCATTAGCTTGTCTGATTCAATAAACTGCTATGCTTAAGACAGTCTCCCAAGCACTTCCAGGATCCTATTCCATATTTATTGGTTAAACTCCCATTATGTCTGTCTAGCTGCTAAAGGTACATCATGAACCTAATCATAAACCTGCAAACTTTTTCTTCAAACTATTTGTTTTCCATTTTTTTCAGCTGGGTGATGGGTAGACACTGAAATATTACCCACTAGTCATTGTAAATTACCTTCTCATGGGTATGTTTTTTAGGATGTTAACATTTCTCTTAATTGCATTCCTTAAAATATATGCATTATTGCCTGCATTTTTTGCTTTACAAATCAAATATTATTCTTCATCTATTTCATAAAAATATTTTAAATTAGCCAAGTCTTCCTTTCTTCATCAAGCATGGCAGGGATGTATCTCTTCTTACTGGGCTGCAAGCAATCAGTTTTATCTAGATTGCCAGTGGTTGCTTCCTCTTTTGGTGCACCACTGCAAGGAATGACTCACCATCTGTGGCCAATGCCACAAGCACTTGGAAGGCCTTTGGCCTCCTATTGTGAATCTTTATCAGCATGTCCAGGTTTGGTGTAACACGTATGTACTCTTCGAAAAACTCTCCTTCACCATCGCTGATGGATGAGTCTTAGCACATCCTCTGAAAGGTAAGCTGGAGTCACTCCTCTCCTCCTTTATGTGTAGGCATGAATCAGACTAAATTGATAGGTGGCTACAGACTAGATATTGAAGATCTGGATAACTCAGCTCTTTGGAAAAAAAGGGTCTGTGTCTTAATGAAACAGGGTTTTTGGAAGCACCATCTTCTCCACTATTTGGCAATAATACTCAGTTTGCCCAGAAAGACTTTTCAGGGGAAATTTACAAATTAATAGCAATTGAAACTGATCCACCCACAGTTGCTCTGTAACACAGCTTGGTACTGTATTAGAGTTATAAGCTACAGTAGCAACCATCACCTGATTCAATGCAGATGAAATATTCTTCCAAGTGTTGAACTCCAAATTCTAAAAATTTCACAATGCTAAATATTCTTATGCTAAATATTCTCATGCTAAATATTCTCATGCTTCTTCCAGTAGGAATACAAATAGTGGTATCGATTATGAGACAGTAACATGGCTGAGGGAAAGATTTGAAATTCATTGCTACATTATCAGTATAACAGGAATATGTTCAAATATAAATGTGAAAAGCAAAGAAAGTGTACCTCCTGAAGCCCAGAAAGAAAGAGAAGAAAGAAAGAAAGAAAGAAAGAAAGAAAGAAAGAAAGAAGAAAGAAAGGAGAGAAAGAAAGAGAAAGGAAGAAAGGAAGAAAGGAAGAAAGAAAGAAAGAAAGAAAGAAAGAAAGAAAGAAAGAAAGAAAGAAAGAAAGAAAGAAAGAAAGAAAGAAAGAAGAAAGAAAGAAAGAGAAAGAAAGAAAGAAAGAAAGGAAGGGAAGGAAAGAAAGAAGAGAAAAAGAAAAGAAAAATAAAGATGGAATATCAGTTGGAATAAAGTTACGTGAATTCAGCAGATGCTTTCAAAATCCATAGTAAAGTTACTGAAGTATGAATTCAGATTAAATTGTTCAATATTTCTCCAGAATTTTTAATTAATGAATTGCTTATGGGGAATTATTTAGCAGTTTGCAAGATTATGAACATTTTTCTCCTGCCTTGATGCAGAACTTCATTGCCATTGAATCATTCTCCATTACAAATTAAAATCATACCATAGATCAGGAATCTGGCCAGATAAATGAAAAGATGAATAAGCTTTGGTAGCTAAAGATTACAAATATTTTCTTTATGTACAGACTGCTTAAGTTTGATGTGCTGTCTCTTCAGTAGTCTGTAGTATTTCATCTGCTGCATTATATCCATTATGGCTCAAATGTTTGTTTTATACTTCCTGTAGCAAAATGCATGATCTCCTGAGAGTTAAATTTAGTAGATTAAAATGAACTCCCTTCCAATCTTTTCATGTGGCAGCCTGCCCGTTAGATCAAAACACATAAATGTAGGTTATGTTTAATTTCTAAATCAGAGTGCTGTGGACAGATGTTTGAAACCTTAAGATGACTCAGATTCATTTCTTGCATGGCTTTCTGCCTGGATAACCATATTGTAGATCATGCCATTTGTGCTTTACTGATGTACTGCTGTGGTGATGACTTATACAATTTTATGTTATGCCTTTCTGTTAATGGCCCAAACTGTGTCTTCCATAATGCCCACGCAACCAAACCACACTGAAATGTGAAGGACCACGTCTATCTGTAATGTCAGCTATCTCTATCAGATAATATAAGAGATGGTTGTAACTTTCACCTTTTTCTCAACTTTATCCATCTCAAAGTGTCAGACCCAAAAGGATCAGTGCCTTTTTGGGTGCATTATGCCCAGCTGTTTATTCACTGCATTACTGTGTCTGTCTGTACACGGAGCATAGTCAGCTAAAGGCTTTTACAGGAAACGTTTGAGTGACCATTTCATTTGAATATGTGTTCCTTTCTGTGAATTTTTAGTTATATTGTAGGTTTTGCAGTTGGTTTTTCATTAGAAAACTACCTGATGTATTCTTAATACATTCAGAATTTTATTTAGGGCCTGGTTCAAAACTCTTTTGAGTAAACAAAACGGCTTGCACCAAAAAAAAAACACACCCCATTTTGCAGATACTTCAAGTTACTTCAATTTATCAAGATAAGAATGGCAAGGAAAGGGGACAGCATTTTTTGTTTGCTTCCTTACGTCAAGAAAATACAAAATATTTGGTTTACTTCTCTAGTTTATGTAATTAATCCACTCAGAGTGCAATCTACTTAATAGAACAGGGACATCTTTATGGCAAGGTTATTTCTTTTGTAAAGCAACCATGAAAATGCTAAACCCCAGCACATTTTAACTGAGTTTTTCTCTGGCTGCCTTCTTGTTTATAAATTAAATATTTTCTCTCTCCTGTTTTGATACTCCTTATTGCCCCTGGTGTGACTGTTCAAAGAACTCTCTGTCTGGGGTGTTGCAGCAGAGCAGATTCAGACAGTTCTGCTCGGAGAAGGAAGTGGAGAGTTTTGGTTCCCATTTTGCACTTCTGGAACAGTTTAGGGAAGGAAGCACCTTTACACCTTTTATTGTTCGTGGTTGCTGACATCATATCCTTCCCTGACCACTCTGTGCGTGTTTCCTGCCATTCTATCAAGATTCTTCTGTGTTGCAGAGAGGGGATAGTGGGTGTGCATGCATGTGTGTATGTGTATGTGCACTCACATCTGTATGTCTGTGTGTGAATGCACACGAGAGACAGGAGCGGTCATCTGCTGCTGCATTTGTCCATTAGTGCTTTTCCCTTCTCAAGGCTCAGATCAGTCTTCTGTCAGCTACCACTGGCTCTGCCAAATCACATAGTGAACAGAAGCCCGCCAAAAATGAAGTTCCTCTTTTTGTAAGCAGTCTGATTTTTATGTGTTGCCTTTTTTTTTTCCTTTTCTTTTTTCTTTTTTCTTTCAAATTATTGTTTGGGTTTGCAACAAAATGCTGAAGAATGTACGACCATATCATGTACCTATGTGTTTCTTTAAATGCAATTTGTTTGAATGTGACCATGTCATTAATTTGGAAGGTTTCTCTTATGTGCAGGGTTACTTCAACAAATTGTCTTAAGTTCCTTTTTAGATTCTCTTGGATAATGAAAGCCTGTGGTACTGTTTGAGTTTTGTAGTACCTTAAACTTTTCTCACTGGTGTCCTTTTTTAATATAAGGGAAATACAATTTATCAGTTAACAGGAACTTTAAGTGCTTAATACTGTAATCTTTAATCCTGCAAGAATCTTCAGAAAGTATTGAGAGCACTGGTGAAGTCCTAAAGCAGCCATAGGGATTTGCTGGTCTCCAGAGGTCTTTACATTCCATCTGACTCAGAAGTCACCAGACTTTGAAGGTTATAGCCCTACCGTCAGATGTCTTGATTTACTCATCTGAATCTAATTGATTTGGAATCAATCCAGCTCTCTCCTTTGCATCTACACTAATGAAATGAGAAGAACTGTAGGCAAACACTTAGTAAACTGAGTAGCACATGAAGCATGTTGTTATATATATGTATATATGTCTAAGAATACGATGAACATAGAGAATACCACAGTGTTCCAAATTTGTTTCTAGTAGCAATGAAAATTAAAATAAATAACAAACAAATTAAATAAATTTGCTAGAAAAACTGAAAAGCTTTTATACCAAATCACACTAGAAAGGAAAAAGCAAACAGGGGAGATTTTTTTTTCTTCCATGCAAACAAATTTAACCTGCTGCTTGTTGAAGCAAATTTATACTTCCTTGCAAATTTTACATTGGATGTGTATGACCTAACACATTCTTGTCTTCTCCTTCAGGTTCTCTCAGGTTGTGTGATAATGTTGAACAAATATATAAGGCTTGCTCCCTTTCAGCTTTATTTTCCTCTGTTTTTCCACTTAAAATTAAACCAGTGTAATTACTGGATTACTGCAGGTAATGAAGAGCAAAATTCTGAATATTGAGTATTGCATGAATTACTTGAAGATAATTTTGTGCAGATCTTAGTAATTTTAAGTGTTCTGGCTTTAAACTGTCTACAAAAGCCTGTTGTTTGAAGACTGCTCTTAAATGAGGAACTGATGAGTGAGTGGGAGGGACTCAATATATTGCTCTACCACTAAGATTTTTGTCCTTCCCAGTAGATATTTCTCAGTATTCTTTTTTTTTTGCTTGCACAAACATCAGCATCTTGATCTGCAGAAGTGCTCTTATCCTTGCTACCCTGTCACCACTGCTCTAATCTGTCCACCCTGACCTTCCACCTTGCACTGAATAAGAGCTTAGACAGGCGTAGTGCCGTAAGCCGATAGTGCCACTGGCCACAGCTGAATGAAAGGAAAGGAAGTTGTTCCATATGCATTTGCAGTGGATTATTGGCTTACTATCACAGAGAAAGCCTGTTAGGCTGCTTTGGGTCCTGCATGTGCATGGGAAACACCAGTCTAACTTGCTCTTTGTATCAGAGGTAAGACTGTAGGAAAAACAGGAAAGAAACCCAGTCTGAGGAAATTTAAAACCGTTTCCAAAAATAGATTTGGTCTGTTTGTCAACACTGAATATCAGATAGGACTGTCTCATAGCTTTGCTTGGGAAAATAAAGTTTTGTGAATACATCTGACCAATGTTTTTAACTTCTTAACTTTTTAGCTTTTTTGTTGTAAATAAGATCAAGCACTGCTATGTCTTTCTAGGCCATGAAAATTTGAACTGTTTTAAATCAAGTGAAAAGCATAGGGGGAGGGGGGGGGAAGGAAAAAAAATAATTAAAAAATAAATTGCAGCCTTTACACTTGATTATATTTTGAATGCAAGTTGCTCTGGTTTAGGCATTCTGGTTTGGGCATCCATAAATATACCTAGCAGATAATATAACAAGACATTCACATATATGATTCTAACAATCTGTGATTGACTCTATAATTCTATGCACAGAAAGGTAGTAAGTGTTGTACTTGAAAAGTTCTTTTGCTGAGCACAGTAATTATAATGGCTCGTTAGAAAACTCAGGCTGCCTGCTTACTTGTTAACTTTTGTTGTTGTTATTTTGGTAGAGCCATAAAACTCTTGAGCATCTTAGAGTTTAATATATGCAAAGAAAACCAAAAGAGCACTGAAGATCAGAGTGAGTGAGGTCTAGCTTTTCTACCTCAGTAGCTTTGAATCAGAGCCAAATAATGGATTAAGTGGCCGGGACATCGGCTTAGTGTTGCATAACATATTGTGAGAATTTATCAGGTTTAAAATATATAAGGGAGCACTAACCAGTGTTTTAAAGTTTCAAAATGTTAATTTCCAAGGAGGTATTTGTAGTGGTAGATGGGCCTAACATAAAACTTTAAAATATCCTTTTAAAGGATACTTATTCCGTATTTTATTTATTCTTCTGCTTTTGAAACAACTCTGTGCTGTTCTATTCAGTATCTGTATCATATATTCAGTATCTGTAAATATGAAAGTATGGTAAATGTTTAAGAGGAACAAAATACATTTTTTACTTTAGTATCAGATTGAACATAATTATTTCATACTGTTTCTATCAACTCTGTTACTGCTAAGAATAATTTGCAGATGAACTCACATTGAAATGAACTGAGGGAAAATGCACTTCTGTTTTCTTCAAGTATCTTGAGTAACACAGTAATGTATATTCTTAAAGAATAAGGTTAAAAATTTTGGATTTAGAATAGCTGACATCTCTCATATATCAAGCAACACTTTAATAAAGGTCCATCCTATTTGCATAATGAGGGACATTATCACCTCTGCTGTCAAAACACAAGATTGTTTTCCCTTCAGAAATGAATTAGTTGGCCTATTTAGCATACATAGGTACAGAAAGGTTCATTAACTCTCTGATTTAGGTAATTCTTCATATTAGAGCAGTGGGTGATGTTTAAAACTAGAGACACCTAATTCTGTTAAAATTTTGGGAATGTGTATTTCAATCCTCTTCTTAATTTCTTGATATATTGGTCTATTTGTTCATAGAAAGAAGCCTTTGAATTAACTTATTATTTCTCTATACATTAATTATGTTATATGTGCATGAAATTTTTATTATGATTTGCTCATGCAGTATATTATAGTGTGGATTCTTGGTCAGCTCCATGAAGTAACTTTCATCTAGTTATCAATTTTTGTAATAACATTTGATTTCCTTTCTGTGTTTGGCAGGAACGGATGCAGGGGACTGTGAATTGAGTAGTGCAAGTGCTGAAGAAGGAGGTTTGTTTTGAGGAAACGGGAAAGAGGAAGAAAAGAGAAGGGAAAAATACATAATTTTAAGGAAGAAGGAGAGAAAAAAAAACGGGGACTATGGGGAGAAAAAAGATTCAGATTACAAGGATTATGGATGAACGTAACAGACAGGTGAGTACCAAAAATACTATATTTAAACATAATATTATATCTCTAAGGTGACTTATTCTCAGAAGTGATTATAAAGTTGATAACTTTGTGTACATATACCAATACTTACATATACACACAAGGTTTGGCAGACTATCAGAGAAAAGAGTTCTTTTGGAAGCAGCCAGAAATCTCACAAGTTTAGTAACATAAGTAGTTAGGAATTAATTACTTGAACCCTTGATTCTACAAAGACTGGTGTCTGTGTTCTACTTTGGGCCCTCTCCGCACTCTGTCTTCAGTGTGCAATAGGCTTTTAGTATGGTGTGTTGTGAACTATTCAAATATGGGCCTATTTGTAGGAGGACTTGCACCTACATTTAGAGATCCCAATTATTTACCTTTCTGCATGTTTGAAGTGCTTTTATTTTTGCCTGCTTCAGCATATAAAAATGACATCACTTCATTTAAAAAACAGAACAAAACAAAACTATCTTTTCCTCTCTGAATTTTTAGAAGAATTTGAGCAGCCTAACACATTCTAAAACCCACATACAGTAACGCTGGCATGTTGTAGTTGTGAAACAAAGTCTCTCTTACTGATGCTATGGCTGTCTAACTAATTTTTACTACTGCTTTAGACAAAATGGCTGAAGGCTGTCACTTATTATCAACACTATTTCAGTTAGTTAAAATATGGTCATACATTTAAAAAACTGCCTTCCTGTTTCCAGAAAAATAAAACTCATCAATTGACATCTGAAAATAAGTTAAAAGCTTCTGCTGTTTACAGTTTATGTAAATGGATGGATCTTTTGTTGAAACTGGAGATTCATACATGTGAGAATCTCTCCATAAAATTATATAATACTCTGATTAAAGTTCTTCATGGATGAGGCTGCAATTTAGCTGTTTTTTAAGAACTTGATACTGACTTACAGTTAATATGTTTGTTCTAGTAGTTTGATCTATAAATTTCTTCATGTATTCTGGTTGGTTTTTAAGAAGCTGTTAGCATTCAAGGATTTTATAAAGCCATGAAAAATTCAGCCTAGGCATTACAACAAATTATAATCTTCAAATATGCTTTCTAATAATCTTCATGTCTTGTAGTGTTAGTAGTCACTTGTGGTCTCCATGACAGAAAATCACCAGAAAGCAAAAAATTCTATTTATGATGGATTTTGTGTTTTCCTTTAAATTTGCCTATTACTGTGGGCCAAACCAAGAAACAATAATTATAATTATACCAATGCAAAGCCATCACCATATTTATTTTAATTGTTTTATAGCTGGAATCTAAAATGGAATTGAAATATGGAACCAAATTTATCATTACACATTATGACAATAGTTGTTCAGAACCATGGTTTCTCTTTGACATAAAGCCAAATTCATTTGTAAATGATACTACAAAAGTTTGCTATTAGTACATTAGTTTATCAAATAGCTTCAGTGTCCACTTATTTACTCTGTAAACACAAGAATTTGGGGGAACTTAATCCCCAAGAGATATCTTCCCAGAGGCTAGACTTCCTTTACAAAGTGAAGACAGTCTTTTGAATTATTCACAGTTGAGTCTCAAGGCTTCCAGCACCAGCTTTCAGAATCAATAATTATTAATAAAACTATAGCTCTAAAACACTAACAACCCTAGTGCCAGTGCAGAAAGTGTTTATCTTGCTAGCATTTGATCATGTCCATCATGTTGTTCAGTCACTGCAAGGCTAAAGGGATAGACTTACATTGCTTTACCCTCCACATCATGTAATTAGCTTGATTCTACTTCTCATTTGTACTAATATCTGAAAGCATAATTTAGAAAGTGTTTATACTGGCTTTATCTCCTTTGAATTTAGTGCCTTGATTTAAAGCTTAGTGAAACCAGTGAAAAGGTTTCCATTGATTCATTTAGACTGGGGGATCAGGCTTTTTTTAGTTTTAGCGATATACGTGTGAGTTGACTGATCACTGATTGAACTTTTAATAATTTGTTAAATGTTTAAACAGGTGATTGATTTTTTAACCATTTGTACCAGAAATACTCTTTTACAAGCCTTACTGTTTCTTGAAATATAATGTATTTCATGAGCTATTGCTGCTTCAGTGAAGCTGCATTGGTTTATTTGTTTTCTAACTCACACCACTTCCAGTAATCTTAAAATAGTAACTTGATTATACTCCTTTATTAATAAATATAAACATATTTGAATTCACAGAAAATATTTAAAAGATTGCATTGAGAGGGGGGAAAAAGTTTAAAAGTTATAGATTAATAAATTTAAGATATTGTCTGAAATATGTTTCCACTAAGCTTATTTCTAATTCTGTTTACCATGATAGTGATGGAGATTGTTTTCTTTTCTTTCATATTTCCTCACCAAAATATGTTTGAGAGAACAACAGCTAATCTGTTGTCTTGAAAGTGCCTTATTATTGCTTATTTTCAAACTCAGTGTCGTTTCACAGTACAAGGCATGTTGGATGGGAATATGATATACATGGGTAGTGCATGCTCAGCTGTTTTCAGGCATGCAAATTCCCTTCAGGACAGCACATGCATTGAAAAATAGATGCAACATGTATCAAACAAGGGAACCGAGCAGTAGTTCTCTTCTGCCCTCTCCCAGTGCAAGGGTGAATCTTTCTGCATAACAGAACTTTTGCAAAACGCTTCAAGTTGTTACAAGGCTTGTGGAAGGTGATTTCTGTCCCTGCCTTTCTGATCATTTGCCCAGTGGCCTTATTCACTGCTTATTTTAACCATTGACTGGAGTACTTGTTCTATCAGCGTAACAGCTTTTTTCCTCCACACTGCTGTCTGCTACAGTAGAAGATCCCTACCATCCAAAGTTCTTGCACAAATAGATTAGGAAGGACAAAAGTAATCCCGAGCAGGATTTCTTCTAGTTGATTGGATTTGTGTACTTTAGTGAACATACTGGCAATCAGTGTGAGTTGAAACTACCCAGAGTCAGATGCCTGGCTGCAAATCCTGCAGAAATTTGCAATATGGGGATATGACCTGCGTTTTTCCAAAAAGTATTTGAAATGATGGTGTTTGGGGATAAATTAAAGGAAAACCACTGCAACCTAGACGTTAGAGGCCCTGGCCTTGTACCCTGGACTGCATAAGGGTTCTATCATTGACTTGAGCACAGAACTCAAGCTTTTAACTAGGAAGAGCCATCAATTTAATATTGTTTCATGTGGGCTGCCAGCTGGCTGTATTATCCTGGCCCACATAGCTGTGTGGTGACAAAGGTGTCAAGGATGTTTGAACATACTGTGAGCTATCAAAAAAACTCTTTGGTTCTGAAAATTTCAAAAAAGCCCTTCTCTAAAATTCATTTTCTTCTGCTTTTAGCCAGAGGGAGAAGGAGTATGAGTAACTGACAGGGCCAAAGTAAATGTGTATTTATTTGTGCAGTTTAGTTACCATTGTGATAGTAAATGGAAATGAAAACTCTCAAGAGGATCCTGTCATTAACAGCCAGTGTGACCAGAGACTTTATTATTGTGACACTGGATAATAAAGTCTTCATAAATGTGGAACAAATCTCTGGTAGTGTTACTCAGGCTCCTGAGATCATGGCAGCCTTGTCAAGAGCCCATTTGGGTAGACTGCTTACATGATATTATCCTCACCACCAATAGTACCCGTAGACAATAATAACAGCACTGACACCTGATGGTGAAGAAAGGTGCCATGAAGAATTCTGTTTGTTTGTTTGTTTTTTCTTTTCTTTAAGAACAGAAAGAGGCAGAAAAGAGGAAGGGGATTTGCAAAAACATGGGTGAACTTTATTTCCATGTTTTCTTAATTGAAAGTCAGCTAGCTCTGTAACAGTCAACATATGAAGTAAAAATTACAACCATCCCAACTTATAAAAGCCCTTGTATTTTTTTCATTTCTTTTTCATCAGTCTGAAATATTTTGTTACTTTTAATGAGGTCTTTTTATGGTTCACTGTAGACTGGGATCATCTGAAACTCTTTGCAACAGTCCAGGCAGGGCTGCCCAGGCCTAAAATAAATAGGTGTAATGACGTAAATGATATTGTATTACTGTTATACAAGGTCACTTACAAAATATCTCATTAAATCCATGGTCTGTGAGCTAAATCTAGAGGTACATTGACCCAGGAAAAAGGGCATATTGACCCAATGACATTCTAGTATTCAGTCTTGAACACCCTCTTTCTTTTAATCCACTGATTTTTATAGAGAGTCCTAAGAAATATCAGGTCTTATATGGCAGTTCACCATTTTTTGTCCCTCAGAACATCTTGCTCATTAGTTCTGCTTCCCCTCCTACCCCCACCCAGGCTTGTGAAGCACAACGTTGTCAGACTCACAGCCAAAACTGATCTGAGCTTAGGTAATGATTTTGATGTTTAAAATACCTCTTACAATTTGTTACAAGCTACTGTAACCTTAAGTGTTATTAAACACCATAGGAAGTGCACACTTCAATATTAAGATGCTTAAATAGGAACACACCCTTTAGAAAGAATCATGTCTGTGTAATTCTATGGTGTATAACAGCAACATACCCTGTTCAATTTTTTTCATGCATAAACTTGTTATCATTCTTCGTTTCCAGAAAATCTTTAAAGCTATAAACCAAGACTTACTGCACTTATCAGCTTAATAGAGAACAAATTACAGCAGATGAGTAAAGTGAGGTTATGGGACAGGGAAAGAATATCCTGGAGGGAAATGACCGTTTGCAGGAAGACCTAGATTTGTTCTACTGACTTCGATACCTAATGCTGCTACTTTCAAAACTAATTTCAGCCTCATGTATCTATTTTTATCTGTGTTTCAGCTCTGTTTAAAAGGAAAAAAAAAAAGTAGGAGACTATCAGCTGAATCAGAAACACCCCTGTAGAAAAAGAGAAGAGCCTTGCACATTAGTGCTAATGTGAGCACAAGTTAGAGACATTTTTTCCACCGTTTTCCTGATACTGTCAGTCTTTCCTCACAGAGTATCTTCATTTTATCCACTATCTGAGATTTTACTATTTTGTACCCACAGGGAAATGTCTTCATATGAAAACATAACTGCTTAGCTATGCAGCTAAACGTAATTCTGTTCAATGAACCTTTATCATAAACATCACACGAAATTTTTTTACATACTTGAATTCCTTCTCTTGCTTATATTGAATTGCACACCGTAAGACCTTAGCACAGTAAGACATCTAGGATTATAGTTAGATCTTGGTCTTCTTTGGTTTTTTTTCTGAGGTAAAGTTAAGTTTCTGTAAGCAAGTTTTTAATGATTCCTAAACTGCAGTGATCTGTACAACTCTAGCAGCACTTTTCAGATAATGTCAGACTACCTGAGAAGTAAAGTTTTAAGAGACCAGCTGAACTGTGAATTTCAGGAATGTATTCTGTTTCAGGTTAAGTGTGCCTGCATTACAAATGTATGTTCTGAGCATAATTTAGGGTGAATTAGCATAATGTAAATATTTAGGTCAAATTACTTATAATTTGAAGTGTGATCTAGAAACCTAAGTAAAAGAGCACAGTAGTGAATGAGGAATCTGACAACACAGAAGGTCTGAAAAACAGTGAAGACAGGCTCAGACCTTTCTGTCTTGAAAGGAATGGTTTGGAAAGCCCTGGGGGAGCAAGAGCTGGAGGTGGGAAGCAGAACTGAAGCCATTGTGGAGAGGAAGAAGTTACACTCTTCCTGTTATGACAGGAAATGCAGACAAATGTGCTTCCTGACCATTTACTCAGCAGGGAATGAAATATTCTTTGACCTTTACCTTATGAACATTTTAGCAACAGAGAACTAGTAAACATGTTTTTTTTACCCTAAACATCTATTTGTACCTGCCAGAACTGGTAATAGCCTACTGAGGGTGAAAAAAAGAAAATAAAAAGAAAAAAAAATAAAGAAAAGAAAACCCACCAGCTTGCTTATATATTGAACAAGCTACTGTGTTTCTGATAGAGACCATGGTTTTTACCTAATATATATGCATCTGTATATAATGGACTTAATCTTATCTCTGTGATTCAACAAAAGGAAATAAAGTATCAGAGATCAACCACTATCACTCTTACACCCCTGTCTCCTTTTAAATCTCAATTTGTAAGTGAAAGTGTGCAGTATATTGACACTGTTCAACCTACTAATTTCAGAGTTGCCATATCCTCCATTAATTAACACATCTTCCAATCACCCCTCCTCTCATGCCTTACAAAGAGAAGATTTTTATGAGGGACCCACCATCATGTGTTGGATTTAGGCAGGCTGAATAATATCACTATTTTAAGTATTTGATCTATTATTTATGTACTAAATAACTAAAAATAGGACATAGCACACAAGTACAAAACCTTCTTTTTTGCACAGATTAATCATGAACATTTTATTTGTTATAGCTGTAATTTCAGGGCACGCTGCTTAGAACTCCTCTTTATCTGGACTATTCAGCAAGTTGTAGCTCAATACGCTTGAGGCTTTCTGGAACAATAGCTCTTTTACCAGCATAAATCACTGCTGTCTCATCCCTGTAAGTTATGCTGGAGGGTTGTAAGAACATGGAAGCAGGCTGCTGAAGGTCCTTCACTGCTCTTTAAAGGGTCTTTCATTTAATATGGCATGCCCAGCTATTGCATAAAGGAAGGTTTGTCTAGAGCAAATCCTGCACTGGTGCTGCTTCCCAGTCCCACTGAGGGCTGCTGTAAAGATTGTTGCAGACAAACCTCTTCAAGGTCTCTACAGATCTAAATGAAAATTAAATAGGATGAAGGGGAACAAAGAATATGGCAAGAGCTGTTGCCTCTCCAGTAGTTAGTTGGGCATATGACAGGACTAGGCCCCCAAGAAGTGGTATTTCAGCCAAGATCTCTTTGGTTTGCACAGGGCCAGTGTGACTTTGTTATGTTTGAATTTAGGTAGATTTCTCAGCTAGTACCTCCTGTGTGTCGCATACTATGCTCACTCTAGTCTCTGCATCAGACATGTAGACTTTCCACATGAAATAATGACAGAGCAGTATTTCTTGACCAGGCAGTATTCTTTGCGTTGGTCATCTCTATTTTTCACTAGTCACCTGTACATGTTTAATGGTAGGAAACGTATATGGGAAGGATTATGTGCAAATTCCCCATTTTCCTCATTTTCCTTTGTCAGCAGCTATGTGTCTTTATAATCAAGATATGGAGAAGTAAGGGAATGCTGATATTTTGCCATTGGCTGAACTGAATTACTTGAAAGACCACAGGGCTGCTTCTTTGAGACCATGAAATGCTAGCACATATGCCGTGACTGTTAATGACAAATATGGAGTACTGTTATGGCTCAGCCTCTCAAATTGTGTGAAATTTCATAAAAAGTACTAGGAGGACCTAAAGTAAAAGCAAAATTTAACAAAATCAAATAATCCCAAACCAACTCCCACCAAAAAAAAAAAACCACCCCAGAAATAAACTAAGACTACATTGTGACAAAGATTATAGTGTTACCTGACGGCTGTATTCACTAAATAGAAGTATTTATGGCTGCTTCTGTTCCTCCACTGATGTATTAACATCTACAAGAAGCTTGTAATTGTTGTTACAAGCTGACCTAAAGAAAGACTACTTCCAGTGGTGAGTATCACTGTTAAATTTAAATTTCAGTACCCGAAAGACTTTACACTCACAACCAAGCAAAGTTACCTGCTAATTTATTTATTCTAAGGAAATTTTACTTACTATCAATTAAACAAGAAAGTCTGCTCTGGGCAAGATTGCCCTCTAAATGGAGCATATCACAGTGTGTGATAGGCATGCTTGAATTCAGGCTGTCTACAGCCCCACTTACAGGCATTGCAATGACTAGTCCGTGAACAATCTCTCAGAAGACTCTTGCAGCTTTATGCATGAAGAGCTAGTTGAGAGGTGTTTCCATGGCATTGAAGAAAAGACAGTTGAAGTGGAAAAGCGTCCTTTCAACAATCCTCTTTTGTCAATGCCTTTCCTTTAGCGCATACAGTGGGTTTCACCTTTAGTTAGAATTTCATCCAAAATGCATGAAAAACTCGCCTTGATTTATATCAAAGAAGTTGGAAGCAAGCTACCTCACTGTTTGAGGGGTTTTTTTTCAGTTTTTCCAATACTTGAAAGCAGCATCTGATTTGTTCACAGCCTATAAAGTCATCAGCATTTATGCTTCTTCACATACAAGAATGGTGCAGGTCTTAGTAACCTACCTTTTGAGTGCCGCCATCCCTGTTAAGAGGGCAGTTTTGTTGCTGAATTGTTTAAAATAGCCTTTGAGTAAAATAACCATAGGGTTGGTTTTCAGTAAATATAAAGAGATGGAATTAGGTTATTTTTTTGGTATGTTTCCGAGGTAAATGTGGCACTCTCCGCACTGCTCTTGTTGGAATACATATAAAACTATTGATAAAAGCACCTTCTAACAGTATTTAGAAATCGTGTCACTGTTTCAAGCCTTGTGTTTCATTTACACATGCTTTAAAAGGTTTTAAAGTCAGTTGAATGCTGGCCTCTTATCTGCTCCACTTCTTCCCTCCACTTTACTTTCATTCTCCCCAGTTCTGGTGCTATAAAACATTATATTCCTCCACCACCCCCAAAAAAAGAGAAGGACTTAAATGGTCTCCTAAAGAGGAGAAAATTTGTTAACTGAAAAACGCCAACAAATTAGCAGTGGTTACACAGGAGTAAGTAATATTATCCTCACTAATATTATCAGTAAAGAATTTGTACTTATTTCTTGCTGCTGAATAATCAAAAAAAATAGTATTAAAAGTTCAATATTAAATAGTTATTGAAATGCATGCATTTTTGGGATGTCCGCTTAAATATGTTGAATTCTCTCAGTGCACATGCATTCTCTTTCAATCTCACTAGTGTTCTGTATGTCAAATTGCAAAGTAATATTGTCCATTGTCACAACTGAGAACTTTGAATGCAGTGGGTGATAACAAGAATTTACGACCACCTGGGTTTTTTGATACTGTAGCTACAGATAGTCGAAATCTTGTCTTCATCTGGATTGTGTGTCCTGTTCATTCTCAGCACCAAGTCAGTTCAAGCATTTCTTGAGCGTAGGTTGCTGGCTACCTTCCACCTAAACAAACAAAGAAGAATGAATTTAAATAATTTAAGCTAATTTTCACCACTCAGCAGAACTTCTGCAGTATTATCTGTTACTTTGAACAATATGAACTTGATGGTTTTAGTGTCAGTGATTATGGCTAACATAACAAGTGGTTAACAAATTGAGAACCAGTAATAGTAAGTAATAAAGCTGCTGTCTACTTGTATTGCTCACAAAAATATTTTAGCATATGGAAGAGAAATTTGTTCATCTTCTTTATGTAGCCACAGAGAAGAAAGCATGCAAAAAAGATTACTTCTTTTTAAATGCCTTACAGTATTCTTAATCTTTCCTGAAGTTACTGAAATCTTGCTGTATATTTGAAAATACAAAATCGCTCCACAATAAACTTTTGTAAAAGCATCTAGGGGTTAAAAACAAATCACAAGCAGAGTAATTACAGTAATATTTTAAAGAAAGAGGGAAAAGTTCTAGATGATTTGCTGTTGGGGTGTTTTTTTTTTCCTTTCCACAAAAAGGGACTCTAACCAGTATCATTCTGGTGATAAGTATTATGAAGTAACTATGTGCTATGCAGCTCAGCTGTGTGGTTATTCTAAATGTTGAGGAGCACCTAACAGTAAACACAAATAGTGGCTTTAAAGATATTTCTGTACTGGAGTGTACTTTGATGGTAAGAAGCTGTAACATGCTGAATTCTGAGGTTTCTGTGCAACAGAAACCATACTATACAGAGACACTCCACCTACAGCACTGTGGTCAAAAAGTTGATTGAAAGGTGTTTTAGATGCAGGAAAATATGTTGAGTTAGTACACTTTCTTTTCTGTATGTTTAGCTTTCTTCTAAAGCACGCTTTTCACTATATATGTATGTGTGTTTCAACAAATGCATTGCAATTTTCTGTTACCAAAGACGCCATTAAAGCAGTATTTGAAAAACTAGGGTGTTTTGGTTTTTTTTTCAGAATCTGAATGAAGTTTTGTTACCTATCTTGTTCTTCACTCCAAATATCAAAAGCTATAGAGACAAGCAAATTTAGAAAGAACTTGTTATCAATTATGCATAATCGAGATCAAGGCTGTGGGAAGTGTATTTTTTAAATGCTTGAATAATTACATTTAGTGGTGATCTATCTTTTCTTAACGGTACATTGACAGAGGCTAAAGAGATTGAGATGACAATAAGAGGAATAACATTTAGTATACATTTGGGAGACTAGATGATCATAGTATTGGCACAGAGCCTCATCTTTCTGAGATGGACTAGCAAATAGGGATTAGTAATACTTAAAGGTCACATTTTCCATAGCCTGACGTGCTGGGATTTTAAGGTAGTCTAGGGTTGCAGTTAGCATTAACTTGCATTAGGACTGAGACAAGATAAAACAACAGCCATATGAACAGTGTACAGAGTCTTCTTGCCCAGCATTAAAGTGCAGAAGTGTGACTGCTTATGGTTGCTTCCATTAAGTAATAGGAGCAACAAGTGCAGGGTCAGGCAGACCTATATACTTGGTTGCATGCATGTTCTTGATATATCAAATACCTTGACTGCATGTTAAATTTGATTAATAATAGGCGTAGCAAACCCAGTATTTTAGTCTTTAAAAATACCCGTCACTGAAAATTACTAAAGATGTAAATATGATCATTGTCCTTGTATGCACTTAATAACAATTGCATATATGAAGAAACAGAAGGAGCAAAATTCAGCCATAAAATTAGTCTAAACAGTTCACTGGAGTTTCTTATTATGAGTCATGTGTCTTACTGCGACTTGTAAACTATGACAGAAAGGAAGAAAAAAGAGGAGGAGAGGAGGAAGTAATTTACTTGATGTGCAGGCCTTTCATTTTCTATATAGTCCCTGTAGAAAATTATGGATTTGTAGACAGTAAAAATGTTTTTCATATTGCCAAGGTTTTGCATGATGTCAGGGCATTAGCTGGCTTACTGAGAACTGATAAGCACATCTTTATTTTCCCCTATATAACATGACCCAAAGTCTTTTGTACTAAAAAATGCCACTTTGTATTTCTAAGTGTCTGATTTGAAACAAAATAAAGTAAAGTATGCTGTGACTGTGTTTAGAAAAGACCTCATTTCAAAGGTGGTATTTGTTGCCAGCCAGCTACTGTTTTTTCCTCATTCATGCTTTGTAAGTCACATTTCTCACTGAAGTGTTTGCATTTTTAACATTAGATATTTCTTCAGAACTATTGTGATTTTGTTTATATGAACAATGTCTCTCTTTTACACAACGTAAATGTGGTATGAAATAATTCACTAAGGATCTAGGGGGAGTTGGGTGGGATGGAATCAAAGTCAATCACAGAAATAAGAACTGACTGCATGTGTTAAAACTATTTACATCTGCAAATCTGAGATGCAGTTTTTAAATATTGGTGGGGGAAATGTATGCAGTATAAAGAGTGTGTGAATTAAACAGTAAGAGAGAAAGATGCAGTGTCATCACTTCATAGCACTACTTAATGAAAATGTCCCATGCTCTGTACCAGAACCTTGAGTTTTGAGCAGTGAGAATTAGGTATTATTTTCTCATGCAACATATACACATGCATTCTGTTTTGGAACTACATGCATTTGCCTTCTGAACTTATTCAGTTTAAAGATTACAGCAATCACATACTATGTTTGAAAAAAAAAAAGGCAAGAATAAAGACTGCACAGATCAGATTAGGATTTTTGATGGCCTTATTTTCTCTTTTTTCTAGGTGACATTTACGAAGAGGAAATTTGGGTTAATGAAGAAGGCTTATGAGCTGAGTGTTCTGTGTGACTGTGAGATTGCCCTGATCATCTTCAACAGCACCAACAAACTGTTCCAGTATGCCAGCACTGACATGGACAAAGTGTTGCTGAAATACACTGAGTACAATGAGCCACATGAGAGTCGAACGAATTCGGATATTGTTGAGGTAAGATTTTGTGTTCTGTGAGGATTCTTTTTTTCACTTTGCTCTGAGAAGGAGGTACTCGAAGTGAGAGGCCTGGCCATTTTTTTTCAGGGGTTTTAGACCATAGCCTGGAGGTGACATAACAGCAGGAAAGAAGAACAGGGACAAGAGAATGCTGGTTTAGGGGTGGAAGGGTTCGGCACAGTCTGAAGGGAATACATCTTTTGTGAGCTTTAAATTTTATCTTGCTGTGTCTCACAAGGTCATCAGAAACTGCTGCGATGGGATCACTGGCTCCCTGTCACCCAACTTTCTGTGCTGCTTTGTCCCTTTGTCCCGTTAGTCCTCTAAACATCGTGACCATTACCTCCCGATTTAATTTCCCCCTTGTCTCCTAGTCCCTCCTGGTGACATGCTTTCTGGAAAACACTGTGTTCCTTGTTTCCTTGACCCTAAAATCGTAGTCTCGTCCATCCAGGAGGAACTAAAACATACCTTGTTAAAGATAGGGAAGAAAAAGTTTGAGAGTCACTTATTTAAGGTATTATACTAATTAATTTAGCTTTTTTATTATCTGCAGAGAAAGGAAGTTTAGTAATATGTTTACTTATGAGATGCACAGTAATAAATGCTTCAGTTATGCTTCTACCATAATCTAGTAATCATAATTAAAATATAGTAATAACTATATCAAATAATCACATAATAATAACAGCATCAAAGCAATGCTGTCAGAATGCTAGAGAAACCATGTAATTTTTTTAAATAATATAGGGCAAGTTTTATTTACAATTGCTAAATATTATTAATTAACATGTAAGATTTTAAATTTTAGCCTTCTAATATTTGCAGAAAAGTCACTTTTCTTTATACTCACAATAGGGTTCAAGCTATGCAAAACAGATGAAATTTTCAATTATTTTGGTGAAATGCTCAGAGTGATCTCTAAAAAAATATTTGTGTGTACCACTCCTGTTTTCGAGGTACTTAAGTGACTAATCACCTAATGGTACCGTTTTAAAAACAATTGGAAGGATGAGGTCTTGTCTTTTAAACAGCAAAAATTCATTTGTAAATCACAGAACCGGAGAAACATGCAGGTTGTTAAACATCCTTGTGATTACCACGTCCAACCAACAACCCTACTCTACAAGGTTCACCCCTAAATCATATTCCCAAGCACCACGTCCAATGACCTTTAAACACATCCAGAGCTGGCAACTCAACCACCTCCCTGGGCAGCACATTCCCATGCCTGACCACTCTTTCCATGAAAAAAATTTTTCCTAATGTCCAGGCTAAACCTACCCAGATGCAGCCTGAGGCCATTCCCTCTTGTTCTATCACTAATTACCTGTGAGAAGAGACCAGCACCAGCCTCTCTTTCAGGTAGCTGTATACAGCAATGAGGTCTCCCCCTCAGCCTCCTCTTTTTCAAAATAAAGCACCCCAGCTCCTTCAGTCGCTCTTCAAAAGATTTTTTTCTCCAGGCCTTTCACAGCATCATTGCTTTCTTCTGCACTTACTCCAACACCTCCACATCTCTCCTGTATGGAGGTGTCTAAAACTGGACACAATACTCAAGATGTGTCCTCACCAGAGCTGAGTACAAGGGGACAATCACCTCCCTACTCCAGCTGGACACAGCATTTCTCATACAAGCCAGGATGCCATTGACTGTCTTGGCCACCTGGGCACACTGCTTGCCCATATTCATTTGCTTGTCCATTAGAACCCCCAGGTCCCTTTCTGCCAGACAGATCTCTAGCCACACTGTCCCAGGCCTGTAGTGTTGCTTGGTTTTGTTGTGACCCAAGTGCAGGACCTGGCACTTGGCCTTGTTGAAGCTCGTCCCATCAACATTGGCCATGGATCCAATGTCTCCAAGTCCCTCTGTAGATCTTCCCTACCCTCATGCAGATCGACACTGCCACCTATCTTGGTGTCATCTGCAAACTTACTGGTGACACACTCTGTGTCTCCATAAAGGTCATCAATAAAAATGTTAAACAGACGTGGTCCCAACACTGAGCCCTGAGGAACACCACTTGTGGCCGACCACCAGCTGTGTTTAATTCCACCGCTCTTTGGGCCTGTTCACCCAGCCAGTGCTTTATGCCGCAGAGTGTGTGCTCAGCCAAGCCTTGAGCATCCCATTTGTCCAGGAGAATTCTGTGGGGAACAGTGTCAAAGGCTTTTCAATAGTCTACTGAATACCTTGGCCTATAGGCACAGAAAACTTCAGATATTTTTTAAGGTGTTTTCTTCAGATTTTTTAATTATCTGGATGTTGTCTCAAAAGAGACTTGGGTGCTTTAGGAATCTCCATCAGGATTACTCATGTATTTGAGTCTATCAATGGAAGAAAGTGTATGAATGACATAGAAAATGTTTTTTATGTAGAAAAAACTATGAGATAATAAACATCATTACACTTGTTATAGGTTGTCACAGTCACCCCACCATAGATTGGCAAAGCCTGCAAACCAGGAATACATATATCACTTTTCTCTCTATCCTTACGTCAGCATATAAGTTGATACAGATTTGTTTCCCTCATGATCTCCCAGCAGATTTTCTCTCCCATTAGGAGAGGATGAGGTTCTGACAGCAGAACAAAAATTTATGTGAGTTAAGACTAAGAGGACAGTACATAATTTCTTCCTCCTCTCCATCATCTCTTTTCCTCTCTTCAAATCTCTTCTGGAGACATGAAGCCTTTCCTGTCACTTAGCTCTGGTAAGCTCATGTCCTGTCCAGCAGAATTTAAAGTCTGTCCCTAAAATAATACTCTGTCCTCTTTTAGTGGCAAGAAGCCAGAATATTCTTAGCAGGAAAAGTTTCCTGTGATATCTTTACTTCTTCCTGCAGGATTTCTTGTGGGAAAAGGTGAGTAAGCCAGTAGTTAGGGATTTATTACTTGCTTCACAATGAATGAATATTTTTGATAATGAGGACTATGGTTTTTCAAGAAACCTGTGTGAAAATGTGAAGTTCAACTTCATGTCTATTTTGATTTAACTTCAAGATTTTCAGAAAAAGCACTCTTTGCATCAACAAAGTCCTTGTCCTTCAAAAATCATGATCCAGTCTGGACAGGCTGATGGGCAGTTTTGAACATGTGTAGTTTTCTGGCTGTACCCAAATTATGATGGGCATCTATTTTTACTCCCCTATAAGGATCCAAATAAAAGTAGGTAATTATAATAAAGATGATTTAAATTGAATAACCTAACAATGAGCAAAAAAGGGCAAATAAGGAGTTTGTTTATTGTTTTCCCATGTATTCTGTCAGCTCTGAATTCAGTCATCTGATTGTTCTAATGTTATGTTTTAAAGCATTCTGCCCATAATGCAAAATACTTAAGCCACACCAATGCCAGCTCTGTTTCAGGAATACCTGTCCAGGGTACAGGCTTTGAATAAGGGTTTCATATTATCATGCCTTTACTTGGTAATTAACATCACAGTAACGAGTATAATAGAGCAGCAGAGCCCATGAAAGTATGCAGTATGAGAAATGGCTTCACTCTTAGTGTAGTTGGGATGTATTTTTAGGTGCAGGATATAAATCTGCCACACATTTAAATATTTAAATTGATCAGTTAAACTGACTACATTACACATATTTTCCTTGTAAGGAGTCCATTTTTTTTCGCTTTCAGACAGCTAGATTTCACACTTACAAGTTTTTAATCTTGTTCTTCCAGAGCAATCAACAGCAGCTGAGAATCAGACAGTATTATTAAATCTGATAATTTTCAACTAAATGACTGTTCAATAACTATATTTCAGCAGAAGAAAAGGGCATAGCTGTGCTCACAGATTTCTGCAAAGAAAGAAAACTTTTTTAGGTAGACTTATGAAAATTTGAAATATAACTGTCAACTGTATAAAGGTCTTTAATTTAGAATCCAATTTCTGTTCATAGCCAGCATAATATTAACTATTTAGCTACTTTTTTGTTGTAGTAAAACTGTATTATCAGTTATTAGAATGTGGTCTAACTTCTTTGAACACTCTCTATTTAAAGAAACTCAAAAGAGTAGGTCTCTAATATGTAGTTAATTACTTTTAAGTTAAACCACTGCTATTCAAATGGAAAAATTACATGAATTTTCATGTAGGTCTGGCTAATGCTGTTAATTTTATTAAGGAGATGTTTTCACTTTAATTACTGGGATTAATTATATTTTGCATTTCTGAAGGAACGAGTCTCCAGGCCATAACTTGTTACTTGAGGTATCAGAAGACACCAAATGCAATACATCTAACAAACATTATACTGCTTTTTTTTCAATGGAAGATTTATTTTACTTTAATTTTAACACTTGCATTACTGCAAATAAAGCTATTTGCTCCAACCAAACTTATAGGTACAGGATCTGATTACATCTGCCATGATGTAGAATGATGTAGTTAACATTAAAAGAACTGTAAAGTTCTGTGATTCTTTGGGCTCTTTTAGTTTAGTGATTTAAACAAATAGCTTATGCTCTCTTTCCATATGCAGTGATTGCATTTGCATGTAATAAATATAACTGAGGTGGTCTTTTCCAGTTGCCTTGTTCAAAATGGAGTTGATTAACATGCAATTGTTATATCTGAGTTCTTTAGATCACAAATTTATCTGCTAGATGAACATGCTTCAGTTATTAATCAGTAAATATACTTGCAACATACACTGATAACTAAAAGTCGACTTGTACCCATGAAGGAGAAAATATTTGCATTCAGCACTCAAATTTACCCGTTTTAAGCAAGAGTGACAATTTCTGTGAGTCTTACCAAAAGTTTGTGTGGAGGTTTTACTATATATACATTAGTCTGGGGGAGAAAAAAAAAGTTCATTCTGAGACTTCTGTTTAGAGTTAACTGGATCCTTAAAACTGAAGCCTTTATGTCCTCACCCGCCAAACCACTCACACCACAGCCGTTCATTCAGTTTTGCTTCAGTTAAAAAGTGAGTGTTGGCTGCTGGATATAGTAACTTATTTTAAAGAATAGCCGAAGCTGTGCAGGGTTCCTTTGATACTAAGGGGGGAAAAAATTTAAAAAATATTAATTTCATCTTTATGCTAGCTTCCATGTGCTGTATGTAAATACCAACAACAATATATTCAGCAAATATCATTTAAAATCCTGTTATATCATTAGTAGAGGATTTGGAATTCTTTGCTTTAAAACGGGATTACGTTTTTCTCTCATTGCAAAATCCTGTGGCATTTGGTAAACAGTCTCTGGTACAGAAATAGTGTTTTTACAACTAGAGTTCCGATCTATCCTTTGAAGTTTGTCAATACACCCAGTTTCTACCCACTCCATCAGAAAAATGCTTACCTTATGAGTTCGTTGTTTAACATTATCAGCACAGTTGCACAGGATTAGGCTATAGATTTCTTATGGCAGTGAGGAAATGGGGAAGAGTAAATGTCAGTCTTACAACAGAGAAGTATGTGCATTGTGCATTTTGTGCATGTATTTAAAATGAGGCCAAATCCTCTCCCTGTTTCTGTAAAACAGAAATGGATGTAGCACAACTTAGTTCGGTGATATTTCACTGCCACGGTACTATGAGTAATGAGAATCCAGTGCCAAAGTACTCTAAGCCCACTGCTTAGGAGCAGAGAGAGGACATCACCCTTAGATTGCAGAGGACATATTTCAGGGGAAGAATACAGGGAAATGTTTAGCATTTTGGCTGCAATTGCAATTACAACCCTAAGCATATTGCAGAAGTCTGCTGTGGTTCTTCAGCCAAGTCATCAAGCCTTTGCTGATTTAAGGTGAAATTTCCTGCTTGTTTTCTTTCTCACTGTCCCTTCTTCCTCATCACATCTTTCACGTCAAAGCATCAGCTACTGTCTCAGCTTCAGCAGACCTCTAGTGAATTTTTACTGAGTCCTGGTTTTGATTCTCTTTCTGAGATACTGAGTCTAATATGCTGATCCTTGCTCTGTGTGCACATAAATCATTCCTCCACAAATCACTAACCACTTCATCTTTCAGCTCTTTTTAAGAGTGCAATCCATCAATTTCTTTGACCCTGCTGTTCGTATTGTCCCTCTTTCTCCAACTAGCTTCTATTCCTCTGCTGATTCAATGGTCACTACCTTTACCTCTAGTTCTCCTACTGGGTCAGTCCTTTCAAATTTATCCCATTAAACATATCTTCTGTTTTCTGGCCAACGTACATCCATCTACTCAGTTACCCTCTGCCATACCACTAATCACTGTTAGAGAAAAAAAGAGGAACAGAACAAACTTCCTCCATTTTTCTTTTTGCTAACTGATTTTCTGTGTTATCAATGCTGATCACCCACCAAATCTTCTCTGAATTTTGTAAAGCTCATTACTTAAAACTGCTGCTTTGCATGCATGAACACACATTTGTTTGATCTTTGCAGCTGCCTCTTGTCTTGCAAGAAACTCTTCCATGACCTCAATGTCTTTTTGTTTTTCTGAAATATCTGTCTTGCAATCTGCCTTTGGCTTTATCCTTTACTGGCATCTGGTTTCAACTACTCTTTTTTTTTTCTTTTTTTTTTTTTTAACACTTAGAGGGAGTTCAGGATCCTCAACATAGACTGTTACATATAGGAAGATGTCAGCTCCCGCAATACACTGTCACATTCTTCTGTGTCAATAAAGCCTTATCCTGGTTTGGCTTCTCACTTATACATTCTCTTACTCTGTGGGGGTCTTTTGCATACCGTGTCCTTTCACCCACCTCTCAACTCACTCTTGCACAATAGGTCCTACTCCAGAGTATTTGCACCCTTAGGTCAGACAAGGCAAAGTAAGAAGAGGTAGCAAAATAAGATGATTATGATACAGTGATATGATTCTCCATATAAAATACATCAATCATTTCCATCAAAAAATGTACAAAGGACTGTCTTTTGACCACTTCTGAGGGCTCTTCAACTCATCCTCAATTTCATCCTTCCTAATCTCTTGCCAATTGCACTCCACAGCATACTTCTTTTTCTGTATTCCTGTCCCTGAGAGTGTTATTCACTTGTGCTCTCCTGTGTTTCTTGTCTCGCCAGCTGCTCCTTCAGTTTGCCTGTTAGACATTGCTTTTCCATTACACCTGACACTCCCTCTCCTTTGGGGAGAAACTCCCATGGGGTGAACTCTTGCTTTTACTGATACTGAAGAACTTCATCAAGAATTCAGTCTCAAGCTGCACCAGGGAAGGTTTAGGCTGGATGTTAGGAAGAAGTTCTTCACAGAATGAGTGATTTGCCATTGGAATTAGCTGCCCAGGGAGGTGGTGGAGTCACCATCACAGCAGGTGTTTAGGAAGAGATTGGATGGGGTGCTTGGTGCCATGGTTTAGTTGATCAGATAGTGCTGGATGATAGGTTGGACTCAATGATCCCAAAGGTCTTTTCCAACCTGGTTAATTCTATTCTAATTAAACTGAACTAGTCTAGAAGACTTGAATTATCTCAGGCTTTGCTGATTGGCCATGGGGAATAAAAGCATTTCTATTTTTCATAGATAATCACAATCTAGCCTTGTTTCTTTAACTTGCTTTGCACAGTCATACATCTTCATTGCTCTAGTAACTCCTCATGAATTGACCATTGTAGAGCATTTTCCCTTCCTTGATGGACTCCTGTATTTAGTGAGGGAGAAAGAAGTGAACATGGCAAGAGAGATGAGTGCCATTTGCATCTTTTCAAAACAAAGAAGTGAACTCCTGGACATGCAAAATTCCCCCCTGCAGATTACAAATCCCTGGTGTTTTACCACATCTTGACAGACTTTAATGTCAAGATGTAAGGGGGAAAGTTAATACCAAGTCCTTTAGGCTGGTGAAATTCAGAACTTTGTCTTTTTGTGTGTGTGTGTGTTATTACATCTTCAAAAAGCATTTTACTCTTTAAAAAAAAATGCAAATATATAGCTAATGATAGATAACAATGAATACTTTCACAGTTCTGTAGAGCTAGCTTTAATTGAAAATTCAGTTGCTTTTAACATGATCCAGCAACAGAAAATAAATATTATTAAATCTCATACAGCCTTGAGGTCCTTGGGAGTTAAAACTTAGTACAGCTTTAGCACATTGGAAGAATGGAGTTGATGAAGATGGCAGTCAGGCAGCAGAAGGTGCATGCATGTGACATGCTAGGTGGGCAGTATATTGTGCCTGACTGAGAAGAATGCAATAGCCCTTTTTTGCTGATGAACCTACCATACATTACCCCATCAATTCTGACAGTTGTGCTGTGTGTCCTGTAGCACATGTAGGATTAGTCACTTGGTGTGGAAGTTCTGAATGAGATGAAGAGGGAAAAACATTCCTTCTGTCAATTATTTCTAAAGGTCACCGAGCTAATGACTAGCTGGGAGGTTAATTAGATTCTGAAAGACTCTTCATATCAATTAAGACTCTGATCTGTGTATTTGTAGTAAATATATAACTCTCCAAATGTGCTCTTTTTAGGAAAAGTAAGGCAACTGTTGTATCTTGTTTAATGCAATAAATGTATTTTCTTCTCATGTCGTCATAACATAATACTGCATATAAACAAGCTGTGAAATGCACTTCAAGATCCTAGCTCTTGAAATCAGGGGAATTATTTGAGATACCATGGGCTGAAGATCTGGGACATTATAGAAAGTAAGCCTGTATGTAAGAAAGGTTATTCAGGGTGATCTAAAGACAGTACAGTCTATTGGATACTGCCCTGGACTAGGACTCATGAGGCTCAGATTTTATTATTAGCTTTGCCAAATACTGTTGTGTGACCTTGGACAAGTCACATTTCCTCCTAATGCTTTAGCTTCCTTATTTGTAAAATGGGGATAGCTTTATTGATTTCCTTTGTCAATGGTTGAAGACCAGCTTGTTAAAAAAACCAGCCACTGTTAACCGGTTTCCACAGGCCAGGAGATGATTGGACAGGGTCAACTGGTCAAAGAATTTCCTTTGGATGATTATTTGGGCTTTTTAAATGCTTACTTCTTGTTTCATTTTTAGTAAATATGATCCAAACCATTATTGCTAACCTCCTGTGTGACAAAAGCATGGGACTGACTTCAAGATCTTTAGCATTTTGTAATATTCCTTTGGTCTTTGTTTGCTTTCTGAGTTTTGAGCCTTTGGAAAGTATGTTTATAACCCAGTATCCTCATGTGAGGTTTTTTCTGTGTTTTCCCTAACCATGGTTAGTACAAAGGGAAAAATAAAGGTCTTGGAGGTAAAAGTTGCCCATTCTCAAAAATGCTAAAATCCCCTCAATTTTATCAATCTGAATTTCATTTTTTCAAGAAATTAATTTAGAAGCACATCTTGATTTTGTTTTCATTTAAAAAAAAAACAACTTATATTCTTACCTAACATTATTATTCCATCAGTTTGGGCTTTATGTAAATATCACCTATTACAAGACCACAAGAAAAACTTCAAATCTCGAAAAGTATAGAAGACCATTCTGTGCTGCCCAAAGTAGTCCCTCAATGGGACTGCTGTTCCAGTCAATGGGACTGTCCAAATTAGTTCCTTTACTACATCCAGAAGTAATTTACTCTTTTTCTCCATTTACCCACACGAGATTTTTGACTCTTTATTTTTAAATCCACAGGCCATTAAGCCTTCCTTGATAAGGACAGCATCTTGTTGCTGTGCATCCAATAAGTGATAGACTCTTGGTGGTTTTCAGCCTAGAAGAAGAAAAAGGGTCAAATGTTGATGTTTTTCTTTTTCTAATATAGTTCAAATTAGTCCAGTATGAGAAAAATTCCACAAAGGGCAAGTTGCAAAGTGAGTGGTTTTGTTTTACTTTCTCTCAAACAAAAATAAAAATGTTTCATCTAGGATTTATTTGCAACAAGGATTTGGTTAACATGAGACACAGTTTTTAATCCTAATATATCTCAAACAAAAGTGAAGCAGCTAATCTCCTAGCTTGTTTTGCCACATCTGGAAGAGAATAGGGACAGGGTAAAATAAGATGGATGCAAAGTTAGTTACTTTGAGCACAGGGTAGAGGAGAAACTACTTTGGAGTATATTTTGAGTGAGCTTCTCATTTTGAATGACCTTTTATTTTTACTTATCGAGGACTATTTCTTGTTATTGGACATGCCCTCATGCTATTTGTCTTATTTTGATCTTAGTAATAATTTTTTAAAAATATTTTAATAACTTAGGCAGTGTTTTGGTTGTATAGTTGTAAAAATACTATGATGACAAAGGTGAAAGGATATGTGCAGAATATATGTGTGTTTCAAACTCCGTTCATAGTTCTTTTCTTTGTCAAACTGGGAGCTTAAATCTGGATTTCTTAGAGCAAGGTCTGTTCCACAGAGCACTGTTTCTTTCTCCAGAACATGATATATCTGGCTGAGAAGCTGGAAAAATCTTACATGTCTGTGTAACATTCTTACAACTTAATAGCTCCAAAGTTTTATCCCAATCTAGTCATTGGAGAATGTTCTTTGTTTTTGTAGTCACTGTTTCACATAGTAACAGCTTGTTGTATTTTGGTCTGTTTGCCAGAGGGTAGGTTTATTTTTAAATCCCTGAACTCTGAATTTTCTTTATTTTTCCAAGATTGGAAGCAGCTGAAACGCCTGGAGTTACAGGTTGACGGGCTTGCTTCACAATATGAGATGGGAAGCCTCATCCCCTCCCCCTTTTGTGTTTTTCTTTTTTTAAATTTTTCCTAACAATGTCTCTTAACTGATATTTGTCTAAAAATAGCAAACCGCCTAACTAAAAATAGCCTGGCTCTCAGTCTTGCCAAGGAAAATGGAGAGGAATGGGCGTGGAATAGAAGGCTGAGTAATCCAGCCCTATTCATTCACAGATCCCTTTGAGAATGCAGGAGATGATAAAGTGCCCTCAAAAAACCACAGGCCTGACTTGCTCTCTTCAGACTCCTAGGTGCCAATAAACATTTTAGCCCAAGGATATTTTTTTTTTTCCTCATAGATCGTAAATACTTTCTGAAAGACAAGGCTTTGTTTCACAGAAGCTAGCTTACTGTCAAAAATAGCTGACTTTCCTAAGGTCTTTTTTTCTTTTTCTTTTTCCTTCTTCTTTTTTTTTTTTTTTTTAACTTTCCACATGTTTTTTAATTTATTTTCAGATGAGCAATGACCGCAATGTTCTGTCAAGAATTACCATGAAATGTCACATATCTAGTGTGTGAATGAATGAAAAAAAAAATAGATGCTTTTCATTGATTTCATACTTTAAATTGTGCCCTCAAAACTTCACATAACAATAAGAAAGCAAAATTTATTACTCTGATTCTGAGCAGTAAAAGTTGAATGAGCAGGTAGATGATTTATTTCACTGAAAAAATCAAACTTTAGCTGCAGAACAGTTCTGCATACATGTAAGTTTTTTGTTTGTAATTCTTCGTTTGCCTGAAACTGAAATTTCACTAAGAGGGTAGAAGAGATGGGAATGGCAAGGGGCAAGTTCTAATTAGCTTAAAATTAAACCTATTGAGAACCCCACAAAGCAGGAACTTCAAATCTGCAAAGCTGTTGTATTAGAGAATGCCTGTCTTGATTTGTGCTTCTCAGTTTTTATATCACACCACCATTGTGGTATTGCAGCACAAGATATCAGGATTGCTCGACAGAAAAGATACCAGGAAGGGCTGAGCATGTTATTTTAAAACAGGATTGTTTGTTGTTGTTCTGTGTAGAAGGTTTTGTGTTTTTCTTTTTTCTTTTTTTTTTTTTTAATCTGAGTAACCTGGTCAAACACAGCAACAGGGTGTGGAAATGTCAGCACAGTTCACGGGGTTATTTGAGCCTGAGTATTGTTTTGTTCAGTTCCTGTAATGCTGCTTGTGATAAGACTCTGGAGACAAAGGACGATAATTGATGGAAAGGGACTTAAATCACTCCAAAAAGAATCAAGGTCCTTGTATTTGGGTACATCGACTCTTCTGGTCTCCTTCCTCCTCGTAAAGCATTTTGTCTTCTTGCGTGTTGGCCCCCTACTGCTCTTTGTAATGGAGGCAGACCACAAGTGATTCCTTTATGCAGTACACAGGGTGTAATTGTGTCTGTGTGGTGTATTAGTAATTACCAGGGCTGAATTCCCGTATTGTATCTTCACTGCAAGCATGGAAAAATAGGACACACTACTCTGCATTACCATTTTCAACCTAGATAGTGAACTACTTATAACTATGTTCCAGACACAAAGGCTTTTGTGAGCAAACCAATTTTTCATCTTCATCATTGAGACATCCCTGCTTAAATACAAAATGTGGTTATTTACCTGGATTCATACACAGTAGTGATAATCACAAGTGAAAATAAACCCTATTCTCTTACCTCACAACTGTCTTTACTGCAAATGACTGACCTGACTCTCTTTTCCCCTAAGACTTTTTGTTTTATTGGGCTCCCATAAACTGTCAACAGCTCTTTGTCAAGCCAGTGTTGAAGATCAGGCAGCTCTGAGTTTCTAGCAATATCAGCAAGTGATGCACAGTTTTTCATATGCCTACACATGAGCAAAGTTTTTTTAGTGTGTAAGTGTTTCCAGATGTGGACCCTTAGCCCCTACTCGTAGATGTAAAAAGAGCCCTACACTATCAAGAGCCCAAAAACTGTGATATGTGAAGCCCACCATTCGGGTTTAATTAGATACCTTGATTTAAAGCTTTAAGTGGTCAGTGGGAGTCTTCTGACTAACTTCAAAACTGTCTGGTTACAGTTTCTTGCAGAGACACCAATTTCTACAGATTCCGTCATCCTTTGTGGTAAGCATTACCATAATAGGTCTTCTCCAAAGGTTCACAGAAGTCTTGTTTCAGACAGTGCAACTGCCTACAAGAAGAAATTTGCATGCTCCTGCAAATATCTGCAGAATCATTGCTTTATTCCTGAAGCAGTTTCAGTGCCAGTAAATGTGGCAAAATCTGGATCTAATCGGTTCACAGCACGAATATCATCTATAGACCCATAAGGTCAAAAAAGACATCTAAAATCAATTCTAACTTTAAACTCAACACCATCATGTCCACTAAATCATGTCCCAAAAAGTGCCATATTCACACAGAGAAGTTAAAAAACATCCACTTCCTTTCCACACCAAAAAGCATGGCAGTATGTGAATCCTGTTGCCTGAATAACAGAGGCAAAAGGGGCTACATCACCAGCATGGATGGGGATACTAAAAGTAAGTCTCATCCTGGCTTTTTGCCTACTTCACCTGCTAGGGATTTGAGGGTTTAAGTGCTCTGTTCCAGTCAGAGCACCTTAGCCTTCTGTTTTGATGAGCAAAATAACTCCATAACTCTCCTTCCCTGGGCTGCACACACATAACGCTGTCTGTTCTTGAGACTCCTTTCCACAGTTTTCATAGCGCTGGCAAAAGTTCTGTTAAACTTCAAAATATGCTGAGTTTTCTTCCTTGTTACAGTAAGAAGCTATAAATTAATTATTTATTTGTGTACTATAAAATTTGCATCCATCCTTTATATATTATGTAGTTCATATTGATTAGACTCCATTTGCCCTGGATTCAGGGAGGCCTCTGTGTGTTTGTTTGTATAGCAGACAGCTGAAATTAATGCATGTCACCAAGCTTGCAGGCCTATAAAACCTCAAACACATATGCTTTATTGTTCTACATTTTTAATAATCACAAGTCTGGCGGTCAGCTGTGAATTAATGTTCATAGTCCAGAACTGTTGAATGTAGATAAATCTTAAATTGCCATTGTTCTTTGGATTTAAAACAAAACAAAGCAAGAAAACAAACAAACAAAAAACAACAATAAAAAAACCAAACCAACCAAGCAACAACAACAAACCAAAAAAACACACAAAAAAACCACACACACACACAAAAAAAAAGGGCCTTTAAAACAGAGGTTCAATTAACATATTCTTTCTGTGGTAATTTATAAATGCACAACTTTAGATTGCTGTGTTTTCCTTACTTAGTATTTCTATGAATGTTTTTCATAGTTTCATAGTTTCAGTTAGGGTTGGAAGGGAGCACAAGGATCATCTAGTTCCAACCCTCCTGACATGGGCAGGGACACCTCACACTAGATCAGGCTGGCCAGAGCCTCATCCAGCCTGGGCTTAAACACCTCCAGGGACAGGGCCTCAACCACCTCCCTGGACAACCCATTCCAGGGCCTCACCACCCTCACGGTGAAGAACTTCCTCCTCACACCTAGCCTGAATCTCCCCACCTCCAGCTTCATTCCATTCCCCCTAGTCCTATCACTACCTGAATATATATTTACCTACCTGAATATATTTTTATATATGGTTACCTGTTAATGGAGGAGTAAAATGTCCTATTAAAAAGAATTTGCATCATCTGTGTTCTGAACAGTTAATTAATATTTTTGCATGATAGACAGTAGTATTAAGGGGAAAAAAATCTGTTGGATGGGCTTGCATTAAAAAGAATCTCAGACCCATTTATTTGTATCATCCTGTGTGATCTATAGACAACTATAATTACATTTTGCAGTGCAGAGTTATAAAAATGTGCATGCACTTTACTTGGGGTTGTTAAAGTATATGTTCATGTCTTTGATCAAATGTTACAGCACATAGGCTGTTCAAAGAAAGCAAATTATAGAAGAGTCAATAAGAGTACTTTAAACAACACACAGCTGCTATAGATTGATTCAAAGGAGATCAAAATCTTGACAAGAAAGCAGTTCCTAATGGAGTGTATGGTGTTTAAAGTATATTTAGCTTACTACAATAGAATCATGGCTATAACATGAACAACACAAAAACACGTAATTTTTCCTTTCATTGTTATAATCCAAGGCTTGGTTATTACAAACTTATAGCATGTTGAAACATCTATCAGTAAAATGGAAGCTTTACACTTTTATCTCCAGCAGTTACCAGTATGTGCCTTAGCATTTAAACTGTATTTTTGTAACCTATGTGAAAAGAGGCTTGCCTTCTCAGATGTAAATTTTCTCACAACCCACATGCATTGTTTAACTCATGAATAAAAATTCATCATTATCCTCAGTACTTTCCATCCTATATCTGAAAGTGTTTCACAGAAGTGACTAAACATAAACTTTAAGATATGGCAACTTAAGTTGTTTATCCAACAGCCTAATCCAGAGGCACATGAACTTTGCAAGAGATCTTGAAGATTCCAAGGGGCCAGCACTGCCCTTGTTAAGACTTAACCCAGCCTGGGTTATAATGGAGAATCTTTCCCCATTTTAAGTCCCAGAAGTTCCAGGATCTCCCAGTCCTCTATAAACAAAATACCCTGGCTGGCAATTCCTGATGAAATGACCAAGTATATGATCAAACTTCTCAAAAAAAAAAGAGATTCAGAAAATATTGCTGGTGTGTTTGGGTCATTAAAGGGACAGATACTTCAGTTTAATTCCTTTCCTAAAGGAGTCTTTCTGCATTTTGTTGAGATATTATTCAACATCAAATGCAAACACAAGCTCTGGAGCAGAAATCAGATTTCATCATACCGTTCCCTCACAAAAATGCTGGAACAAGCCACAAAGCTCTGAGTTTTGTTTCTCTGACCTAACAAAAGTTTCATTTGGTAATGGACAAAACCAAAATATTACAGGGAAGTGCAGAGGTTTAACCTAGCTGTAACTTCATAGAGCATGGGAAGCTGAGTAAAGGTGTCTCTGCAGCCCTGGGTAAGCCACAAAACTTCTGATGGAGGATAGGATTTCTGAAACCCCTTTTGCTTGCTCTGGGTCACTCTAAACTTCATCACATACTGTTTAGTTTGGATCTTCTGTAGTAGCGAATTCTTCCACTGCCCTGCACAGGAAGCCTCAGATGCTAACACACTGTGAATTCCACTCTGGAGGTCAGGTGCCTAAATAGTAAGTAAGATTGCCAAATTGAGCCTTCTATGTCCCTAAATCCTTTTTTGGACCTATTCCACAATCCTTTCCTGTCATAAGGCTCTTCCTCCTAGCAAGGGAATTGCAGCAGGGTGTGGATTGCTCTTTACAGTTTGAGTGTAAGCTCAAAGCAATGTGACTAAGGGGGACAACTCCTTGTGGACCATTTTCCTACTCTAACACTTTAAAACATGTTTCTGTTCTAAAAGATGCTTATAGAGGTGTGCTCTCCTTTATCTGCCTTAGATAGGTCTTCATTTACAGCTTTCAAGTGCTAGCAGGTAAAGGGGCATCTGCCTATGTGGCTTCATTATCAGAACCCTTGAATTGTTAGGACCCCTGTAGATAACTATATTTGACAATTCTGACTTCATCTGCATCAGTAGTAAAGACTTTGTTTAGTAGGACTAAACTTGCCTGATAGTAATGCCCATGTGGCATTCATAGTTGTAGCCTGGACAGAAGATGTTTCTGGGCTTGGACTTGAGGTGAAACACTGGATCCCCAAGGGTTATAGAAACCTCTCTTGTCTCTCCCACAGATTAAATTTTTCATTCCCTTCCCATTAGGGCGTCTGAGAAATCCTCCTACTCCTTCTATACAGTCTTTTTCTTGAGAGAAATGTTCTTAATTCCACCTCCTCCTTCACGGAGAGTGATGGGGCAAAAGAGCTGACTAAACATTCTGCAGTTAAGTCTGCTTCCTACTGATCTCCATGACCAATTGAGTGACAGGAATAAAAGAAGTACTCATCCATTCCTGCTACTGCAATTTTATTCTGGGGTCTTGTGATCTAGCATACTCCTCGCAGAAACAGGAATCCTGCCAAAATTTGGAATCAATGTAAGTGAGCTTTGCTGCACTTTGTTGGAAAGTTTTGCCTCGTTGTGAAACTCCAGGCAAACCTTAGGACTGTGAATTTCTATGCAGGTATTAGAACAGAATCGTGCACTTTTGAACTGGAGAAATTCTTACATATACTCATTCCTTATATGCCCACTGGCCTCTTCATGGAAAGGATCTTGTATCAATGCTAATTTTCACTGAAATCTTGTGTAGGTAGGACATTGCTTGTCCTTTTTGCTAGAGTAAGTGCTATGTAAATGCCTAGATCCACTGAAATTGGTCACAATATCTTTGCCAGATCTTTAGTTTTAATACACCAATTGCAAGAGGCAAAGCCACATGGATTTTGAGGTAATCTCTTATTCAGTCTCGTTTCAGTCTCTGATTTCTTTAGCATATTCAGCTTCTGAATTTTTTATTAACTGAATTTCCATATTCAAGCATAAAATAAATGTTAGAGAGTACTCTTTTATCATTTCATGTAATACTCCTTATATTCCCCATAGATTGTCCTACTGCATTTTAAATACTCTGCAAAGCTTAGCAAAGAGGTCTCACTACTGTTGCAGCAGGCTGACGGCTGAAAAAGGCTTAGAAGATGGCCAAGATAAAGAAGTAAATGAGTATGGTTTGGGAAAACACAGTAATGTCAATAGGAAATGCTATTGTTTCATCTCTCAGCATAATAATTTCAGACTTGGTCTGTAATTGGTCCAGGCCTCCAGAATGGCAGGGTTTGGTGCTTGTGCACCCACGGATTGCAACTCATCAAGTAGAGATCCGGTATGGTTCTCCCTTGTACATAAACTGAGTGTGTTAGAAACAAAACAAAAAAAGTCGGCACATTACTGACTTCTGAATGTTTTTCTCAGATAGCCAGAAGTCCATAAAGGTTTCACTTCCCCTTAGGAGCACAGTCCCCAGGATGCTACCTGAGTCCATGTTGCAAAACACCATGAAGTGATGAGTCACGAAGGACGGCCGTTCTTTAAAACAAACAGAGTCCTTCAGACTGCTCTGGGTTTGGGATGCCCAATTGGAAAAGTTCCCTTTCTGATATGTAACGTGGCTCTGTGGGACTCTGACAGGGGCTGTCTGAGGAAACAGCTGTGGTATCTGGAGATGTGAGTACTCCCAAGCTATTTATTGCCTTTCCTCTGTTGGAGGTTACCACCTTTGCAGCAGAGTCAGAGGAAGGGAATGCATGACCACCCGTTGTCCACTCCACCTCCGCAGCTCTGGCATGAGTAATCTTGGATGGCAGAGCAGAGCAGAGCAAACTGGTCTGCACCATGATTTACAACAGTGGAGAGAGCCACCAAAACTGGTCAAAACCCACAGCGAAGCCTTCACCAAGTGAGACCGTACTGGTCACGTACATGTTCACCACGTCCTTCATTCCCACCTCCACTGAGTCTTAGAATAAATTAAACAGGCTGAAATGTTGCTCTATTTGTCCAGCTCTCCTGCAGAATTAGGAGACCCAGGCAGAACCTCTTTTGTATCCCACAGAATTCTGTGTGGGAATACCATATCATTAAAGGTTTGAAGATTTCAGACTGTGGGGCTTTGGCAAGCCAATATAGCAATTCTTTACAAAACTATAATTTTGTCCAAAAAAAGAAATCCAGTTTTACAATGAAAAACCCTAACATTTAAAACATGTTTTAGTTCCTTCTGGAGGAAGCTGAAATTTTCACCATTAGCACTTAGTCTCTGAATGAAGACTTTTTTTTCTTTCTTTCTTCTATTTTACTTCCTCAACCATGAATTTTGTAGTACCTCTGTAAACTCCATACTCAGTTCAAATCTTTTTCTGAGTAGATCTTGAGCCTGCCTCTGCCACTTCTGCTTTCTGAAGCAGTGATAAGAACTAGAAGCTGCGGTTTATCAAGTTTTCTTCCTTCCCAAGGAGAGTACTGAAACTAATCATTGTGTTGTTAATTTAACTTGGATATGGAGGGCAGCCTCCATGCCAGTTTTTGCAGGTGTGAAGATCTCGCTGCCTTTATTAAATATAAACTCCATCCCGAGTGCATTACAGTTTGCTTGGGTTTTTCCTTCTTGAAGTACCCCAATCAGTCTGGTAACTACTATGAAAAGTGAATTAACAGAGCCCATGCAGAAAGTTAGTAACCGAAGTGGGAGCTAAATTACAGCTTCTTGGGGTATATAATAGCAACTTAACCCTTGGATCATTATATAAAGGAGTCAATATTTAGCCTCCATGATGGCACAATTTGCAGTAATGGAAACTTAGAATTACCTTTCCTGGTCATAGGGCTTCCTAAATTCTCCAAAATCTTTTCAAAATCAAACTAACATTTTCTAATCCTGTCATATCTGGTCCCATCCTTTTGGGAGAAGTGCTTTACTCCTCCCAAGAGAAGGACGGAGTGATAGGAGCAGTATGAATTTTCAAGAAGTCACATTTCAGCAAGAAAAAAAGAGGACCAGCTTGCAGGACCAGCTTTCTAGGACTATCATATAGTTCTCTCATTCCTTTCTTTTGGCTAGTGTTTGGTTACCTGCAAGTTTCAACTTGCAAAGTTTCTATCTGAATCTTACCACTCCTGTAGGATTTTCCATAGGAAAACAAAACCCCATTCTTTGTTCCTAGTAGATGATACTTTGGGAAGCAGACAAATGTGTGTTGCAGTCTAGAGATTTTAGCAGCTGTTTAAATATAGATAAAATTTCCAGTAATGTTTCTGGCAAATAATAGAACTTATATAAATTGTTGGTCTAGCAGGGAAAAAAAAAAAAGGGAAAAAAATTTTAAAAGCCATCTTAAGTATGAACGTCTGCATCGTTTGACTCATCTGTTTCCATGGTTAAAATCACAGGCCAGTTTTTCTTCTCAAATAGTGCTTGCTCATCCTAAACTGAGTGGAGAGACTTCCTTCTCATTCTCCTTGGTGAAAACTTGACTCTATCAGCAGAACAGGGAGTTGATGGTTATTGCTTTGTTGCTATTTAAGGCCTCCGTCCTGCAAAGAAGCAGGAGGCTAGAGTTTCAAAGCTCTAACCTCTATTATAATTCACCATTTTTTAAAAAAACTGTATTGATTTGGGCATTTTTACCAATGGATAAAACAATTACAGCACTATAAAAATAAAAGAGAATGCTCTTTTTTTTTTCCTTTAAAAGGAAGTACTATTCAGCAACATTTGCTCATCCTTGTATTGGTACTGGTGTTTTTTTGTAATATCCTGCAATTTGATCTGCTATAAAATAAATGTTCCAGTTCTGAAAGAAAAAAAAAATACATATATATCTGTTCAGAACATCAATATATTCAAGGTTTTTATGGGAGACCTCCAAAGAAAACCCAGGTGCTGAAGGAAGTGGTGTTCTTGTCTCAGTGGGTGGCATTTTCACTGCTGAGTCAGTAATGCACCACTTCAGTGCTGCTGGTGCTTCAGATGGAACGGAAAAGCAAAATGTTGTGGTCATCAGAGATTCTCTGGCCCCACATTTAAGGATGAAGGTGTTTGCCCCGTGGCCTAGGAAAAATTCCACCCCAAGTAACTTATATTGTATGTTAGTTTTCTTTTTCTGAGGTACATATTATTTCTGCTCCTGAAAACCTCATTGGCTAGTGTAGAGGCATATATTGATAATAAATTCAACCTCAGGATGGATGCCTGAAGAGGTCCTGAAAGATAAAGTTTCAGAATCTCTTTAGGATCCTTTAGAGCATAGATAACACACAAAATACAGGCAAAGCATAATTCCTATCAGCTGAAATTATTTATGTAATACATTTTTGTGACAAGAGATTGTGCTAAATATATATCTTAGTCTCTATGTCACATTTAAGAAATATTTTGAATATGCTATTTAGTATTAAAGGTCCCCTTTTATATCATGGAAAAACACCAGCTGCCCTTGAAATAGTTAATTGTTTTTGCAGTCATTTATATTAAGCCCCGCATATTTAAAATACTGTATGTTTGAAGAGATAGTAACACTGATGTAACAGGCCTGGTAACACCACTGTACATTTAGAATAACTCAACTGGTGTCTTCACAGCTGTTCCAAATCCAGATACAGATTTACACTAGTGTAAATGAGATCTGACTTCAGCCTTGTATTTGTGTATATGTCTGACTAAATTAGGCACAAGTGAAAATGTTGAGGGCAGTGCTCCATCTGGAAAGGGCTGGAGTCACTGGAGAAGGATTATAGATAGATGAACATAAAAAAGCAGGAGGGAAATAACAACCTGTTGATGATTACAGTGTTTATTTTTAAAGTGGCCTCATATTCCCTAAAGAAGCTGAGATGATTCTGCTGAACTACTGTAAAGTTTATTTTTTCCATTCATATACTTTATGTGTCTGGCAGCAAAACCTAGTTAAAATCAAATACACTGTCTCACTAATATCTTCTTCTGTGTTAAATATGCTCAAAAAAGCTTAGAGACAACCTGGCCATTTAAGTCCTTCATACATATCAATTGTTTTGAAAAATCAGTGGGGAATATAATGGACTGATACTGTGCTGTGGCTAAGGGGTGAGGGATGAGTCAGAAATGCATCTACTCTGACTTAAGGCTGTATTTGCACCCCTTGGCAGACTGAGTCCACTTGCACCCAGTCTGTCCTATGAGGACAGACTTTCTGAAAGAGTTGGGGCTGTTCAGTCTGGAGAAGAGAAGGCTCCAAGGTGACCTCATTGTGACCTTCCAGTATCTGAAGGGGGCCCACAAGAAGGCTGGGGAGGGATTTCTCAGGCTATCAGGTAGTGATAGGACTAGGGGGAATGGAATGAATCTGGAGATGGGGAGATTCAGGCTGGAGGTGAGGACGAAGTTCTTCACCGTGAGAGTGGTGAAGCCCTGGAATGGGTTGTCCAGGGAGGTGGTTGAGGCCCCGTCCCTGGAAGTGTTTAAGCCCAGGCTGGATGAGGCTCTGGCCAGCCTGATCTAGTGTGAGGTGTCCCTGCCCATGGCAGGGGGGTTGGAACTAGATGATCCTTGTGGTCCCTTCCAACCCTTTCTGATACTACTATAACAGTGCTCCTACCAGTGAAGCTGTGAAAGTTTTCATGGAGTCACTCCACAAACACTGGGCCTTTGGAAACAGTGGAATCCTATTTTGTGTAAATCCACTTTCCAAGGTAGAGGGTGGAAAACAAAGTACTTGCCACTAGGCTGTGGTGATAGCCTCTATTCTGCAGGAGAAAGACATTTTTGGGCAGGACAGCAGGCATAAAGTGTGGTAGGAAGAAAACAAGGGCAAGATGAAGTTTTCTGCCCTTACCTACCCTACATCTTCTACATTTCCATTACTCAAAATCAGTGCCTGTGACAGGCCTTTGAATCATTAGTGAGAGATCATCATCACTGGGATGCTCAAGGAGCAGTGATAACTATTCCATCCCTAAAACACAAATATCCTGAGGATACCTCTGATCTAAGCAAATAATCTGCTAATGTTGTGCCTGAAGCACTGGCAGCCAGTCTCTGAAAAGTCATCGGGGATTTTATTTTTTTTTAACACAACAGAGCAGAATTTGACTGCCATTTCAAAGTACAGGTTTAAAAAAATGCTGCACAGAAGTTTCATCTTAACAGAGTCTTTGGTTGTAAAGGGTGCACTTGACAGTGAATTTTGACTAACATTTAAAAGGGATTTTGCTTGTCCAACATTGATTTTTTTTTTCTTTTTAAATCTCACATATCTGTAGAGATGATTTTATCAGAAGGTGTAATCACAACTAGGTCAGCATTGCGTTTATGTCACTAATCTTAACACCTTCAGTTAATCTCACACATGAATTCATTATTTAGAAAATGCCAATCTTGTCTGGAAAAGCACATCCCTTTTTTTTATCTCCCCTAATCCAACATACCAGCAATATTAAGCCGGTATTACACTGCATCATAGCAAACAAACAGAGGCTGGTCATGATTCTCTGGGAAGACTCCTAAAAAATCCCTCCAGGTTTGAACACAAAAGGCACTGAGCAGTGGTCTAGTCCAGGGTGTGTATACATATATGGAAATATATGTAAAGGCACAGATATACATGTATTTATGTGTATACCTATATATCCACAAAGCACAAATGCTGCATTCCTGTAGACTGCAACCATATGAGAGCCAAGAAGTGTGACAGCACCATGGCTGAAGGAAAAAAAAAATCAACAAAACCCCAAACTGGTCTGAGGCTGGGAGTGGAGAGTCCCCAATCAGCGCCTCAGCCCCAGGGACAGCCATCTATGGCCATGGGGCAGCAGGTGCTGGTGCTGACAGGTGCGGATGGCCAGGATGTATGGCATTGCTGCGACTGACAGCCTGGGTCCTGCTCCCCACAGGCTGCAGCCTCATCACGCCGGCCTGCACCCAATGGTCACTTGATGCTCTGCTCCCCCCGTGGATTCCTGGGCTCGGCGGGTGCTGCCGCCTGTCTCCTCTGTCAAGGCCACAGAAACGCGATCCCTTTCATTGAGGGTTGGCGTAGGAATCCTACGTCAGCTGCCCAGGGGGGGATTTGTGGGGGTTTCAGACCTTTTGCGCCATGACGACAGACAGGACTAAAGCCTGGAGGGTGAGGAAATGTCCTTATTTAGAGCTTCAGGAATTATTCTGATCTCTATTCTTTTTTTAGACAAGAAAAAAATTAAAATAAAATAATTAAAAAAATAAAACCCCACACCCCCAAAAAACCCTATTTACAAGTACAGTGGTGGACAGAAGTCTTTTCCATGTCCCATGAAATAACTGACAACATAGGAAGGGTGTAAGCTTAGTTTTATGTATTAACCAAAGTCTGAGTACAAAGCTTCAATGCTGGAGTCTTCATGTGGTTTGTTCTTATTTCTTTCTGAGAAAATCCAGAAAGATACATGGTTTAGATTAGCTGCTGTGGGATCTCCGAATCTGACATATCCTTCTTGTATTATTTATACTTATAAAACAAAAGTTGCCTTGTGTCAATAACACATAGAAAAGCACTGGCAAGTGGGTAAGATTGAACATTATAGAAAGGGACTGTGATCAGTGTCTTTTAGAGAGCAAACCTCTGCTACCTCTACATTTCCAGGCTTGCTATCTCTCTTCAGGGGAAACATATGCACAGCAGCCAGACAGCAAGGTGTGCTTTCTCACACAGATGCAGAAGAGGCAGCAGGAGAGGTGGTGAGGCTGACCAGCCTACCACATACTGCAAGGTCAGAGCAAACAGACTGCACCTTCAGAGGATTGTGCACTGCCCTTCCAAAGCTCCCCCAAGCCCAGCAAGAAGCAAAACTCCCACTGTCCCAGTACCCTTCAAGAAAACACGAATTCATTTGGTTCTGTACCAATATTATGAAATACCGTAGCTATGCCTTGGCACATGCCAAGAGCATGAGTGGATGAGAACAGACTGCGGGCAGGTAGAAGCCTCCTGTCTTGATGAGCTCATAGCACACACATGTAAACATTCATAACACGCTGGTCAATTGTTCATTAAGCACAGAGAAGCAGATGTTGGTGGCAAAGGATGTCAACATTATCTGGTTTCACAAGAGGTGAGGCTAGAGAAGGTACTTGAAGGAGGAGAGAATAATCACTTGGCATGCAAAAAAAATGGGAGGCAAATCCGAGCAGAAGATTTGGTGTATTGTCATGAACAGCACACAATTTTGTGTACTCATTTGAAGAAGATAGACATACAGGACCAGACAATGGAATTTTTTATTTATTTTTCTCTCCTTTGAAAGTTGGGTGAAAATAAAATAGTAACAAAAAGCTGAACATGTGGTGATAGCACCTCAGCTATTGTATAAGTCCTGTAGCTTATTTCAAAAGGACTAAAAACCACAAAAGCATTTCATGATTGATACAAAAGAGGTAAGAATTGTTCCATTTTTCTGTTCCACTGGTATACATTTTTTTAATTATTTTTTTTTTCATCTGGAGCTTGTTAGATAACAGTAGGTATAATAATGTTTTATCTTATTCTCCTAAACATGCAATTAAAGTACATTAGTACCAGCATACTAGTTTATGTTCATTATTAAATGTAAAAATCTAAGAACTCTACATAAATGGAACATAAAATTTGAGATTTTAGTTATACAGAAGTCAGGGAATTCAGATGGATGGTTCCCATAGCAACCTATCTCTTCCTCTTTGTGTTTTTCATTTCATGAGAACCTTTCATTACTTGATTGCAACATATATTGTATCGTGCAATTTCATCATAAAATTTCATCATTATATAACTGTGCACGAGGAGAGTGAAGGTTGCCTTCACTCAACACTTTCTAACTTTGATATTTCTCTTTCACGGAGAGCAAACTGATGCTTTGATGAATTAGGCCCATGATCTAAATACTTTCTGCTTTTTCGGGGCGGGGGGGGACCTCCACAAATTTGGCTAGGTTCTTTGGAATGGCTTTAAATAATGAAGCAGTTGAACACAATAGCATAATCATTCCTTTGTAATTGGCTATTGTCTGCCTTGCCACGTAGATATGTGGCTCTGGGGGGGGGATGGGGGGGGGTTGGGGAAGAAGGAAGAGACCAAACCATTTTTAATTTGTGGCTAAAAGATTTATCCCATCCAGATACAGGAAAGAAAGTGATAGTGGAAAATGGAGGGCACTTGTGGGTTTTGCCTTCTAACAGTGGGGTATAATTTTACCAAATTACAACTCTGTGGATTGTCATGGTCGCTAGAGGGGTTATCAGTTAGCAGATTGTTGTGGTAGCTCCAAGACAGCATAACAGATACGGGAAATTGTAGAAGTAGACCTGTAATTCTGAATTCTTCCCTACTGTAAGTTTTGATTGCAGATGAAGAGCCAGTGAGATCACACTTTTCGTTGCACAAATGAAGACAGTGATTAACCCTGCAATAGTTAGGTCTTAGGTCCAGACCGTGTCAGAATGGAACGGAGAGAATGGGCTGGTCTGAACCTTTTGGAGACCTTATCAACTGACTTGGTCTTTTTAATTTGGCAGCTGTACTGTGAACATTTCCATGACCAAATATCTGTGGCTTCTTAAGCCTCGATGTGCTGTGTGGAGCAGCTCCACAGCAGATGAACTAAGAAGAAAGGAGGCATCCCTCTATCAAGATGAGCAAACAAAATTATGGGATTTAAAAAATAAAGAAGATAATTTCTAAACTTCTCCACTCTTCCCATTAACAAAATGCTAAAAGAAGAGTATAATACTGCAGAAACAGAGACTAGATTAGGAAAATGAGAGGCTTTTCCTCCTCAAAAGCCTTCAAATTGCAATGATTTCCCTTGCCTTGATAAAATCAGACCTGGCTGTTAGTGCCATATTTTCTTTTGTGCTTTTGTAGTGATGATAAATTTTGCATGAAATGAAAGTAAATAGTTGTTTATACTTCATTTTACAGCAGCCAGTATGTCACTAAGTCAGCACTTCTCCTCTGAGATTTATAGAGAAGGATTTAGGCTAAATTGCTGGCATATGAGATTTCAGCCAAAGGTTGTTTTCCTTTAACCATTTTGTTTTTCAAATGCCTTGGCTGATTTTAGGTTATTGGAGTCCAATATAATTACTTGCTTAATTGCTTGGAAGAAGTGGAGCTTCCGCAGTTCAAAAATGGCTTATTTTCTTTAAAAATAACTGAAATCTGGCTTGGAGTTCTCTAGAATGCAATGCAGCATACAATTGTGTAATTTTATCCTCTTAAAAATTCCCTGAATAGTCATTAAATCTTTGGAAACTAGCTAATCTCCAGGAGGATGCGATAGGTCTGGCTGTTTTCCAGGGTTTGCAAGAGGCTGTGACAGCTTAACGCGGTAAGAAAAACGGTTTCTAAACCACTGCAAGACTAGGTCAAAGACTCTAATCTGCTGAAACCCAGTGGTCTTCTTAGTGATTTCACTTTTCTCCAATGTCCAGAACCAGCCTTTGCTTTCCAGAGGTGACACAGAGCAGAGGAAAAACTGACACCGAGTCCAGAGAACTTGTGTATAAGGATAGATATTAGATATTGGCGAGGGCCCCTTTAGTTGTGCCATACCAAGTTGTACAAGTACACTGTATTTGTTCTGTATACCGCTCCATACCTTAGTGCAGACAGTTAATGTGTCACTTTCAGCCTATTCTTCTCTCCAGAGGAGGACTGTGAATATGACTCTGTGCGTTCACGTGTCTGTGTGGTTTATCAGTCCGTCCTTCTGTCTTTTCCCTTAAAACTCTTCATATTTTATTCAGTGCTAAGCAAATCTGGTGCAAAGGGAATGGTCTTACAGATAATGAAATTCCAACAAGTTTCATGAAAATTATGTGGTCTTGTGCAGAGAAAAGAGAACAAGAAATTACTCCTAGAAAGTCTCCTAGTTCCTCCATTACAACATGAGTCCTTACACACAGAAGCAACAAAGGATCGTCAAAAGGATAGGTAGGGGGCAAGAGAAACCCCAAGAGACAAAGCTTCTCTGGATCTTGCACTTTACCCCAAAATGCGGTTAACAGGGAACTAGGCATTAATTCCAGCATTCTCAGAGCCAGGAGCTGTGCCACTTACTGCAGCACACTAATGGAAATTTATCCCAACTCATAGAAACATTCTTTTTTTCAACTTCTTTTTTTCTTTGTTTTTAATTTGGGGGAGAGGTTTCTGTTTTCTGTCTGTTTGGTTGGGGTTTTTTGTGGTGTTGTTGAGTTTTGCTGTTGTTTTTTTGTTGTAGGTTTTGGGGTTATTGTTGGTTTTGGGTTTCTTTTGAGGGGATGCAGGGTGTGCAGGGAAAAAGTCCTCTGTATTAATGAGCTTGATTAGCCATACAGCCATAGTACCAGCCAAACACACTGGATTGATGGGGATTTTCTAAGAGAAAGATTTACCTCTGCTCTTTAGGGCTAAAGTTAATTTTGGGTGGAGAAACAACATTATTTTACTAAATTTGGTCTTTAGCTTTGCTGGTGGAAATACAGATTGCTTCTTCTCCACCTGGTGTGGCATCTTTCTATGGATATGAACATAACATTGTGTTCTGCCTATGGTTATAACACAGGAAGAGGTCTATGTGATCTCTATTTTGTAACTGAGACTGCTTAGCCAGGTTTCAACTCAGAATTAGCTGCAAGCTGGCTGATAATTTCTTTAGACAGCCAGATGAACACTTTGAGGAATTTTTTAACTGAGACATTCTTGAAGCTATGCTTGAGAAATATCACAAATATTGACTTTGTGTACTATTGCTTGTACTTGGGAAGTCCACAAAGACTTGCTCCTCATATTCTTTTGCTTTACAGAAGCCTACAAGCATTCTTTGGTGATCCATCAAGGCAGATCAATTAAAAACCTATTTGAGGCCAGACAACCATTAGTTAGTGATTTAAGCCTGTTTTAAAGACTTTTTATCTCTGTTGTTTATCTTGGTGATGATGATCACGGTTGTGGGGGTTGATTTCAGTTGCTGAACCTGAAATTCATCTGTTTTGACTTTTCACTAAGCATATGTTTTAGCAATGCTTTTTCCTGTACATTAAGCTTCAAGCACTGTGCATTTGTAGTGCTGTAACTGGAGTCGGTAAAAACTAAATACCACATCTACAAGATCTTAATTGGTATTTCACAGCCACATTAGCAACTCTGTCCTCCCTCCTGTCCTATCAAAAGCATACACTTAGAAATGGCAGAGCTTGCTAATGTCATCTGTAACATCTAAGGAAGAATACAATTTAGGTACTCCTCCTTCTTCTGTGAAGAACATGAATTCCTAAATTTGTTGCCTTTTTTAAAATTTGCTTTCTTTTCTTCACACTTCTTCCTCCAGTATCTTTCTTTGGAGAAAAGTAAAACTCTAGGATATTCCAATGTGAACAGAATATGTCCTTTGCTTGTAATGTTCATTCATTTCAGATGGATAAATAATTAATTTATTAACTATTAGCTTAACCCCCTTAATGCTATCTGATATGGTGGGAGAGGGCTACTAGAATAGGCACTTTGCTAAATTACCAGCTTCATTCTGTGTTGACTGATCCCAGTTTCAGAACAAAGAGGTATGCGTGGTCCTCTACTGCCACGCATAACTGGAGACGTACAGCATCAGTGTGGTGGATCTCTCGTCACTTCGTTTCTCTAAAGCATAACATAAAACCTTCCATTGCTGGGCAGTTTGTGTTGCTGTAACACTGCTGAGTCTTTCTTGCAGCCTGTGTCAAGGATTGAACTTTCCAAATTATGTATTTCAGACGTTGAGAAAGAAAGGACTTAATGGCTGTGACAGTCCAGACCCCGATGCAGACGATTCAGTAGGTCACAGCCCTGAGTCTGAGGACAAGTACAGGAAAATTAATGAAGATATTGATCTAATGATCAGCAGGCAAAGATTATGTGTAAGTACTCTGAGCTCCCTTTCATTTTTTTTACTCTTTGATATTTCTCTGAACCTGGCAGGCATTGAACAAGAAAGAAAACAAAGGTTGTGAAAGCCCCGATCCTGACTCCTCTTACGCTCTCACCCCACGCACTGAAGAAAAATACAAAAAAATTAATGAAGAATTTGATAATATGATCAAGAGCCATAAAATACCTGTAAGTACCAAAGGTTAGATGGCTGTCTGCTGATAACTGCTGCAGTAACAAACCATAACCCTTTCAGTTCTGGCTTCTTAAGGAAAACATTTCAGCTGGACACAGGCTTTAATAGCCCAATATTTAATTAAGCACTCTAGTCAGGAAATTTCACACAACATATTTTCCTTCCAAGTCTCTACCTCCGACATGCAGACAAAGCCTACAGAAACCCACAGAAGGAAGTGAAATATGCATATATTCGTTATATTCACTTGATTTACAGAACTGTTTTACCACACCACCCGCCCAAATTATATCTAAAAAATAACAATGGAAATCTTTCTTTGTGGACAGGCTAACAAACCCACAGAACACTTTCTGTGGTGATAGTGGGGGTGAGGAAAGGTAGAACTGAAATTCCTTTATAGATGTAGCAATTAGTGCATTCTGTGCATGTCACTTCAGTTCTCAAGTGTCTGCTAAACTCAGATGCAGCACTGAAGGGTTACAGCTACTTGCTCGCTGCAGAGAAACAGCCTGCATGAGAGCCTAATGGTAGGATTCAGACATGTTTGTGTGTTGGGGTGATTTTACAGCTTTATCAGAGAATTTGCTTTGACCTCATCAGCATTTCTTTAATGCTTTAACATGACCTAAATTTTGTTTTAACCAAGTCAAAATTTCTAACCATCAGTCATATGCCTTGCCAGATATCTAAGAGAAATAACTCCGCATGTGCTATTTTGTTTGCAGAAGACCTATAGGGGGAAAAAACTTTTTCATTGTGTTTAATATAACATCTGGTAAACTGATAAAAGAGAAAAAAAAATGTGGAGGTTTGGAGGTTATATTTGGCTCATCTTCCAAATGAGTATGGAAGAGAGAGTAGGAAACCAAAGATCTGCTCAGGTCCAAAGAAGCATCGGTATTTGCACAGCAAACTGCTTACTTCTAAAAGAGATCATTTGGATGCGTTCATGCCTCATTCCCATGTGGAAGCTGTATGGTTAGCTGCCAAAAAAAGGATGTCTTTATACTCAGAAGGAGCAAAGCCTCTCTGTACTGCTGGTCAATTGTGCATACAAAAATCTGATACCTAAGATGAGGATTCCTCTTAAGGACGTTCAGATTCTGTCTTGTGCAGTGTAAGTATTCTTTCCATTAATTCTCAGCAGAAAGATTTACACTCAAGTTAATTAAAATTTCAAGAAGTTCTCATGCTGTGGCAAACATATTTTTCAAAACATTTTCCCAGAGACTAGAATGGCACCAAATTTGTTAAGTAAGCATTTGGAATGGCTGGTTAAGAATGCCAAACACATATATAATATCGAGGAGGAATACCTATAGATTCAATTCTTTTTTGCATCCCTTTTTATTTGTTTATTTTGTGCAGCTGTTGTTCTCAAAAGGAAAATAAATAAATAAATCCATAAATAAATACATACGTACATACATACATAACCACAACACCTCTGTATCTGCCACCATGAATTTGGTTTCTCAGGACTGAATTCAGGTTGAGAAATGATGACTGCAACATTTAAAGTGACTGTTACAAGCTGGAATGCTTAATCCCTTTTCATTTCCAAAACTTAACCAATTACCATTCCTCCCCTCTTTCAAGGATGACCTTTGGTTTGTTCAAATTAAAGTGGCAGAATTTTCAATCAGATAGTGTTTAACCAAGCTGCTTTTCCTCCTTGATAGTTTCATAGTTTCATAGTTTCATAGTTTCAGTTAGGGTTGGAAGGGACCACAAGGATCATCTTCCAACCCCCCTGCCATGGGCAGGGACACTCTACACTAGATCAGGCTGGACAGAGCCTCATCCAGCCTGGGCTTAAACACCTCCAAGGACGGGGCCTCAACCACCTCCCTGGACAACCCATTCCAGGCCTTCACCACTCTTACGGTGAAGAACTTCCACCTCACATCCAGCCTGAATCTCCCCACCTCCAGCTTCATTCCATTCCCCCTAGTCCTATCACTCCCTGATAGCCTGAAAAGTCCCTCCCCAGCCTTCCTGTAGGCCCCCTTCAGATACTGGAAGGCCACAATGAGGTCACCTGGGAGCCTTCTCTTCTCCAGACTGAACAGCCCCAACTCCTTCAGTCTTGATAATTGTGTTTGGGATGATCATTCAGATCCGTTGTTTCCCTCATGCTACACGGGGCGCTTTTTTTGTTCCAAAAAGGTAGTTTGAAATCTTAAGACATGAAAATAATTTTATTTTATTTTTAAATGGAAAAGGCCTCATTCCTGTGGTAGTGAGTTCTGTCATTTTATCTACCTTCTTAAATATTTGGTAATGTTTTTTCCTATAAAGGTGGAATTAAAAACAGCACTGTTAATCTAAACGTGGTACATCTCTTTCTGCCTCCCCAAAATTAATGGATTCTTGCTCTGGTGGCTTTCACTAATTTTAATGGTTTAATATCAAAGGTTGGAGAGAGACTGTTCACAATGGCCTGTAGTAACAGGATGAGGAGGGGCAATGGATTCAAACTGGATAAGGGCAGATTTAGGTTGGATGTTCCACCACAGCCATGAGGGTGGTGGAACAATGCAATAGGTTGCCCAGGAAGGTGTTTGAGGCCCCATCCCAGGAGATGTTCAAGGTGAGGCTCGACAGGGCTGTAGGCAACATGATCTAGTTGAGGACTTCCCTGCTTACTGCAGAGAGGGTTGGACTAGGTGACCTTTAGAGGACCCTTTGAACCCAAACCATTCTATGATTCTATGAATGTCTTGCTTCAGCTATTAACTTCGTGATAAACTTCATTTGCTGAGCTGTATTTTGGGTAAGATGTAACTTCTTACCCTGCAGGGATGTAATAAAGTACAGTGTATTACATTTTTGTGACATTATTTCAGAAACAGAACTGTGAAAGATTAGCATTTCTCTCCATATAGGATAGGATATCCCTTCTTTAGATACTTCACATGCAGAGCTCAAGGTCTGTGTGCTTCATCAAACTGCTTACCACAAAAGGAGTGATCAGTACATCTTCTCTTCCAGTGCAATATGAACTCCTTGGCATAAGCTGAAATATAAGGAGCAGGATGGAGCTCAAACCTAGCATATAATGGACATTTGTAAAGATCATATATTTTTATATACACATATTAAATATTATATTGGATACAATATCCTTAATTGTACAAATCAGTATAACTTCAGATAAATTATACTCATTCACATGTGATCATCAAAGGTGGCCAAGAAAGTTGGGAGCAAGAAAGCAAAATTGAGCAAAAAGACACCAAAAGTCATTAAATCACAACTTACAAACTATATAAAACAATGCAGTGCCCCTGCCTGGTCTTGTAACAGAATAAAGCTGCTGCCAAATTAAAACAAAATTGGCTTTTACTCCTAACATCTAAGGCCAATAATGTTTTCTCAGATAATTTTCAGGGGATAAGTATTTATATTGTTCTAAAACATCTGATTATAATTAGACATTTATTTGTAGTTTTCATAAGAGTGATGAAAGCAGAGGAGACAGAAATAGTCCCCTAGAAGAGACCTATAAGTATCTCTGTCTCTATAATAAATGAAGGCCTGGTTGAACAAGGGAGGGAGAAAAACAATATTTAACACAGAATATTTGGTCTATTAATTTCCAAAGGGTTTTATGTCCGCAAAACTTTGCTTCGCACAACATACCACAGCTTGCAGAGCCCACATCTAACACAGTATGTGCTGTACACTGGCAGTATCTTTGGTGAACCATCTGCCCTCTTTGGAAAAGGTGGTGTTCAAAGAAGAAAAGACAGAGGAAATCAAAAAAATCAAAATGTGGCAAGCTGCATACACATTAGAGTAAATCTTCATCTGTGGTAGCAAATTAGCAAATGGCAAAGAACATGCCAAGGCAGCGGGAGGTGCTTATCTCTGTCCTGAATTGTTTGAGCAGTCCCTGGCATGCTTTTGGCAACAGCCAAATAACACTCTCCCAGACAATTTCTTAGCTCTGTTTGGTTGCTAGCCCAGGCCAGGAACAATTCCCAGTTGTCAGCTTATATGTAGTCATGATGTTTTTCAGGTTGAGAAAGCTTAACAGTACGGACATGGACTGCTCCGTGGCCTCAGATGGCCTCAGTTCCTAGGCAAGTTTAATTTACTAATACAGATATTACGCAAGTGCATCAGAGGCAGAGAGATCCCCAGCCTCAGCGTGGTCAGAACTGATATGCCCCATGTTTTACCACCATGAATGACTAAGGAATCTGCAGGAGATTGAAGCTCTTGGTGAAGGACATATAAGACTAACAAAATTTAGGCAAAAAGAATAGTTGCTAGAGAAGCAACTACTATACTACTTTACTATAGTAGCTATTAGAATGACTGTTTAATACTAGGACTTATCCAGACACACTTCTTTCTCTAGCCTTTGACTGCTGAGAAGAAATAAAATCTACTATATTCCAGATACAGTATCTATGAAACTGCAAAGCAGAGAGTAGACTGACTTTGCTCTAATCAAATTTTCTATTAAGTACTCTGTAAATAGATGTAAAGTATATCCAGGCAGTAGGTAATAAGGTGAAAATGAAACAATCATTACAAAAGTTAAGGAAAGACTTTAACAAGTTCTTTACCATGAGGGTGGTGGAACACTGGAAAGGGTTGCCCAGGGAGGTGATTTGGGCCCCATCCCAGGAGATATTCACAATGAGGTTCAACAGGGCTCTGGGCAGCATGATCTAGTTGAGGATGTTCCTGCTTACTACAGAAAGGGTTGGACTAGATGACCTTTAGTGGGGGGAGAGGAATATAAGACACATTAACGCTAAGTAGCTCTTTCAGCAATATTTCTATGTTTCAGTGATGACTAGTGAGACTGGCAGTTGCAAGAGCAACCAAGACTAAACCTCTTTTGTTCTGTACTAGCATAGAAAAGGACGATTGCAGCCCTTAAAGGATTTGGTTGATAAATGGAAGAAAGACTGGCCATAATGATGAAAGCAAACAAGCCCAATGAGGATTGACAAGACCTTCAGACAGACCTTTGCATTTCTACTCATGTTAGTTTAGATAGCTCAATGGAAATGGGGTCCCCAGGAAGTGGTAGACACAAAGATGTGGTGCTGTGGGATTGGCCTAGCACCACACTTGGTAGAGTTAAAGAATGGTTGGACCTGATGATCTTAAAGGTCTTTTCCAACTGAAATTATTACATCATTCTATGATTCTATGAAATTTTGATTAGGTAAAGAAGAAAACAGAGGCAATATTGGTGTCTACCTGGGCTCAGACACCAGCCTTCACAGATATCCTGACAAAGCTGAAGATGACATTGCTCAAAGTGCTCCCTGGTGAGTGACACTCAATCTGACACAGGCTAGCATTCAAGAAGGCAGGATCTTGTGCCTGAAGCCACCAAGCAGAGATTTCCACCATAGCCCTGCACACTTCAATAACAGGAGACTTAATGTTGGCTTATTCACATCTCACATCAGGCTGGAGGAGATGCTAAAACATCTATCCTCTTGTGAACTCACGGTTAAAACCTTTTGAAAAGGCAACAGCAACTGACTTTGAGCTCCACGAGCAGCCTTGCACTTCTGGCTTACATGGGATTTGAGAAACTCTTGGGTCCCTGTGTTGCCAGTGAGGAGAATGTCATGCTTCAAAATGTACCTTCAGGCTGATCAGATGTTTGAGATTATCCTTCATGAACCTATTTCCAAGGAGCGTAGACCTCAGTCGTGATACACACTGGTAACTCCTTGTGCTATATAGTTTGTAAATTGTCCTTTGAAAGACAAGTCACACATGCAGCTAGAGCTTTGGACTTCAATTGTAAGAATATCAGCAGGCAAAAGGAGATTGCTTCTGAAAGAAATGAAGAACATACTTCATCAATCACATTTTTCATCACATAGTCTTTTATTCTTCTTTCTATTTGCCAGGTACATTCATATATTTCAGGATCCCTGCACAGACCCTAGCAGCATGTGCAGTTTTACGCCTTACAGACTGAGTATGTAGATTCCCAAGACACCTCTGCTCCCCTTCTCACCCCTACTTAAACCAATCCATATGGAAAATATGGTCCTTGGGGTGCACGTTAGTTTATTGGCAGAGGGAACTGAGCCTCAGCTTGGAGGGCAATGCCAGCAGCTCCATCCACTTGGGTGCCCCACCTACCTCAGTAGTTATGCTATGGCCATCTCTTGCAAAAACAGGGCCATGGGCTATGTAGAGGGTTTCAGGGCTAAATTAGCACCTTGAAATAAGTCCCAAGGCACTTGTGTAATGTATCCTTCACATCATACCCTGAACTAAAATCCTGCTATGTGTTTAGGTGGTTAAGCAAAATGATTCCTCTATATTTAGAGCAAAATTATATCTGGCCCTAGAAAGGAGAGAGAAAGAAAAAGAAGGGGGAAAAAAAGAGCAAGGAATAACCATGATTTGATGGCCAACACTGTAATATGAAAGGCACAGCCAACAGCTCTGGCCAGCCAGAGAAGAGACGTGTGGGTGGCACAAGGTCAGGGTGCCTCTGTTGCCTGACACAGCAGATTACATGTCCAGCTCTCAACATGGTCCCTCTAGGTCCTTGAAAAAGTAACAGTACACTCCGCTGCCAACCACAAAATGAAAATCTATGATTTCCTCCCTCTGAAGGTGTTAAAAGATTGGTTTAAACAATTTTATAAAGGGTTTAGACTCTTGAAGCTCATAAGACTTTTAAATGGGAAATTAAGGGGCACTTTGAATATTTACAATTCTGTCAGGTAATTCTGAAAAACCTTTCTTTCCATTCACAAAGGCAACAAGTTAAGTATTTTTAAAACAAATAAATATAGACTTCTGATGTATTTGAATGTCACTGGAGTCATAAACTGTAAAGAAATTCAGGCAGCTGCCATCCAAGAAAACCCCACCAACAAACCCACCAACCCACGAAAAAAAAACTGAGATGAGGTTTCTAGGAGCATAAAGAGAAACAGGTACTGCATCTTCTCACACCCTCTGTCAGAGTGTTCACTGGTTTTGTTCTTCTTTGAAAAAGATTCTTGCAAAAGAAAATGGCTCAGGAGAGTGCAAAACCGGTATGGTGAAAAGACATCACTAAAAAACCAGAAAAACAAACTAAAAACCCCACAGAGTACTCAGAGATGGATGATTATCTAAAGTTCTTGTATCTACTACCTGTCCCTGAGTAGAATTTTTTTTCTTTTAAGCATCTGCAAGCTAAGAAAGAAACTTAAAAGTAATTAAGTATGTTGGTGCCTTTAATATGATTTGAGATCATTCTGGTTGCTAAAGCAACATAAGCTGAAATTAAAGCTTTCCCTTTTGCATTCCACTCTTTCTAATTTTTCTCCATGCAATGAAGTCATCATAATCATGTACCTTTGATCTTGCAGTCATCTGTGACACCAGATTAAGATACCACAAGTGAACAATTATGACTTCACAGAATGAAAGAAAAAATAAAATTAAGCTTCATGAAGCAGGGGTTTGTTTTAAACAAGAAAAAAAATTTAAAAGGTTGAAAAAAAGAAGAAGAAACAAGAAAAGAAAATCTTTCCGGTACTTACAAAATAGATGTACAAGCTGCATTGAAAGAAGATGGAATCATGACTTGAAAAATCATATTTAAAAGCTTCACTCTTTTGAAACTCTTCTCTTGACTGTTGGGGAGAGAAGCAAGTGTAAATATTTTAATCAACCAACTACACAACATTTGAACTAAATATAGAGTAACTGTACTTGAAGGCTTCTGTACTATTCTTGTCTTTGTTTCCCTTTTTTGCTTGTACAGGCTGTTCCACCACCAAACTTTGAGATGCCAGTTTCCATCCCAGTGTCCAACCACAACAGTTTGGTATACAGTAACCCAGTCAGCTCCCTGGGTAACCCCAACCTTTTGCCACTGGCTCATCCTTCTTTGCAAAGAAATAGCATGTCTCCTGGTGTGACACATCGGCCTCCGAGTGCAGGTAACACAGGTAGGCTCTTTTCAATCCCATCCCTTTAAATGCTCTTTTACTGGCTGCTTGTATTCCCTGGGTCCTTGTAAACTGCACTCTGAGAGATAAGCACTCTGTTTTCACCAGCCATAACAATTGGTCCAAAATTGCTGTGTTGAAAAATCAAAAGATGGGTCAAAGGGGTTTCTATTCCTAATTTAGAAAATTGGGGAGGGAAAAAAAATCCCAGTTCTAGAAAACACTGAATATTGACTAAGATTAAAGGAAATCAATAAAGGATAAAAGGGCACACAATATGCTGTTTCATAAAAAGGCAGCTTGTCTGCCTAATTCATGCAAGTGATACCAGAAAGCTTAAGGGGACAGGGAGAGAAATGAAGCCAATGCAAACAAACTGAAGCAAGTAAAATAGGACACTTATTACTTAAATCATCAGTCCAGAGGCTAAATGCAGAATGTAGTATTGTTTATGCATTCACAAGTTCCTTGATGGGTAAATGTTAGCTCAGTTCTGAACTTGAGTGCCTTGTATAGGAAGAGGCTCTGCTTTGGTCTGGTGATGATGAGGGTTCACCTCTGAACAGGATAAATGGGGATTAAGTTCATTCAATCTGTCTGGCTGAAACAAGATCAAGATCCTTAAGTACACCAGGTTCAAAGAACCATTTGAGGTCCCCAAGTGCAGAGAAGTTATAAAAGCCCTTGGAGTGGATGTCTGTGAAACGCTGAGAAAAGTAAAATAAAAAACTTTGTAGATATATGTTACACCTTCTGAGTCGCATGGTCATTCCAGGCTGTTCCTCCCAGTCCATTGTGGAAGCCTTCATTTTCAAATGAAGGTCTGCTATACATCAATTTCAAATATAATTTATTTTTCACGTTGGCCTCAGAAAGGTTGACCTCGCACAGGTAACATTAAACATTAGGCTTTTACAGCTGTGGCTCCAATCTGATGCTGTCTGAAGTCGGAGGAGAGCAGTGGTGGGTGGTGGGTACTGGGGCAGGCTGTTTGAACTTAGAGAAAATGTTTTGACTGTTTGCCTGTTGTAATTTGTCGTTCTCACTTCTACTATTTCATTTCAACCCCTTAGGTGGCCTGATGGGTGGGGACCTCACAACCGGTGCAGGCACCAGTGCAGGTAAAGAGAAAAGAATTTGTATTTATTTTTTCTGAGTGAACAAAGGGCTTCCTTCAAAGGCTGAGTCCTAAAATAGCTCCATATTGGAGGAGGGATATTAGGAAGTGATCAGCATCGGTTTATTTCCCCCAGCTGGGTGGTGGGGAGTTGATATTTGTGCTTCTTTCATGGGTAGGAAGAGGCTTGTTTTCAGCAATGTCAAAAATCTTGCACCTCAAGAAATTCCACAGAGAGAAATGCCTGGTTTACTTCACATTAGCCTTTCCTTAAATACTTTACATTTGCAGGTCCACTGCATAGCTCTGTTCAGGCAGATTTCCTACTGAGGCCAGTGTCACAAACCCTGACCCTTTTCAAGTCACAGGGATGGTTTGTTGTTGTTTTTCTTCCACCTACTTCAGTGGAACTGAGAGTTCATTTTGTGAATTTAAGCTTAAGTAAAGAATTCAGTATTGAATCACTCATTAAACTACAATCTATTGTGCGCAGTTTTCATTTCAGTCCCTTGCTCTAAGACCACAGGTAGTCAGCAAAATCTGTTAACATTTACTCAAATAATCAGTAATTAACTTAAGCTTAGTTTTATGTATTTGCTCAAGTGCTTCAGTACACAACAGGGAAAGGATTTTCAAAATACCCATGCACAGAGGAAGATTAGCCCCCTTTAGTCCTGCTCCCACAGAACTAATGAGAACTGTACTTGCTCGGGTCTGTGTTATCAAGGCGATGTTGTCAGAGTAGTCCCCTTTGCTCAGTGAACTCAGTGGTTTGTTAGCAATGTCAGCAATGTTGCATTATTACAAATACGGATTACAAAAGACAATGGCAAGATTACTGTTTCAGTTTGAGAAGTAAACACATATGTTCGAAGAAAATAAGCTGAGTGGTAAAACATGGAACACGTCCAATTTCCCTGGGTTAACTGCTCTCAAAGGACTCTATGGAAAAAAAAAATAGTTGGAAGATCCATTTTGTGCACTATGAAATCAAGGCTGATACAGATGCCAGTTCTGGCATTGTCTCACAAAATTAAAGAAATTCTGGATATAGTGATCTTCTCTTTCTTGGCTCTTCTCAGCCTGTGCTAGACCACCCCCCACTTTTATCTTCACACGTAGATGAGTCACAGATGTTTGTGTGATGCATTTGTAGTAAAATGGGAACTGCACAGCATTGTATCAGAAGAGGCACTTTGAACGCATGCTGAAGCTTTGAGGGGTCATTTTGTAATAATTTAGGAGCAGGGAAGGCAGACCACGGGAACTTAGCTATTAGTCTCCTTTGTTCTCACGAAAAGAAAGCATGGTAGAAAATTACAGTTTTGTTAATTACCTTTTGTTAGCCTGTGAAACACAGCCAAAGAGAGATTCATTCTGGCCATGCTGGCATTTCATCTCCTTTTAACCTCATGTGCAAAAGAAACTTCAGGAACGGCTGCAGAGGGTCTGGGATAGGAAGTTGATTGCCCTGTTAAGGAGCTCCCTCTCCTGGCTCGTTAAGAAATATCATTGCCTCCTTCCTGCTTTTCTTCCTTTAAAAAGACGATGAGAAGCAATTAGTAAAGGCAATGTTTTCTTTTAAAAGAAGCACACACTAGAATAAAAGTTCCCCTACACATGCAGTTGACTTAACAAACCTTTTGCTTACTGAAATGTGTGTATCAGTCATTATGACAGTTGAAAATTTGTGGAATTTTTTTTTCCCTTGGAAATGTATTTAAAGCATATGTAAGCATAGGAAGAGATCCCTGATTATTTACTCTCAAATTAAGAGTTTGTATTTCCTACACGTGGTGTTATGCATTAAGCTCTCAAGCAATATAGCTTTGGATCAGGCAATTGATTTGAGGGGCATGTATATGAGGGGCATTGCTAGGAATGCATCATAAATATTTAAACATATGAATAGCCTTTGTTCTTTATCTGGCAATAAGAGCTTTAAACACCATTAAAGAAGGGGTTTCTAAATCTCTTAAATGCAGAGCAGTAGGAAGAATTTGATACAGGGCTGAAGGAAGAGGAAAAGGTCACCATAAGGTTGAATCCTGTCTTAGTTGCATCATTCCACAATGCCACTCTTTTGGACAGTCCTCTTTCTTTAGGGTGCAGAAGAATAAACATCAAAAGTTCTCTTTGTTCATCATTTTTCACAACGAGACAGAGACCTCTGTGTTTTCTTCTGTTTGGCATCTTGGAATCTGGTAGCATGATCATGTGGTTTAATCTGTTGGGGTTCATATTTCTGGCCAAATTCCAACATCATGAATTTGCTTTTTTTTTGCGGTGTCCAAAAATAGCATATATTCAAAACAGCATACTCCAAAAAGAAGAGTCTAAAGAGTTTCATTTCTGCCATTAACACCAGGCCACAGTTCCTGCACTACTTTAACAAATTACATTACAACAAATTGCATTACAACTGCAATATTAGAAATGGAAAAAGGTTAGTTAAGCTTGTGTTTTGAGAAGTATGTTATTTTGTTGGTTTGGATTATTTCACGTAATAACCCTGAAACCATCCACAATTTACCTTGGGAGCCAACCCAAGACAGAAATAGAACTTTAAAAAAGCTGACTACTTCTTTATTATCCTGTACAACTAAATACCATCGGTGGTATTTTTAAGTTAAACCAAGGTTATCTCAGGTTTGTTAAAGTAAATTTGTTCTTAGCCAAGCACTGATTGAATAGTTTCTATCATGTGATAGTAGCAACTGCCAACAAAACTGAGTGAACTTCACATTTAGAATAGTTGCTAAATTATAAATGCAGCAATGTCTTTGGCACTGCTCTCTCAAACCAGAGGCTTCTGATTGAAAAAGAGACCTTCTGAAAGAACTTTTTGGCCCAAATTGGTACACTCTAAAACCATTCTAGCTTACCCCCCTAACAAATATGAAGTGACGTGTTACCTGTTTATGCAATAGCTTATATGAAGCTCTTTTAATTTTTAGGGAGCATAGTCTTTAATAAAACCGCTTAAGAGTAACTTGACCAGAAATAAACAACATCTATGAAGTTTTACTACTCTAAATTATCTGAACTCATGCTTTATTCAGGGGCTCAATATCTATGTTGAAAGCCTGATGAAAGATGAAATAATATTCCATCTGTACTTCAAGGTTTCTCTTTTCATACTAAGTTACATTTTCATGTGGAGTTACATTTTTCTTTTTTATGTGGTTTTCAGATTATGAGGTTTTGTATTTTATAATTGCATTTTCTCTTGAATGGAATAATCCCATCTAAATCAACAGAATTTCTTTATGTTTTGCACTACTATAAATAATAAAATCAAAGGAAAAATTCAATCTCAAATTTTAAATCCAGGATGAGTATCACACACACACAAAAATACTGGCTTTAATTGTTTATTCACTTTCTGTAACTCTTTTCACTGCTGCCACAATCTTGAGATTAATATTGAACTAAGAGAACATTTCATTCAGAAGTACTTGGAACTGCACAAATGCTGTCAGGGAGTCTGAGTGTTTGTTGTCCTTGAAACAAACATCCCCAAACCTGTTCTTTAAAATCATTAGAAACTGAGAAGATCTGTACTGCATTTTCAGAAATTCATCCCATGTCTTTTAATGACTGAATCTCATATTTGCCTATAAATCAGCAGCTATTCAGTCCTTCTGAAAATTAACCACAAGCCAACAGTAGTTGATTTCTCATCTTCTGAGGGCCCAGGTCCTGGATCCACCAGCCAATGACATAATTTGCCAGTGCTTTCATTCTCCTTTTTCTTGTTGATGTGGGTGACTATTTTATATAGTCTACTAGTATTTCAAGCTTCACAGGAATATATGGAATAGTGAGAGCAAGAGGGGTAATTCATAAACCCTCAGGGCAGAAGCAGTGTGGATTCTTTCTCAAAACAGTGATTTACTTAAAAAAGAGCAATCTGCCCAAATAAGCCTACAAGCAGTACAAAAAACAAGCAAGAGTTTCAAAGTTGCATCAGTGTCTTTGGAAACTATAAATATAAATAAGCAAACTAATATCAAAACAAACAAAATAAAAGAAGTTAAAAACCTGTAATGTTACATAAACATTCTCCACTGTGCCCTGAAATCAGTCTTGGCATAGTCAGGAGGAGGTAATTTGCAGACTGCAAGTGTGGAATACGTTAAATAAACAAGTAAGCTGAAGACAATGATTCCCAGTTGTAACAGATTCGTTCCAGCCACGTTCGTTCCCAGATGAACCACAGTATGTGGGCAACCTGTTAGGACTGTGTTAGCCAGGGAGGGCATAGTAAATCATTGCCCTTCCCTTATTACTCGATGAAACCAGTTGCCCACAGACCTCTGATCCAAAGATTGGGCAAGATGCAGTACAAATGTATAGTAAACAGTGGTTCCTGTCCAAGGAAGTTTACAGTCCAAAATAAAGAAGATGCAGTCATTGATAACAGAGTCTGTGATGCAACAGTGTGGAATCCAAACAATGTGAGTTCATAAATTGGCATGGAGTGGAATTAGAAATGAAAAGCATAATAGCTCTCCTCTTCTCTTTTTCCACTTATGTCATTGAGAGTATTCCTTTTCCAAGTTTTCCTCCAACTGAGAAGGTTATATACACTTTTTTTTACAGTGTTTTAAGGGTAGGAGATTTGTGATAGAGCAGTAATGACACTAGAACTTGTCTGACAGCTCTAATACATAGTATGAATTAAATAGTCTATCTATAAGTACCTGAATTTCATATCTGTGTATGCAGTCATCACACACCTTTCCAAAATTAAGTCCTACTAAGTGTAGTGGGTAGAGGCCAAAGGGTTGAGGTTTAACAAAGCCCAATGCTGGATCTTAAATTTGGGTCACACCAACCCCTGAAAGCTTAGGGCATAGTAGCTGGAAAACTATGTGAAAGGAGAAGACATCTGGGTGCTGCTTGACAGCCAGATGAACATGAACCAGCAGTGTCCTCAGGTGGCCAAGAAGACCAACAGCATCCTGGCCTTTATCAGGAATAGCATCACACTGGGAAATGATCATGCCTTTGTACTTGTCATCCATGAGGCTGCACCTCAAATACTGCATTCAGTTTTGGGTCCCTCACTACATGAAGGACAGCAAGGTTCTAGAGCATGTCCAGAGAAAGGCCTCGAAGCTGGTAAAGGGTCTGGAGAACAAGTCTGATGAGGAGCAGCAGAGGGAACTAGATTCTTCGGTCTGGAGAAAAGAAGGCTAAGAGGAGACCTCAATTTCTACAGGTCTGAAATTGTAGTGAGGTGGGGGTTGATCTCGTCTCCCAAGTAACAAGCAATAGGAAAGAGGAAATGGCATCAGGTTTCACTAGGGGATGTTTAGGTTGGACATTAGGAAAAATTTCTCCCTTAAAAGGGTTGTCAAGCCCAGGGAAAGTGGTGGAGTCACCAGCCCTGGAGGGACTAATAAAACATGTAAAAGTGGTGCTGAGGGACATGGTTTAGTGGTGACCTGGCAGTGCGGGGTTAGTGGTTGGATTTGATGATCTCAAAGGTCTCTTCTGACAGAAACAATTCCATGACTGTATTGTGCTATTTCTGCCCTGAGCCACTGATCTGTCGTACAGCTTACTTCCAACTTTGATAATAACTTTTAGAGATGTAAAAATTAAAAGGAAGAATACCTGAATGGGAGTCATGTGCAAAGGTTGGATGCATGCTTTTTCAGCTAGCTCATGTGACCTCTTGCTGATGAAGAGATCCATGTAAACTTCTTCTAGTAGACCTCAATGAAAATCTGTGAAAATTTGGCCTTTGCTAGATTTCCATCAGTTGTGTAAGTGTTGACTTAGTAATTTATTTAGTTATTCTCTGTCTCATCATCTCTCTAATCAACAGTGTCTCAATATTTGTATTTACAAAAAGACAGCTTGAAAGGATTGAAAGGGAGAAAGCCCTAAGTTCACATATAATGAACAATTAAGTGAGTCATACACACCATGGTTCTTTGTAAGCGGGATTTTAAAGACAGGCATGATTGACTTCTTTCTATTTATGACAAGCAGTTTCAAATGTTCCTCAAGAATAATCTGGATTCTTTAGATAATACTCCTTTCCTAGTGAAGTATGGGGGAATTTTATGCTTTATTTCAGTGCTTTAATTCACTGTTTTGTTGGTTGGCTGGGTTTTTTTGTCTATGCTTGTTCATTAAGACACCACCCTGCCTTCTGTTGCACACCGCAATACATATTCTTGTCTAAATTCAGAAAATGTAAGAAGGCATCACAAATTAGCAAACATCTGGACTCCATGCCTGTCCTGAGTCCTGGAAGAGATAGTTGATGTCTCCTGGATCTGGAATGCAGCAAAGTCTTTGCTCTGAGAAAGCTTTTAACCGCTTGAAGCTGGGACTGCAGCCACATGTGGAAGCTCCTGGAAGTATTAAGTTAATGTGACCTTTTAACTTTTAACATGATTCCCCAATTAAGATATTCAATCCATAAATGCCATTTGCTTTCCAAATTTCTTACAAGATGATTTTTCTGTTGGAACAGTATCCCAGAAATAAAAGCCAGAGCAGACATGGATGGGTTAGTCACTGATCCTTTCTTTGCACCTGCTTAACTTTCAAAACCAATTTAAGCCGTGTTTCCTACAGCAAAACACTTTCCTTTTCTCTGCATGTCTCTCCTAATAATATGGGTACATCAAGTATACATATCATTGGTGTTTAATAGATACAGTCCTGAAACTTTCTTGACATTGCATTTTAAATTATGCATTCTTCATTTTCCATAATAGTGCATTTAACAAAAATCAGAAATGAGATATATGCCTCTAAAAAAGAAAAGAAAGGAAAAAAAAGCAAGAAAGAAAAAGGCACATATTTCTACAATTTCTTTGGGGAAGCAAGAAAACACGTTTTCAAATAACATGTTCAGGTTACACTGGGAATCGCTTTCTCTTCTTGAAATATTCTTCACTTTTTTTAACAACAACAAAAAAAAATTCTGAAATTGTTAATTCATTTCAAGCACCCAAAAAAAAAGGAAAGAAAGAAAAAAAAAAAGAAAATTATTTGTCGTCATCATACAATTTCTTAAAAGCAGAGGCTTTGTCAAAGGCTCTTACTCAGAAAGTCAGGAAGAGAGAGGTCATCTATGCTTCACAGGCTCATCTCTTTCTTCAGAAAAGATGTTTTTCAGTAATATAGTTTTCTCTCTGACATAAGTGAGGTTTTTGTTCCTCGTGACTCTAGAAAAAAGAAGAAAAAATGCTCTTCATTTTTTTGCATATACAGGACTAGAATGGAGAAACTTTTCAGCCAGCATACAAAATGAAGGAAGATACATGCCCCAAATATGCATTATTTAATTGCTTTACTGGAGTAAGAATTAACTCATGAGAAGCTAGCTATGTCCTGAAAACATATTTTGGGAAGGGGATTATGTCAGATGAGTAAGGGCCGGATATGATGTCCAGAGAAGGGCCACGAGGATGATCAGAGGGCTGGAGCACCTCTCCTATGAGGACAGACTGAAAGAGTTGGGGCTGTTCAGTATGGAGAAAAGAAGGCTCTGAGGTGACCTTATTGTGGCCTTCCAGTATCAGAAGGGGGCCCACAAGAAGGCTGAGGAGGGACTTCTCAGGCTATCAGGGAGTGATAGGACTAGGGGGAATGGAATGAAGCTGGACGTGGGGAGATTCAGGCTGGATGTGAGGAGGAAGTTCTTCACCGTGAGAGTGGTGAAGCCCTGGAATGGGTTGTCCGGGGAGGTGGTTGAGGCCCCGTCCCTGGAGGTGTTTTAATACCAGGATGGATGAGGCTCTGGCCAGCCTGATCTAGTGTGAGGTGTCCCTGCCCATGGCGGGGATTTGGAACTAGATGATCCTTGTGGTCCCTTCCAACCCTGACTGATTCTATGATTCTATGATTCTATGATTTGTGCATCCTGTGTGTCTTAAGAGGTCAAGCCTGCACCAGGTGCTGCAAGATTTTCAGAAAAGCTGTTGTGCAAGCTAAATTTCAGATGAGCATCATCAAAAAGACCACTCGAGTTTTAATGTTGACCTCTCCTACTAGAGAAAGCTTTAGCATGGAAGATGACTGCATTCCTAGCACACACCATGGACTGACCCTAGTGAATGTGAGCAGCGAGTGAGGAGGGAGCACTACACAAGGTCAGGGACGTCGCACCATGCCTGCTCCTCATGGTAGCAGCTACAAGGACAGGGGCAGGGACAGGATGGTGGCATTTTTTTCCCGTGGTAGAACAATTTTAAATTACTTTCTGAGCTCTGACATTCTGTTTGAACTTCAAAAACTTATAGCTTTCAGGAATATAGTCCTAATGTTCACTGTGCAGCACCCATGTGTTTGAAATACAGATGTGTCACAATTATTATGCTCAAAACTGAAGACCATTTGCTTAGGGGATTACTCTTGATGATTACAATTTAGTTGCTGTGCTGATTATGTGAAGTGTCAAACCAAACATGGTAACTTGAAATATATGGGTTCTGAGGTGAGAATAGCTATTGATAAATAACCCTGTCAGGGGAAAAAAAATACAAAAAGTGTTCTGGAAGTGGAAATAAATGAATATCACAATCAGAAGTTAGGATTTAAGAAAGATAGTGTTTCTGCATTAAAGCTGTATGTTCTGAGATTCCTGAAATTACCAGAGCAATTATTAAAAATGCTATTATCAGGACAATATAAGAATATAACCAATATTAGACAATGGTAACTCTGCTGTACAATTAAAAACCCATAAAAAAGGCCTAGACTTAAATATTCTATTACTCTGTTGATGTGCTGAGCTAAAAAGAGAGGAATAAGGCTGATCATCCTGGAAGAAGGAAGAGTGCTCCCGCTTCTGGCAGTGTATAATTTGTGACAGACCCACACTGTGACATACCCCAGTTTCACAGGGTGTCCAGAGATGTACTGCGATGTCTGCCTGCAGCTTGGGAAGCCTAATTGCAGTAAGAAAGGTTTTTTCACAGTTTTTTTTCTCACAGTTCCTTATGAAGGTAACCTTATGAAGTTAGGTGCTACCTTTACATTTATTTTGTTAAGATGTGAACTCCTAGACTAAAGTGGGAGAATACTTAATGCAAAAAATACTTTAGAAACATTTACATACAGATCTTATTATAGCAACAAAACCACAGTGCTGGTGATCAGGTTAGTTTGCCATGTACTTAGTTACACACTTGACTCAGCAGTAAAGTATTTGCATGAAGTGTAATGGTCTGTGATACATAGGTCAGGTTTCTGTTCTCATGGCCTTTCATTTTACATCTAAATAAACTCATCTATTTCTCCACTTGGCTGAAAAAACATCTCATATTTCTAGCCTCCAGGATCCATGGCATGTCGTTAGATTTCCAGAAATGTGTTTTGCAGTGTGGTCCATGTTGCTAAGTGGCCAAAGAGCTGCATCTTTACTTTCAGCTTCTGCCTGAGAAACATCATCTCTGCCTTAAAGGAAGTCTGAGTCCAGCTGCTACAGTGCAGCACACTTGTCTTTTTTCAGCAATAGTTGTGTGCACCTGCAAACAGTCCACAAATGGTAGATTGTAAGGATGTTCCAAATTTTATATGGCAGTAGCCCAAGCAATAGAAATCAGTTCGACTGCATCATCCATGTAAACTGTTCATTAAGGTCGATGGCCATATTCAGTATGATGATTTGAAGAGTTGAATTTCAATTCTTTCATTATGAGGAGCATGCCATCAGGACACCTTGAAGCCAGGGGGCAATCAGGGGTTCCTGATGGTTGCAGGGCAGGGTTTCACATCCAGAACCCATCCCACTGCCCCAGACAGGGATCAGACCCTAAAAGGGGCAGCTGGGGCAGAACCAGACCCAAACAAAAATCTGCCTTCATGCAGATGAGGATGGGCCAGGATGCCAGCCCATGTGTGGGAGTCTGGATCAGGACTGTTAATGAATCCGAAAATGAGATTTAGCAGTAAGGCCCGTACTGCCTCAGTATGTAGAATCTGAGCCTAAGTACTTGAACCTGCCCAAGAACACAGCAAAACTGAAATACATGAGCCACACAACAGAGAAGTCACTTTCTTCATGATATACCCAAAACCATGAACACAGTTTTCCTTGGGAAATTTGATGAGACTGTTTGCCTCTGTTACAGTGGAAGCAGTGGGGATTTGCCTGGTTTCCCAAATGAGTTTTCACTAGCACCCAGAATCACAAAATGAGATACACAGTGAAACCTTTAGCTTTGTGCAGTCCCGGTGCAGGTAGCTCTCCATGTGCACCTAAACTGCCTGAAGTAATAGCAGTAGTATTCTGATTCACAAATCCTACTTTTATTTCCATCACAGGACAACTGTAGTGCTATTAAAGCCCTTTTATCTCCTTTAGACTTAAAAAAGCAAGAATTTTCCATTAAGTGTTACGCACTCTGCATATCAAGAATAAGTGATTTAGGGATGTGGATATCAGCTTAGTTCTAAATTGTTGGAGTCTCCACATTTTTATTTGCATCATACCTGAATGTTTGGTTTCTTAAACTGTAACAAAATTGAGGTAGTTTGCTTCTCAGTTTCTTCCTGTTCTTCCAAGTATCTATGTGTTCATGTCTCTTTAATCTTACTTCAGTCCAAAAAGCAGCTGATGTTTCACATCTGTCCGAGTTGACTCCCAGTGATGCAGTAAAGAAGGTCCATCAGTGTAGCATTGTGAGAATAGGGAAATCCTTTAACATAAGATTTTTCATTTTTTTCTGTGGGAGCATATCTGCAGATTGGTTTCATTTTACCATTGCAGTTAGTAGAAGTCATGTGTTGTGAAATGACTAGCATGCATCATGTGAGTAAGAATTCTCAGTTATCTCTTTTGAAAATGATGCTTAGGTGAACATCTGCCAGTACAGCTTCCTGGCATTAGTGCTTTATTGTGGGTAGCTGTTTTGTCTGGGTGGTAAACCATAGCCTGTCCAACAGTACATATGCACTAACAAAACCAAATTTATACATAAGGTATAAGAGAGAAAAGGGATTCCTTTGTTGTCTTTCAGTTAGTACTATGGAAAATTAGCATTCCTACAGAATATCAGAAAATGAACTGAGCAGACTGCAAAACTGGGTGTAAATTTAACAAAAGGTCTCTTAGTGTATTGGTTATTTCATATGTACATGTATTTTGAAGTGTAGGTAAATTACAGCATGGTTATCTCTAATGTCTTTACAGATGCATTTTGCCTTCAGCATTCTTTCTGAGAGATTTGGTGGTCAGTCATGTCATATATATGGGAAGTATATTTGACATAACCCAGTAAGAAGCAGGAGTCCTTCATGAAATAGAATGTACATATTCTTCTTGGAAGAAATATGATAATTTCAACAAGAGCATACACTTGTTGGAAACTTGAAATGATCATTAATATTTATTGAAACTCCTTTGAGAATGTGAAAGCTCTTTTCCTTTTAAAATTAATGGGAGGTAGACATCACAGGTTCCTAAAGATCTTGTAAATTCTTAACCCATATGGTCAGTGAAAAGCATCAGAGTAAATGAAAGAGAGGTCAAAGGAAGGACATATAAAGTGTGTGTCTTGTTCTTCATTCTTCTAGGACTACCTTAGAAACATTTTCATTCAGTGTGGTTTTGAAGTCACAGATTTAAAGGAAATAAGTTGGTACATTAAAGCTTCAAAACTTCAAGCAAGCAAAGTACAAAAATTTTCCAGCTTTCTGAGACTTAAGAACTTTGAATAGTGACAAAGCTGGTTCAAGAAAACTGAGTGATAAAGACAGAAATTATTCCCTCCTCATCTGTGATACCTTAACCCGTAGAGAATTCCTGGCTTAAATGTTCAGTACTGACGTATTGCCGTAACTGTAAGAATATTAGTAATTGCTGCCACTTCGCAACTACTGTAACACCAATGACCAAAACTGATATAAGGTAGATGTGGTACTCATGGAGGATAAAAGAAGAGAAGTAAACTTTGATCTCCCTCCTGCTCTGAACAAATTTTCAGGTTACTATTACCCTTAAATTCTTAAAACATGAAAGTGACCATTTAAGACGGTAGTACATGAATTTGTATCATTGCTCAAATCACAATTTTCCATGAGTAAGCTTTATATATATCATTGTATCATAGTATCGGTCAGGGTTGGAAGGGACCACAAGGATCATCTAGTTCCAACCCCCCTGCCATGGGCAGGGACAACCTGCACTAGATCAGGCTGGCCAAAGCCTCATCCAGCCTGGGCTTAAACACCTCCAGGGACAGGGCCTCAACCACCTCCCTGGACAGCCCATTCCAGGGCTTCCAGGGATATATAGATAGATAGATAGATATAGATATAGATATATTTTTTTTTTACTGACTACTGGTACACGAAAATAACTTTTCTGACTGTTTTTAAGAAGTGATATTGCAGGGATTAATTGTGCAGTCAGTGCTTGGACAAAATTTCTTCTAAAGTCAATGCACTTCTGCCTAAATGCAGAATGTGGGAACATGCCCAAGAAGAGCAATCCATGCTCAGAAAGCATTTGCCTTTATATTCTGCCATTAGCCCAAATACAAAGTCTGGCACTGCATTTCAACAGCACGTGCTGCTCCACTAGCTCTGTATAGAAACAAGATCTTTCCTGTGTGAAATGATTTTATCAAGCTGCGCCAGGGGAAGTTTAGGCTCAAGGTGAGGAGAAAGTTCTTCACCAAGAGAGTCATTTGCCATTGGAATGGGCTGCCCGGGGAGGTGATGGAGTCACCATCCCTGGAGGTGTTCAAGAGGGGATTGGATGTGGCACTTGATGCCATGGTCTAGTCATGGGGTCTGTGGTGACAGGTTGGACTCAATGATCTCCGAAGTGTCTTCCAACCTCAGTCGAGGTCTCTTCCAACCTCAGTGATACTGTGATACTGTGATACTTTTGAGTCAGGATAACAAACAGCACGAGGTAAAAATACTTTTCTCTGAAAATTTTTGAATGGAGAATGCTGCAAATTTACAAATTCTGACATACACCACTTAAAACTTGTGCATCTACTGCTTTTATTTTCAATGTACATTACGACTTATATCCATAACATTTAAAAATGTTCTATTCCACCAAAAAAAAAAAAAAGGAAAAAAAAAAAAGGCTTTTAAGTAAATAAAAATGTAAAGCCAACTCGCTCTAAAATCCATCTGTTTTTCATTTTCTTATAATCTATAATCAGGAAATCCATTCATACATGACATGCAATTTTTGCGCTTTCAAGTGGATAGCGGAATGCGATGTTCTGCATACAGTCACATCTAAATTGATAATTGTCCAGGCAGAGCGTAATTTTAAAGTATAGGATGAAGGAAGGTTTAATTTGTATATTAGAAGTCTTATACTTCTTTTTTTTTTAACTTTTTTTTTTTGCCTATGAATGTAAATGAGGCCATTCTCTTTGGTGGATTTATCTGAAGGTGGGACAGCTGCCTCAGAGCAGGCCACAGCTTTCTGAGTAAAGAGGATACGGTTTAAAGAGCTGGTTTAAATGCAGACTCTTTTTAACTGCAAACCACATGCATGCATTCATCATTGATTTTCAAATGATGGGTTTCTGTGTCATTGGTTTAGGGTCCACAGCCTTATATTCCTAAATCCACACTATACCAAAAGAATAACAATTTGGTGGCTGGAAAGAGGAATGGTTATTATATGGCTCCAAAATGCTAGCTGGCATAATATGCCATGAACAGCAGAAATCTACTGGTAAAGAGAAGATTGCAGGAGTTCTTAAAAATAATATGATGTTCTAAAAATATAAATGTAAGGAAATGTTATCACTATTCAAAATATTCTACATCAGGAGGTAAATAATATCAATGCCAGTTTCTGAAAAGTAAAGTTTTAGACAGATGCATTCTTCCTCTTGATTTTTAACGATTACATTAAGTCAATCTTATGTAGAAAATAGTTCTTTCTGGTAAGGGTTTCTATTCTCAGAAAATCCCAAATATAAAAGCAAAAATAGATTGCAGTGCACACTCTTCAGTTAAATATCTTAAGCTGAATATTGTAAAACTAAAAAAGCCATGCTGCTTCTTCAAGCAGCTTCATTTTCACTCTCTGAACAAACACTTGTCATACAACAGATTTCACCAGGCAGTTTCACTTCCTCTTGGTAGAATAGCTCCGGCCCGAAAACAGCACCAGAGAAACTCAACTTATGCTTCAGTTTCTTCCCCACATCATTAGGTTTTCAGTATTCAGTTTGTAAAAGACCAGTTTTTAAAAGGCTCTGTAGCTTCTAGAAGAAAATATTGTTGTAAATTCAAAACGCCTTGCCTCATTTTGTCGCCTCTAGTAACACATAGCATTAATTAGAGCATGACATGAAGCAAATCCACGTTGAGAGCAATTGTTCCTTTAAAATAAAAGCTACTGACACAAAATGGAAAATTCTTGACAGTGTTTCGGCTATTTTAGCTTGATAAGTGTAAAGCACCTTTTTTTTTTTTTCATTGACTCATTTTCTCTCACTAACTGTAAGATATTGTTAAGGAAATAAATAACAAGATTAGCTACAAAAATAAATACAAAATCTCTGATGTGATCTGATTTCAACTTAATTCCTTTTTGCAATGTCTTGGGAAATCAAGATAATAAAACATGCATGAGAATAAATAAGTCAGGGCAGGCCAGTGATGAAATGGACCTCACCAATTTTGAGTATCACTCTGTGCTACTTCTCCTGTTTTGGAAGCCTCATATTCACAGCTCAGAATCTTTCAGAGCCTGAAGTGGTGTTTTTGTAATTTAACAGCTTTGACAGATTTTTTTTTCCCCATGGATTTGCTGATCTGATAAATACAATTAGCTGATATGCTTGCGGATTAAAAACATGATTTAATGTTAGTCATGCTTGGACACATTTTATTATCCTAACAAGCTGTACTGTCATTTTTATGCCCACCTCACAGACTTTATCAAATTTAGTTCCATAATCCATTTATGTTCTTTTAGCTTGTAAACCCCCTTTCACATGGCAGGGGGGAAATTTGAGGGTCCAGGGCTTTAAACTCTCAGAGTTATGCCACGTTCACTAGCTTATCTTCCCACGCTGTTTCTAGGTTGTGTGTCACGGCTCTCAAGCTTTGAACAAAAGATGAGCACAGAACAGAAAGGCTCCCCTAGCACTTGTTTTCTTGTTACTTACCTGTGAAAGTTTTCTCTTTCTGTGCCAGTTTTCATGCTATTTCCTCTGTATGACTGGGCAGTTTCTCTCTCCCTTGAGTCTTGAAAGAGTATCAAGGCTACACTTAAAAAGTCACCTTTTTACCTAGACTTTATGCAGATAAGAGGTGAAATTAGGCAGATGAAATAGGAAGGTCTCATTTTCAGTGTAATAGTAGGTCAGTAACCTTACAGATACGCAGCTGTCAGTACTACATGGTGAGAGAAGGAAACCCTTTTCTGAAAAAGGCAATTGAAGCATTTTCCTGACAGAGTTGTTCCTGGGACCTGCAGAAAGCAGCAGAGAGATGAAGATGAAAGATACAGTTTTATTTCCCAAATAAGGTTATGCTCTTGCCTCTATTGACTTTAGTGTTGACAGAATCAGGTCCAAAAAGTGTGGTGAATCAGAGCCAAAAAACATTTAAGAATCTTCCTAGTTCTCCCCCTGCCTTTTCTGGAAATTATAGCCTTGCAATACTCATGCTTTGTTTAAAAACAAAACAAAATCATGACCTGGAAAGGGCTGAGTCAGGCAGGGCAGAATCCTCCATAGTTGTCAAGAAAACACAGCATAGCTTTGACATTTTTTTCATCCGTAAGATTTTCTGAGTTGTAAGGCAACATTAGATCTTGGCTGCTTTGAGCACACACTATATATATTTTGATATATACTATAATGCTGTAAATATAGTTGTGTAATCAAGTTAATTTCAGCACTTCACTGAGATGTCACCTGACTTGAGACAAAGAATTTTAAGACCAGTTGGCATCTGTTGTGTTTTCCTATAAATATACATTGCATGACACAGGTATTTACATTGACTTTTTCTGTCCTTTTTAGTGCTCGGTCTTAAGAAATACATTGGAGATTCGTTTTGGTTTGTTTCGCTTTTTTCCATTCTTTCTTTTTACCTAAACAGGTAATGGATATGGCAACCCCCGCAACTCACCAGGTCTGCTGGTCTCACCTGGCAATTTGAACAAGAATATGCAAGCAAAATCTCCGCCTCCAATGAATTTGGGAATGAACAACCGTAAACCAGATCTCCGTGTGCTGATTCCACCCGGCAGCAAGAACACAATGCCATCAGTGGTAATGCATTTTCAAAGATGTTTTTTTTTGGTTTGGTTGGTTGTTTTTTTCTTTCTTTTCCAATCTCCTTCAGATAAGACATATTTAGGAATTTCAAGGCCTACTCGAGCAAGTAAAATCAGCACAATAACATTGCAGACTCCTGTTTGTTTGGTCTAATCTTAAGGCTTAACATCAAGCTGAGGATGTAGGCAGAGCCTGTTCGATTGCTTTTATGGAATCTTATTTACTTCCTCCCCTTTTTCTATTGAGTTGCAAAATAGGAACTGTGTCCTGCACAGACTAAACTTCTGCAGTCTCTTTCCTAGTAGATGGAAGAGCCTTTCCTGGATTTGTTGTCAAGGTTGAATTTAACCCTGAGTGTTCCTAACTTTGTTTTTTTCTTAAATATTTAGCCACACAGACTCACAGCAGATGGCAGTTTAACTACAAATAAATTAATTTGAACTCTGTCACTCTGAACTGCAAAGGCCAAATAGGACATAGTAAGTGGATAGAGGAGGATAAAAAGGAGTATGAAACTGCTGTATGTCCTGCCAAGATTAACAAAATTTAGGCAGGCTGTTATGCTAGAAAGTTGAATCATTAAGGTGTTGTATGCATATCTTGTCCACTTCCAAAAGTCAGCTAGTGGCTGCAAGTAAATCTCATGCTTGATTCAACATCAAAAGTGAGCTTAATTTTAAAAAATATCTTGATGGCAAATTTAAGTGACACTATCAACACATTTTTCCATTATATAACAAACACTATTAAAACAACTTCCAGTTTGACTACTTCAGCATGACACATAATAAATTAACTTTGAACATCAAATTCAAGCTCCATCCTTACCCCACACCCCCCCATAAATGTGATGCTGCCCTCTTGGAGGTTAAGTAACAAACAGTCTCCTGCAGGGCAATGCTCAAAGTCGACCAAAGCAGTGACAAGCTGTCTGCATCAAACGATTTATCCCAAATCCTTAAATCTAATACTTGCCTAGGAATTCTGTGAATGGTCACTTCTCCTAAAACCAGGTATAGCAACACAGTCTGCAGCCACTGGGGCTGTGAAAGAAGTAATAAATTCTTAAAGAAAGTCTTGTGCTGTAAAATGGATAGATTGTACTCACAATGGAGGCAAACATCCCATTAGAAGGGCAAAGGAGAGATCTATGTAGTGTTATTTTGCCAAACTATGCTCAGAAGGTGTCCAGTTTGTTGCCCCTATCAGGCAAGGCTATTTCCTAGGCTAGAAATCTGCATCCTGGTAAATATTTATATTCACTAATTTTTAATGCTCCTTTCCTATGCACTCAGTCTGAGGATGTTGATCTGCTTCTGGTAAGTGGTCGTGATGTTCATCTTAATAACAAGGAAAAGAAAATCAGTTATTTTGTGTGGAGTGTTGGTTGAAATAAAATGGAAAAACTTTGCCATAACTATTATGTGAACAGAAAGATCATCAAAATCTATATCAAAATATAGCTAATATATACGGAAGGCCACATTTCAGATTACACATGCTAGAATAAAATTTCCTTGCTGCTGGTGCAACTTGATGCTGTTGAAGACAGTGCAACTTTATGACATTGTTTTGGTGGGTCTCTGGGCATTTTATCCCGCCTGGATTAGAGTTCTGTAGTGCAATTTTTTTCCAGAGCAACATCTAGTGCCCCGGTGTTAAAAGATAAGCGTCTAACTGCTGTGCTACCGAACTCTCAAGTTTGGTTGATGCACAAAAACGAAGTAGTCAGAGCACCATCTGCTGGTAAAGAGTCCAGTGTTCAGCCGTCTCCAAACGCCCGTCACTTTAAAAGCATAAAATCCAGTACGGCTGGGTCTGGGATTTTTCTTTCCCCGTGTTTGTTTGTTTGTTTGTTTTTTTCGTTGCTGTGGAGTTTGGTTTTGTTTGTTTCTTTGTTTGTTTGGAGGTTTTTTTGGGTTTGGATTTTTTGTTTGGGTTTTTGTTTTGTTTTGTTTTGTTTTTTTTGTCCAAGAGAAAAAGGAAACACTGGGAACATAGTTTACATATTTCATTAGTTTTTCACATGATCTGTTCTTCTGCCCACAATAAAAGCAATCTTACTTGGTACTAGTTCAGTTACCTAGGAGATACTGATGTAATGGGTTACTATGGTGACAGCTGGTCTCTTGAAGGCTTGTAAATGATAAGGTTGGCAGAGTTCATAAAAGCCACATGTTAAATGATTAATTTCTAGAAATTTGTATCAGCCCATATTTCTCATGCACAAAACACACCCAGAAAGCTAATACACTCCGATGACTTAAAATTGCATCAATAATATGTTTATTTTACTTACTTTAAAAGAATCAGAGGATAAATAACTCCCAGTCTGCTCAGTCATTGGCTACTCCAGTGGTTTCCGTAGCAACTCCTACTCTACCAGGGCAAGGGATGGGAGGATACCCATCAGCCATCTCAACAACATATGGTACTGGTGAGTATGGGTGCAAGATGTAAAAGCTGGGGGAGGGAGCAAGATGCTGACAAATGTCTATCTCAGTATTAATGAATTAGGTGAAGCTGAATTAGGAGAAACTGAAAAATTCATAGCTGCTATAATTTTGTACTGCCTTTACTTACTCTGTCTCCTGTCATTAACTTGAGACATATCTACTAAAAAAGTTAGTGCTTTTGTTTAAATGGAAACCTGCTTTGATAGCTTTCTTCCACTGCCTTTAATATCATATGTAATTTAAAAGACACTTCTTAATCCTTTTAATACCACAGGTAATTTCATGCAGTTCAGTGTACCTTCCCAAAATCATAAGGGTAGTGGGAGCAAGCAGCTTCAAATGAGAGTCCAATGACTTTTGTGGGTTATCAGAGTTTCCTAGGAGAGACTAGAAAAGAAGCCTCAAGAAGCCTCCACTTTCTATTGCACATTGCTGCTGTACCGAGCATGCTGCTGTACAGATCTGATGCTGTTAGAGAAACTCTGACTGTTCATACACAAGCTGCTTGTTGGTTTCTTCAAGGAAGGATATAATCAAAATATCATTATGTTTTTCAAGTCTTTGTGAGAAGACATCTGTAGTTATGGTGGATATACAGGCTAAGAATACTTCGTATCATCCAGATCCAGGAAAGCCCTACCAAATTACATAATAATTATTAGAGCATTATTTGCTCCCAAGTAAATGAGTGGAGGGAAGAGGGAAGTCTACTTTTTCTGCTGCAACATAATGTGATTGATGTAATTAAAATTAAAAGGCTTATAAAGTGAAGTGAAAATTGCAATGCTAGTTTTTGTTTAATTGCTTCCTCTTTAACTCCTTTTTAATTATTGTCTTTCTGTCTTCAAATCTAGAATATTCTCTGAGTAGTGCAGATATATCATCTCTCTCTGGGTTTAATACAGCCAGTGCTCTTCATCTTGGCTCTGTGACTGGCTGGCAACAGCAACACCTACATAACATGCCACCATCTGCCCTCAGCCAATTGGGGTAAGCAGTGTTTTCTTCATTTTACTGTTCTACAGTGACTTCAGCCTACCCATTAATCCTGAACATGAAATATATCAGCACAAATTTACTATGTGTAAGAGTTCCATTTCCCAGAGCTGGAGCTTCATACTTCGCAAATACTTTGCTAGGTAGCTACAATGAAGTCTTCTCTGTCCATGACCTTTTCTCAGTAGTGTAGTAAAGGCTACTACTGTCCATGCATCCCTCTTTATTCATTCAAATAGCATTTTGTTTCACTTCCAAAGACCCAACTAAACACTGACATTGTGCTGTTTCTGTGTTTTGCCATTTATGCTTTTTATTTCTAGTTACTGTAGCACAAACAAACATTTGCAGTAAACTTGACAATTTTCTAAGCATTTTTCATCAAGTGACATGATGATTTGACCTCAGATTAAGCCTTAACCTTGTACAATAGTCACAGACTCCCTTCTGCTCAGCTCTGACATTCCAGTTTCGTTTCTTTGAGAATGTTTTCTGAAAGCAAACAACATAATTAGTGCTAAGAAGTCTTTAAGAGCACAAAACTCATTATGATTTGACTTTTTTGAGGGGGAGAGGTATCCATGCCCTCTAGTGGCTAATTTCAAGACTTTTATTCAAAATCGCTGCTAAATCACTTTAAAAGTGAGACAATTCACACAGGGAGGTTACTTAACACATTCTCAAAAAAGCAATGTTTTGGCTCATTGAAGTTAACTTTAAGAGTATGATTACCTGCGTGGTATCTGTAATTTCTACTGAATAAGACCATAGACATCCACCAGCATGCCACAAGTAGCTCAAGGTGTGCTTAGACATGTTTGATCTTTAAAAGTTTTCATTATGAAAACAGAAGATGAAAACAGCTGGAGTGTATTAATGAGGTGAAATTTAATTCCCTCTGAAAAGTAACCTGCTTTTTATTTTTTAATTATTTTTTTTTCCTCATAAAGAGGTGTTGCACATGTGCACTAATTTTGGTAGGGTTTCGTATACAATGATTTAACACTACTGATGTGGCTTAACCTTCAAAATCTTAATTTAACTGACCACATTTTGTAACTTACTGTAATTTCCTTAACATGCAAATGTGGTCTGGATTTTTAAAGGACAAGTGTTTCACAGAACATAGAAAAGAATTCCTAATTTCTATAGAGATAAGCATATGTAGATAATAACTACATAAAAACATACAGCTTAAATAGTTGCTGTACTAGAGAAAAAAAAGAAGTCTTAAAACCTTTCTCTTATGATTCTTTAATTTTCTTTTTGACTTTGCAGTTTCTGGGGCAACATTCAGGCTAACTGTAAACTAAAGACATAAAGCCTGCAATAAATTGAAACTCACACATTAGATATCAATGTATAAGCTTACAATGAGATGATTGTTTTCAGTGGTGAACCAAAGAATGCAATAAGCCTATTTGATTAACAAAAAAACAAACAAAGCAAAAAAGGTAAAAATTACATCCTAAACTAACTACCTACCTTTTCAGATATGTCACACGTCATCGTCTGCTTCTAATTTCTATCACAGAATGTCAAAGTGTAATGGCTGTGGCTTGTGGAACACATTCTGAGTTGCTACTTTTATTATTATTCTTTCAGTAATTTGTAAATTAATTCAGCTATGAAAGCTGCTTCACTGACAGGTCTGGAGAAGTCTTCCATCTCTGCAGAAAATCACAAGCATTTCTTTGTTTTATTTTAGTCACTGAGTGCTACATGAGAAAACACCTGTGATAGCTTTCTGGGTTATTTAGAAAATTTCAGATCATACAGAACATATTCAGACCCCCTCAACCTGAGATAGAATTTTTGCAGGGAAGATTAAAACAGTCACACAAAAAATGCAGTTAACTCCAGGTATTTGAGAAAATATACATAGAAAGGGCTTGACAACCCAAATCCCCACACTGAGTGGGGTCATATACTGGAAAGATTTGGCAGTTGTGAGGTGTTTGCTGATAAGACCTGTGAGAAATCAGAGTTAGTGGAAAAGACATCCTAGTTCTCCAGCAGGTTCTGGTTTTACACCAGCTCTTCTTCCTTGATGCATGGCAGAAGAATATGGTTAGTGATAGGAGAGGATATGGTTAGACATATTAGCCTGCTCCAGATAAGTCCCCAACAATTTCAACATCTTTAAGATAATTGGAGAAGATCTCTACAACCCAACTCTTAACACTTCATATTAACTATGCAATTAGCAGCCACCCCAGTGCCAATGGGCTTGAGGGCAAATAACTGAGAACAGGGGAGAGGTTCACTCTCCCTGTCTGCTCAGCTTTTGGCCTTTTGCCGAGCCTGGAGAAGAGAATAATAGTGTAGAGACTGTTCAAGCGTGACTGAGGCAATTAAACCACACTTTTCAACTTTTGGGGTTAAAAAACAAAATAATGTTTTAATGGTCTTTTAACTAGTTCTACATCTGGAAAAAAAAATACACACAAATCCTACTGAAAATCAGTATCTTCCAAAACTAGGGGAGAAAGTTACTTCTTGTTTAACACAGACTAAGAGTCCACCAGAAGTTAACTGCTACTAACCAGAATGGAAGTCCATTCCAAGCTTTCAGATAAATTACCTAAATCTTTTAGTCCAGTATATGGGAAGTGTTCTTTCATCTATATATCCCTCAGAGAGAATCTTTTTTCTCTTAAGTGTCATCCCCAGGTGAAATGTAAATGCAAACACAGAAACAGTATTTTATCTAAAGAATCTTCAGATAATTGTTCATATGGAAGAAGTGTCCTCAAACATCTGCCCATTTGAACAAAAAGGTGTCCAAATTCATGCATACTGTTGACTTGTTCAATGGCTCTTGCATAGCATATTTATTACTTAGCAAAAATTGACTTCAGTTAGTAGCCATAGATAAATATGGACAAATATTCTCCATTGAACCATTTTAACTGAAAAATTTAAATGCAGTGACATTGTACTTGGAGAATTTGTATCAGTTCTGCCAACTTCATTGTTTTCAGTAACAGCCTTATATATTTAGGAGGATGGAGCCTTTTTTTTTTTCTTTCCTTATGCCACCATTGTAAATAAGATATTCAAGTGATTCAGTTTCATGGTGTTCCTCCTTTAGAAATTTGTGTTTTAAATGTAGGCTTTTTAATGTGTGAGAGCTAATAAAAATATCTTGTCAGGGAAACTTATTCTGCTTTAACACTGACCAAAAAATACATTGAAAGAAAGAAAGAGAGAAAGAAAGAGAGAAAGAGAGAGAGAAAGAGAGAGAGAAAGAGAGAGAGAAAGAAGAAAGAAAGAAGAAAGAAAGAAAGAAAGAAAGAAAGAAAGAAAGAAAGAAAGAAAGAAAGAAAGAAAGAAAGAAAAGAAAGAAAAAGAGAGAAAGAAGGAAAGAAAGAAAGAAGGAAAGAAAGAAACAGCACCACAACTTTGTTTTTATCTAAAATTAAAGACAGGGGGAAGAAGGCTGCATTGCCAGCAAGTCAAAATTATCCTCTTTTCTCCTAGTCACAGACTAGTACATAATTTAAGTTATGTAACTAAATCTTGCAGTGAATTTGCAATGGTTCCTTATATATCCTCTTATAGGGAAAATTATACTATGTGAGCAAGTAAACTAATTTAGAGAAGCAAGTGTGGGCATAAAAGAAAAGATATGTGAGGCTCGTTCTTCCTTCAGCAGACCACTCTCTCCCTCTGTAAGAACCTATCTGGTGTCGGCTCATGTCCTCACTTGCCACCTGCTCGGACCTGATTTCTATCTGTTCATGCTGAATTTACACAACAGCTGGAAATCTGAATAGGTGGAGACATACAGAACTGTCTCACTGTCATCAGAAGAGACCAAACCCACTTTGCAAACTCATTGCATCCTGACTTGCTTCTCGACTCTACAGGGCTGAGCTGTGTAGTAGAACCCAGATAGGAAGCAGCATTTCTCCCATGTGGCTGCTGTATACTAAATAAATAGCACATTTTCACCATACTGGTTTCAGTAGAAACTGCTGTGCAAAACTAAAGCATTAATTTTCTTCATTGTCCCCATAAAATGAAATTATTTCATACAACTTATGGGAAAAGGTGATTACATCAACATGAATGGACTGCACTGCACTTATTGTGTGCTTTTAGTTGTACACAATCTTTGGAGACATCTGCTTCTTTTTCTTTGTGGATTTTCCATTTTCAAAACATGTTTCTTTCCTAGTGAACTCGCTATAGGTTTCAAATGACGGAAATAGGGCATGCCTGGACCAAAGTTAACACTTTTGTATGAAGCAACAGAGTAAAATATACATAGGCATATATAAATACAAACAGATGTTTCTACTCTTGCACACATCCACAGAAAGAAATCGTTTTGCAGAAGTCAGAATACTCACTTTAGAGATTTTCTTATTTAGGAGGAAAGATTCTTCTATCTATTCTAAATAGAGGTCAACCCTGTGTTCAGAATACAAGTCTGAAATCAGCACCTATGTATGTGTGATTTCACCATTCATATCTGTGTAACAGTGGGTTTAGATTCATAGAATCTTAGAATGGTCTGGGTAGGAAGGGACCTCTAAAGGTCATCTAGTCCCAACTCCCTCTGCAGTCAGCAGGGGTATCCTCAACTAGATCAGGTTGCCCAGAGCCCTGTCAATCCTTGCTTGGAATATCTCCAGCGATGGGGCCTCAACCACCTCCCTAGGCAACCTGTGCCAGTGTTCCACTACCCTCATGGTAAAGAACGTGTTCTTAACACCCAATCTAAATCTGCTCTTCTCCAGTTTGAAGCCATTATCCCTCATCCTATCATCACAGGCCTTTATAAAAAAGTCTCTCTCCATCCTTCTGCACATAATCACAGAATGTTAGGGGCTGGAAGGGACCTCAAAAGATCATCCAGCCCAACCCCTCTGCCAGAGCAGGATCATCGATACCAGCTCACACAGGAACACATCCAGGCAGGTTTGAATATCTCCAGATATGGAGACTCTACAACCCCTCTTGGTAGCCTGTTCCAGTGCTCAGTGTTCCTTCTTGTAGGCCCCCTTCAGGTACTGCAAGTGGTCTCCCTGGAGTCTTCTCTTCTCCAGGCTGAACAACCCCAGCTCTCTCATCCTATCCTTGTAGCAGAGGTGCTCCAATCCCTGATCATTTTTGTGGCCCTCCTCTGGACACACTCCATCAGGTGCATGTCCTTCCTGGATTGGGATCTGAACTTGGATGCAGTACTCCAGGAGAGGTCTCACCAGAGCAAAGTGGCAGAATCACCTCTCTGGATCTGCTGGCAACACATCTTTTGATGAAGCCCAGGATGCCATTGGCCTTCTGGGCTGCAAGCTCACACTGCCTGCTCATGTCCAGCTTCTCATCCATCAGCACATCCAAGTCTTTTCCCACAGGGCTGCTTTCTGTCACCTCATCCTCCAGCCTGTATTAATAGTGAGGGCTGTTCCAGCCCAGGTGCAGAACCCTGCACTTGCTCTTATTGAACCTCATACAGTTCACATGGGAATACCTCTCCAGCTTGTCCAGCTCCCTCTGGATGCTATCCTGTCCCTCTGGTGTAACATCACTATCGTCTGCAGTGTCATCTGCAACCCTGCTAATGGTGCACTCGATCCACTGGCTATACCACTAGTAAAAATGTTAAACATCACAGGTCCCAGTATGGAGCCCTGAGGGACACCACTTGTCACTGCTCTCCATCTGGACTTCAAGCCATTGAGCACCACCCTCTGGATGCAACCATCCAGCCAATTCCTTACCCACTGAACAGTCCACCCATCAAATTTGTATCTCTCCAATTTGGTGAATAGGATGTTATAGTGGGACTGTGTCAAAGGCCTTGAAGAATTCCAGATAGATTATATTCATAGGTCATCTGTTGTCTACTAATGTAGTCACTTTATCATAGAAAGCCAGTAGGTTGGTCAGGCAGGACTTGCCCCTGTCCTGCTGGCTGTCTTGAATCACCTCCCTGTCCTCCATGTGCCTTAGCATGGCATCTAGGAGGATCTGTTCCATGACCTTCCCAGGCATGGAGGTGAGGCTGGCAGGTCAGTAGTTCCCAGGGTTCTCCTTTCCACCCTATCTAAAAATGGGTGTGATGTTTCCTTTCTTCCAGTTCCCAGGGACTTCATCTGACTGCCAGGACTTTTCAAATATCATGGAGAGTGGCTTGGCAGCTACATCAGCTAATTCCTTCAGGACCCTGAGATGCATTTCATCAGGTCCCATGTACTTGTGTATCTTCAGGTTCCTCAGCTGATCATCTACCTTGTCTTCACTTACAGTGGGAGGGACTTTGTCACCTTGGTCTCCAACTTATGAGTCATCAACATGAGAGCTAGGAGGAGAGGGGGTTGCTAGTGAAGAGTGAGGCAAAAAAGTTGTTAAGAATCTCAGCCTTCTCCTCCTCTGTTGACACAAGTTCCCCACTGTTGCTCATCAGGGAGGATGATTTCTTTAACCTTCCTTTTTTCATTAATGTACCTGTAGAAGCCTTTCTTGTTTTTCTTTACATCCCTTGGCAAGTTCAGCTCCAGCTGTACCTTGGCCTTCCTGACCTCATCCCTGCACAGCCAGGCAACATCCCTATACCCTTCTCAGGATGCCTGTCCCTTCTTCCATTCCCTGTGTAGTCCCAGCTTGCCCTTTAGTTTGACCAGCAGGTCATGGCACAACCACGGTCTCTTGCCCTCCTTGCTCAATTTCTTACACATGGGGACTGAGATCACTTGTGCTCTGTAGAAAGCATCCTGCCAGCTCTGTTCTTCTCCCTTGTCCCTGAGGGCTGTTTCCCACAGGGTCATATTTACTAAGTCCTTGAATAGCTGGAATTTTGCTTTCCTAAAATTTAAGTTTCCTAATGATGCTTCTCATGGGCTTCATAACCCTTATGACAGAGAACTGCACTAGTGCATGAGTGCTGCAGCCCAGGCTGTCTTCAACTTTGACATCCCTGATGATTTCACTTGCATTTGTGACCAACAGGTCCAATAACACATCCCCTCATGTAGGGCTCTTAATTTCTTGTCTTAAGAATGTGTCATCTAGGCACTCCAGGATCCTCCTGAATTGCCTATAGCTAGCTGTAAATGGTCATTCTAGCTTCTGTGACATTCTCATAAAAATGGTTCAGAAAAATTTTGATGAAATAATGCAAATTATAGTCACTAAAACCCTGATACTAACATTCAGATCTAGTTTTAAGCAGAAAAATATTTTTAAGGTGGGGGGGGGAGTATAACATGAAATAATTTCTTGGATTTATTTATACTTTTTTAAAATCTCAAAAATTTAGTCCTCACCCAACAAAAATTACTTTTGAACCTTTCCTCAATTAAAAAAAAAAAAGGGGGGGGTGTGTCAAAATGAAGATGAACCTGTGGATGTATTTTTAACCATTGCAGACTTTTATGCTAGGTATTTACATAACCCTGCTAATGAACAAAAAAAGGAATCCAAATAAAAGTCTACAGAGATTAAAAGTCTACAGCACTATTAAAAAAAATTAGCATTGCAGTATAGCAATGCTACCTGTATTTCATTGAAAATGCAGCTTTATCCCTCTGGATTTGTTGCTTTCAGGGCTGGGACACAATAGAATGCATGTGTGTTCCATGTGATCGGATTTTACTGGGTGTTTTTTTTTAATAGCTTTAATATTGTGGGGTTTTATATAGATATATATATATTTAATAATTTTTAAATGATTAAAATGATTCTTTTTAAATAGTATGTGGGCTTTTCAGCTGTCCCCAGCCTTCCACAGTCACATGTCACCTGCTGATATCAAACCCCTCCAAACCAAATCCCCAGCTCTGCCATCCTTTATGATGGGACTTTCAAGTTTAGCTATAAGCTTAAGGTCTCAAATCGTATGTAATCGTATCAGACATGCTAACCTGGCAGTCTGTTTTCCTAGGTGAAGTCCTAAAATCTCCCTAAGCAACTGAAAGATAAAACTTCTGGAAATTAAAAGGGGGGGGGGAAACATTTAAAAAAAAAACATTTGTAATTTTTTTTATTACTCTCATTGCATTCTTTTCAACAAGTTTTCAGGAAAGAAGTGGAACATTTCACTAAGTTGGAATGACAAAGTCTGATCTTTAGTGCCTTGTATGTGATAATTTAATAGTTACCAAAAGCCAGAAATTAATGTCTGCATTTGCTACCACAAGGGCTGTTAATCATGAACTCTGTGACTTATGAAGGAGATCACTGCAAATTTGGCACATTCAGTCGTGTAGCAATGAAAGGTAGATAAAAGCTATTGGAGGTAGAACATCCTGTTTTCTGTGTTTTCTAACAAAACCAAAAAAGCCATCCATTATTAAAGACTGCTATAGTTCCTCGTAAAAGGAGCCCAATATCATTCAATATTTAAGCTGCAGAGCTCCATTTTAAAACCTGTCAGAAGAACATAAAACGACACTTTGTCTTTCATCAAAGCTGTAGTAGACGTTGCTTAAGTAAATCTCAGCTGCCAGTTGATGAAATATCAGGGAAAGTGGAATATTTCATAAAATGAAAAGACCACATCTAAAACTATTTATTTCTTCTTATGTGCTTAAAAATTACTTCCAAAGCCCCAATATTTCTTCTGCTTTCAGTAAAAATGCCTGCACATCCCTTTGGGTTTAGAATCACATCATGCCAATTGGTCTGTTGCCCCTGCTGCCATCAGCTTCACACTATATAAATATGAGTAGAACGCTTGAAGCTGTGTCTCTGGGGTTAGACACTAATTTGAGCCTGGCAAATGGTCCCTGAAGTGGAACGTAATGGAAGCTGCATGCCGATAGCTCTAACAAGGAAGAGGGAAGTCAGGCTTTTACCAGGAGGTGGTGCTTTTGTACTAAACAACCAGCAGATGCAAGTGATCTGGTTTCTCCCATGGAGATAAAGCACATTCTCAGTAGTCACTCTCCTCCCTACCTGTTTCTGCTTTCCTCTGACACTACCTGCCCGCAAAAATGCACAGAAGGGAAGTGGAACTTAGAATATTTATATAGCTATGCCTATATTTTACCCTAACATGTTCTCTTGATGCTAGGAGAATCCTCTGAGCTGGGCTCTCCAACAGGCAAACCTCACAATCCTCTGACATCTTCCACTGCTCTTCAGCTTCTCATTGATAGTTTACTTAAAAGCATTCTGGATTTAGTTATGGTTTCCTAGATTTAAACCACAAAAACATGTCTAAATCCTTGCCTGCCTGTAGTATTTGAACAATGTCAATCCTAGGACCAGCAATTTCAACTTTATTCTGGAAGGTATAAAGTGTACCTTGCACAGATTTTTGTTTCTGTTTGACATATGAAATCCCATGTCCAAGTGAGCAGCAATAAGAATAGTTGGGTGCACTCAGACTGAAGGGATTAATGCCAGCAGAAAGCCCCTGCCTCCCCTGTCTCAGCCGGTGCAGACACACACACAAGCATTAGTTGTAACAAAACCTGCAGGTGGTTCCAACAGTGCAAAGGCTCGCTTCCCAAATTTGTTGTGACGCTTGAGTCAAGAAATGGAAAGAGAGAGTTCGAAAGCAAGACCTCCTCTCAAACTGGCTGAGTGTCCCACTCAAGCTGACCATGGTCGTTGTGATGCTTTCACCCCTTTGGATCTGTGAACTCTGCCCTGAGATCAGCCCTGGTGCTCTCTGCACACACGAGCCTTTACACTGGTGTTCTGTGTGAGTGTTTGTGCATATCTGGGGGCTCCATGCCTCCTCCGTCTGTAACTGGGTTTCCTTTCCTCCTACAGAGCTTGCACTAGCACTCATTTATCTCAGAGTACAAATCTCTCCCTGCCTTCTACTCAAAGCCTCAACATCAAGTCAGAACCTGTTTCTCCTCCTAGAGACCGTACCACCACACCCTCGAGATACCCACAGCACACGCGCCATGAGGCGGGGAGATCTCCTGTTGACAGTTTGAGCAGCTGTAGCAGTTCCTACGATGGAAGTGACCGAGAAGACCACCGAAACGAATTCCACTCCCCCATTGGACTCACCAGACCTTCGCCGGACGAAAGGGAAAGCCCCTCTGTCAAGCGCATGCGGCTCTCTGAAGGATGGGCAACATGATAACATTATTTACCTAATTAGTTGTTTGTTTGTTTTGTTTTTTTGGGTTTTTTTGTTTTGTTTTTTTTTCTTGCAGTGTGTGTGTGCTATACCTTAATGGGGGAGGGGAGGGGGGGAGGGGTCGATATGCATTATATGTGCCGTGTGTGGAGAAAAAAAAAAAAAAAACAAGAAAAAAAAGAAAAAAAAAAGTCAGGTACTCTGTTTTGTAAAAGTACTTTTAAATTGCCTCAGTGATACAGTATAAGGATAAACAGAAATGCTGAGATAAGCTTAGCACTTGAGTTGTACAACAGAACACTTGTACAAAATAGATTTTAAGGTTAACTTCTTTTCACTGTTGTGCTCCCTTGCAAAATGTATGTTACAATAGATAGTGTCATGTTGCAGGTTCAACGTTATTTACATGTAAATAGACAAAATGAAAACATTTGCCAGAAATGGCAGATCTTTACTGAGAGAGAAAGCAGCTGTTATGCAACATATAGGGAAAAAAAAATGTACAGATATTTTGACAGACCCAGCAGTTGGGTGGCCATGAATTGACGCTGGAAAGAGCCTGGGTCACCTAACGTACTGAAAATGCTCACAAACATGCAGGGATATCACCAGAGTATGGCACTCAGTTAAAAAGGATCAAAATATTTGGAGAGGACCATACTTGTAAAAATGTTGAGTTCGAGGGCTAACGTATTTCATTTTAAAAATTCTGGGTCTGCATCACTTATTAAATAAAATTTAAAAAAAAAAAAGTATAAAAGTATGTACATTACATTTTGCTTATTTTCATATTAAAAAGTAAGACAGAGTTTGCAAAGCATTTGTGGCTTTTGTAGTTTCCTTAAGCCAAAATGTGTTCTTTTTCCCTTGATAGCTTCGCTGATCTTTTAAACAGTCCTGAAGATACAAACAAAAAAAAAAAAGGACTTTTTGTATAGAAAGCACTACCCTAAGCCATGAAGAACTCCATGCTTTGCTAACCAAGATAACTGTTTTCTCTTTGCAGAAGTTTTGTTTTTGAAATGTGTATTTCTAATTATATAAAATATTAAGAATCTTTTAAAAAAAAAATCTGTGAAATTAACATGCTTGTGTATAGCTTTCTAATATATATAATAATTATGGTAATAGCAAAAGTTTTTGTTATCTTAATAGTGGGGAATTATATTTGTGCAGTTGCACATTTAACTATTTTCTTTCAGTTTTCTTTTACTGGGTATACGTTTTACAGATCGAAGTCAGATGTTGAAAGACTGATCTGTAAAAAGTTAGAGCTTACCCATGGTGTAACAACTTAAACCATTTTAATACAGCATTTTACAATCAGTTGGGTGAACTGCGATCCATTGTATATACTGATTAGTTCTTTCATGCTGTTTTGTGCATTGTAACAAGTTAAGGGCCCTTCTATTACTTAACGTCCTGCGTATCTTGTAGTTTTCCATGGGTTAAATGACAAAGTGGCATCACTTGGCCCTTTCTCATTAATGAAGCTGGTATTCTGCCTGTCAGAAGTGGATGTACAGCTCTAACGGCCATCAGTTATGTGAGTGCAGGTGAATATTTGCAGAAGCAGTAGGGAGAGCTAAAGGGAGGGACAGGCACAAACATGCCTGTTGTAATGATTACTCCCCTCTCTCACAGGTCTAAAACTCATAGAGTGATTATCAATTAAAGGACCATCCAAAAGTAGACTGATCTTACACAGCCATTATTGGCCATCAGGTCCTGGGTTCACATGGACCTCTGCGGCCACATCATCTCACAGTGGGCACATTGTTGAGCAATGTTCCCTATGTGTTTGCACCTAAGCAAGATTTGCTTCAGCATACAGCATCCACATTTTCTCCTGCCTCATACTGGTCCTTTGAGTAAAACAGCTTGGCTTGAGGGAATGTATCCTTTCTTTAAGTCCCTCTTTGTCCCCCTTGTTTAGAAGAATTTAGTTTACTAGAATAAAAATGGTATATTCAAATGTTTCAGTTTAACCTTTCTGTTGGAGCAAAAAAAAAAAGTGTTTAAGCAAAATGTTAGTGCTATAGTAAAACTGTAATATTTCTCCTTGTTCCAAAAGTCCTTCCAACTCTCACCTACATACATTGACACTATGATGAAGGAGACAGCTGCGACAGTGAAATATCGATGCAGAATGTGTTGTGAAGGGAAGTCCACACTCAGTTTCCCACCTACATAAGCAGATGCTGTGCACTGCTCAGCGATGGAGTGTGCCTCTCTGTAGTAGGGAACGATGAACAGACGACAGTGTGCATTAGGGCATACACTTTTCACTTACCATCACTTAACAGGAGCCTGCCTTACAGGCACTTTTAGCTGTGCAGGGGCTAGTGCATAATCTGGAAGCTCTTTAAGCAGAATACTGTGCTACTGATGTGTCCATCTTATCTCATGTAGCAATTTGCAGGGTAAAGAAGAAGATACGCATGTTTTAATTTAAAAAAAAAAAACACACAAAAAAAAGAAAAAAATGCCAAAAATTTTTTCAAAAAAATAAAAAAAAAAAAAAACACAAAACAAAAAAAAAAGTCTGATGGGGCCCATAATTAATTTTAAAACACACACACACACACAAAAAAAAACTGTTTTCAAAACCACTTTCTTCACCTTCAGATGAACCTATACTCATATTCTCTTCTGAGAATTTTAAACTTTGGTGTGTCAAAAATATGCAAATATATCACAAATGTACCTTGACATTTCAAGAAAAGAAAAAAAAAAAATATGACTTTATCAGTATTGTAGTAGAAACATGTCAGTGGGGAAGGGGATTTGGTCTATTGATATATGAAGAATAGCCATATTAATAGTTTACCTTGCGATTTGCCTCAGCAACGCATGAAAAAATGAGAGATACCATATTTAAACGAAGATGCAGTGTAATATATTACTGCAAGTAACTAAGCAGAAAATAGCGTGAAAAGTTATTGCCTGGGCAATTTATATTAAACTCTGACAGTGATTATTATTTTTTTTTTATATATATCAACACAAGTAGAACAGAATCACGTGAAAACAAAAATGCCAGTCGTCCCTCTTGTTCCTGCTGCAGAGGGCAAACTAACTTAAAGCTGGCTGGCAAAATTGTGGGGGATAATGCATATTTGCAAACTGATCTAATGATAAGAAGCACAACTTTGATTGTGAAGTCACTTTCTGTAAACTATAACTGTCTACCTTTCTTGTTCCTTTATCTGTACCTTACCATTTATTGTATTTGCAAAGCTAATTTGGGTTTATTGTGTGATTCCTTTGTATTTAAGGAGTTTGGGGCAGAGCCCTGAAAGAGTATTAACATTTACTTTACCTTAACCCATGCTATATAATGTTTTAGGCAACATTCTTAATTGTAAGTTCAAACACCTGAAGTGGCATTCTAGACATCTGCAAGTATTGTTATAGCTAAGCTAACCTCTATTAAAAGGTGTTGTCAGTTAGTGTTTAATTGCTGGTGACAATTATATGATATACCCTACCTGCACAACCTGTATATTGTATGCATTGAGCCATTCGCAGTAAAGCTTTTGTCATTTCAGTGTTTTTCAAAAGTTGTGTTTTATAACAAAATGGCTTATATTTTTCCCAGAAGAGGAATTTAGCAGTTTTTAATGAATAATATAAAAAAAAAAAATCTGTTGTCCTCAGATCTTTTTCAGGTAAAGCTAGCATAAGAATAAAAGAACTCATAGACTGTTTTCAAGAATGTCAACCCTTTTGTATTGTATGTGTTATCCTATATACCCTCTTTTATCTATAGTCCTAACAGAGCTGTTTTGTTTTCCTTCTTCCTTCGCCTTGAAGGTAAATGCTTTGTAATTTTTTAAAAGCCACTTGAAACCTCAATAAAGGCTGTTGCCTAAACATGGCATACTTCATCTGTTCCTGTTTGTGCCATCTGCTGTGATGTCGTCAGTTATATGGCATTAATTTCCTGCCACTACAGGTCTCTTGAAGGACTGATGGAACATTGGTGTCTGTTAGAATGCTTCATACTGTAGATGTAATAAAAGGCTTTTGTTAATATATTTTAACCAAAGATGTGGAGCAATCCAAGCTTTGAGCCACAGACCTTCTGCATCAAGAGTATTCGTTTCATTATTTCCATAATCAGGTGTTGCATTTCTACCTTCCCTTCTCATACCTCAGACTGATCTGTACCTCAGTTTGATTCAAAAATGGTCAGTTAAGTAACTCATTAACAAACAAACAAACAAACAAAAATTAAAAACAAACAAAACAACAACAAAAAAATTACAAACAATGCAGTACCAGAGTCTTTTGTGGAGTAACTTATACCAGACCTGGGTTACCACAGGCATTACACTTGGATTGCTTCAGATGGTTTGTTGTATCTTTTTTTTTTTTCCTTTTTTTCTTCTCTTTCATGGGGATTTGCTTCCATAAAACAATGGTGATAACAAAATAGCTTGTAAATGGGAGCATACAAGCATTTGCAACAAATATTAAAGTAGAGGCTCACAGCGGCATAAGCTGGACTTTGTCGCCACTAGATGACAAGATGTTATAACTAAGTTAAACTACATCTGTGTATCTCAAGGGACTTAATTCAGCTGTCTGTAGTGAACAAAAAATGGGAAAATTTCAAAAGATTCTCCTGCTGGAAATAAGGTATAATTTGTATTTTGCAGACAAATCAGTAAAGTTACTGGCTTTCTTAGTGATACGGTGTCCGTGGTACATTTTTTTATTAATTTAAGCAGTGTTCCATTTTCACTGTTTGCCCACATCCAAGAAGCAGCACTTTCACAACTAGATGGTGCTTCAAGGTCTCTCTGCCTGTCACTCGTGCTTGCTTAGGAAGTTAAGCACTGTTTTATGGCGCCCTGAGCACCTCGGTGCCTCACAAATATTAATGCCCCACCTCACGTCGTCCCACCAAGTCAGAGAAACTCCATGAGTGCTCTGTAAGTTAATGTCATCTTGAGTGAGGCCATCTGAACCTGGCCCTGATGTTGTCTGAGCCAGCAGAGGAGCTAGGTGAGATAATGCCTGGCTTTTTGGTACTTAGTCACTGACCAGGAATCCAGACTCCCTTATGTATGTACATGTCTTGTAAATTCTACCCATGGGGATAACCATGCAAAAACCCTACAAAGAAAATAGCATGCTCTGTGTCAAAACCACGTACCATTGCTTTATATGTATTCTCTAACATAACTTCATAGGGACTGCGTCAAAATTAATCTTTTCCCTATTGTGTCTGGTTGGTTGGTTTTTGGTGTGTTTTGATTGGTTGGTTTGGTTTGGTTTTTTGCTGTTGTTTAACATCTTTTTCCTCATTAACATTTATAGTTTTGGAGGCTGAGAATAACAAGGATCGCTTCATTTCAACAATATGTTCGTTCATGACAGAGGCAGACAAGCTATTAATTACTCAAGGTGCTTGGTGAATGTGGCGGTCTCAAATATAATCTTACAAGGCCTAGCTTCTAAATATGTTTATGAATGAAAACAGCTGTGCTGCTATTGACCTGTTGCTTTTAATGTCTTTTTTTTTTTAAGAGAAACATTTTGGGTATTGCGGTGTTGGACACAGCTTTAATAATTAGATGCTGAAACGAAGATTAAATGTCATTGGTTTTACTCCATAATGCATTTTTCTCAAGTAAATCACTTTTTGTCACTGTTGACAAGGATAAGCAGAGTATATCTGGAAATGCAACTGAAGTGTAATACTCTCTGAAATCAGAAAAAATTCATATCTGTGAGTCCTTGCTCCTGCAATCAGTCATCTGTGTGATTAATACTGATAATGCTATGCCTGCAAGGGGAAAGGAATTACTGAGCAAATAGAGTCTGCTATATACTCCGTGTTGTTATTTATTACTCTAGAAAAATAACCATGCTCATACTGATTGCTTTGCTTTAGGTTCTGTGAGCTACATTTTTTAAATTAATTTAACAATTGTGTGTTGCAATAGAAGTGGAGAGGTCACCATTTCTTTAAACAAGCTTTGCCACTTCAGGTTCCTATGTCGCTCTGAGGAGCAATTGTGAAGTGTGTGGTCTGAGGCAAGAAACCCACATACCTTCTCCATCCAAGACTCTACACTTTTCCCTCCAAAGTTTTTTCTGGCTTTCTTTATCAAACACCAGTACAGCATCCTTTTAGAACTGGAAAGCTATGCTAAGACAGTTGACACGTATGTCTCAGAAGAGAGCCCAGGTTGTTGGTTCTGTTTATGCCCTTGCTTATCCTCTGTGTAACCCATTCATATGCAGCCCTTCTTCAAAAACAGTGCCTACATTTCTATGGGTGAAATGCTGGGGGAGAGAGAATCTAAAGAACAGCAAGGAGGAATGTCTTCAAAACAATCAGAATATTTAGTCTGTGAACCACAGAAATACATTGTTCATGCCTCTGTTGAACACGCATAACCTGTTCCACATATATTCAGTAGACATTTACCGATGCAGCAAGGCTTACCTGCTCCTTCAATCACAGAATCACAGAATCCCAATATGGTGGGGGTTGGAAAACATCTAGTCCAATCCTCTGGTAAAGCATGGGCACCCACAGCAGCTTGCCCAAGATCACAATGGTCAGGAGGTTTGGAATCTCCAGAGAAGGAGACTCCACAACCTCTCTGGGCAGCCTGCTTCAGGGCTCCAAAACCTTCACAGTAAAGAAGTTTTGCCTCATGGAACTCCAGTTTTCTAGGGTCCCTAATTTTGGGAAGCTCAGACTGCTTATCCACAGCAAACTCGGGCTACATTTATTCTGTATTCGTGTGCTACACTTGACACTTCTCAATGAGTATTCAGAGCACCTGCAACAGGCAAATCTATACTGTTTTTTCTGCAGTTGGTTGCAAACACATCCAAGATCACTTTAACTGTTGTTGGCAGGCAATATGGCTAACAGAAGCACTTCTGCAGTTGAAGACATTTCTTTCTCCTCTTCCAGCAGACTTCAGAGCATGCTTTGGTTCCATTCTGTGTCATCTTAATAGCTAAAGATAGTTCAAAGTCAACAAGAGGGTGCTTGTGTGAAGGACAATCTTCAAATGAGTACATTGCTTCTAAAAGCTTCAAAGCCTCCTGCTCTAATTGTCCTTTCTACCTTCTCCTGTCGTCGTGCTTTTCTGTGATTCATTCATAGCTTGTCCAGAGTTTTCAGTTCCAAATATGTCTTTGTATTTGTCCAGACAATGCCTTGTAAGCTTTTTTAGGTTACAAAACATCATTCTGGGAAGGTGGTGGTTGCCCACTGTCAGCTCTGAAGGTTACACTTCTGTGAGTGAAGACAAGCAATGTCACAGAGCATTACACTGTGTGGGAAAACTTAAAGGTAATAACACTCAAAAGGTATTATATTTGCAAGATGAACATAACTGGTATAAGCCACAATATTGTTTGGCAATACATTACATAGTTGATTATTTTCTATATTTAGGAGAGTTCCTTGGGATAAGCTGTGCAGTCTCACAGTGAAAACACAACGTCCTGTGACATCTCTGTACAAAAGTGCATTGCGTCAAAAAAAACTCGACTGCAGCAAACAAGTACAAAGCATCTGGAACCTGACTACAGAGAGCTGACACGCAAAGCTACAGCGCCCAGACCACCAAAACAGCCAGCAGAAATGCAGTTGATTGCATTTGCCAGGATACTCTGAGAAAATCATTACAAAGCAAGAGGGGAAATAAAGAGACAAACAAATAAATAAATAAATGTCTGCTTTTCTGTGCCTAAATACCTGAATATATGTCAAAAGTATGGTGCTTGAAATGCAGTCCATTTCTTTTCCTCTGACATTTATCAGGAAAAGCATCACTTCATTACACTTTACTGCATTGCATATTAGTCAGCTTGGAAAAGCTGAACAGAGGTTCCTGGCTGAATGTGTTTAGTTCATGGTCAGTAGCCCAGGAAAGGTAGCCTGACATGCGGCAGTACTCTCAGGCTATGGATCCTGGACTTTCACTCCGCAGCATTTAAGACACAAACTTGGAGGAGACTGCACCGCAACTGTTGCCTCATAGCAGCACTACACCTACAAAGACAAACTTGTGGAAATGTAATTCGTGCGGCACTTACTCATCTGAAGTAAATTTATATCTCCTTGGCAGAGGTCCAAGTCACTTTTTTGCCACATTTTATGCTATGTTAGAATTTTTTTGAAAAGGAACTGAGAGCTAGAAAATATCATTACGGTATCCTTGCAGATGTGTTCATAACAGTGGGAAATCCTGATCTATTACACATTACTACACACCAAAAATAATCCAGAATAAAATATGCTGGGGATAAATCTGCTTGAAAGGAGAAAATACATAAAATATGAGTTTGCAGCTGGGAAAATAAGTGAAGGAGAAAGTATATCCTTGTGTGGATGGTATGGAGACAGATCTGCCGGAAACTACCATGTGGTCTCTCTCAAAAAATAGTGGAAGCAAGAAATGCATAAAGAAACCATCAGACAACAGGTTCACAAGGATGTATGATGACAAAATTACACATAATTAAGTAGTGAATCTTGCGGTCACAAAATATGGTGGAACCCAAAAGCCTGGGTAAGTTCGTAAGGGGTTACATGAGCAGACAGACCATAGCTCCATTTATCTTTTTAAGCATGGTGATATGCCTACAGTTCTCAGGTAGAGCAAAGGAAGATTTTCCATGGTTTATTTCTGAGAAATGAGAGATATTGTAGGGGAGAATTCATATATGCAATTTTTTTTCTTATGTTCTTTCCTTTGAAAATACCATGCAGGTCACAGTCAGGGAGAAGGTAATGAGATAAATTGACTTTTGATCTGATTCCATATGATAGTTCTCGTGTCTAGATATCATATAATATAGCCATCATTCTTTTCCCTGCAAACTCTTTTTTCCCCAGATTGTGTGTATTGATTTTAGTGTTAGAAATTAATAGAGTGCAAATGAAGCAGTTAGTATGTACAATAAGGCAAGAGCTAAAACACCAGGACTTTCCATTGAAGATGGCATTACTTTTTCTATATCTTGAGGCACCCAGATGACTTCAGTGCAAACACAGACATGTTTATTCCACAACAGAACAGTCAGGAAAAAATAATATCTGCAGAAATTACAGACCTCTGAGAACAGTTAAGGATGAGTGATTGAAAAGAGTTAATGTGCACACAGAGGAATGAGACAATGTCAGTGTGTAGGTATAGGGGTGGGAAAAGAAAACAGACATGACAAAAGTACAGACCAGGGCTTGAAGCTTTACATTCTGCTGTCCAACCAAGCACCAGAACTTTGCTCAAAGGATGGATTTGTAGTTATCTGCAAACTGCCAGCTGGAGCACTGGATCTGCCTCACCATTTCAATAATTGCTTCTATGAGCATAAGTAAATATGCCAGTATTAAGCACAAACATTTAATTTATAAAGCATACACATGCATAACATGAATAATGAAGCCTTTGTTCACTGTCAGAGTACCCAACTACACCAGAAATTCCACAGTACAGCATTATCAGGAAATGTTTTCCATGTGCCTATGCAAGGGTTTATAATTGTTTTTGCAAGCAACCCGTGGGACCAGTGTGCCAATAGAACTATAGAATCATAAAATTCTTTTTGGTTGTAAAAGGCCTCTAAGATCATCAAGTCCATGACTGTCAACCTAAGGTAGCCATGGCCGTTAAACCATCTCCCAAAGGGCCATGGCCAACCATTTCTTGAACACTTCCAGGGACAGTGGCTTCATCACCTTCCTGGGCAGCCTGTTACAAAGCCAGACCACTCTTTCAGGAAATAAATTATTCTTAGTATCCAACCTAAACCTCCCCTGGCACAATCTCAGGCCATTTCCTCTTTTTCTATTACCTGATACTAGGGAGAAGAGACTGACCCCCATCTCACTATGACCTCCTTTCAGGGAGCTGTAGACAGCAATGAGGCCTCCCCTCAGCTTCCTCTTCCCCAGAGTAAAGAACCCCAGTTCCCTCCAGCTATCCATGTGCAGGCTTCTGTAGCTGACCTGACTAACTTAACAGAGGATATTCTATAGTTTAACCAAAATTACAGGGCTGAGCATAGAAACTCTTGAGCAAAATTCCATAGATATATTACACAGATTAAATTCAAGGGCTGTCATATAATATTTTCTACTGCCTTTATTATCTTTAAGTGTAGATTGAGGTATTTTAGGAGTTGCCAAAAAATGGTTTTGTATCTCTGAAGCTGTGAACTTGTCACATTTATTAATATTCTGAACCATGAAATCATTTTGGTGCTTAGAGCTGTGGTTTAGTGGTAGTGTCTTAGCAATAGTGGTGGGATTAGGAGCTGTAGGTGAGCAGTGGGATTCATTTTTATTTCAAAGGTCTCCTGCAGTGTAAATATAACATTTTTTTAAGTTATATCTTGTATTACCTTAGCATGCAGAGGTAGAAGTTGGGCCCTTTTCAAACTACTTCTTTTACATATATATATATATATATATATATATATATCCTTTGACTATTAGCTGAACAATTCCATGTATCAGGTCATTTCATTCTTGCAGAAAAGCAGATGTTCTCCCAATGTAGGAGATAGAAGACAGCTGATGAAATGAAAATGCATACACACAAGAAGAGTAAACATTTTGCAAACACCATCATTTTGAAATCTGTTTGAAATCTCAGCAAGTCTAAATCTGAATGGTTAAAAAGTAGAAGTTACAGTTAAGTAGTTGTAAAGCTAATCCTGATCTAGCTTTTCATATGGCTCTGTCACTGTAGTCACTCACAAGTGTAAATACTGATTGTCTGGGAGTCTGCCCAACTGGAATCAACTTCCATACTAAACAATGGAAGATATCCAGTGCAATGATTTCTCTTCCCCTTCTAAAGGGGGAAGAACATCATGGGTTTAGTCCGGGTTTTCAGAAAACAATGACAACTGATTCAAAAACACAGATTTCTGATGTGGGCAAGATTTTCTGAAGCATTAGCCTACCCTTTTCTCAGCTTTTGAATTTAGGAGCCTTGCCTCCTGAAAGCATAGGAGAACCTTTTCAAACCAAGCATTTGTGAGTGATTCAGTCTGTTTCTGCAGGATGAAATCACAGTCACAAAATTGTAGAATCATGGAAAAGTTTGAGTTAGAAGGGCCCTTGATGATCAATTAGTTCCAACCCTCTGCCATAAACATATGCCCTCCATTACACCAGGTTGCTCAAGGCTCCATCCAACCTGACTTTGAACAGTTCCAGGCTTGGAGCCTCCACAGCTTCTCTGGGCAGCCTGTTCCAGTGCCTCATCACCCTCATGGCAAAGAATTTCCTGCTAATGTCTAATCTAAATCTGTCTTCTTCCATTTTGAATCCATCACCCCTTGTCCTGTCACTACTATGCCTTTGTCAAAAGTCTTCCTCCAGCTCTCCTGCAGATGTCATCAAACACTGGAGCCTTCTCTTCTCCAGGCTGAAATGTGGGATTTTTTTTTGTATTATGGTATGATACAATATGGGGGACTTTTCTTCTTCTGAGGTCTGAAGGGGATGGGTGAGGAAATCAGGCCCTCTGAAAAGAGTGGGACACAAATTAGGGTTAACTGGGGAGTTTGAGAGCCCATCTGAAGTGCATGTACACCAATGCACGCAGCATGGGCAATAAGCAAGATGAACTGGAAGTCCTGGTCCACCAGGGTGACTATGACATAGTCACGATCTCAGAAAAATGGTGGGATGACACACACGATTGGAGTGCTGCACTGGGGGGTTACAGGCTCCTCAGGAGAGACAGGCAAGGGAGAAGAGGAGGAGAGGTGGCTGTGTATATTAGGGAGTCACTCTCTGCCACAGAACTTGAGGTGGAAGATGAAGGGATTGAGAGCCTGTGGGTTAAAATCAGAGGGCAGCCTAACAAATCTGACATCCTGGTTGGAGTCTGTTATAGACCACCCAACCAGGATGAGGAGGCAGACGAATTATTCTATAAGCAACTGGAGGTTGTCTCAAGGTCATCAGATCTTGTCCTTGTGGGTGACTTTAACCTGCCAGATATCTGCTGGGAACTTAATTCGACAGAGAGGAGGCAGTCCAGAAGATTCCTGGACCACATGGAGGACAACTTCCTGATGCAGCTGTTGAGTGAGCCTACCAGGGGTCAGGCTCTGCTTGACCTGCTGCTCTCCAATAGGGAAGGGCTGGTGGGAGATGTGACCGTGGGAGGCTGCCTGGGGTGCAGCAACCACGAGGTAGTGCAGTTTTCAATATTCAGGGAGATAAGGAGGAGCCCTAACAGAACCCTCACCTTGGACTTCCAGAGGGCAAACTTCAGCCTGTTTAAGAAACTTATTCACAAAGTTCCCTGGGTATCAGCCCTCAAGAACCGAGGGGTCCAGGCTGGTTGGACCTATTTCAAACAGGAGCTCTTGAAGGCACAGGAACTGGTGGTTCCCATCTGCTGAAAGACGAGCCAGCGTGGAAGGCAACCGGCCTGGATGAGCAAGCAGCTCCTGGAGGAACTAAGGGAAAAAAGAGGCTGTATCACCTTTGGAAGGAGGGGAAGGCTTCTCGAGGTATGTTTAAGGAAGTTGTTAGATTATGTAGGAAAAAAATTAGAGAGGCAAAGGCCCAGTTGGAACTGAGGCTGAACACCTCTGTGAAGGACAATAAAAAGCATTTTTACAAATATGTTGATGCTAAAAAGAAGGGCAAGAAGAACCTGCACTCTTTATTGGACTTGCAGGGGAACACAGTGACTGAAGATGAGGAAAAGGCTGAGGTCCTGAACAGCTTCTTTGCCTCAATTTTTTAACAGCAAGGCAGGAGGAGTTCAGGACGAGTGGCCTCCTGAGCTGGGTGATGGGGTCATGGAGCAGTGTAATGCCCCAGAAATCCATGAGTTTGGGACCTGCTGAGCCACTTTGGACACTCATAAGTCCATGGGACTGGATGGGATCCATCCTAGGGTGCTGAGAGAGCTGGCAGATGAGCTGGCCAAGCTGCCCTCCACCATTTTCCTCCAGTCCTGGCTCACCAGTGAGGTCCCAGATGACTGGAAACTGGCCAGTGTGGTCCCCATCCACAAGAAGGGTCAGATGGAGCAACCCAGAAACTCCAGGCCAGTCAGCCTGACCTCAGTGCCAGGGAAAATGATGGAGCAGATTATCCTGGCGGCAATAACTGCGCACCTGAAGGACTGCCAAGGGCTCAGGCCCAGCCAACATGAATTTAGGAGGGGCAGGTCCTTCCTCTCCAACCTGATCTCCTTCTATGATCAGGTGACCTGCCTGGTGGATGTGGGGAGGCCTGTGGATGTGGTCTACCTGGGCTTCAGCAAGGCCTTTGACACCGTCCCCCACAGCAAACTGCTGGCTAAGCTGTCAGCTCGTGGCTTGGACAGCAACACTCTGTACTGGGTTAGGAACTGGCTGGAGGGCTGGGCCCAGAGAGTGGTGGTGAATGGTGCCACCTCCAGCTGGAGGCCAGTCACTAGTGGTGTGCCCCAGGGATCAGTGCTGGGCCCCATTCTCTTTAATATCTTCATTAATGATCTGGATGAGGGGATTGACACAGTCATCAGCAAATTTGCAGATGACACCAAGCTGGGAGCAAGTGTTAATCAGTTAAAGGGCAGAAAGGCTCTGCAGAGGGACCTCGACAGGCTGGACAGATGGGCAGAGTCCAATGGGATGGCATTCAACAAGTCCAAGTGCCGGGTGCTGCACTTTGGCAACAACAACCCCATGCAGAGCTACAGGCTGGGGTCAGAGTGGCTGGAGAGCTGCCAAACAGAGAGGGACCTGGGGGTGCTGATTGACAGTGGCCTAAACATGAGCCAGCAGTGTGCCCAGGTGGCCAAGAAGGCCAATGGCATCCTGGCCTGCATTAGGAATAGTGTGGCCAGCAGGAGCAGGGAAGTCATTCTGCCCTTGTACTCTGCTTTGCTTAGGCCACACCTTAAGTACTGTGTCCAGTTCTGGGCCCCTCAGTTTAGGAAGGACATCAAGACACTTGAACGTGTCCAGAGAAGGGCAACAAGGCTGGTGAGAGGCCTTGAGCACAAGCCCTATGAGGAGAGGCTGAGAGAGCTGGGGTTGTTTAGCCTGGAGAAGAGGAGGCTCAGGGGTGATCTCATTGTTATCTACAACTACCTGAAAGGTGGTTGTAGCCAGGAAGGGGTTGGCCTCTTCTCCCTAGCAACCAGCACCAGAACAAGGGGGCACAGTCTCAAGCTGTGCCACGGGAAGTTTAGGCTCGAGGTGGGGAGGAAGTTCTTCACAGAGAGAGTCATTTGCCATCGTAATGGGCTGCCCTGGTAGGTGGTGGAGTCACCATATCTGGAGGTGTTCAAGAGGGAACTGGACATGGCACTTGGTGCCATGGTCTGGTCATGGGGTCTGTGGTGACAGGTTGGACTCGATGATCATTGAGGTCTCTTCCAACCTTGGTGATACTGTGATACACCTCCTAAGCTGTTCACTTACATTTCTTTCTGCTGCTGCCTTTCTGAGCCTCTTACCTGTTAAAACACTAGCTACATAGAATCATGATTTTTCATAGAATCAATAAGGTTGGAAGAGACCTCAAAGATCATCAAGCCCAACCTGTCACCACAAACCTCATGACTACTAAACCATGGCACCAAGTGCCACATCAAATCCCCTCTTGAACACCTCCAGGGATGGGAACTCCACCACCTCCCTGGGCAGCACATTTCAATGGCTAACACCTCTCACAGTGAAGAACTTCCTCCTCACCTTGAGCCTAAACCTCCCCAGGTGCAGCTTGAGACTGTGTCCTCTTGTTCTGGTGCTGGTTGCCTGGGAGAAGAGACCAACCTCTGCCTGGCTACAACCCCCCTTCAGGTAGTTGTAGACAGCAATGAGGTATCCCCTGAGCCTCCTCTTCTCCAGGCTATACAATCCCAGCTCCCTCTGCCTCTCCTGGTAGGGCTTGTGCTCAAGGCCTCTCACCAGGCTTGTTGCCCTTCTCTGGACATGTTCAAGAGTCCCAATGTCCTTCGTAAATTCAGGGGCCCATATTTCAAGTAAATTCCTGGGTTGGTGTATCAAATATCTATCGTTTTCTCTCTTTAGTTCCAATACACTTTCTGGATACCATGAAGACACAAGCAAAACCTCATCATTGTGTATTGATGTGACTCAGTGAAAACAAAACTCTTTCAGAAAACTGTGAGACAAATAGCAGCTTTGAAACACAGTGCCAAATGTTGCAGGGGAGGGTAGTCAGGAAAGCTACAGAAAAGGAGTTGCTCCAACAACTTACAATGCCAGTGAAGGCAATGCCATAACAAACATCCAGCTGTCCCTCTCTCCCCTAGCTGGTGGGTAAGAGGAAAGGAGAAAAATCTCTTTCCTTCCCTCAGCACCCATCTGCTGTACTGCCTTAGATGTGCTCTGGCTAGAGTGAAGATTCTGAAGCACGTTTCTTTTGCTCTGGACCTCAGGGTTTGTTTATCTCCTTCTGACATGTTTTAAGATGGGGGCTGGAAAAGAGAACTGATTTAATGCCATGGCGTATCCGTATGGATTTTTTTTCCCAGATTTCTTTATGCAAAGTGATATTCCAAATTTCTCCTGACTTGTTATGGTTTCTTCTCCTTTGTTTAAATCTGCCATTTATGCAAAGTTCCAGTGTGCTTTTTTATTCTTCTTAATTCTTCTGGTGATGCTTCTATGAAACATAGATGAATTCAGGGCAGAATGTTACTCTATTAGAAACAGAGACTTAATTATGTGTTTCTGGTGAAAGAAATCATTTTAATCAGAAAATTTAAACTGAGAATTAGTGGCCAGTGTATGTGTTACTGTTTAAATGTGTGTGTACACAGGCAGGAAGGCTTCATCATGAAGAAATTATTTGTCAAAACATGCACTGATTTAAGGACATCTTTGCACAGGCAAGAGTTTCATTGCTCCTCCATGTTTCATAGTTTCATAGTTTCAGTTAGGGTTGGAAGGGACCACAAGGATCATCTAGTTCCAACCCCCCTGACATGGGCAGGGACACTCTACACTAGATCAGGCTGGCCAGAGCCCTCATCCAGCCTGGGCTTAAACACCTCCAGGGACAGGGCCTCAACCACCTCCCTGGACAACCCATTCCAGGGCCTCACCACCCTCACGGTGAAGAACTTCCTCCTCACCTCCAGCCTGAATCTCCCTACCTCCAGCTTCATTCCGTTCCCCCTAGTCCTATCACTCCCTGATAGCCTGAAAAGTCCCTCCCCAGCCTTCTTGTAGGCCCCCTTCAGATACTGGAAGGCCACAATGAGGTCCCCTGGGAGCCTTCTCTTCTCCAGGCTGAACAGCCCCAACTCCTTCAGTCTGTCCTCACAGGAGAGGTGCTCCAGCCCTCTGATCATCCTCATGGCCCTTCTCTGGACACCTTCCAGCACCTCCAGATCCCCTCTTGTAATAGGGGCTCCAGAACTGGACGCAGTACTCCAGGTGGGGTCTCACCAGAGCTGAGCAGAGGGGGAGAATCCCCTCCCTTGACCTGCTGGCCACACTTCTCCTGATGCAGCCCAGGATCTGATTGGCTTTCCGGGCTGCAAGTGCACATTGAGAGCTCATGTTGAGCTTCTCGTCCACCAGTACCCCCAAGTCTCTCTCCTCTGGGCTGCTCCCCAGCCAGTCACTGCCCAGCCTGGATTTGTGCCTGGGGTTGCCTCGACCCAGATGCAGGACCCTGCCCTTGGTCTTGTTGAAGCTCATGAGGTTGGCTTGTGCCCACCTCTCCAGCCTGTCAAGGTCACTCTGGATGCCATCCCTTCCCTCCAGCGTGTCTGCTGCACCACACAGCTTGGTGTCATCAGCAAACTTGCTGAGGGTGCACTCAATGCCACTGTCCATGTCACCCACAAAGATGTTGAACAAGACTGTAGTAGCACACATTTTACTTTGGGTTCACTTTCAGCTTGTCACTTTCAATTAATCACTCCTGAGTGGTTAGTAATAATTCAGATCACTAATTCCCTCCCTGCCTCTCCCACCCATGTTAGCAGTACCAGTCAAGTCAGCTTAGTCTCTCTTTCTTGGGGTCAGATCAAGGCTCACACTTCAAAACTAACAATTTGTCTGCTTTTACACACACTCTGTATAGGTATACCCTAATTGAAAATCAGCTGCTTATAATGCTGAGATTTTGCAAGTTTTTTTATATATAATGAAGTCACTTTCCTGGGTAAGTTGATTTCTTTGACTGGGTTCTCTCTTCTGCTGTAACATCCTATATCCTGCAGGTGAAACACCTTGTGAAGGGGATAGTTTATCAGTTTGCAGTTCACTGTGTGCTTTGCATTGAAGGCTGTTTCTGGGAAGCTAAACAGCTATCATGATTCTGACTATTTGAGGAAGATAAAGCCCTTTGCAAAACCAGGGAGATGGAGCCTTCCCTGGGAGAAACTGCACACAGTGTTTCTGGAGTGATGTATAATCACAGGCTGAGCAGGGGTGGGGGACAGACCATCTCCTCCCCTAGGAAATACTTAAAAAGAGAAAGAAAAGTAACATTTCCTAGGAGGCTGAAGGAAATTGTCTGAAATTTTTACAGTGCAGACTGTACAGCAAGAGGCTGTGAAAGTCTACTGGGAGTGGAACATAGGATTAGTAATGACAGAACCAGAGAATCATTCTGGATGGAAAAGACCTTGAAGATCATCAAGCCCAACCATTACCTAATTACCAAGTCTGGTGCTAAACCATGTACCTCAGCACTACATCTCTGAATCTTTTCAACACCTCCATGAGTGGTAATTCAACCACCTACTTGAACAGCCTGTTCCAGTCTTTGAGAACCCATTCAGTCCAGAAATTTCATCTAATATCCAACCTGAACTTCCCTTGGTGCAACCTGAGGCCATTTCTTCTCCTTCTGTCACTTGTTCCTTGGGAGATGAGACTGATCCCCACCTCATTTTAACCTCCTTTCAGAGAGTTGTAGAGTGGGAATGTCTCCCCCCAAGAATCCTTTTCTCCACACTATGGAGATCTCCTTCTCTGATCAGGTGACCCGCCTGGTTGATGTGGGGAGGCCTCTGCATGTAGTCTACCTGCACCTCTGCAAGGCCTTTGACACTGTCCCCCACAGCAAACTCCTGGCCAAGCTGGCAGCCCATGGCTTGGACAGAGCACACTGTGCTGGGTTAGGAACTGGCTGGAGGGCCGAGCCCAGAGAGTGGTGGTGAATGGTGCCACATCCAGCTGGCGGCCAGTCACTAGTGGTGTGCCCCAGGGACCAGTGCTGGGCCCCATGCTCTTCAACATCTTTATTGATGATCTGGATGAGGGCATCAAGTCCATCATCAGTAAATTTGCGGACGACACCAAGCTGGGGGCAGGAGTTGATCTGCTGGAGGGCAGAGAGGCTTTGCAGAGGGACCTCGACAGGCTGGACAGATGGGCAGAATCCAAGAGCATGAGATTGAACACATCCAAGTGCCGGGTTCTGCACATTGGCCACAGCAACCCCATGCAGTGCTACAGGCTGGGGTCAGAATGGCTGGAGAGCGGCCAGGCAGAGAGGGACCTGGGGGTACTGGTTGATTGTAGGCTGAACATGAGCCTGCAGTGTGCCCAGGCAGCCAAGAAGGCCAATGGCATCCTGGCCTGCATCAGGAACAGTGTGTCCAGCAGGAGCAGGGAGGTCATTCTGCCCCTGTACACTGCACTGGTTAGGCCACACCTCAAGTCCTGTGTCCAGTTCTGGGCCCCTCAGTTTAGGAAGGATGTTGACTTGCTGGAACATGTCCAGAGAAGGGCAACGAAGTTGGTGAGGGGTTTGGAACACAAGCCCTATGAGGAAAGGCTGAGGGAGCTGGGGTTGCTTAGCCTGGAGAAGAGGAGACTGAGGGGTGACCTTCTTGCTCTCTACAACTACCTGAAGGGAGGTTGTAGCCATGCAGAGGTTGGTCTCTTCTCCCAGGCAGCCTGTACCAGAACAAGAGGACACAGTCTCAAGCTGCGCCAGGGGAGGTTTAGACTGGCTGTTAGGAAGAAGTTCTATCCAGAGAGAGTGATTGCCCATTGGAATCGGCTGCCCGTGGAGGTGGTGGAGTCACCTTCATTGGAGGTGTTCAAGAAGAGGCTTAATGGGGTGCTTGGTAATACAATACAATACAATACATCAAGTTGGAAGAGACCTTCAAGATCATCACTTCCAACCTATCAACCAATCCAACCCACCTAAATACAATACAATACAATACAATACAATACAATACAATACAATACAACCCACCTAAACAACTAAACAACTAAACCCTGGCACCAAGCACCCCATCAAGCCTCTTCTTGAACACCTCCAATGAAGGTGACTCCACCACCTCCACGGGCAGCCAATTCCAATGGGCAATCACTCTCTCTGTATAGAACTTCTTCCTAACATCCAGTCTAAACCTGCCCTGGCGCAGCCTGAGACTGTGTCCTCTTGTTCTGGTACTGGCTGCCTGGGAGAAGAGACCAACCTCTGGTTGCCACGGTTTAGTTGTTTAGGTGGGTTGTATTGTATTGTATTGTATTGTATTGTATTGTGTTTATTTAGGTGGGTTGGATTGGTTGATGGGTTGGACGCAATGATCTTGAAGGTCTCTTCCAACCTGGTGGTGTATTGTATTGCATTGTATCTAACTAAACAAACCTAGTTCTCCTCACCAGCCTTGTTCTCAAGACCCTTCAACAGCTTTGTTGCCCTTCCTGGACCCACTCCAGCACCTCAATGTCTTTCCAGTAACAAAGATCACAAGGTAGAGAAAGGGGAGTTCATTCCCCTACTCCTACTTGGTATCTCCTTCTGCAGATCTGATATTCTGCTATATGAATTTTTCTTGTGTTTAGGAACTAACATTGTAAGAAAACCCTGCATGAGAGATAACACAAGTAGGGATGTTCTCAGTAAAAGAAAAAAAAAAGTCAGACAGTGTCACCTTGCTCAGCCAAGGCTTTCATCACATATGTCTTTGTGGATGTCAAGACAGTTTCTATCCCACTGTGACTGCACAAACAAGTATCAAAAAGACTGTACCAAAAGGTTTGTTCTGTGCTAAGTTGTAAAATTTCCCTCTGGTTTCTTACTAACTGAAAAATTGCCTTTGCCTACTCAGAAGCTGGTAGAACATCTATTTGTTCTATGGAGAACCAGTTAGCGTGATAACTATTTGGCCTGTTTGCCAGGCATGGAAAGATAACCCTGCATAAAAGACAGTAAAACTTCCTCAGGCTAGGGCTACTTTTTCAGTAGACAACATAACCCTCTACATCTTTTTTATCCATTATAGTCTCTTATCATAAAAGGTAATAGCTGTAAGAGTGTGAGCTGCCCACTCGTGCTGATTTCCTCTGACAAAGCTAAGCAGATCCACTGCTGTTTCTGCTAAACTTCTCTAGCTATGCAGCCAGCTGGGTCAGACCACGCAGCTCATGTTAGACAGTTTTTCTGCTAACGAGAACATCAGTCTACTTCAAACAGTCTATGAATAGCTGCTGAGGAGACAGCATTAACCAGACCTTCTCTCTTCCCACCTTATGAACAGCAGCAGATTTCTCCAGCCTACTAGATTATGAGGAACTAATTTTACCAGTAGAGAGAAGCATGAGTCTCTGCTAGATGGATTTTTCTGTCCCATTTTTTAGAGATGCAGAGTATTAGCCTTAGGCATCAGGAAGACCTTTCCTTTTCATCTCCCAGGCATTCAGATTTCCTCTGATCTGTTTTTGGTTTGGTTTGGGTTTGGTTTTGTTTTATTTTTTTAGGAAGTTTCCTTTATTCCTTATCAAAAACAACAACAACAAAAAAAGGTCAATGCTGCTCATGGGATATTGCTTTAAAGGAGCCTCATACTTCATTCCTGCCTTTCCTAATGTCCTCTGATTTTGGGAGAACAGCAATTGTGCTTTCTGTCAGTAGGTGTTCCCACTCCTATGCTTTTCTCACTGTACTAGGTTTACCAATCCAATAGCTGGTAAATGCAAATAGAAAGGAATGCAAAGCCCACACAGAGGTTGAATAGCAACACTTTCACCCAGCCTCAATCCTAGGAAACTCTATTTCCCTGAAATTAATGCTTTTTTTTTTACCCCAGAGTACAGACTAAGCAGGGTGGATCTCATTTACAGTATAAAACTTTTCTCTGTGTCTCCAAACAAGCAGAAAAATCTCCTCCTGTCCTCACACGACCCAAAGCAAAACAGAAAAGCTTGCTCTGCTCTGTAGGTTCTCAGGTGATGGAGGCACCTGAGTGTGTGATAGAGGCATCACACAGTGCTCCTGGAGAGAAGATCATATGTAAGATGGTGACAGTAAAAAGCATATGTCTCTAGGTATATGATCTCTACATTGAGCGTCAGGCAGTTGATGATGGGGTGAGCATCCACAGACTCCTGGAGGGTTGGGGTTTAGAAGAGACCTATAAGAGGTCAAGAATCACAGTATCACAGTAACACCAATGTTGGAAGAGACCTCAAAGATCATCAAGCCCAACCTGTCACCACAGACCTCATGACTAGACCATGGCACCAAGTGTCACATCCAATCCCCTCTTGAACACCTTCAGGGACAGGAACTCCACCACCTACCTGGGCAGCACACTCCAATGGCAAACGACTCTCTCTGTGAAGAACTTCCTCCTCACCTCGAGCCTAAACTTCCTCTGGTGCAGCTTGAGACTGTGTCCTCTTGTTCTGGTGCTGGTTGCCTGGGAGAAGAGACCAACCCCCTCCTTGCTACAACCCCCCTTCAGGTACTTGTAGACAGCAATGAGGTATCCCCTGAGCCTCCTCTTCTCCAGGCTAAACAATCCTAGCTCCCTCAGCCTCTCCTCGTAGGGCTTGTGCTCAAGGCCTCTCACCAGCCTTGTTGCCCTTCTCTGGACATGTTCAAGTGTCTTGATGTCCTTCCTAAACTGAGGGGCCCAGAACTGGACACAGGACTTAAGGTGTGGCCTAACCAATGCAGAGTACAGGAGTTCAATGACTTCCCTGCTCCTCCCAGCCACACTATTCTTGGTACAGGCCAGGATGCCACTGGCCTTCTTGGCCACCTGGGCACACTGCTGGCTCATGTTTAGGCAGCTGTCAATCAGCACCCCCAGGTGCCTCTCTGTTTGGGAGCTCTCCAGCCACTCCGACCCCAGCCTGTAGCTCTGCATGGGGTTGTTGTTGCCAAAGTGCAGCACCCAGCACTTGGATTTGTTGAATGTCATCATGTTGGACTCTGCCCATCTGTCCAGTCAGTTGAGGTCCCTCTGCAGAGCCCTTCTGCCTTCTAACAGATTTCTCAGAGATTATTCAGATCCTGTGTGGATCTCCTGAGCAGATCTCCTGTGCAAGGGCTGTGACACTTAGGCTTTACACAGGGACTTGCCATTCATCTCTCCTTATTGTGCCAGACTAGTCTTCCAGTGAATTGACCATCTCCAAAGTGTCAGTGCTTATATAACAGCTAATAAATTGCTTTGGATGTCAGTTTGGAACCATCTACCTGCCTGTGTGGTACAGAAGAGAAAAACCTGTCCAGTCCTTGACTTTTACCTTTTTATATTAAAAGGAAACAAAACCAAAACACTTCCAGGCCTCAGGCTTAGACTCAAAAGCACTTTGCAATGCTTTAAAAGACAAAATTCAAATTCTCTGCTGGTTTTGTTGTTGTTGTTGTTGTTTCTGATACCCTGTCTCCTTTTAACTACATATAGGTATGGTTTTTATTTGGGTTTTTTTTTTATGACAGCTAGGAGATTACTATTTTAATTTTAATAACATAGTTAGCAAATAGACAAGACGAGAAAAAGTACTTTTAAGTCTGGGAACTTGCAAAGGCATGCCCAGCTCTGGGTATATGGGCATTGTATTATAGCTAAATTTGTACAGATTATCTTAACCTCCTCTCTGTTGTGCACTGTATGTGATTTAAGGTGGTCACTCATCCAGCCATGCTGCAAAAGACATCTTTTCAGTGAGTTTTTTGGGGGGAACGATGGGAATATCCTTCCTGAAGTCATATAGGACTGCAACAAAGCTTTTGTAACTGGCTGGCTTAAGGTACAGTTTCAAAAAATTGTTGTGCTGCTGGGACTAAATATTATTAATAGTTGTGTGTTAGATGTGTAGAGCCTTTCCCAGGCATTTTGCCCCTTAATTACCATTTAAATAAATAAATATTCCACAGTTTCTCCCAGGCAAGCCATGCTACCTGTGTCTCAGCTTTCTCCTGTATCAAAGTGACTCCTGATCCAGTCAAGACTTTCTCACTTGCAAACCCCCAAGTAAGCAGATGACAAATGTAAACATACACTCTGTGTTCAGGTTGAGAAGAAGCCAGACTCGCCTTGGCTTGCACTCTAGGATGGAGAAATCTCTCTGTTGGCAGATAGACTCAGTGGCTTGGCACCACCTGCGTGTCTGTTAACACAGTTTTGCAAACAAAGAAACATATAAGTGAGATCAAATTGTTTTATCAAGACACCACTGCTTGGATGTCCAGGCAGATCCACAGCACATGTTTCAAGCTAAAGTTTGCTGAAGGTGTTCTAAGGGTCTTCAACAGGTTTGGGAGCAGGAACTCTCAATCCAAAGGCACTTCCCTAATGCTCAGGAGTGACCTCAGCAGCTGCCTGACAGTTGCTGCAGGCAATAAAATATGCTTTAATACAATACAATACAATGGAATAAACCAGGTTGGAAGAGACCTTCAAGATCATCGCGTCCAACCTATCAACCAATCCAACCCACCTAAACAGCTAGGTCATGGCACCAAGCACCCCATCAAGTCTCCTCCCGAACACATCCAATGATGGTGACTCCACCACCTCCCTGGGCAGACCATTCCAATGGGCAATCACTCTCTCTGTATAGAACTTCCTCCTAATATCCAGTCTAAACCTGCCCTGGTGCAGCTTGAGACTGTGAGAAAGTTCACACACACACACACAAAGAAACCACAGCTAACTCAGTCAGAAAAGCAGATGAAAGCTATATTTACAGGCATAAATGGAATGCAATGAATATGTACACAAATAAACAGTATTTACTATATATACAGAAATACACAGCAATGAACATAATGCAGAAAAGCCTTTTCCCTCTAGCCAGCCAGGGGGGTTCCCTGAACCCCCCTCTCTCCCTCCCTACCTCCCCTTTTTCCCAAAAATGGTTAGAGAGAGAGAGAGAAAGGCAATTAAGGAGAAAAATTCTGTTAGCTCAAGGCGTATGCAAGAATTAGTTTTCTTATCTGGTTAGCTCTGTTAATTCAAGGTCACTCCTGTCTGGTAAAGCTGTTGCTTCAGCGAGAGAAACAGGCCCACATGAACAGAGAGAACAGAGGGAAAGGTACAGAATGAACACAGCCTGAACCGACAGAACTCAAACCCAAAGCTGCATTCTACCAATCCACCAATGAAATTAGTTTAGACGATCTTGGTTTTGTTTAAATATCAAAAACATTCAGCCAGAGTGTTCAGCAACTGTCTCTTTCTTAGAGGCACAGCCTAAATTGGTCACACAACCCCAGCTCCTTCAGCCTCTCTTCATAGGGCTTGTGTTCCAAACCCCTCACCAACTTTGTTGCCCTTCTCTGGACACATAGCAACCCAGGCATCTCTCTTGGGCATCTGCTGATTTTGCTGTGCAGACCTCATTCATCTAAGTTTCATAGATTCACAGATTCATAGAATGGTTTAAGTTGGGAGGGACCTTAAAAGGTCATCTAGTTCCAACCATCCTGCCATGAGCAGGGACACTTTCCACTAGAGGAGTGTGATAAAGGCCTCATCCAGCCTGGCCATGAACCCCTCCAGGGAGGGGGAATCCACAGCCTTCCTGGGCAACCAGTTGCCGTGTCTCACCACCCTCACTGTAAAGAATTTCTTCATAATCTCCAGTCTAAATCTGCCCTCCTCAAGCTTCAATCCATTCCCTCTCACTGTATTACAAAACTCTTGTAAAAAGTCCCTTCCTGGCTTTCTTGTAGGCCAGTTTCAGGTACTGGAAGGCTGCTAGAAGGTCTCGCCTGAGCTTTCTCTTCTCCAAGCTGAACAGCCCAGCTCTCATCTTGCTATGGAAGTGGGATCTGCTCCTTCACCTGGTAAACCCTGCTCCTGACACAGAGATTTCACAGAGAAAAGGTGGCAAAGCAGTTTAAGAATTATTTCAAAGCTTCTCGCCCCTGGTGGGAGCTTATCTCTGCATCACTCCAACATCCTCCAGCTCCCAACTCCTGGGCAAGCAGCATGAGTTCCACTTCTACTTCAGGAGCAGGTATTGTCAAAGCAGGCTGTCCTGAAGGGACAAGCTCCAAAACATGCCCTAACTGTAGTTAACCTTGCAATACACCTGTACACTGAGTGCACCCCTGGCTATGTTTAGATATGCCCCATCCTATAAGTTCAGCTTCAGGTTTCTCTGTTACCAACAGGCATTAATTTGTCTTTGGACAGTATTTATAACAGCTGAGAAGGTAGGCGATTTGCCTGGTTCTCATCCAGACAGCAACAAGGACCAAATGCTGCTGGAGTTGCAGTTGGCAGGGCAAACTACATCTGGACCTTGCCCCTGGATCAAGGCAACCAACACTTCAAGAGCCATGCACCAGAGGCAGAAAGGGGAAAAGCCCCAAGAGAACTGAATCCCAGAGGAGCCATGGGAAGGCTACAGCCCAGCGATGGAGTACATGAGAGAGGGAGGCCCCCTAGCCCTCTCTGAGCCAAGGAAAAGCTCCAGACCAAGAACTGCGCATGAGAGGAGAGAGGCCCTTTAGCCTTCTCTGAGCCAAGAGCCACCTGAATTACAGTTACAGCATCTGGGAAGATATCAGACAGAGGAACAAGCTGTGAGTCCCCAGCTAATTTGCTACAGAATCCCCCTTGTGGGAAATGCAGACCGCAGCACCTTTCTTTCCAATTTAAATCACTGTGTTGGAAATTATTAGATTTGTGCTTAAATCATTTAACTGTCTGCACATGTGGGATTGTAATACCCACAACAGAATTTACAGAATCACAGAATCACCAAGGCTGGAAGAGACCTCAAAGATCATCAAGTCCAACCTGTCACCACAGACCCCATGACTAGACCATGGCACCAAGTGCCACATCAAATCCCCTCTTGAACACCTCCAGGGACAGTGACTCCACCACCTCCCTGGGCAGCACATTCTAATGGCTAACAACTCTCACAGTGAAGAACTTTCTCCTCACCTTGAGCCTAAACTTCCTCTGATGCAGCTTGAGACTGTGTCTTCTTGTTCTGGTGCTGGTTGCCTGGGAGAAGAGACCAACCCCCTCTTGGCTACAACCTTCCTTCAGGTAGTTGTAGACAGCAATGAGGTCTTCCTTGAGCCTCCTCTTCTCCAGGCTAAACAATCCTAACTCCCTCAGCCTCTCCTCATAGGGCTTGTGCTTGAGGCCTCTCATCAGCCTCATTGCACTTTGTAAATAAGTTACAGCAGTGTCTGAAGATACCACTGCCAGAAATACTAATATAAAATATATAATATATATATTTTTTATTACACAGGCAAGATGAGGATAGGTGTTTTGACAGAAGGGCAGGTCCTGCCTGAACAACCTGATCTCCTTCTATGATCAGGTGACCCGCCTGGTGGATGTGGGGAGGCCTCTGGATGTGGTCTACCTGGACCTCTGCAAGGCCTTTGACACCGTCCCCCACAGCAAACTCCTGGCCAAGCTGGCAGCCCATGGCTTGGACAGGAGCACACTGCGTTGGGTTAGGAACTGGCTGGAGGGCTGAGCCCAGAGAGTGGTGGTGAATGGTGCCACATCCGGCTGGCGGCCAGGCACTAGTGGTGTGCCCCAAGGATCAGTGCTGGGCCCCATGCTCTTCAACATCTTTATTGATGATCTGGATGAGGGCATTGAGTCCATCATCAGTAAATTTGCAGACAACACCAAGCTGGGGGCAGGAGTTGATCTGCTGGAGGACAGAGAGGCTTTGCACAAGGACCTCGACAGGCTGGACAGATGGGCAAAATCCAAGGGCATGAGATTGAACACATCCAAGTGCCGGGTTCTGCACATTGGCCACAGCAACCCCATGCAGTGCTACAGGCTGGGGTCAGAGTGGCTGGAGAGTGGCCAGGCAGAGAGGGACTTGGGGGTGCTGGTGGATGATAGGCTGAACATGAGCCTGCAATGTGCCCAGGTGGCCAAGAGGGCCAATGGCATCCTGGCCTGCATCAGGAACAGTGTGGCCAGCAGGAGCAGGGAGGTCATTCTGCCCCTGTACACTGCACTGGTTAGGCCACAGCTTGAGTCCTGTGTCCAGCTCTGGGCCCCTCAGTTTAGGAAGGATGTTGTCTTGCTGGAGCATGTCCAGAGAAGGGCAATGAAGTTGGTGAGGGGTTTGGAACACAAGCCCTATGAGGAAAGGCTGAGGGAGCTGGGGTTGCTTAGCCTGCAGAAGAGGAGACTGAGGGGTGACCATATTGCTCTCTACAACTACCTGAAGGGAGATTGTAGACAGGTTGGTCTCTTCTCCCAGGCAGCCAGGAGAACAAGAGGACACAGTCCCATGCTGCGCCAGGGGAGGTTTAGGCTGGAGGTTAGAAGGAAATTTTACAGAGAGAGAGTGATTGCCCATTGGAATGGGCTGCCCAGGGAAGTGGTGGAGTCACCATCATTGGAGGTGTTCAGGAGGAGACTTGATAGGGTGCTTGGCTGCATGGTTTAGTTGATTAGGTGGTGTTGGATTATAGGTTGGACATGATGATCTTGAAGGTCTCTTCCAACCTGGTTTATTCTATTCTGTTCTATTCTATTTCTATTCTATTCTATTGTCCCATTGCTTGTGTGATCTACAGTCCCTCAGTTTAGCAGTATTGGAAGCAACCATGCACTTGTCTCTCTTGTGTGTGACTGTGTTAATAACTCTGTGTCTTGATAGATCTGCTGGTAAAACCCCAGCTTGCTAATAGTCCCTGCTGGCTCAGCTCTGCCCTCAGACACACAGCATCATCTCCTGCCAGGCAGAGCAAGTACAGAAACTGCTGGTGCTGCTTTGTTGTTGCTATTGTCTGGCAAGCCTTTGGTTTAAAAAACTGGTAGACTCATAGAATTGTTTTGATTGGAAAGGACCTCTAAGATCATCAAGTCAAGCTAAGAAGTCAAGGCCATTAAACCACATCCCAAAGTGCCATGTCCACTTGTTTCTTGAACACCTCCAGGGAAAATGACTCCACAACATCCCTGGGCAGCCTGTTCCAATGCCTGACCACCCTTGCAGCAAAGAAGTTCTTTCTAATCTTCAGCGTAAACTTTCCCTGCAACTTCAGGCCATTTCCTTTCATTCTATTGCCTGATAGTTGGGAGAAAATTCCAAGTGCCACCTCACTACAATGTCTTTTCAGGTAGCTGTAGTGAGCAATGAAGTCTCTCCCCTCAGCCTCCTCTTATCCAGGCTGAACTAACCCAGTTCCCTCAGCCATTCCTCATAAGACCTATTCTCCAGACTCTTCACCAACCTTGTTGCCCTTCTCTGGACATGCTCCAGCACCTGTGTCCTTCTTGGAGAGAGGGGCCTAAATCTGAAACACAGTAGTCATGGTGTGGCCTTCCAGTGCCAAGTACAGGGACAAGATCACTTCTCCTGCTGGCTACACTGTTCATGATCCAGGTCAGGATGTTATTAGTTTTCTTGGCCACCTGAGCACACTGCTGGCTCATTTTCAGGTGGTTATCAACCAGGAGCCCCAGATCCTTTTCTGCCAGGCAGCTTTCCAGCCACTTCGGCCCTAGTATGCAGTTGGTGTGACCCAAGTGCACAACCCAACACTTGGCTTTGTTAAACCTCATGCAATGACCTCTGCCCATTGATCCAGCCTATCTAGATCCCTTTGCAGAGCCTTCCTGCCCTCCAGCAGATCAAGACTCCCACCCAGCTTAGTGTCATCTGTAAACCTACTGAAGTTACCCTCAGTGCCCTCATCCAGATCCTTGATAAAGATATTAGAGAGAACTGGGCCCAGTACTGAGCCCTAGGGAACATTACTGGTGACTGGTTACCAGCTGGATTTTACTCTGTTCGCCACCACACTTTGAGCCCAGCCATCCAGCCAGTTCATAACATCAATTTCCTGCACAAACTTTTGCAGCTTGGAAAATAGAGACCTCTGACTACATGATTGCCAGGTGCTGATTTGAATCTGATGATGATATTCAATACCTTGCTAATGTCAACTTCAAAATGGAAGTGCTGGCTGGAGCAAAGTATCATGGGGCTTGTAGTTCAGACTGTAACATGAGAAGCTTCCTGATTCTAGTTTCTGGTTTCAGTTCTGAGGTTGGGGTGTTGGTCTTTCCTGCTGGGTTGGTGTGGCTTCTGCTGCTGCTTCTGCATTTTGCTGCACTTTTTATGCAACAGGCTAAGGTAGTTGTGCATTATATTATCTCATTTTCTCATTGAAGTTCTTATCTCAGCCCAGATTTTTTTGTGTGTTACTTTCCCTTTGTGTTACTTTCCCTTTTTGTGTTACTTTCACTTCTGTGCTGGAGGGAAGCAGGCTCTGTTGCACTTGCACTGTGATACAAATGGTCCTTTCTGACCTTAAATCTCTGAATGTAGAAATGGAAACTCAATGTATTGTCTGTGAGTTGATATTATCTTTTCTCTACTGAGATGCCCACAGTGTATTTGGAAAGATTTAGAGGATCTCTCATAATTGCATGTGGGTTTGCAATTAAGCAAGGTATGGCAGATATTTTCCATAACTTACAAAGCCTGAGCAAGATAAATTACATGTATGGCTGTGCTTGAATATGTATCACGCAGAATAGCTGTTTGGAAAAGGAGGGGAGGCATCTAGTGACATATTTAAGGATGTTGTTAGATCATGTAGGAAAAAAATTAGGGAGGCAGAAGCCCAGTTAGAACTCAAGCTGGCCACATATGTGAAAGATAATGAAAAGCATTTTTATAAATATCTTAATGCTAAAAAGAGGGGCAAGAAGAACCTCCACTCTTTATTGGACCTGGAGGAGAACATTGTAACTCAAGATGAGGTACTAAATACCTTCTTTGCCTCCATTTTCAACAGTGAGGCAGGAGGACTTCAGGATAACTGGCCTCCTGAACTGGTAGATGGGGTCAGGGAGCAGTGTAGTGCTCCTGAAATCCATGAGGAAGTAGTAAGGGACTTGCTGAGCCACTTGGATACTCACAAGTGCATGGGACCAGATGGAATCCATCCTAGGGTGCTGAGAGAGCTGGCAGATGAGCTGGCCAAGCCACTCTCCATCATTTTTCAGCAGCCCTGGCTCACTGGAGAGGTCCCAGAAGACTGGAAGCTGGCCAACGTGGTGCCCATCCACAAGAAGGGCCGGTTGGAAGAGCCAGGGAATTCTAGGCCTGTCAGCCTGACCTCAGTGCCAGGCAAGATTATGGAACAGGTCATCTTGAGTGCGATCACACAGCACTTACCGGATGGCCAAGGGATCAGGCCTAGCCAGCATGGCTTTAGGAAGGGCAGGTCCTGCCTGACCAACCTGATCTCCTTCTATGATCAGGTGACCACCTGGTGGATGTGGGGAGGCCTGTGGATGTAGTCTACTGGACCTCAGCAAGGCCTTTGACACCATCCCCTACAGCAAACTCCTGGCCAAGCTGTCAGCTCGTGGCTTGGACAGCAGCACTGTGTGCTGGGTTAGGAGCTGGCTGGAGGACCAAGCCCAGAGAGTGGTGGTGAATGGTGCCACATCCAGCTGGTGGCCTGTCACTAGTGGTGTACCCCAGGGACCACTGCTGGGCCCCATGCTCTTCAACATCTTTATTGATGATCTGGATGAGGGCATCGAGTCCATCATCAGTAAATTTGTGGATGACACCAAGCTGGGGGCAGTAGTTGATCTGTTAGAGGGTAGGAGAGCTCTGCAGAGGGACTTTGACAGGCTGGACAGATGGGCAGAGTCCAAGGGCATGAGATTTAACACCGCTAAGTGCTGGGTTCTACACATTGGCCACAACAACCCCATGCAGCACTACAGGCTGGGGTCAGAGTGGCTGGAGGGTGGCCAGGTAGAAAGGGACCTGGGAGCACTGGTTGACAGTAGGCTGAACATGAGCCAGCAGTGTGCCCAGGCAGCCAAGAGGGCCAATGGCATCCTGGCCTGCATCAGGAGTAGTGTGGCCAGCAGGAGCAGGGAGGTCATTCTGCCCCTGTACTCTGCACCTTGAGTCCTGTGTCCAGTTCTGGGCCCCTCAGTTTAAGAAGGACATTGAGACTCTTGAACATGTCCAGAGAAGGGCAACGAGGCTGGTGAGAGGCCTTGAGCACAAGCCCTACGAGGAGAGGCTGAGGGAGCTGGGATTGTTTAGCCTGAATAAGAGGAGGCTCGGCGGAGACCTTATTGCTATCTACAACTACCTGAAGGGAGGTTGTAGCCGGGTGGGGGTTGGTCTCTTCTCCCAGGCAACCTGTGACAGAACAAGAGGACACAGTCTCAAGCTGCACCAGGGGAAGTTTAGGCTCCAGGTGAGGAGAAAGTTCTTCACAGAAAGAGTGATTGGCCATTGGAATGTGCTGCCCAGGGAGGTGGTGGAGTCCCACCCTGAAGGTGTTCAAAAAAGGATTGGATGTGGCACTTGGTGCCATGGTTTAGTTAGTCATGAGGTGTTGGGTGACAAGTTGGACTTGATGAGGTCTTTTCCAACCTTATTGATTCTATGATTCTATGATCATCATGTCCAGTTATGGGATAGTTAAATTTATTGCTTGTGATACACAATAATGGGACCTAAATATAAATGTTTAGAACACTTCATGAACCTTATTTCAAAAGCTCTACTTTTGGGTAAAATCAGTGGTAGGCAAAAGTTTATAAAGGGGTGTCTGTTACTGCTATAGTGTTAGTGGAGGATTGGTTTTAAGACAACATACCAGATGATTCCTTTTCCCTGCCACAGTGAGAATCTATGAGGATGATCACTTGTGTGTATCACTTAATGTGATGAAATAAAATAGTCAGCTAACAAACTCTATAAGCAAATCCTGAGACCATGTGGTTGTGTACATTTTTTCAGGGAGGGGCTGGGCCACAGCCCAACACTAGCTTGGGTTACAGGTACTGCAATGGCATTTTTCTGCTGTTCTCTGATATGGAGGGAGAGGTGATAGGATGTAAAAAGTTTCTGTAGAATAAGAGGACAGAGGTGACATTAAAAATAAATTCCAAGTTTGGAAGCCTGAGCCACCTGAAAGATGTTAATGAAGAGTGAAAAAGGTCTAAAACAAGATTACAAGAATTTCCTCTTCAAAACTGTCAAATGTTAGAAAGCAAGAGTGTATACCAAAGAGAGATGTTGAGGGAGATGTCCTAGAGGAAATTCAGATGGGTGATTTCATTCCATGGCCACCTTCTTAAACTATTTTTATTACTACCTTATGATGCTGTTAAGCCTGGACCTGAGCTATAGCCCTCAAGCACAGCAGGATGGGAGCTGATGTTACCAGGTCACTTAGTTATTGCATAGCTAGAGAGATGTGGCCATGGACAGCACTTCCACTGGATGATGTTTTTGACACTGAAGTGGTCATCAGGTTGTCCAAGCTAGTGTGTGAGCTCAGTCCCAAACTATGAGCCACAGTTTGGACTTCATGTTTTGAATGTGGATGATTCAGGAAGGAAGGAACTCAGAGAACTCAGAAGAAGAGAGAAGTTCCTGGAGCTCTTTACTTAACAGTTGCACAAAATCAAGGGTGCTCAGAGAGGAAGTATGCTTCTTTATGGGCTTAAAACAGAAGTTTTTCTCCATGAGTGTACACATATTCTGATTTTTCTTTCTGTATAGAAGAGTGTGTGGTTTGGCAGTGGGAATTTTTGCTCTGACAGGACCATAATTTTTCATCTTGGTTTTGTATTTAGAAAAGTTGGATTCTTGCTGCACTGCCAGCTTTGTCCCCCATTTAGGTTCCCATTGCCTGCAGCAGAATGCCACCTCTCCCTCCCAAACAACAGACAGTTGAAAATGAGCCTCACAGCCCAGCTGTCTGACACTCCTGTCCCAGAATTTTATATGGTGAATCTGTCATACAACCAACCAGGCACACCATTCATGTTGATATCTGATGTTGCTCCAGAGCAGAGTTTAGCCTTTTAGTCACACTCTTCATCTGTTTCTGTGTGGACACTGCACCTGAAATACTGCCACACTTCCCTCCACTTGGACACCATTTTGCTTCCTGAGACTCTTGAGACAATATTTTAAGGTGTCCTGTTCTCCTCCCTTTCCATGTAGGTACCACTTTCCAGGTGTCTCCGGCAGCTGAGGAGCCCAAGACAATGTATATACGTCAGCACCATACCACCCCTGCCTTACCCCACCATCAGGAAATTGTTCTCCTTGTGAACACTTCATGAAGCTATTTAAATGTGTTTTTTTTTAATTAATAAATAAAAAATAAAGGCTTCTCCTGAAGCAGTCTCTAAGTGCTCTCATGAAGGACTCTGTCTCCCTCCAGTGACTGAGTACCTACAGGGAGCAGCCTCCTAAATTGTTTAAAGTTAGGCAATTCAAGTGATTCTCTTCGGCTTTGAAAACTAGACCCAACCTGATCTCGTCTCATCTCAGCAGACTTCTTGTGTCTTTTGGGCTGTAGATTTTCACAAGACATCATATACGGAATTTTCTAACTTGCTAAAATACATCTTTGAGGCAGGACAAAAAAGCTGAGAGAGTTCTTCTTTTCCACTGTACGGGCTGTCTCCCCTGTCCATTAAAGATGCATGCCTAGTCTTAGCAAGTACAGCTTTTCATGTCTCTTTTTCTTTCCCCAAGGAAGACCCTCCCAATATCCTTTTCCCTGTAAAGCTACTTATGTAAGCAAGAGAGTGTTTTGTTTTCCTACTACTGCTACTACTATCACTGTTACTATTATTGTTGTTATTATTATACAATTTTATATATATATACAGATATACATTTATGTGCCTTTTGTTTTCCCCAGCATTAAATAGATTCCAGGCATGTTCTCTAATTTTCAGCTTCCACTTTAAAAGGTGGACCTGCAAATGTGTAAACATGAGACAGTGTCCTGATTGCCCAGGTGGCCAAGAAGGCCAAAGGCATCCTGGACTGCATCAGGAACAGTGTGGCCAGCAGGAGCAGGGAAGTCATTCTGCCCCTGTACTCAGCACTGGTTAGGCCACACCTTGAGTACTGTGTCCAGTTCTGGGCCCCTCAGTTTAGGAAAGATGTTAACTTGATGGAATGTGTCCAGAGAAGGGCAACAAAGCTCGTGAGGGGTTTGGAGCACAAGCCCTATGAGGAGAGGTTGAGGGAGCTGTGGTTCCTTAGCCTGGAGAAGAGGAGGCTCAGAGGTGACCTTATTGCTCTCTACAACTACCTGAAGGGAGGTTGTAGCCAGGTGAGGGCTGGTTTCTTCTCCCAGGCAACCAGCACCAGAACAAGAGGACACAGTCTCAAGCTGCACCAGAGCAGGTTAGGCTGGATGTTAGGAAGAAGTTCTGTACAGAAAGAGTGATTGGCCATTGGAATGTGCTGCCTGGGGAGGTGGTGGAGTCACCATCACTGGAGGTGTTTAGGAAGAGACTGGATGGGGTGCTTGGTCCATGGTTTAGTTGATTAGATGGTGTTGGATGATAGGTTGGACTTGATGATCTCAAAGGTCTCTTCCAACCTGGTTAATTCTATTCTATTCTATTCTATTCTATTCTATTCTATTCTATTCTATTCTATTCTAATTGTGACAGACCACTCCTGGTCTGTACAATAAATGTGAAATAGTCTTTCTGCACACATGGTGGGTTGAAAATTCCCCCCAACGTTAAATTGCCAGACCAGCTTAGTTGGAAGTAAATGAAGCTGTATTTACAAGTAAAACTACAATCTAAAATAAAATCCAATTAATATATACAAAATATACAATATTTACATATATTTACAGGTATTTACACTTTATAAGCAGCACAAGAACCCCCTTGGACAAAACCAGGGGGCTAATAATAGTTTCCCCACTGCCTGCCCCACATCCCATTACCCCGCCCTGTACACAAGGGACAAGAGAAAAAGCAGAGAGGTGTTTGTTAGTACTTAGTCACCACGAAGAACACAGCCAAAGCCAGCAAAGCTAGAAGAAGCACAAGCCAGAGCAGAGGAAGTGAAAAATGAGAGAGAAAGTTAGTCTAAACCAACTTTGTTAGTAGCATATCCAATGGGGTATTTAGATATCCCACTTAGATATTTTAAATATTCAATCTATGAAGGTAATACTTCAAGGACTGGCATCAGAACTTCTAACTGAAATGATACAATAGAATAAACCAGGTTGGAAGAGACCTTCAAGATCATCACGTCCAACCTATCAACCAATCCAACCCACCTAAACAACTAAACCATGCAGCCAAGCACCCCATCAAGTCTCCTCCTGAACACCTCCAATGAAGGTGACTCCACCACCGCCACGGGTAGCCGATTCCAATGGGCAATCACTCTCTCTGTATAGAACTTCCTCCTAATATCCAGCCTAAACCTGCCCTGGTGCAGCTTGAGACTGTGTCCTCTTGTTCTGGTACTGGCTGCCTGGGAGAAGAGACCAAACTCTACCTGTCTACAACCTCCCTTCAGCTAGTTGTAGAGAGCAAGAAGGTCACCTCTGAGTCTCCTCTTCTCCAGGCTAAGCAACCCAGCTCCCTCAGCCTTTCCTCATAGGGCTTGTCTTCCAAACCCCTCACCAACTTTGTTGCCCTTCTCTGGACACCTTCCAGCAAGTCAACATCCTTCCTAAACTGAGGGGCCCAGAACTGGACACAGGACTCAAGGTGCAGCCTAACCAGTGCTGTGTAGAGGGGCAGAATGATCTCCCTGCTCCTGCTGGCCACACTCTTCCTGATGCAGGCCAGGATGCCATTGGCCTTCCTGGCTGCCTGGGGCACACTGCAGGCTCATGTTCAGCCTACCATCAACCAGCACCCCCAGGTCCCTCTCTGCCTGGCCACTCTCCAGCCACTCTGACCCCAGCCTGGAGCACTGCATGGGGTTGCTGTGGCCAATGCTCAGAACCCAGCACTTGGGTGTGTTCAATCTCATGCCCTTGGACTCTGCCCATCTGTCCAGCCTGTCGAGGTCCCTCTGCAAAGCCTCTCTGCCCTCCAGCAGATCAACTCCTGCCCCCAGCTTGGTGTCGTCCACAAATTTATTGATGATGGACTCGATGCCCTCATCCAGATCATCAATAAAGATGTTGAAGAGCATGGGGCCCAGCACTGGTCCCTGGGGCACACCACTAGTGACAGGCCGCCAGCTGGATGTGGCACCATTCATCACCACTCTCTGGGCTCAGCCCTCCAGCCAGTTCCTAAGCCAGCACAGAGTGCTGCTGTCCAAGCCATGGGCTGCCAGCTTGGCCAGGAGTTTGCTGTGGGGGACGGTGTCAAAGGCCTTGCTGAGGTCCAGGTAGACCACATCCACAGGCCTCCCCACGTCCACCAGGTGGGTCACCTGATCATAGAAGGAGATCAGGTTGGGTCAGGCAGGACCTGCCCTTCCTAAATCCATGCCAGCTAGGCCTGATCCCTTGGCCATCCTGTAAGTGCTGTGTGATCGCACTCAAGATGACCTGCTCCATAATCTTGCCTGGCACTGAGGTCAGGCTGACAGGCCTAGAATTCCCTGGCTCTTCCAACTGGCCCTTCTTGTGGATGGGCACCACGTTGGCCAGCTTCCAGTCTTCTGGGACCTCTCCAGTGAGCCAGGACTGCTGAAAAATGATGGCGAGTGGCTTGGACAGCTCATCTGCCAGCTCTCTCAGCACCCTAGGATGGATCCCATCTTATCATTATTTTCCTTTTTACACCCACTGGTGATTTGTTTACATTCTACTACTTTCTGTTCAAGACCTGTGGAAAATTTTCCAGGCATAGCCTGAAACTACCACAACACACTAATTCCTTACTACCGCTTGAGAATAGTCTTTTTCCAGCAGTGTCAAGTTGAGAATTACTATTGTATTGCCTGTAGATTCTGAACCTCTGCAAGGTCACTCCTTTTCAAAAGAAAAAAGAACCACTCTGCAGGTGGTTGCAATTGTTGTTTCATGATGCCTGACCTTGCACTTGATTTACATGTGCTAGAAAATACTTTGTCTAGTACTAGCTACAAACTAGCTACAAAACTAGAACAGGCTGTATGTCTCCCCTGTAACTAATTTTATTTCTCTTGCCCAAAGCTCACATTATAGAATAGAATAGAATAGAATAGAATAGAATAGAATAGAATAGAATAGAAATAGAATAGAATTAACCAGGTTGGAAAAGACCTTCGAGATCCTCAAGTCCAACCTATCACCCAACACCTCATGACTAACTAACCATGGCACCAAGTGCCAGGTCTGATCCTTTTTTGATCACCCCCAGGGATCGTGACTCCACCACCTCTGTGAGCAGCCCATTTCAATGGCCAGTCACTCTTTCTGTGAAGAACTTTCTCCTCACCTCTAGCCTAAACTTCCACTGGCACAGCCTGAGACTGTGTCCTCTTATTCTGGTGCTGGCTGCCTGGGAGAAGAGACCAACCCCCACCTGTCTACAACCTCCTTTCAGGTAGTTGTAGAGAGCAATAAACTCTCCTCTCAGCCTCCTCTAAACTAAACAGTCCCAGTCCCCTTAACCATTCCTTGTAAGACTTGTTCTCCAGACCCTTCATCAGCTTCATTGCTCTTCTTTGGACACACTCCAGCACCTTAATGCCCTTCTTGGAGTGAGTGGCCCACAACTGAACCCAGTATTCAAGACACAGCCTCACCCATGCTAAGTTCAGAGGGACAACCTCTGCTCTACTGATGCTAGCCACACTATTCCTGATCCAGGCCAGGATGCTGTTGGCCTTCTCAACCACCTGAGCACACTGTTGCTAGCTGTCGATGAACACTCCCAGAGCCTTGCCCACTGAACAGCTTTGCATCCATTCTTTCCCAAAACTGTAGCATTGCATGGGGTTGCTTGTGATTCAAGCACAGGACCTTGCATTTGCCCTTGTTGATCCTCATATAACTGACCTTAACCATCAATCCAGGCTGTTCAGATCCCTTTTCAGAGCCTCCTTACCTTTAAAAATATCAACTTTCCCACCCAACCTGTTGTAATGTGCAAATTTACTGAGGGTGCCCTTGATCCCCTCATCCAGATCATTGATAAAGATACTAAAGAGAACTGATCCCTGTACCAAACCCTGAGGAACACCAGTTGTGACTGGCCACCAGCTGGATTTAACTCCACTCACTACCAGTCTTCGGGCCCAACCATCCAAACATGTTGTAATAACCTATCAGTAGCAAATGTGAGAATCAGTGTTTGGAAAATCCAGTGAGGGGGTTGTTGTTGAACAAGTACAGCATGGTGGGAAGTAGTGAAAAGCTGCCTTTGTCACCAGATCAAGTGGTGAGAGAAGGAAGGTTTTGTAGGGGAGTGCCAACAGTTAGTCTTAATCTGAAAATCCAATCAGCAGCACCATCTGAGAAGAATGGAAAAGGTAAAAGTATGTTGAGGGGAAACAAGAGTCGACACATGCCACGTACCTCTTTTGACAACTTGGTGAAGAAGGTTTGCAGACAGGCCCAGATGTCGCTTTACAAGTGGTTGCCTGTCACAAACTGATCAGTAATTTTGAGGTGTTAGATGAAAGTGTGTGGTACATACCCTGCTGGATCATTTCTTTTCCTGGCTAAAGGGAATAGATGTCCACAGCTCACCCAGTTGGCTTCTTCACCAGACCTCCTGGTAGCTGCCATCACTGCTGGAAACCCCTGCAAGTGCCAAGAACAGACTGGGTTCAGCAATTAGACCCTGCTATTGAGTCCTTCCAAATCACACAGAGTTGTGTCACAATACTGAATTTATATAGTGAAGGAAAATAACTGCCCCTTTGCCAGAAATAAAACTATTCAAAGCAGAAATAAAAGAACCTTCAGGGATGCCAAAATATCTCTGTTCTTCATGCTAGACCCATCTTGAAATGTTGAGGTCAACCTTTAAGGACAATGTGTGTAGCAGGAAATGCCTATGATTTGGGGGGGGGGAGGGGGTTTCCTTTAAATATTAGCTAATTATTATTATTATTTTACTAAGCAAAGTACAGAATAACCAATTCAACTCAATTCTGCTTTCCAGTACTGCTTCCTGTTACCATAGTGCACAAATTTCTTTCTAGGGGAAAAAAATTATAAGAATTACATAATTCTTGGCCATCTGACTCTTATCCCTTTGTGAGCACAAACTGTGAGTAGAGTTTTATGGTTTAGTCACTGTTGTCTATTTAATTGCATTTTTTTTCCTTAAAGGCTGAGTTGTCTCTAGGAGCAGGGGAGGAGGCAAGTAGTCAGTTTTGAGAAATTGAAGGGGTTGTCAGTTTGTTGTTAAAAATGCTTTTACAAGCATAAATCTGTAAATCTGTGTTTTCTAAGGGTAGGTGCTGCCTTCTGTTAATCTGTTCTGGAGATTTGATAGAAATTACTTTCTCTGGTGCAGATTAAAAAAAAAGGAGTAATATTTACAGAAATTTTCAGCTGATAGTCCAGAGAGTGATTAATTACTGGATTTTGGCCTCCCAAATACTTGCAGTTCTAAACTGATTTAAGTATCAGGCAGTAGAAAAGACAGCAAAGACAGCACAGTTGTGTTTTTATTTAAAATATTTCCTTCTTCTGATGGAAATTATTCCATCAACAGAACTATTCACTTCTTCACAGATGAAATAAAGTGTTACAAGTCACTCTGGTAGACTCTCAGATTTCCATCCTCAAACTGCTGCTTTCATCCACTTCATAAACCCACAAAATACATGACCTGAATTTTGCAATGTACACTTAATAAATCTTTTAATCCTGTAAATGTTTGCAAAGAGTGTGTATTAACTTAAAAATCACTATGACTATAGTCTAAATCTGTACTTCTCATCTCTAGTGAGTGCTGTGGATTGTATTTCAAGGACTGCTTTAAAGAAAACTTAGTGGAAGTCTTGTAATTGCTTATGCCCCAAGCCAAGGGTCCTTACTGTATTATGAGAAGCAGTGATCTCACCAGATTGCTTCTGGGTCAGAAAGTGGAGCTCTCAGGATGACAGGTGATTCAGGTGATCTCAGGTGATTCTCCCCCTCTACTCAGCTCTGGTGAGACCCCACCTGGAGTACTGCCTCCAGTTCTGGAGCCCCTATTACAAGAGGGATCTGGAGGTGCTGGAAGCTGTCCAGAGAAGGGCCACGAGGATGATCAGAGGGCTGGAGCACCTCTCCTATGAGGACAGACTGAAGGAGTTGGGGCTGTTCAGTCTGGAGAAGAGAAGGCTCCCAGGTGACCTCATTGTGGCCTTCCAGTATCTGAAGGGGGCCTCCAAGAGGCTGGGAGGGACTTTTCAGGCTATCAGGGAGTGATAGGACTAGGGGGAATGGAATGAAGCTGGAGGTGGGGAGATTCAGGCTAGATGTGAGGAGGAAGTTCTTCACCGTGAGGGTGGTGAGGCCCTGGAATGGGTTGTCCAGGGAGGTAGTTGAGGCCCCGTCCCTGGAAGTGTTTAAGAGCAGGCTGGATGAGGCTCTGGCCAGCCTGATCTAGTGTGAGGTGTCCCTGCCCATGGCAGGGGGGTTGGAACTAGATGATCCTTGTGGTCCCTTCCAACCCTAACTGAAACTATGAAACTATGAAATATGTTATAAGTAAGAGCTGCAGCATGATAGCTGTATGATAGGGCAACCAAGCTGAAGGTGTTGCAGCCCTAGATTTTAATCCTAAAATATAAAATACATCATCTCAGTATTGATCAGTGTTTCTGAAATATAATTAAGACATAACAAATGCAACAGGAGTTGTGGTGGTGTTGAGAGCTGCAGTTACTCAAGCTGACAAAGTGAATGTCTACACTGCAGCCCAACAGTTTTAGTTTTAGTCTAATTATATGGAAAACCTGAGGACTCTCTAAAACTATAACCAAGAATGGAGGGAAGGAAAGGCAGCCCCAAGACTAAATACAGCCTTTTGGCATCTATCATCTAACAAATAGCCTCCAGTGGCTCTGTACACAGCAGGAGAAAAGTACCTCATGTTGCTTTCACCTCATTTGAGCTAGAATAGAATAGATTAGAATAGAAGAATAGAATAGAATAGAATAGAATAGAATAGAATAGAATAGAATAGAATAGAATAGAATAGAATAGAATAGAATAGAATAGAATAGACCGGGTTGGGAGAGACCATTAAGATCATTGCATCCAACCCATCATCCAACACCACCTAATCAGCTAAACCATGCAACCAAGCACCCTATCAAGTCTCCTCCTAAACACCTCCAATGATGGTGACTCCACCACCTCCCCAGGCAGTCCATTCCCATGGGCAATCACTCTCTCTGTATAGAACTTCTTCCTAACATCCAGTCTGAACCTCCCCTGACACAGCTTGAGACTGTGTCCTCTTGTTCTGGTGCTGCCTGCCTGGGAAAAGAGACCAACCTCTGCCTGGCTACAACCTCCCTTCAGGTAGTTGTAGAGAGCAATAAGGTCTCCCCTGAGCCTCCTCTTCTCCAGGCTAAGCAACTCCAGCTCCCTCAACCTCTCCTCATAGGACTTACTCTTTCAAAAGCACATAACAGAAAATGGACTTTAAATTTTGTGTCATTAATTATCTGGATTATGTTGGCAAAATTAGAATATACAGTTCAGGAAAGGCAGAGGAACATCTAACTATTTTATATAACAACTGTTACATGTTAACCCACAGAGGAAGACTATAGTACCCATATCCATGGATGAAGAAAAGTTCAATCCAGAAAATAACTTTTGTTACAACAACCTTTAGGCAAATTAAAGTTGATTTGGTTTTCAAGTGTTTCAAGCTTGATTTCATGATGCTTGACTTTTAAATGATGGCTGCTGAATACCAGATAAATTGTTCTTTGTGTTTATAAATTTATCTGAGAATTCAGACCAAACAAAAAACTCCAATATTTTAGGAAGAAAAAGTATTTATTTCACATGTTTTGGGATGAGTAATCACAAGCAAAGCAGAAGGGCTCTGTGGGAAGCAAGGCCTGGCATCAGAGACAAGACCTCAATTCTTCACCACAGTCTCAAAGAAAACAGCTTTGAAAGGGTCAGCTGGCATCTGAAATAGCTGCTTTCTGCCAGTGTCACAAACTTGGTGTTTTATTCTCAGCAGCAGCAAAGTTCTGGCACTGAGAGGGCCTGTTAAAGTTAATCTCCATTTATAATAATGGATTTCCCTTCAAGGATTATTTTCCCTTATGAAAGCAGGGGTAGGGGACCAATGATAAAATGGGTGACTGTGGGAAACTTGCACCTCAAGTTGTGCATCCCAAAGGACAACAGTTTTCACATATGGACACCTGAATCTGCATGCTCTCATCTCTTTCTGTGGGCAAAATTTGGCCTGGTGTGGGGGGGTCAATTAGAACTTTTTCATCATGAGCCACCCTGTTATTGTCTTCCCGTAGTTCTGCCCCACGTGCAATGGGAGAAGAATCCAAGGGGTGGTGGCTTATAAATGATGGTTACAACAAAGCCTGAAATAAATTGTCCCTTTGGGGCTTTATTTAATTTTACAAACCTGCCTGGTTGACATTCCTTCCCAGACCCACTAGTTTTCAAGATCAATCCATGGTGGTAAGAGCTAGACTTGATTCCTTAAACCCACATTTACTCAACACATTTGTACATTGCTGCAGGGTGCTAGGGGGAGGAATAGGTGGTACCAAGAATTATGTTGCCTGACGGAAGGAACTGCTGCTTGTGCCCAGCAGAAGGTAAGATAGATAGATAGATAGATAGATAGATAGATAGATAGATAGATAGATAGATAGATAAATAGAGTACATAAGTAAATAGGTAGGTAGGTAGACAGATAAATAGATAAATAAATAAATACATTTGGTGGGAAATTAATAGATTAAAGCATAAAATAAACCAAGTGCAGAACTGGGGTATTTTGCCTTCTGTGGGTGATTTTCCACATTCATTTCACATCTTTTCAGCTACATCCCTGCCTCCACACCCGTGCTTGGTGCAACCTTTCTCCTCCACCTCATTCTACTGTATCTCCCTAAAATTTCTGCCCATTCCTCTCTCTTCGCATACCCCTCCACATCACTTCCAAATTTGTCCTATTTTGCCCTCTTTTTCTTTTTGACCCCCCGCTGCTCTGGCGTCACCCACCCCATCCCGCATCCGCGGGCCAGTGTGCACAGTCCCAGCCACACCGCCACACTTCCATGTGGTATTTCCAAACTTTCAGACAACTTTTAAGCAGCAGAAATTCTCTTTAACCTGCCTCCGGTTTTTCCGCGCTGCTCCGCGAGTGCGGCGCTGGACGGCGCTGCGCGTGGCCGCCAGGGGGCAGCAGCACCGCGCGTGCCGCCTCATCCCCCCCACCCCAGACTCCCCCGTCCCCCCCAACCTCCTTCCTGATCATCCTCCCCATCCTCCTACCCTGTCCCCCCTCGCCCCCCCCCCGTTTTTCTCATCCTCTTTCCCCTCTCCCCCATCCTCCTTCCCACTGTCCCAGTTCCTTCCTTCCCCCCTCCCTTCATCCTTTTCCCCGTCTCCCCTGCTCCTCCTTCCCCGGCCGCCCCATCCTACCCCATGACTCTCATCCTCCTTCTCCATTCTCCTTTTCAGTCCCCCACAACCTCTTTCCCCATGGCCTCCCATCCTTCTTCCCCGTATCCCTCATCCTCCTCCCCGTAGCCCTCCCCATCCTAATTTCCCCGTCACCTTCCCGCCCCTTCTGCCGTCCCCCCTCCGTGGTTAACTGCCGCCCCAGGCTTGCTTCTACCTCACGCACCCACCAGCGGCGAGCGGCGGATCCCCCGATCGGGACCCGAGCCCCGGAGCTGATAGGACGGGGGCCGGGAGGTCCCACCAGAGACCCTGCCGCCTGATTTCCTTCTCTCGCTGTCTGTCCGCTCACCTGTCCATCCGTGCCGGCGACAGGGATCTGCTCCGCAGGTTGGTTTCTTTGTCCTTTCTTTTAATAAGGTTGTAATAATAATATTCTAATGATAATGTTAACGGTGATTATTAACAATAATGATAATAGGAATAATAGTATATACTATTAATTCTGGATTTATTATTGTATCATTATAATCTGTAACGCTCCAGAGCGATGAGAGTAGAGGGGTCGGGCACCGACCTGCTCGGGGAGTCTTGAAAATCGGACAGAAGCGCTTAGTATCTGGATGGAAAACTGGTCCTAACCAGGCCAGGGGGGAGGAAAGTGCTTTTGTGTTGTTGCTGTTGTTTTCCTGCACGCTGGCATGCTGAGTTTGGTGTAGTTTGGTGGTAGGTCGCGGCTGTGTCTTCCCACGGTTTTAAGGTTATCAGGTGGCAGGTGCCCGACCCCTCCCGGTTTCTAGGGGGGGGGGGGAGGTGTCTCCATGCTCCCGCACAGGTGTCTGCTTTGGATGGCGTCGCTTCCTGCCGAAGCAAACCAAAGAGACGAGACACTACCCCTGCTCTGGAAGGAGCTCCTGCGTCCTGAGCTCCTTCCCACCCTAGTTTTGGGGAGCCCCACTATCGCTAAGAGGCTTTTAGAGGTTTGCTGTTTAGGTTTTTTGTTTGGTTGGGATTTAGCAGAAGGGAAAAAACAACATTCGTTGGTGTCTGGAAAGAAGCTGTCCTTGCAGGAACTTCAGCTGGGAACTCTTCCTCAACACAGCTTTGGACCTGGTGACCCACTAGGATCTGTGATTAATAACATATAACCAGTGCGCTATGATGCACTGCACGTTACAGGGTGTCTGCAGGTTTATAAGGGACACAAAGTGCCTGTGGTGGGTCCATTGCAGCAGATCCACAATCACTACAGTTGGGAGTTTAACCACTCCTGAAAATAATACATGGGTTTTTAACCCCAATTCTGGAGTTCAGGAAGTTTGAGGGGTTTTACCTGGAAGGGAAAAGCAGGGGAGGAAGGGGGGGGGGAAGAAAGAAAAGGAAAAGGAAAGGAAAAGTAAAGGAAAAAGAAAAGAAGAAAAGTAAAAGAAAATAAAGGAAATGAAAATAAAAGGGAAGAAAAGGGAAGGTTTGGGAAAGGGAAAGGAAAGGAAAGGAAAGGAA
>CM026897.1:7538319-7612383 GCA_015227895.2 Colaptes auratus | reverse complement strand
GCTCACTGGAGAGGTCCCAGATGACTGGAAGCTGGCCACCGTAATGCCCATCCACAAGAAAGGCTGGAAGGAGGAACCTGCGAACTACAGGCCTGTCAGCCTGACCTCAGTGCCAGGCAAGACTATGGAGGAGATCATCTTGGGGGCAACCACAGCATACCTGCAGGATGGCCAAGGGATCAGGCCCAGCCAGCATGGATTTAGAAAGGGCAGGTCCTGCCTGACCAACTGTGATGGTTTAACCTACCAACATCAACAAAAACCTCAGATGAACTCAGTTGGAGAAGCGAATGAAGCTGTATTTTACAAGCAATTGTGGAATGCAATGAATATATACAAAATATACAGTATTTACAATATTATACAAGAAATTTACAACCCAGGAATCCTCCCTGGGGGGAGAAGGAATCTACCTCGTGTTCCCCCCCTCTCTCCCCCCCCCTTTCCCTCTAGTTAATTAGAAGCAAAAGAGAAGAGAAAATGTTAAGAGAATTTCAGTTAGCTCGAAGCTTTGTTAAGAAGTTAATTTTGCTTATCTTACTGGTTTTTGTCCAAGGGCAGCATGCATGCATTCCAGCCAAGAGACAGAAGACAGAGACTGAGAACAGAATGTAAGATCGTAAAACTACATCCCACTCATCTCTCAATAAAATTCATTTAGAATTATCTTCCTTTTGTTTTCCTTTTTACACCCAAACATTCAGCTAGAGAATTCTGCAGTCATCCTTTTCTTAAAGGCACAGCCTAAACTGTCATACCAACCTGATCTCCTTCTATGATCAGGTGACTGCCTGGTGGATGTGGGGCAGGCTGTGGATGTAGTCTACCTGGACTTCAGCAAGGCCTTTGACACCGTCCCCCACAGCAAACTCCTGGCCAAGCTGTCAGCTTGTGGCTTGGACAGCAACACTCTGTGCTGGGTTAGGAACTGTCTGGAGGGCCGAGCCCAGAGAGTGGTGGTGAATGGTGCCACATCCAGCTGGCAGCCAGTCACTAGTGGTGTGCCCCAGGGATCAGTGCTGGGCCCCATGCTCTTTAATATCTTCATTGATGATCTAGATGAGGGGATTGAGACAGTCATCAGCAAATTTGCAGATGACACCAAGTTGGGAGCAGATGCTGATCAGTTAGAGGGTAGAAGAGCTCTGCAGAGGGACTTTAACAGGCTGGACAGATGGGCAGTGTCCAACAGGATGGCATTCAACAAGTCCAACTGCAGGGTGCTGCACTTTGGTCACAACAACCCCATGCAGTGCTACAGGCTTGGGACAATGGTTGGAGAGCAGCCAGGCAGAAAGGAACTTGGAGTAGTGGTTGACAGCAGCTAAACACAAGCCAGCAGTGTGCCCAGGTGGCCAAGAAGGTCAATGGAATCCTGGCCTGCATCAGAAGTAATGTGGCCAACAGGAGCAGGGAAATCATTGTGCCCCTGGATTCGGTGCTGGTTAGGCCACACCTTGAGTCTTGTGTCCAATTCAGTTTAAGAAGGATATTGAGACACTTGAACGTGTCCAGAGGAGGGCAGTGAGGCTGAGGAGGGATTTGGAGCACAAGCCCTATGAAGAGAGACTGAGGGAGCTGGGGTTGCTTAGCCTGGAGAAGAGGAGGCTCAGGGGAGACCTTATTGCTGTCTACAACTACCTGAAAGGACATTGTAGCCAGCTGAGGGTTGGTCTCTTCTCCCAGGCAGGCAACCAGCACCACAACAAGAAGACACAGTCTCAAGCTGCATCAGGGGAGGTTTAGGCTTGAGGCGAGGAGAAAGTTCTTCCCAGAAAGAGTTGTTAGCCATTGGAGTGTGCTGCCTGGGGAGGTGGTGGAGTCACCATCACTGGAGGTGTTCAAAAAGGGATTGGTCATGGCACTTGAGGGTATGGTTTAGTTAGTCATGAGGTGTTGGGTGACAGGTTGGACTTGATGATCTCTGAGGTCTTTTCCTGCTTTTTGATTCTTTGATTCTCCAGATCCTAATGGGTTCAGTTACAGCCTGCAGCCTTCACTCAAGTAAGGATATGGGTTTCTGTAGGTGTAATTTTAAGTAGTCTGAATTGCAAATATTTTAGCTCAGCTACTGGACCTACTACCTTGTATAAAAAATAACTTCCTCCATTTCCATTGTTTTCCCTGCTGTTGTCTTGATTTGAAAAGGCCTTTTCTTTCTCTTGCAAGTAGGAAGCCTTAGGAGTAATTGAAGAAACACACTGGCATCTGATTAGATTGCCCTTCCAGTAAAAACATTATTCTTGAGAAATATTAATGTAACTTTTCATTGAATGAATTCTGAAGATCATGGCTTAATGGGCTGGTTAGATGGGAGGACTATGGCTTTTTTTTTCACATTGGGTGGAAGTGGTTAAGCATGAGGTGATCAGAATAAATATTTGATTTTAAAATGCATAGTTTATTTTGTAAACAAAGAGTACATACTTCATAAGCAATTTAGTATTGTGAATGTATCAGATATATCATGCAGGCAGGTTCTTTTAATAGCTTCCTTTCATTTGAAGTAAACCTCCCCTTAGCTAGGGAATTGGTTTGAGTAATTTCATGCAGAGGACTGCAAAATGTGGAGAATCCATAACAAAAGAGAGAGCTTGTACATTTGGAGTGCTGCCATAGGCAGATATCCTTGTAAAAGGACTGGCTAGCATAGTGAGGAGGTGAACTTGCTCTGAAGTGAAAAAAACAGGGCATGCAGGAAGGTCTGCCATGGGATGAATAATGAACCATTTGAAAGCTTATGGGTAAAGATTAGAGGGTAGAACAACATGGATGGTATTGTGGTATGTTTCTGCTGTAGTTAGTCCTTCTACTTCTTCAGACATTGGGAAGAACCCTCAGGTTTCTGAGGACCAGTCCTACAAGGTACTTGAACTACCCCAGTATCTTCTGAAGAGAAAACACAGGCTGCACACAATCCATGAGATTTTTTTGTGTGCTTTGATGACAGTTTTCCAACACAGGTGCTGTGCTGGATCTCAGGCTTTCAAACATGGAAGAAGTGCTCAGTGACGTGCCTTTGCTGCAGTAACCATTGAATGGTAGAGTTCAGGGTTCTGACAGAAGACCAGGCAAGTAGCAGGAGAGCAAACTTCAGTGTGATCAGGCCTCAGCTTGGAACAATCCTGTGGGATATGGTCTTGGAGAGAAGAGGGGTCTGGGAAAACTGATTGACTTTCAAGAACCACTTCCTACAATCTATCCTGCAATACATGGATGAACATGGTGCTCGTGACTAAACTCAAACAGGAAGCATGCAAATGGTGGAAGTGAAGTCACCCAGGAGAAATATGGAGAAAACTGTCTGTGTGTGTGGGTATGGGTTTAGGAAAGCCAAAGCCCACCTGCACTTGAATTTTTATGTGAAACATGAATGGCAAGAATACAGCCTTCCACAAGGATACCAACAGCAAATGTATTATGATGGAAAACATGGGCCTGCTGCTGCTGAAGGTAAGAGACTTGATGGCAAAAGACATGGAAAAGACCAAGATGCTAATGCTGACAAGGGCCAACTTGGTCTTCACCGATGAAGTTTTTCTGAAATCCCATGTTCTTGAGACTAGGAGAATCCAGAGCAATGAAGTCTTAGCCTCTGTGGAAGATGATCATGTTAGAGAACATTTGAATAAATTATAGATCCACAAGTCTGTGGGTTCTGATAAGATGGACCCACCAATGCTGAGGGAATGGTGAATGTTGTTGCAAAGTTGCCATAACTCTGTCTTTGGAAGGTCGTCAGTCAGGTGAGGTTACTGAATGCCTCAGAAGTCATTCAGGTGTTCTGGCTTCAGAAAGTGAGAGTATGAGAACTGGAGGCTGCTGGGCCTCCCCTTGATCCGTGAGGAGATAATAAAGCAAATAACCTTGGAAACTAAATACAAATGACAAGATGAATTTGGGAGTAGTCAGCTTGGATTTAGTAAGGGAAAGTCATGCTTGGCCAGCTTTGTAGCACTCTACAATGAAATGACTGGCTTGGAGGACAAGTTTATTTTCACTTTAGTAAGGCTTTCAGCACTGTCTTCCATAACTTCATTGTAGACAAACCAATTGAAGTATGGACAGAGTAAGTGAGCAATGAGGTGGACTGAAAACTGTCTTGAGGTGCTGAGCTCAAAATGTTGTGGTTAGTGGCATGAAGTCCAGCTGGAGGCTGGTCACCTGGTAAAACACTGGAGTTCCGCATCTGGTTTTTGGGTTGCCTAGTACCATGGGCATGCTGGGCAGAGTCCAGCTCAGGGCCAGAAATATTAGGAAGAGACAGAACTGTCTGTCATGTGAGGAGAGGTAGAGAGGGCTGGGGCTGTTGAGCCTAGAGGGTTCAGGAGGCATCTTATCCCTGTGTATGAGTACCTCAGAGGGAGGAATAAAGGTGGAGCAAGACTCTTCTTAGTAGTGCCTGGTGAGTAAGCAAGAGGCAGTGGGCACAACACAGAATCTTCTACTTAAGCACGAGAAAGAAAGGAAAAAAAGGACCATATTTAAGATGACAATGGTCAAAGACTGGCACAGTTTCCCCAGAATGATTGTGGAGTCTCCGTCCATAGAGATGTTCAAAACCTGTCTGCACATATGGCTCTGAGCAACCTGCCCCGGTTGACCCCCTTCTTAGTAGTGGAGGTTGGACTAGCTGATCTTCAGAGGTCTCTCCCAACTTCAACTGTTTCACTATTCTGTAGGAATTGCTCTTTCCTGCTGTGAGTTTTCTTTACTTTAGAGAAACTTCTGGTAAAAATAATATGTGGTGAAATATCTTCCAGAAAAACAGGTATGCTAGGTGGGGAGGATGTGTTTGAGCAGCGTCAGTACTGCATTCTGTGCTGCTAGCAAGGTGTCCTTGAAGGACTAATTTTCTTCCTTTAGGGAATTTTGGAGAAAATGTTTCTCAAGTATATGAGCTAACCTGTGTTTTACAATACAATACAATACAATACAATACAACAGGTTGGAAAAGACCTTCAAGATCATCACGTCCAACCCATCAACCAATCCAACCCACCTAAATACATACAGTACATACAGTACCATACAGTACAATACAACCCCACCTAACAACTAAAAACTAAACCCTGGCACCAAGCACCCCATCAAGCCTCTTCTTGAACACCTCCAATGAAGGTGACTCCACCACTTCCACAGGCAGCTGATTCCAGTGGGCAATCACTCTCTCAGTATAGAACTTCTTCCTAACATCCAGTCTAAACCTGCCCTGGCGCAGCCTGAGACTGTGTCCTCTTGTTCTGGTACTGGCTGCCTGGGAGAAGAGACCAACCTCCGCCTGGCTACAACCTCCCTTCAGGTAGTTGTAGAGAGCAATAAGGTCACCCCTGAGTCTCCTCTTCTCCAGCTAAGCAACCCCAGCTCCTCAGCCTCTCCTCATAGGGCTTGTCTTCCAAACCCCTCACCAACCTCGTTGCCCTTCTCTGGACACGCTCCAGTAAGACAACATCTTTCCTAAACTGAGGGGCCCAGAACTGGACACAGTACTCAAGGTGCGGCCTAACCAGTGCAGTGTACAGGGGCAGAATGACCTCCCTGCTCCTGCTGGCCACACTGGTCCTGATGCAGGCTAGGATGCCTCTGGCCTTCTTGGCTGCCTGGGCACACTGCAGGCTCATGTTCAGCCAATCAACCAGCACCCCCAGGTCCCTCTCTGCCTGGCCGCTCTCCAACCACTCTGACCCAGCCTGTAGCACTGCATGGGGTGTTGTGGCCAATGTGCAGAACCGGCACTTGGATGTGTTAAATCTCATGCCGTTGGATTCTGCCCATCTGTCCAGCTTCGAGGTCCCTCTGCAAAGCCTCTCTGCCCTCCAGCAGATCAACTCCTGCCCCCAGCTTGGTGTCGTCCGCAAATTTACTGATGATGGACTCGATGCCCTCATCCAGATCATCAATAAAGATGTTGAAGAGCATGGGGCCCAGCACCAATCCCTGGGCACACCACTAGTGACTGGCCGCCAGCCGGATGTGGCACCATTCACCACCACTCCTCTGGGCTCGGCCCTCCAGCCAGTTCCTAACCCAACGCAGTGTGCTCCCATCCAAGCCATGGGCTGCCAGCTTGGCCAGGAGTTTGCTGTGGGGACGGTGTCAAAGGCCTTGCTGAGGTCCAGGTAGACCACATCCACAGGCCTCCCCACATCAACCAGGCGGGTCACCTGATCATAGAAGGAGATCAGGCTGGTCAGGCAGGACCTGCCCTTCCAAAGCCATGCTGGCTAGGCTGATCCCTTGGACCATCCCTGAAGTACTGCATGATCGCACTCAAGATGACCTGTTCCTAATCTTGCCTGGCACTGAGGTCAGGCTGACAGGCCTATAATTCCCTGGCTCATTCAACCGGCCCTTCTTGTGGATGGGCACCACGTTGGCCAGCTTCCAGTCTTCTGGGACCTCTCCAGTGAGCCAGGACTGCTGAGAAATGATGGAGAGCGGCTTGGCCAGCTCATCTGCCAGCTCTCTCAGCACCCTAGGATGGATCCCATCTGGTCCCATGGCCTTGTGGGGGTCCAAGCGGCTCAGAAGATCTCTAACTACCTCCTGGAGCAGCGGGAAACCATGCAGCTCCCTGGCTCCTTCTGCCAGCTCTGCAGGCCAGCTGTCTGGAAGATGTTCTGCCATGCTAGGATAGATTGAAGCAAAGAAGGTGTTAAGTACCTCTGCCTTTTCTCATCCTTTGTTACAACCTTCCTCCGTGTCAACCAAGGAGTGGAGGTTGTCCTTGCCCTCCTCTTGCTATTGATGTATTATAGAAGGACTTTTTGTTGTCCTCACAGCAGAGGGCCAGTCTAAGTTCTAAATGGGCTTTGCCTCCCTAATTTTCTTTCTGCATGTCCTAGCAACATCCCTAAACATCCGTAGGTTGCCTCCCCTTTCTTCCAGAGATGGTACACCTCCTTTTTTTCCCTTAGTTCTATTAAGAGTTCATTGACCAACCAGGCTGGCCGTCTGCCCCGGCGGCTCATCTCCTGGACACTGGCACAGCCTGTTCCTGAACCTTCAAGAGTTCTTCTTTGAAGCAGCTCCAGCTCTCCTGGACCCCTTTATTTTTAAGGGTGCATCCCAGGGAACCTTCTGAGTTAGGTCCTTGAGTAGCCTGAAGTCTGCCCTCCTGAAGTCCAGAGTGGAGGTCTTTCTTGCTGCCCCTCTTGGCTTGGCTGAATACCGAAAACTTAATTATCTCGTGGTCACTGGTGCTAAAACCCTCCGACCACCACATCACCACCAGCCTTCCCTGCTGGTGAAGAGGAGGTCCAGCATGGCCTTACCCCTGGTAGGTTCACGCAGCACCTGGGATAAGAAGCTGTCCTCCATACACTCCAGAAACCTTCTAGACTGCCTTCTTTTGCTGTGTTGAGATCCCAGCAGATATCAGGCAGGTGAAGTCGCCCATGAGAATGAGGTCAGGTGACCTTGAGACAGCCTTAAGCTGCCTATAGAATGCCTCATCTACATCTTCCTCTGGTTGGGTGGTCTATAACAGACTCCAACCAGGATGTCTGCCCTCCCGAACTTCCCTCTATTCTTACCCACAAGCACTCAACCCGGTCATCCCTGATCTCCATCTCAACGGCATCTAGTGCCTCCCTGATGTACAGGGCCACCCCTCCTCCCCTTCTTCCTTGCCTGTCCCTCCTGAACAGCCTGTAGCTGTCAATTGCAGCGCTCCAGTCATGTGAGTCATCCCACCCATGTCTCTGTGATGGCAACTCCATCATAACTTTCCTGCTGCAACAGGGCTTCTAGCTCTCTGTTTGTTACCCATGCTTCGGGGCATTAGTACATGCACTGAAGCTGGGCTGCTGGTTTCATCTCTAGCCCTAGCTTATCTCCCCCAGACTTTTATTTGCCAATGGCTAATGGCATACTGCTTCCATGTACAGAAATAGAATAGAATAGAATAAACCAGTTTGGAAGAGACCTTGGAGAAAGCCAATCAGATCCTGGGCTGCATCAGGAGAAGTGTGGCCAGCAGGTCAAGGGAGGGGATTCTCCCCCTCTACTCAGCTCTGGTGAGACCCCACCTGGAGTACTGCATCCAGTTCTGGAGCCCCTATTCCAAGAGGGATCTGGAGGTGCTGGAGCGTGTCCAGAGAAGGGCCACGAGGATGATCAGAGGGCTGGAGCACCTCTCCTATGAGGACAGACTGAAGGAGTTGGGGCTCTTCAGTCTGGAGAAGAGAAGGCTCCGAGGTGACCTCATTGTGGCCTTCCAGTATCTGAAGGGGGCCTACAAGAAGGCTGGGGAGGGACTTTCAGACTATCAGGGAGTGATAGGACTAGGGGGAATGGGATGAAGCTGGAGGTGGGAAGATTCAGGCTGGACATGAGGAGGAAGTTCTTCACCGTGAGGGTGGTGAAACCCTGGAATGGGTTGTCAAGGGAGGTGGTTGAGGCGCCGTCCCTTGAGGTGTTTAAGACCAGGCTAGACGAGGCTCTGTCCAGCCTGATCTAGGGTAGAGTGTCCCTGCCCATGGCAGGGGGTTGGAACTAGATGATCCTTGTGGTCCCTTCCAACCCTAACTGAAACTACGAAACTATGAAACTATTTTGTCCAACCCATCATCCAACACCACCTAATCAACTAAACCACACAACCAAGCACCCTATTAAGTCTCCTCCTAAACACCTCCAGTGATGGTGACTCCACCACCTGCCTCGGCAGCACATTCCAATGGGCAATCACTCTCTCTATGTAGAATTTCTTCCTAACATCCAGTCTGAACCTCCCCTGACACAGCTTGAGACTGTGTCCTCTTGTTCTGGTGCTGGTTGCCTGGGAGAAGAGACCAGCCCCCACCTGTCTACAACCTCCCTTCAGGTAGTTGTAGGGAGCAAGAAGGTCTCCCCTGAGCCTCCTCTTCTCCAGGCTGAGCAACCCCAGCTCCATCAGTCTCTCCTCACAGGGCTTGTGCTCCAAACCCCTCACCAACTTTGTTGCCCTTCTCTGGACACGCTCCAGCAAGTCAACATCCTTCCTAAACTGAGGGGCCCAGAGCTGGACACAGGACTCAAGGTGCGGCCTAACCAGTGCAGTGTACAGGGGCAGAATGACCTCCCTGCTCCTGCTGGACACACTGTTCCTGATGCAGGCCAGGATGCCATTGGGCTTCTTGGCTGCCTGGGCACACTGCAGGCTCATGTTCAGCCTACTGTCAACCAGTACCTCCAGGTCTCTCTCTGCCTCCTGACCTTCTACATCATATTCTCTTAGTACAAAGCTACTGCAGTGTAATTCCCAACTTCTGCAACTGCAGAGGGAAGTATTTTATCCTCAAAATAATTTACTTTCCTTTTCAGATATCAACTTCTATATCTGACTACTTAAATTATAGTTTCATAGTTTCAGTTAGGGTTGGAAGGGACCACAAGGATCATCTAGTTCCAACCCCCCTGCCATGGGCAGGGACACACTCCCTAGATCAGGCTGGACAGAGCCTTGTCTAGCCTGGTCTTAAACACCTCAAGGGACAGGGCCTCAACCACCTCCCTCGACAACTCATTCCAGGGCCTCCCTCACCCCTCACAGTGAAGAATTCCTCTTCACATCTAGCCTGAATCCCCTCCCCACCTCCAGCTTCATTCCATTCCCCCTAGTGCTATCACTCCCTGATAGCCTGAAAAGTCCCTCCCCAGCCTTCTTGTAGGCCCCCTTCAGATACTGGAAGGCCACAATGAGGTCACCTGGGAACCTTCTCTTCTGCTCTTCTGCTCATGAAAAAGTATTCTGGAAAAAACAACAACCCAGTTTAAAGGAGTTAGAGATAGCATACTTGTCTGATTCCTAGTGTCTTCTCACTTTTTGCAGATTTCCCTCCTGTATGTGCATTTGATGTTTTAATTTTTTCTACCATTGCTTGTGATGTTTTTAGCATAAAAATCTTTCATGTAAACAAAGGAAACACAATGTATGTGTTTCCTGCTGGGTTTTTTTTTTAACATGGTGCTGGTAGAATATCATGTGGAGAATAGAAGTAACATGATGCAACGTTTCACTCATTGTTATGTAACTTTAGATGTTTAAAGTGACTTTATTAAGTAAACCAAACCAGCCAATACTTGGAATGAAAGCTTGCTGAGTGACTGGGAGTGAGGTTGCTGCTGGCTCTGTCAAAGTGCCAAATTCTGTTCAAGAACTGGACCCTGAAGTGAAGTTGCACTGATTCACGTGTCCTCTCCCTTTCCTTCCCTGCCTGTGCCTGGAGTTCAGTGAGAAGGGAATGCTCTGCGCTAGTCAAGGGCTGCAATTTCACCACACAGTGGTTTGTGCGGTCTCGGCTGTTAAATCATCTCAGAAATGGAGAGACCACAAAACCCAAGGCTATAATTAGTGATGTAATTTTAAGGCACAACATCTTGTGAAATGCCACATCCACATGTGGCATTGCAGTTTGTGAACGAGGGTCACACGTATCAGTGGCGCTGTGACCTGGCAGTGTCTTGTCCCATCAGTGAAGTATGTGAGCACTGAAAAGAAGCTTTGATCAGATTTCTTGAATTATATAAGTAAATAAATTAATGAGATACTTCAGCAGTTATCTAAAACACATATTGACTTGTTGTTAACTTATTCCTCTACAGGGTGTGATAGGTGTACAGTTGGTGGTTACCATGGTAATGGCCAGTGTCATACAGAAGATCATACCTCACTATTCTCTTGCTCGTTGGCTTCTCTGTAGTGGCAGGTAAGATAAGAAACAGTTGTTGTGCTGTGTGTGACTATGGTGATGCAATTGTGCATTAGAGTAGTAATAGCAAAACGTATTAATTTTGGTTGTTTTCTTTAAAAATGTTTGATCTACTGTTATTAAACTGATTACCATAACGCTGTGACACCTGACTTTCCAGGCTCAAGGTATAAAGACAGTGTGGCTGTTAAAGAACAGACTGTTTGTTGCTATTAATTGTGTCAAAGTCAGCTGTTGTCCAGCTCTCGTATTACTAAAGGCACAAGCTGCATGCTTTAATATTAAAAGAGCAAAACTGAATAGAAGACACTGAAGAACAGAAGGATTTTTTTTTCTTCACTCTGCTTCAGTGTTCTTGACAATCCACCTTCTGATTTGCTTTGCATATAAGGAGTGCTTAGGCATTTATTAAAAATTCTGGGGCTTTTAAAGTATTTCATGGGACAGGATTACCATAAATTTCAATACAGTAATTCCTTGTAACAATAAATCAAACAGACACAATATGCTGCGAGGGGAGCATTCCCTGTGTGGCTGTGTACATAGTAACAACAAAAACTAGCAGCTGTTTTGAATATAGATCAACATTTTAAAGAATCATAGACACTGTGTTTTTTCATTTGAGAAGCAAAGCACTTTTTATAGTTAGAAGGTGCTGTACTTTCTTGGCCCTCTCAAAATGTTAACAATTACAAATCTCCGCTCCCTGGTTTCTGAAGGGGTATCCTTGCATCGAATTGATGTACTCCATAGGAGTCTTAACCAGTCTCATATAACTTTCTGTTGCCTTTTTTCGTCTGCTTGTCAGCATGAACAACTTTTTAATTTTACCCATTTTGGTGCTGAAAGAGCTGCTAATGAAAAATTGCTCTGAATGTTATTTAGGTGTGTGTTAGGTACCTCCAGTGAGGTATAATGGAAACCAGCAATTTTCAGGTGAATAATATGGAGCGAAATCATACTTGTTATATGGAGTTTTGTTGTTGGCCACATCTGGAAGATACTGATGGCCTTTTTGGTGCTCTAAGGGAGTATTGTATTAATAAAAAAGAAGTTCCATGCCATTTATTTTTAAGGTGTGTTACTACCAGAGTGTTTTTCATCAACAGTTGTTCAAGTGGCATTTTCTACCTTTTATGTCTTTAAATGCATTTAAATTTTTATGTCAAAATGTGTATGTTTAATTACTCTTGTTAAAGACTTGTTCAATGTTGTGACTGTTCTTTATTCTTGTGAAGCTCTCACTTTCTCTATCCTTGTGACAGTGTTAGGGAGAGGTTTGCTCTTCATATGGTTTTCATAACCCTATTCTGCTTTCATCTTTGCTTACCTGCAGACTAATAAATACATAAAGCAGAATTTCTGCATTTGTGCTTGTGGATTCTGCTCCCAGTGATAATACAATAAATCCAGGTTGGAAGGGACCTTCAAGATCATCGTGTCCAACCTATCAACCAATCCAACCCACCTAAACAACTAGATCATGGCACCCAGTACCCCATCAAGTCTCCTCCTGAATACCTCCAATGATGGATGTCAGTGGGAGTCTTACTATTCTTTTTCATGTTTTGAAAAATCTCTGTTGCTTTTCAGTGTTTTTCTGTTTTATCAGGTAACTATTTTAGTGCATTGTAATTTCAGTCCTTGTCAATAACCTTCTGAATACAACAATCATGTAAAGAATTGGAAATAATTCTGCATTTCAGAAATAAAAACAAGTCAGAAACTCCACAGCAAGAAGAATCTGAATTTTAATGGCAGAAAGGAAAAACTATTCTCTTAGCTTAGCTGGCAAACTATCTTTCATATTAACCCATTTTCAGAATACAGAATTAACCAGGTTGGGAAAGACCTTCAAGATCATCAAGTCCAACCTATCACCCAGCACCATCTAATCAACTAAGCCATGGCACCAAGTGCTTCATTCAGTCTCTTTCTAGACACTTTCAGTGATGGTGAATCCACCACCTCCCTGGGCAGCCCATTCCAATGACCAATCACTCTTTCTGGGAAGAGCTTCTTCCTAACATCCAGCCTAAACCTACCCTGGCACAGCTTGAGACTGTGTCCTCTTGTTCTGGTGGTGGTTGCCTGGGAGAGGAGACCAATCCCTACCTGACCACAAACTCCCTTCAGGTAGTTGTAGACAGCAATAAGATGTCCCCTGAGCCTCCTCTTCTCCAGGCTAAGCAACCCCAGCTCCCTCAGTCTCTCCTCATAGGGCTTGTGCTCCAAACCCCTCCTCAGCTTTGTTGCCCTTCTCTGGACACATTCCAGCAACTCAACATCTTTCCTAAACTGCGGGGCCCAGAGCTGGACACAGGACTCAAGGTGTGGCCTAACCAGCGCCGAATCCAGGGGCAGAATGACCTCGCTGCTCCTGCTGACCACACTATTCCTGATGCAGGCCAGGATGCCATTGGCCTTCTTGGCTGCCTGGGCAGACTGCAGGCTCATATTCAGCCTACTGTCAACCAGTACCCCTAGTTCCCTCTCTGCCTGGCCGCTCTGACCCCAGCCTGTAGCACTGCATGGGGTTCTTGTGACCAATGTGTTGTCTTTTTGCCACCAGTGTTTTCTTTGGCAGACTAGTATGGATGGGCTGGTGGAGGATTTTATGCATGAGTGTGTACAAAATCTCAAAAAAAAGTTTCAAAGGTGTCTGCACAGGCAGACCCACTCTTACACAGTTCAGCTTTCCTAGGAAAAGTTACTGCCTGCTCTGTCTCCTTGAATCAGTCCACTTCAACTAGCCTTTCTTTCCCCAGACTGATTAAGTTATTTAGCTAAAGTGTCCTCCAAAGCATTGGGAGGCTTTTCTAAGTGAGATGGTCTGAAATCTCTACAGATAGCGCTGCCACATGGAAGACAAACTCGCTACCAAACAAGCCAGAAACTCTTGAGTGAGCAGTTGGTTTCAAGATGCCTCTACGTGTGCTTTCAAAGTCCCTGAAAAGGAAACATTTGACACTTTGAAATTTGAAAGAGTTGTTAGAATAGATAGGCATGAGATAATTAGTCATTTGCAGAATGAACAGCTATCACTGACTGTTGACAAACTATTTATTGAAATTTGTAAAGAAATGCAAACTTCTTCAATCAGTGATATTTTCAGAGCTTGGCGAGAATTTGAATATTTATATTTATTGAAGTCATTAAATTAACAGACCAAGTATCTGGCAAGGCCTTCACATTTATTATCTAATAAAACATTCTTTACCAAAATGTTGCTTTGAAGTTACTCAGCTACATTCTGTTTTCAGGCCACTTCAGGAAGACAGGAGAAAATGGATGTTCTGTGGTGCATTCATTAATGATCTTCATTCAGATTAACTGGAGCATATCTGTGCTGCTGTTGCTATTCAGACTAATTTGGATATGTCAATGCTACAGAATAATCAGTTGTGGGATCTCAGTTTTAAGCATATATATGCTAGAGTGGATTAAAATGACTTTTTATGAGCTCTGCTTCTATGAAGACGTTTGTTCACATCTGTTGGGTCTATAGGATTTACTAAATAAATCACCTCCAAATTCCTGTATCCTATTAGTTGTATTTGTGGATCACTTGCAACATAATTCTGCAGTGTTAATGAAGAGCAAGCTGTGTTTTAAGCATTTGATTTGCATTAGCACGTTATGAAGAACAGGAATATTGTCTGTTCTGCTGTGGCATGTACTGTTTCTCTAGCTGCGCATGAAGGATTGTGAAAAAGAAGCTTTCAACGGGTGATTTACAGAACTCCGTGTGATACTCTCAGCATGCCAGTTTCAGGTCTGGGAGATGGTGAATGACAAAGCAGAAGACTATTTCTCTGCTTTCCTATGTGAAAGATTGGGAGAAGTTAGTCTCTCCAATATAGTTTGCCTTCTTGAATGAAAACATAGACGCTGTGGCGTCTGTGTGGTTCTCAGTCTCAACAAGTCTCTTGCGGCAAAGGTTGCAAATTTTTCAACTGGGACCGTGAGTGATAAAAATAAATTAGTGGCTTCCACTTCCACTAATGCCTTAAAATCCCCAAACAAAACTCAGACTCTCTTCTTCCCTGTAAAAAGTTCTTGTACGTGCAAAGTCTGCAGTAGTTGTCATTTTCAGTTTTTGAACCAGCAGCAAATTCCTTCAGGGGAAGCTTGCAGTGTGTAAAGGTTTGGATCTCTATGATGATACTGAAGTTCTTTTCTTTTAAGGAAATTGCAGCATCAACTGATTCTTTAGCCCAGCAAGACCTAGTGACACAGGCTTGTAGAACCCTCTGTTAACCAGATTGTGTGTATTCTTTGCCATATTGCTGTCCTGAACTCTTACTTAGCCATTTTACCAGTTTTTAAGTTATTTTATGATGATGTCCAGCTCTGTGCAGCTGCCTGTTTTAATGCTTCATTATACCAGCAATTGAACTACCAGCAGCTAAACTTCTTTCTTCCAGTCTCTATGTAGTGTTTCTTGCAGCACATGTGCACACATCAAATGTCCATACCATCACTGGGAAGGTAGAAGATAGATAATACTCATAATACTGCTCATGGTTGCTTACACCTCTTTCTGCTTTTAGCTTGAGTCTTACAGCATTAGTCCTCCCTCAGTATTTGTTGTGTGGACAGTGTTCCATGAAGAATGACAGGGTTCCTTTAAAATTACATGAAAGGTCATATTCTGCAAATATTTTTTTTCATATTTGATGTAACATAATCTCTAATTTGCCAGTGTGGGTTTGAATGGTCCTACTTGATGAAGTTTTCTTAATCTGAAATTCACTAATGGTTGTGAATTCCATTATCTCTATTAACCTGTCATAAACCATGTCACCAGTTAGTGGCCTCCTACTCCAGAGAAGTACTTCTACATAAATTTCCCAAGTCTGTGCTAGTTAATGCTTGAGCTCCTTTGCCTCAGCATTTCAGAATGGCGATCAGAGTGACATCCTCTTGCATCTGGACAGCAACCCTACCCTGTTGAATGTGGAAAAGGCCTTGTTTCAGCTGTAAGGTTCTTGATGTTCTTAGAGTTTGAGGACAACTGTGCCATATTGGAGACCTAACTGTCTCCGGTTTTCCTCTTCAGCATTTCCTTGTCACTACATGCTGCCTCTTAAATAAATAAGCAATGGATGGTGCATTGAAAGTGGAAAAATTTGTTATCCAATAAAATTGGTGACTTTTTTTTTTTTAACAGGGCTTTTTTCTAGTGGAAGGTATGTGGAGGAGGTGTTTAGGGAAAGGATGTTGATGTAACAATCTGCTCTGCCTAAGGAAAAAGAATGATAATGGTTATTTGATAATAGCTATTCCAGATTCTGGAAAATTACTGGGGTTTTGTGAGGCATAATTATACATTATAAAATAATTTACAGTATGCTTCTGATGTGTAACCAGAGTGGTATAATTATTCTAGGGAGCCTTTTCCAATATTGGTACAACCTTGTTTTCTGTGTTTGATGATAACTTGAAAATTTAGTGTTTTGGGATGTAAAGAGCTTTTTTCCCTTGAGTGAGAAAGTGGCAAAGCTTTCTAATTATGACTAAGAGTCTCAAATGCTGAAGAGAACTGAAGTGTTGCTGTGGTTGTTCAGCTCCAGCAGGTTGGTACTTGTGCACAAGAGTGTTTGCTTGGGTCCAGTGTCTTAATATGCATACAGTTCTGTGTTGATATATAGGTTTTGTAGAAAAACACTTCAGATTGCCAATTTTGATACTGTTTTACTTGAGATTTTTCTCTTCCTTCAGTTTACGGTGGTATCAGCATCCTACTGAGGAACAGCTACGGATTCTTGCAGGGAAACAAAGGGCGAAGAGCAAAAAAGATAGGTAAATACTTGGTTTAAGCTTTTCTTCTTTCTTCCCCCCTCATTTTTTCCTATTTCCCCGCCCCCCAGCATGATTCATGTAAGAACTTTGCCAGCCAACTTTTCCCTTTGTGTGAGTTAGTTGTCAGGGCTCTGTACTGAACCATATTCTTTCAAATGTGCTTCTGGGATGTATTAGGTGAGGTATTCTAATGGAAGAGATAGGGAAAAGTTAGTCCTCTTGGACAAGGTACTGGTGCAAAACTTTATCTGGATTTCTGTGTACAGTTCTGATCACTTATGTTCAAGAAAAATTAATTTGTACATGAACAGGTGAACAGAGGGCTGCGAAGATCATCCAGGAAACAAAGTCTGTTTTACAAGTGAAGGCTGAAAGACCTCGGCTTGTTTAACCTAACAGAAAGATGGCTGAGAGGGATGGGGTAGCTCTGTATCAGCTAAAGCTGGAAACAGATTTCTGATGTTCAGGCATGAAGTTCTGGAGCAGGAATACAGCAGTGGTGGGAACCAAGATGTTTAGAGGTGGTGGAGCTGGCTATATTAGTACAAGATTTCTGAATTAGCTATTTTTAAAACAAACCAACCCACCATTTTGGCTTTCTTTTTGGCAGCATGGGAGGTTTCCTTTAGTGCTTTTGTTCCATTATGAACTCTCTTATAATTCTGAACATTTGTGTTAACACACAGACTGCACATGTAATCTGTTCATTTCAATGGAATCTCGTGTGTTTGTTTTTGTTTCTCCTTTTCTTACTTTCCCCTGTTTTGTAATTCTGAGCTACATGGTTAATAACCTTATTTGCCACACTCTGGAGTAAAGAATTAAGTTATTTCTTTAATATTAAATACCTTCAATTTTACATGTTTCAGTAGTTTATCAAATTCAGAAACTTGTTTTACCTAAGTTTCCTGTAACAACTTGAGGCATGTTAATTATGAAGAGCATTACAATTTATTGCTGTTCCTTTAACCAGTGATATTTATTTATGTGTACAATAATGTTTAATTATGTAACTGTAACTTTAAGTCCACCCATGGGAGCCATAAACAGAAAAACACAGTCACATTGCCAAGTAACAATTGTATGTTGTGCTCACTTGCCTTTCCTCAGCCTTGCCAAAAAGTGTGTTTGTCACCTTCACCACAACAGTAATGTGCTCTCAGCTGAGTGGAATCATGGCACATTGTTATTAACTTATGTACAAGCTTAAATTCTATAATGTTGGAAAATTTACTGTGAAGCTTAGTAAGAACTTGTATCCCACGTTGCCTATATATGCACTGAGTCCTTACTTTATTACTAAACTTCTACATTTAATGTTCAAATGTTATCCTCTCTGTGCAGTCACATTTTGTTGGTGTGATTTTGTTATTCTAAGATTGATACAATTAGCTATAGTAATGCATAACTAAGAATACAGTTGTAATAGTTGTGGGTAGCTGTTGGTACTAGTGTAAATATCAATCATAGAGGGATATGAAACTTCAAAGAAAACAAGATGGTAATTTGGAGGATTAAATTATATTTTTCTCTGCTGTTTTAACAGCAGTCAAGAATATGCTTACTTCTTAGTCAATAAATATACCTGCGTCCTCTAAAGAAGTGTCTGTTGTTGGAGAACTGTAGCTTAAAGTAGGAATTGTCCCTCTTGAGTTTGCATGGAGTGTTTCAAGCTCATAAAATGGAATTCAGAGCTCCCTTGAGCTAAGAAGATGTGAAACAGATGGTGTAGAGGGAATAAGGACATATTTGATTTTCTCCTTCTCTTTTCAAGATAATTGGCATTGTTAGGCCCATAGTCTTGTGAAATGTGGTGTCTTTTCCTTACTTAAACACTTTTCCAATTTGAACTAATTAAAAGGGAAATGATGAAAGGAGATCTAAGGAACTTGCTTGAAAATTAGCCTTAGAAACAGCTGTAGTGTGAACTTGTAGTCCATTTTATTTGACACATATCAGTATATTATACTGTAGATTATAACAGCACATAAATAATGGGCAGATTTTCTATTTCAGAATAATTTGTGTTACATTAAACTGTTAGGGTAATGAAAAGGTCCATGGCTGCTATGAATCACTTTGAATTAAAGCTGTCAGTGATCCTGTGTATGTTCTGTCTCTTGCAGTATGGGTCCCCATGGATAATTAAAGTTTAGGAACAGCAAGTTTTGTTGAGCTGAAATGAATTCAGTTATCACAATGCTCATTTCACTCAAGATGATGGTACTTCTGGGTGCATACAGTAGGAAAACACCAGAGTACAGATGAATGCAGGAGAGCATATAGAAGTGTGGTAGGGTGAGAAAATTCTCCCCCACACACTAAGAAGCCACAGCTAACTCAGTCGGAGAAGCAGATGAAATATGCTATATTTACAGGCATAAATGGAATGCAATGAATATGTACACAAATATACAGCATTTACAATATATACAGAAATATACAGCAATGAACATAATACAGAAGAGCTATTTCCCTCCAGCCAGCCAGGGGGGTTCCCTGAGCACCCCTCTCTCCCTCCCTACCTCCCTTTTCTCCCAAAAAGGGTTAGGGAGAGAGAGAAAGGCAATTAAGGAGAAAAATTCTGTTAGCTCAAAGCGTATGCAAGAATTAATTTTCTTATCTGGTTAGCTTTGTTAATTCGAGGTCGCTTCTATCCGGCAAAGCTGTTGCTTCAGAGGGAGAAACAGGCCCACACGAACAGAGAGACAACAGACTGAACAAAGACTGAACCCAGACTGAACTGACAGAACTTAAAGTTGCATTCTACCAATCTACCAATGAAATTAGTTTAGACTATCTTGTTTTTGTTTAAATATCAAAAACATTCAGCCAGAGTATCCCAGCAGTTGTCCCTTTCTTAAAGGCACAGCCTAAACCAGTCACAAGAAGCTTGCAGACACCTAAGTGGTTGGACAGTGTTTGGGACTTCTTGTTTAGACCTGACCACATATATTTTTGGACTAGTACTTTAGTTCACTATCTTTAGTTTTAAGTTTGTCCATTAAAATTCTTCAACTTTGATGGTACTAAGAGTTAACCAGGAAAAGAAACATTACTAGATCTTTCCTCCTATATTCTCATCTCGCTCATCAGCTTAGAGGGCATCATTCCTTAAAAATAAGGTTCACGATTGATTTGAATTTAATTTCTTTTTAATGCTTTTTGTCCCAATAACTTGTCTTTCTGTGGAAAGTCTTAAGTGCCTCATCCAGTCTCTTTATAAACACTTCCAATTGATGGCGACTCCACTATCATAGTATCAGTCAGGGTTGGAAGGGACCACAAGGATCATCTACTTCCAACCCCCCGCCATAGGCAGGGACACCCCACACTAGATCAGGCTGGCCAGAGTCTCATCCAGGCTGGTCTTAAACAGCTCCAGGGACGGGGCCTCAACCACCTCCCTGGACAACCCATTCCAGGGCTCCACCACTCTCATGGTGAAGAACTTCCTCCTCACGTCCAGCCTGAATCTCCCCACCTCCAGCTTCATTCCATTCCCCCTAGTCCTATCACTACCTGATAGCCTGAGAAGTCCCTCTCCAGCCTTCTTGTAGGCCCCCTTCAATACAATACAATACACCAGGTTGGAAGAGACCTTCAAGATCATCGCGTCCAACCTATCAACCAATCCAACCCACCTAAATACAATACAATACAATACAATACATACAATACAACCCACCTAAACAACTAAAGCGTGGCACCAAGCACTCCATCAAGCCTCTTCTTGAACACCTCCAATGAAGGTGACTCCACCACTTCCACAGGCAGCTGATTCCAGTGGGCAATCACTCTCTCGGTATAGAACTTCTTCCTAAGATCCAGTCTAAACCTGCCCTGGCGCAGCCTGAGACTGTGTCCTCTTGTTCTGGTACTGGCTGCCTGGGAGAAGAGACCAACCTCTGCCTGGCTACAACCTCCCTTCAGGTAGTTGTAGAGAGCAAGAAGGTCACCCCTGAGTCTCCTCTTCTCCAGGCTAAGCAACCCCAGCTCCCTCAGCCTCTCCTGATAGGACTTGTGTTCCAAACCCCTCACCAACTTTGTTGCCCTTCTCTGGACATGCTCCGGCAAGTCAACATCTTTCCTAAACTGAGGGGCCCAGAACTGGACACAGGACTCAAGGTGCGGCCTAACCAGTGCAGTGTACAGGGGCAGAATGACCTCCCTGCTCCTGCTGGCCACACTGTTTCTGATGCAGGCCAGGATGCCATTGGCCCTCTTGGCTGCCTGGGCACACTGCAGGCTCATGTTCAGCCTCCCATCAACCAGTACCCCCAGGTCCCTCTCTGCCTGGCCGTTCTCCAGCCACTCTGACCCCAGCCTGTAGCACTGCATGGGGTTGTTGGGGCCAGTGTACAGAACCCGGCACTTGGATGTGTTCAATCTCATGCCCTTGGATTCTGCCCATCTGTCCAGCCTGTCGAGGTCCCTCTGCAAAGCCTCTCTGCCCTCCAGCAGATCAACTCCTGCCCCCAGCTTGGTGTCATCCACAAATTTACTGATGATGGACTCGATGCCCTCATCCAGATCATCAACAAAGATGTTGAAGAGCATGGGGCCCAGCACCGATCCCTGGGGCACACCACTAGTGACAGGCCGCCAGCTGGATGTGGCACCATTCACCACCACTCTCTGGGCTCGGCCCTCCAGCCAGTTCCTAACCCAACGCAGTGTGCTCCTGTCCAAGCCATGGGCTGATAGCTTGGCCAGGAGTTTGCTGTGGGGGACAGTGTCAAAGGCCTTGCTGAGGTCCAGGTAGACCACAACCACAGCCTGCCCCACATCCACCAGGTGGGTCACCTGATCATAGAAGGAGATCATGTTGGTCAGGCAGGACCTGCCCTTGCTAAATCTGTGCTGGCTAGGCCTGATCCCTTGGCCATCCTGGAAGTGCTGCGTGATCGCACTCAAGATGACCTGTTCCATAATCTTGCCTGGCACTGAGGTCAGGCTGACAGGCCTAGAATTCCCTGGCTCGTCCAACCGGCCCTTCTTGTGGATGGGCACCACGTTGGCCAGCTTCCAGTCTTCTGGGACCTCTCCAGTGAGCCAGGACTGGTGAAAAATGATGGAGAGGGGCTTGGCCAGCTCATCTGCCAGCTCTCTCAGCACCCTAGGATGGATCCCATCCGGTCCCATGGCCTTGTGGGGGTCCAAGCGGCTCAGAAGATCTCTAACTACCTCCTGGAGCAGCGGGAAACTATGCAGCTCCCCTGGCTCCTTCTGCCAGCTCTGCAGGCCAGCTGTCTGGAAGATGTTCTGCCATGCTAGGATAGATTGAAGCAAAGAAGGTGTTAAGTACCTCTGCCTTTTCCTCATCCTTTGTTACAACGTTCCCCTCCGTGTCAACCAAGGAGTGGAGGTTGTCCTTGCCCTTCTTGCTATTGATGTATTTATAGAAGGACTTTTTGTTGTCCTTCACAGCAGAGGCCAGTCTAATTTCTAAATGGGCTTTTGCCTCCCTAATTTTCTTCCTGCATGTCCTAGCAACATCCCTAAACATTCCATAGGTTGCCTCCCCTTTCTTCCAGAGATGATACACCCTCTTTTTTTCCCTTAGTTCTATTAAGAGTTCATTACCCATGCAGGCTGGCCGTCTGCCCTGGCGGCTCATCTTCCAGGACACTGGCACAGCCTGTTCCTGAACCTTCAAGAGTTCTTCCTTGAAGCAGCTCCAGCTCTCCTGGACCCCTTTATTTTTTAAGGGCTGTTTCCCAGGGAACCTTCTGAGTTAGTTCCTTGAGTAACCTGAAGTCTGCCCTCCTGAAGTCCAGAGTGGAGGTCTTCTTGCTACCCCTCTTGGCTTGGCTGAATACCGAAAACTCAGTTATCTCGTGGTCACTGGTGCCTAAACACCCTCCGACCACCACTACATCACCCACCAGCCCTTCCCTGTTGGTGAAGAGGAGGTCAAGCAGAGCCTTACCCCTGGTAGGTTAACGTAGCACCTGGGATAAGAAGCTGTCCTCCATACACTCCAGAAACCTCCTAGACTGCCTTCTTTCTGCTGTGTTGAGGTCCCAGCAGATATCAGGCAGGTTGAAGTTGCCCATGAGAATGAGGTCAGGTGATCTCGAGACAGCCTTAAGCTGCCTATAGAATGCTTCATTGACATCTTCCTCCTGGTTGGGTGCTCTATAACAGACTCCAACCAGGATGTCTGCCCTCCTGAACTTCCCTCTAATTTTCACCCACAAGCACTCAACCCAATCATCCCTGATCTTCATCTCAACGGCATCTAGTGCCTCCCTGATGTACAGGGCCACCCCTCCACCCCTTCTTCCTTGCCTGTCTCTCCTGAACAGCCTGTAGCTGTCAATTGCAGTGCTCCAGTCATGTGAGTCGTCCCACCACGTCTCTGTGATGGCAACTACATCATAACTTTCCTGCTGCAACAAGGCTTCTAGCTCCTCTTGTTTCTTACCCGTGCTTCGTGCATTAGTGTACATGCACTGCAGCTGGGCTGCTGGTTTCACCTCTAGCTCTAGCTTATCTCCCCCAGACTCCTGCCTGAGGGGACTGGTTCCAGCCCCTTCCCCCTTCGAAGCTAGTTTAAAGCCCTGTCAATGAGACCTGCCAATTTCTTCCCCAGAATCTTTTTCCCTTTGGGGGACAGGCCATTCTCGTATACTGTGACCTTCCCCCTCCTCTGGGACAGATGTACTCCATCTGTTACCAGCTGACCTGGTGCAGTAAAAAGTTCAGATACTGGAAGGCCACAATGAGGTCACCTGGGAGCCTTCTCTTCTCCAGACTGAACAGCCCCAACTCGTTCAGTCTGTCCTCATAGGAGAGGTGCTACAGCCCTCTGATCATCCTCGTGGCCCTTCTGTGGACACCTTCCAGCACTTCCGTATCCCTCTTGTAATAGGGCCCCAGAACTGGAGGCAGTACTCCAGGTGGGGTCTCAGCAGAGCTGAGTAGAGGGGGAGAATCCCCTCCCTTGACCTGCTGGCCACACTTCTCTTGATGCAGCCCAGGATCTGATTGGCTTTCTGGGCTGCAAGTGCACACTGAGAGCTCCTGTTGAGCTTCTCATCCACCAGCACCCCCAAGTCTCTCTCCTCTGGGCTGCTCTCCAGCCAGTCACTGCTCAGCCTGGATTTGTGCCTGGTGTTGCCTCCACCCAGATGCAGGACCCTGCACTTGGTCTTGTTGAACCTCATGAGATTGTCTTGTGCCCACCTTTTCAGCCTGTCAAGGTCCCTCTGGATGGCATCCCTTCCCTCCAGCATGTCTGCTGCACCACACAGCACTACCTCTCCTTTTCAATGGTGGTAGTCTAAAATCTGGCAGAGTTTAGTTTTCTTCTGGCTGCTTGGGGATTTGAAGTTTTGTTTCTTTCTTTTTTTTTTTTAATGAACATTTTTTGGATCACTTCATTTTTTAGTGGTGGTGATGAGGTAAATTTTACTTTAGTAGTCATGGTCTGACAGCCACAAGTTCTTGTAATTTAACATCATCCAAGTTCTTTTAAGAACATCATTCAATTTAAAGTCTAGTAGTTCAACTTTATTTCAGGAAAGTGAAGATCATGATGTTGATAGTTTCAGATCTTTTTGCTTTAGATGTGTCATCTATGGTTTCTGTGAAAAATGATTCCTTAAAGATGTGTTAGTGCTAACTAATAGCTTGGGAAACATCATCTAACTTCATATTATATATATATAAGACATAATTATAGATTGTTTCAAACATGATTCAGTAGAACTGGAGAAGGGGAGCTGAAGAAAGGGTTCCACACAAGCAGGGGTTTACCAGTCTGGGAACTGACTGAAGGAGAGTGTTGCAACAAGCGTATATCCCTGTGCACAGAGGGCGGATAGTAATAACCAATACTGTGTTGTACAAAGAAGCACCAAGAGACCTTAGTAGAGTCAATTTAAGAGCCTCTTAATGAGGGGCGTACATTGTGGAACTTGGTGCTACAAGTCACTATGGAGCTCAACAGATTTCATACTGATTCAGAAAGGGATCAGACAACTTCATGTAAATTTTGAAAACTGATCATTTCAGAAGATGCAGTTCCTGTCTGAGATTATCCTCAAATTGTTCCATGCCAGAAGCTAGGAAGGGCTTAGCAGCATGAGGCTCAACCTTTGGTTGCCTTATTTTTATTTGTCTAAGTAACTACCTGTATGAAAACAGTATATGAATGTGTGTGTTAACTCTTTCTTTATGGAGACCCTGTATGCCTGTGTGTTACAGTGTGTGTGTATGTGTATATATATGAATGTTTGTGTGTGTGTATATATGTATTTGTCATGCTCTGCAGCAATGGCTAAAACCTGGAACATAGCTCTGAGTCCTAGTGCTGTATCATGATGTCTGCCTTACCAAAGAGAGCTTGATGAATTACTTCTTTTCAAGATATATTGGATCTCTGGGATTGCTAGTAACACTGCAACAATTTTTCCCCCCCTTGTGTTCATAAGCAGGGTATGAATTGAAACAAGTCTACACTCTTTGTACACTTGCACCCTTTTAGATTAGAAAATCATCTTAACGTTGTCTTAGCTTGATGGCTAGTAGAATGGATCTTTCAAGGATCTAGGTTAGTCGAGTTTGCGTGACAAAACTTTCTAAGGACCCAGCTATGGCAAAAAAGCCTGATGTCTTTTTCCCCTCTCCCCCAAGATGTGGTTTTTATTCTTTTCTCACCCACTGCTTCCAAGATAGATTCCAGTGAATGTTCAATAAATTAACACTGCCAAGCGTGTCAGTTTTATTTACTTACTAACTAAAGACTGGAACACTCCTGTCTTTCAGCATCCTTTTCTAGACCCTGATTATAAAGTCTTAGTTTAGCTTTGGTTTTCTTCAGGGTATCTCATTGGCAGGGTGGATATATTCTGCTGTTTGTGTTTTTATCACAAACCTTTTGAGGTTGTGGGAACTTAGTAGAACACCCTGTAGCTCCCTGAACAGAGAAAATCAGTGGAATGAAATAAATACTGTCCACCACATCTTCCTGTAGTTCATGCTCAGGATGCAGCCTACAGAAGTTGTTTAGACCCATAGCACAGTAGTATGTTAGAGCCTTGCAAAAGGAAGCTAGGAATCATTGACCTGCCTGGGTGTTTCTTAAGGTTTGACCTTGACTGAATACTTTTAGCTATCTAGGTAGAAATGTTTGTATTTGGCAATTTGAAATGCCATTATTTTTTGGAAAAGCTCGTTTTGTCATATCCATGTGTGTATTATCTGTTTATTTGCTTCTTTTTACAGAAAATATAATGGTCATATTGAAAACAAACCCTTAACCATTCCAAAAGACATCGATCTCCATCTGGAAACAAAATCTGTGACTGAAAGGGACACTATTGGTAAGAATAATTCTTTCTCCCAAGTGTTTATTTATGGTGAATGCTGCAACATTATTTATATGTATTTTTTAATAGACAATGAATGCTAAGTACAACTGATAATAATGTTAAATAAGCAACTAACTCTCCTTTGTTGTTCCTTGGTTGACATCTTAATAGCAGTGCTTTGGAAAAGGATGAGTATGTGAAATCCAGCATAAAGTACATCTATTGTTGTATAAAACACCCATATCAGCATGAGACAACACCAAAAGAATCACATCACTGTCTGTTTGAAATAGAATTTGTAGCTTCTTACAAGAAAATGACAATTGGCAGATGTTGAAACATGCATTTTTCTGCTCATCTGAAATAGGAAATGTGCTGTAGCATTGCACCTTTCAACCACACATCTGAAACACTGAGGTAAAATGCTTAGAAACCAAAAGTGACAGTGCTGAAATAAACAGCATTGTGTTGTGCAATTGCTAATTTTTTTTAAACAGTAATTTTTGATTCCTTAGTTTTAACCATTCTGTTACAGAAACCTGTCACATGGATACGTATCTATGTGTGATATTTTCTTCCTATCTACCTTTCTATGTGCATGTGTTGTATGCATAAATAGAGGAATAAAGGAGATTCCTCAGCTGAATTTGCAGACACAGTGTTGAAAACAACTTTAACAAATGCAGAGGTTTGTTTTTTTTCAGGCCAGTGAATAAATAATTGAAGCATTCACAAGTTTCAATTAGGTTTTTCACTTGAAATTTAACTGTCTCCTGAGTATCGATACTGATAAGATACAGTGTAAAGTTTAGTTGTCTTTAAAGTGTTGTGTGCAAACTTCTGTTAAATCCAACTAGTTACTCATTTAAAAATAAATAATAGGACTTGCAAATAGTTGAGTCTGGCCAATTTCATGTTTGACATCAAGTGGCTTGTAGTCAGCAGACAAATGCTCAGTGTTGTTTTGTGACTCTCTAACCCTGTAGAGGTAGGGAAGTTGTTTTGGAGGGGCAAGATGCACTTCCCAGCCCCTGTGGAGCTCTCACTTCATAAGTCACTCTGCCTTCACTGAGCACAGTATGATCTCCAGACTTTTTATGATGGATTTTATGCAATGATTTATTGCTCTACAGGACATACTAACAAAATCTGACAGAGCAAACCATCAGTATCTTAGAGCAAGTGACTGTATGTAGTATTTTAAATGCTTGCCAATGAGCTTTTATGTAGAAGGGTTGTTTTCAGATAGCTTTGGAAGGCTATGGGGAAGATTTGCCTTTGGTTGAATTAGAGAAAGCTGTGTTTAGTCTTTGACTCAGAAAAGAATGTAAACATCTACTGAATCATGTTTGAAACAATCTATAATTATGGCTTATATGTATAATACGAAGTTAGATGATGTTTCCCAAACTATTAGTTAGAACTAACACATCTTTAAGGAATCATTTGTCACAGAAACCATAGAAGATGACATATCTAAAGCAAAAAGTCACCATCATTGGAGGTGTTCAGGATGGGGTGCTTGGTGCCATGGTCTAGTTGTTTAGGTGGGTTGGATTGGTTGATAGGTTGGACGCAATGATCTTGAAGGTCTCTTCCAACCTGGTTTATTCTGAGTAGCAGTTTAACATTTTTGAACTTGTGTTTTTCAGCGTTGCATTATTTTCCGGAATATCAGTGGCTGGTGGATTTCACTGTTGCAGCTACAGTTGTGTATGTGGTGACAGAAGCCTACTACAGTATTGTGAAGCCCTCACAAGAAATGAACATCAGTGTGGTGTGGTGCCTCCTTGTCTTGGCTTTTGCAGTGTATCCTTTTCATAAGTCATTCTATCTGTTGCAAATAGTTTACGTCAGTCTGCGTTGTTGATTAGAGGATTGCTGTTTAACATCTTTGTTGGCAACACAGGCAGTGGGATTGTGTAGGTGGGTTGGATTGGTTGATGGGTTGGATGCGATGATCTTGAAGGTCTCTTTCAACCTGGTGTATTGTATTATTGATCTACCCTTGGCAAGTTTGCTGATGACACCACTGTATGTGTGGTTAACGTGCTGGAGGGAAGGGATGTCAGCCAGAGGGGCCTGGACAGGCTGGAGAGGTGGGCCAGTGCCATCCTTATGAGGTTTAACACAGCAAAGTTCATGGTTGTGCACCTGGGTCAGGGCTATCCCAAGCACAAATATAGGCTTGGAGGTTGAGCAGAGAACAGTCCTGAGGAGAAGAATTTACAGGTTGTGGTTGATGAGAAGCTCCTCACAAGTCAGGAATGTGCACTTTTGCAGCTCAGAAAGCCAATGGAATCCTGGGCTAGATCAAAGGAAGCATGGCTAGCAGGCCAAGGATCACCTGATCCTTTGCTCTCATGAGGTACCCCCTGGAGTACTGTGTCCAGCTCTGGAGCCCCCAAAATAAGAAGGGCATGGAAATGTTAGAGAGGGTTCAGAGGAGGCCACAAAGTTTATCAGAAAGCTGGAGCACTTTTCCTGTGAAGACAGGCTTGAGAGAGTTGGGGTTGTTCATCTTGGAGAAGGCTCCAGGGAGACCTTTTAGCAGCTTTCCTGTACCTGAAGGGCACCTACAGGAGAGCTGGAGAGAGACTTTTTAGAAAGGCTTGTAGTGACAGGATGAGGAGTAACGGCTTCAAACTGGAAGAAGGTTGATTTAGATTAGACATAAGGAAGAAATTCTTCATCATGAGGGTGGTGAGGCACTGGAACAGATTGTCCAGAAACATTGTGGACACTTAAGTCTGGAGGTGTTCAAAGCCAGGATGGATGGGGCTTGAGCAAACTCAGCTAGTAGGAAGTGTCCCTGCCCATGCTGGGGGTGGGGGAGGTGGAGCTAAATGGTCTTTAAAATCCTGTCCAGCTCAAACCATTTTGTGATTCTAGGATACACAAGCATTTAGCACTTTGAAGAAGGATGGTGTAAGCAAGTGACATTGTTGGGTAATGTATATACTGTTCATGGCTGACACTGGTAGCATATTAACATTAATATCAAGCCATTTATAGAAACAAACAGGTGTGTATGAACATGCAGTTACTGCCCATCTGTAGTATGCAGTGGCTTTGCCCAGCTGAACAATTAGAAGTAATTTTTGTACAGAAATATTTACAGCTTTTGGAGAAGTGTGCCATTTACTGCACACATTTTCGTTTGCAGTGTGTTTAATCCAATACTTCCAAACCAAAATAGCCTAGTAATGTGTGTACTAATTTACTGGAAAGATGCAGGCATGAATTTAGTTTTTAAAATGCATCCAAGGTACTTTTACCAAGTTGACAGAAAACAGTTGTAGGAAGTGAGATGGTACATCTTGAAAGCTCTGAGAGGCTGAACCTCCCCTCGGAAGCTGAGGGAGGCAAAAGCAGAATATTTAGGAAACATAGAATCATAGTATCAGTCAGGGTTGGAAGGGACCACAAGGATCATCTAGTTCCAACCCCCCTGCCATGGGCAGGGACACCCTGCACTAGATCAGGCTGGCCAGAGCCTCATCCAGCCTGGTCTTAAACACCTCAAGGGACAGGGCCTCAACCACCTCCCTGGACAACCCATTCCAGGGCTTCACCACTCTCATGGTGAAGAACTTCATCCTCACATCCAGCCTGAATCTCCCCACCTCCAGCTTCATTCCATTCCCCCTAATCCTATCACTACCTGATGTCCTGAGAAGTCCCTCCCCAGCCTTCTTGTAGGTCCCCTTCAGATACTGGAAGGCCACAATGAGGTCACCTCGAAGCCTTCTCTTCTCCAAACTGAACAGCCCCAACTCCTTCAGTCTGTCCTCATAGGAGAGGTGCTCCAACCCTCTGATCATCCTCGTGGCCCTTCTCTGGACACCTTCCAGCACCTCCATATCCCTCTTGTAATAGGGTCTCCAGAACTGGAGGCAGTACTCCATGTGGGGTCTCACCAGAGCTGAGTAGAGGGGGAGATGCATGCATATAAATATCAATATGCAATATCAAACCATAAAAAGAATCAACTGTAATGTGTGTTTCATTATCAATACAGGCTGGGGAATGATGTGATAGAGAGTAGCCCTGCAGAAAAGGGCTTGGGGATACTGGTGGATGAAAAGCTGGACTTGAGCCAACAGTGTGTGCCTGCCAGCGAGAAGGCCAGTGGCATTCTGGGCTTCATCAAAAGCAGTGTGGCCAGCAGGTCGAGAGAAGTGATTTAGCCACTTTACTCTGGTGAGACCTCACCTGGAGTACTGTGTCCACTTCTGGTGACCCCAACACAAGAAGGGCATGGACCTGCTGGGTCCATAGGATGCCACAAATGTGATCAGAGGGCTGGAGAACCTCTCCTGTGAAGACAGGCTGGATGGTTGGGACTGTTCAGCCAGCAGAGAAGGCTCCAGGGAGACTTTGTAGCACCCTTCTGGTACCTGAAGGAGGCCTACAAGTAGGCTGGGGAGGGACTGTGTACAAGGGCTTGTAGTCACAGCATGAATGGCAATGGATGTAAACTAGAGCAGGGTAGATTTAGTTTGGAAATTAGGAAGAAGTTCTTTACTGTGGGGGTGGTGCAACACTGAAACAGGTTGCCCAGGGAGGTGGTGGAGGCCCCATCCCTGAAGACATTCAAAGTCAGGCTTGATGGGGCTCTGAGCAACCTGATCTAATTGGGCGAGTCCCTGCTTGCTGCATGGGGGCTGGACTAGATGTCTTTTAGAGGTCCTTTTCAACCCAAACCATTCTATGATTCTGTGATTTTTTTACTGGAGCATGCAGTATCAGACATGGATTCCTGCACAGTAATTAACTCTTTCCACATACCCATCCAGACAAACGCTTAAGGGAGGAAAGTTGCCTTTGAGAGATGTGGTAAGTGATAAAGCAGTGGAATTGGACAAGGGCCTGCAGGAGTGCAGGTTATAGAAAGGTGAGTTAGAAAATGTATTTCCACAGCTCCTCTGCTCTCTCAATGGCTGACAACCAGATAAAGTGCTATGTTAGGGTTGATATATCACAGCTATGTTATAGCTAATATGTAGCTGTTACTGCACAGCCTTTGGCTGGTTGGTTTGGAAGGAGTTGGGAATTGTAGTTTAACTTTGGTGGAGGGAAGGAGAGAGAAACAGCTACTGCTTGAGAAATTAGAAATGAAAGCAAACACCTTTGACTCCCATTTTGAGAATGAGGGGAAGGCTAACAGAGCTAATGGAAAAACAAGTTTCACAATGCACTCTTAAACTTACTGCTAGTAATGCCCCATTTGCTTCATCTTTCAAATCTGAGGTGTAGCCAACTTCAGTAATGCTACAGTGATTGCTGCTCTAGGTGAAACAGAATTGTGAATTACATATTGTAAGAAAATCCACTGCAGTAATTCTAGTAGTGTTATTTGATTATAGGCCTAATCACCACTTTCATTTGGTCACCAATTCAGGGCAAACCCAAATGCAGAAATTAAGTTGTCTGGCAGTGCAGACTTTCCATCTCGGTAGTGTGAACATGCAAGTAGCTATTAGGGCTGTCTTTGATTGTTTCTTTTGCACCTTTTACTTGAACCTAAACCATCATTTCCAGTTTTTATCCTAATCTGTCTGAAGCACTGGAGATCTAATTGAACAGGTGGACCTTGAGGAGATTGAAACAAATCCAATATTCCCTGCATGTTAGAAACTTATTAGCTACTTTTTCTCATTCCTTTCCTACATGACTTAAAGGGAAGTAAGATCAGATGGAATAGTATTAAAAGCAGAATATTATGTTCTGAAAGCTAGATTTTATTTAACGGGCTCTGAACAGTTAATTGCATGATTTAGCATTTTTGTACCTAGCCATTTATTGTCTAAGGGACCAATATGTTGTGAGGTTTTGGAGAGAAAAATCTTAAAGACTTCTATTAGTTTGCTGAGGTGAGAGCAGTTAAAGTTTAAAATTCAGGTGGCACATCTGAAAACGTACACCAGTTGGGGAAGGCCCAGTGAAGAGTGGCCTGATCTATAGGACTAAGCCTTCAGAAATCAATATATTCTGGGAAATAAGAAACCCATGTACAAGTGTAAGCTTGTACAATTACTTTGCAGTGCTAGGTAGCTGAACAGCCATTTATTAATTACACAAAGGAAACGAGTGGTCAGAACTAGTTTTCGTAGGTTCAGTGAATGGTTTGGTTTGGAAGGAGCCTTAAAGGTCATCTCATTTTAACCCCCCAGGCAAGGTATTTCTCAGCTGGGAGGTTGTCTTTTACCTGATGAGATGTAAGTAATGTGGTTTCATTGGTATTTTAGTATGTTTCTCTGAGTACTTCTGGAAAACATACTGATGGCATAGCAAAGGAAGTGACAGTCTTGGCTGGAGGTCAATCTCAGCAAAGTCTGTCATTGAAAACCTTAAAATAAACTCTAAGCCATAAACTAATTTTTTCTACATACATGCAACTAGAAATAATATAGAGGAGTTTACTTGGTTTTCAATTGTGAATCTAAGCATGTTGTGTATTTTCATAGAAACAGAAGATGAATCCTTTTCAATCGTGTGCATAAATGGCAATGTAAAAATTCCATGATTAGAATAGAATGGAATTAACCAGTTTGGAAAAGACCTTTGAGATCAAGTCCAACCTATCATCCAACACTATCTAATCAACTAAACCATAGCACCAAGTGCCTCATCCAGTCTCTTCCTAAACACCTCCAGTGATGGTGACTTCACCACCTCTCTGGGCAGCACACTCCAATGGACAATCACTCTCTCTGTGAAGAACTTCTTCCTAACATCCAGCCTAAACCTCCCCTGGCACAGCTTGAGACTGTGTCCTCTTGTGCTGGTTGCCTAGGAGAAGAGACCAACCTCCACCTGGCTACAACCTCCCTTCAGGTAGTTGTAGAGAGCAAGAAGGTCTCGCCTGAGCCTCCTCTTCTCCAGGCTAAGCAACCCCAGCTCCCTCAGCCTCTCCTCATAGGGCTTGTGCTCCAAACCCCTCCCCAGCTTTCTTGCCCTTCTCTGGACATGCTCCAGCAAGTCAACATCTTTCCTAAACTGAGGGGCCCAGAACTGGACACAGGACTCAAGGTGTGGCCTAACCAGTGCTGACCTCCCTGCTCCTGCTGGCCATACTGTTCCTGATGCAGGCCAGGATGCCCTTGGCCTTCTTGGCCACCTGGGCACACTGCTGGCTCATGTTCAGCCTACTGTCAACCAGTACCCCTAGGTCCCTTTCTGCCTGGCTGCTCTCCAGCCACTCTGACCCCAGCCTGTAGCATTGCATGGGGTTGTTGTGGCCAGTGTGTAGAACCTGGCACTTGGATGTGTTAAATCTCATGTCATTGGACTCTGCCCATCTGTCCAGCCTGTCAAGGTCCCTCTGTAGAGCTCTCCTACCCTCTCACAGATCAACACCCGGCCCTAGCTTGGTGTCATCTGCAAATTTACTGATGATGGGCTCAATACCCACATCTAGATCATCAATAAAGATATTGAGCAGGATTGCAGCAGTGTAAAAGATAAAACTATTTCTGTTAAACTGCGCACCATAAATTCTGCAGTCATACCATCTTTTTGTTGAGGTGGAAAAAATACAATAAAAGGCGAAGAGGTAGAGTGTGGAATCTATTAACTTAGCACTGTATACTCTGGAATTGTTTCTTCAGTAGGTCAAGCAGTGAAAAGGAAGTGATGAAGTGACCTATAATGCTTTTTATTTTCTCCATCCCTGAAATAGGTGGCAGTGGTGATTGCTCCACTAACAGAGGGTGTCGGTCACATATAGTTTGCATAATCATTAGTTTCTTTATTGGGTTCTGAATCTAGACTGTAATTGCAATTTACTGGCAGTATACTTTCTTTTTCCCAGTTGCATTTTCTAGGTTGTTTAGGCATAATCCATAGTTGAAAACATGAGGTATCTGGGGGGTTTTAAGTCTGTTTATACAGTAGGACTATTGATCACAAACTGCTATGATGACCTTTGTATAGCTTCAAGGTTTAAAATGAACGTGTTTTTCAATTTGTGATTGAGTCACTAGCTGTAAGAAGACACTTGGCTTAAGAATGTATTATTAGAGACACTGAGCTTTCCAGAACACAGTTTATATGACCCACTATGTCCCTTTTTTTACAGAATACAGAACACCATTATACAGAATTAACCAGGTTGGAAAAGATGGATGATTTAATTGTTCATTTAGATAAGTCTGTTCTTTTCTGGGAAGTGTGAAGGGAGCTTAAGTTGATTACAGTGGACTTAGACACATTAGATGCAATGCTAAGGCTCTGTGATTGTGTGTATATGACTGCTTCTGCATATAGATGAAATGCAGCAATGTGTGTGAAGTGTGCACTGCTTCATGAAGTGTGATACTGCATAATCATACAGTCTCTTGGGAGGTTAACTGCTCAAATGTTTTACTGAATAGATTCTCTAAAACATGTTTTCCTGTAATCTACACCTAAAAATGCTTCTAATACTAAAAAAAGGTTAAACACTGTTCATTCACTTCCTTGCCATCACAGTTGTCCTATTCAGAAGTAATATTTCAGATTTTGAAAGGTTAAATCTTGAGTTACATAGGTTTGAGTTCTGCATGGGGACTGCAATGTGCCCTTGTGGTCTAGAAAGCCAGTGGTCTCCTGGAGTGCATTAAGAAGGTGAACAGCTGGTCAAGGGAGGTTCTCCTCCCCCTCTACTCTGCCCTGGTGACACCACATCTGGAGTATTGTGTGCAGTTCTGGGCTTCCCAGTTCAAGAGGGAAGTGTCCAGCAGAGACTATGAGGACAATTAAGGGACTGGAACAACTGTCTGATTTGGCAAGGCTCAGAGACCTGGGGCAGTTTAATCTGGAAAAGAGAAGACTGAGAGGAGATCTTGCTAATGTTTATAAATATCTGAAGAGTGGATGTCAAGAGGAAGGTACTAGTCTCTTTTCAGTGGTGTCTTGTGATAGGAAATGAGTACATACTCCACCTCAACATAAGGAGAAACTTCTTTACTGTGAGGGTGACAGAGCACCGGAGCAAGTTGCTCAGCAAAGTTGCGGAGTCCCTGTCTCTGGAGACTCAAAACCTGCCTGGATGCTTTCCTGTGACCTGCCCTGGGTAATCCTGCTTTGGCAGTGGGATTGGCCTTGGTGGTCTTTGGAGGTCTCTACCAATCCATACCATTCTATGATGGAATATTTTTCACTTAGCTTGATATTTTGCATTGATGAAATTTGTTTGTGAATCAGGATTATTTAATTATTTATACTTCAACCATGGGTGAATTGCCCTAGGTTGACACAGTCAATTGTGGCAACACTCACTAAGTAAGCCTAAATCAAAACACTACTCCAGTGTGGTGTATTCCTCCTTCACCAATTACATGATGATTGTGCTTTACAGTATTCTGTAATTTTAATCTTAATTTAATCTTAAATTGTCTGAACACACATTACTTAAAAATTACAAATTGCAACGGTTAGAACAGGTTAGAATAGAATAGAATTAACCAGTTTGGAAGAGACCTTCGAGATCATCAAGTCCAACCTGTCATCCAACATTATCTAATCATCTAAACCATGGCACCAAGTACCCCATCCAGTCTCTTCCTACACACCTTCAGTCATGGTGACTCTACCACCTCCCTGGGCAGCCCATTCCAATGGCCAATCACTCCTATGAAGAACTTCTTCCTAACATAAAGCCTAAGTTCTCATGTACAAAATACAGTTTTATAATTCTTAAATATGGTTATGTGACAAACTTAATTTTCCTTGACCTTTTCCTTGTGTAGTAAGGTATTGTTTTCGTTGACTACCCATTATTTCAAAGTAGAGGATGGAGGTGAAAGATCAGTCTGTGTCACCTTTGGTTTTTTCTTCTTCGTGAAAGCAATGGCAATTCTCATTGTGACAGAAAACTATCTGGAGTTTGGATTGGAATCAGGTAACTCCTGTCTTTGATGTTTGCAACAACTGTAGTGATTGTGTGACCTGAACATTTGATTTCCAGTCATTTCGGTGGTTTTTGAGAATGTGTGTTTAAATGAACTGAGTTCTAAGACATTTTGATTTGGAATGCAGATTCTGAAGGATTTCTTGAATATGTTTTTCCCCTGATTTTGTTAAAAATAATGTGTTTTTTGCTTAGATTGTTTGCTTTGTTATTTGCCTTCCAGTTTTATATTTTGCCTTTACTGAACCCAAACTCATTTACTAGAAAACTCCCAAAAATTCCCAAACCACAACCCCAAAACCTCCTTTACATTTGTGGAAAAAAAAGAAGAAAAAAAGAAAGAAAAAAGTGTCAATTTTGTGTTCCTGAAGTATGCAAATACCAATGGTGTTAATAGATTTTACCACATGATGGCATGCTAATTATCACATGAAAGAGCTATGCCAGACATATGACAATTTGTTTAAACAACAACCTGTTACCTAGTATTTTATTACAAAAACAAAAAACCCCACCAAAAAACCCAAACCAAATGAAAAACCAAAATGGTTTCTGCATGTGTAATGTAATAAAATATATATAATTTACTTGTCTTTGCAGGATTCTCAAATTTCTCAGAAAGTGCTATGCAGTTTCTTGAAAAGCAGGGTTTGGAGTCCCAGTAAGTTTCTGGAAATAGATTTTCATCTGTTTTATGTGTGCATTTATGTCTGAACTACTTGGGTTTTCTGGGCAAGCACCTGTCTTGCATGTTTTGCGCTTGTACATATTTATCATCTCTGTAATAATGTGAAGAGTGGTTAATGAAAATAATGAATAGGCACAAGTAAATTACATTGCATTTATGCTTTTCCTTTTTAACTTTGAGGTAGTTTCTACCCTGGTATTTTGAATGTAGCCCAAAGCTATATTATTTTTTTTCCCCCATGGTAATTCCCATCAGCTTTGCAAGCGTTGCTTAAAACAGGTGATAAAGTTTTTTTTTTGCCATTCCTGTGGTAAGGCAGAGGATGAGCATGCAAAAGCTGCACATGGAGCTTGTGATCACGTTGACATGGAGAGTAAATTACAGTTTTCAGTCCTGTTTTCAGGTTGTAATCATGTTTTCCTACACTACAGAAACATCTTGCTACAGGACATCCAAGTTTTGTGTGGAGTGCTGAGCATGCCGTAGATTGTGACATACAATTGCTGTTGTGGACAGCCTTTGTGTATTGTCAGATGGATTTATGTTACAATTCTTTCCTTACACACATGCTCTGAAGTGCATTTGTGGGATATGTCATCCTTGTGGGAGCACAGCTTTGGATTTCTTGCTTGGAAGTGCTCAAGTATGCAGAAGCTGTGGAATCTCTTTATTTTCAAGGAACAGAAGTTTCCTCAAACTGGGTTGATGTGCCATAATAAACCCATGGGAAACCCTTAACTGAATCCTGAGCCTTTTTCACTCTTTTCTTCCTAGACTATTGCAAGTTTGCTAATGTCTGTATTTACTTTTCTGTTAAGTGTTTATTTTTTTAATTTTTGCAGTGATTTGGCTGTTTACAGCAGCAATTGGGTTGATGGTGTCTTGGCAATTTGTATGAAAGAATCTGAAACTCATGTTTTTGTTCCTCTTTAATCTCTGTTAGCTACATGTCACTCTCTGGGTTTTGTGTTATCTGCAAATGTTTTTGTCTGTTTGTTAATTCTGTAATTCAGTTGATCATAGATTTTCCCCCCCCCCTCTAGTTTCTTTTTACATACTCAGTAGTACTTTAAAACAAACTATACTAATCACTTGGAAGAGACATGTTAATTGGCCACATGTATGTTTTTAAATGAATCTGTGGAAAAATTGGTAGAGCTTTTTAATGGAAAAAGTTATAATGTAAGCAATGTAACTTAAATATCCATTTTGCCTTTGACCAGTTAAACATAGGATGCCACTCTTCCTGCCATAGTCATTACATTCATTCCACTAGCTATTTCTGTTGTATAATTTGTTGTTAATTATCCTTTTTCAGTTCTTTCTACTAACAAGCTTCTCATCTTACAGGCAGTAGCCTGGTTTTTGTTTTTCTAGGAAATAAATAGGTGACTTAATAAGTCTTAACTCCAGATTGATTTGTAATGCTGCTGGTATTCCAGAGTAAAACTATAGAATACTGTTTGTTGTTTTTTTGATTAAATGTTAGATGCTGTTGAGTTGAAAATAGTCTGTGATACTACCCCCTTGCCCCCAACTTCCTCCTCACGAAAATGCTCATTTCCTTTCTTTTCTTTTAGGGGTCCTGTGTCTAAACTAACCTTCAAATTGTTCCTGGCTGTTCTGTGTTCACTTATTGGTGCTTTTTTGACATTCCCTGGCTTGCGACTGGCTCAAATGCATCTGGATGCTCTGAATTTAGCAACAGAAAAAATAACACAGTAAGAGAAAATATGTGCACATAGGTGTATGCTATTCAGTCTTAAACCTTTAATGTCTGATAATAAACAAAGGAAACTATTCCAACAAGAAGGTAGTGACTAAGACTTCTGCTGATGCCTGCTTTTGGTACCTTGAGCAGAATCGCCACTTGCCTCTTTCTGCTCAACCTGTGTTCTGCCAGTCTCTTCCATTCTTTGCCTTGTACGTAGAGTCCCAGTTAAAGGAGGTTTCCCTTTCTTCTGCAAGAGCTCCACCATGAATGTTTCAGTTTAATGTTTCCTTTCCCCTATCATTTTTTTTTTGAAAGATAATTTCCAGGAAGTAGAAGTCCAGCTTTTTTCCATTCCTCTCTCCAGATGGGCATTGTGCCTTTGAGAAATTTAGGGTAAGATATTAAAACAAAACAAAACGAAAAAAAACCCCAACCAACCAAACAAAAAGACCCAGAATACTTAACAAGGGTCAGATGTTAACACCAGTTTAAAGGAATATTTTAATTTTCAGCCACCCTTGAGTTCAGTAGTAAAATGTTTTCTCTTCAGCATTGTTTGGTTGAAGGATAAACTCCATAGATCTGGACTTTCATTTAATAGTTGTAATGACAGATTCTGGAGCATAGGCCACTGTGGTCATTTAGTCTAGTCACTTTGTGAAGTGAACCATTGTATATTTCTGATATGAAAATTATTTCTAATTTTTTCTCTCCTCCCAGTATGCCCATCTTAAAAATTAATCTGCTTAAAGTGAGTCCTCTACTGTTGGTGAATTTATAACCCTGATCTCTGTTTTGTACTTGCACTCATTGTAGGTGAATTCATCCCGGTAGAGCTACAAGCTGTTGGCTTGTATCTCCTGTTAAGTTTCTGTCTGTGTAGACTGTGACTGAGTAGCTTCTTGATCTGTTCTTTTGAGCTAAATAAAATAAATGCTTAGTTTTCTTTTTTTATGGTTAAAATTTCTTACACTTTTTCTGTAAGCATCTTCTAATTTTCCAACATCTTCATTGCCTTCTGGGCATGAGATCCTCGGCAGAAATACAAGATTTCTGCAACAGAAGATCATTAGTAAAGAACTAAAAGAGTAATTAGTACCCACTAGGATGGGGTCATGAAAAGTAAGTCTTCTCTAACTTAATGTTTAGAGAACATTGTAACCAATTGTTGAGGAGAAGTTTGTGCAACACCAAGCAAATTATTTTCAAAAGTCTACAAATACTTAAACTATTCAACTGGGACAAATATAAAAATCACTTTAAATGGATTGAAACTTGGTCAGGTATTAATTTAATTGGGTAATGCAATTATAGACAAAGAATCATTATAAACTGATGTGATCTAATTGGCTTGGAGACATCAGTATTTGCCCTTAAGGGGGTTATTTTTGTCAATGACTGCAGTTGTTTGACAGTGACTAAAGGGACATGAGGTTGACAAGTCACTGATACCATGATGTTTAATTTGGCTGCAGGTAAAAAAAGCCTTTCTCTGCTGCCAAACCTATCTTCTAGTTTTGAGAAGAAAACTCAAACAAAAAAAAAAACAACAAAAGCTGCTCAGAAAAGCTATTACACCCCAAACTCTCCCCAAAAATCATAACAGCAACAACAAAAAAAACCCCACCATACAACAACACACTGAAGAAAAATGACTAGAAAAGAAAGGTTAATCATTAACTGCCACTTTGTTAATATGTTCAGAATTATTAATTATGTATTTATATATATTATGTATTGTTTTTTAATACATATATAAATTATGTATATAGGGAAGTAAGGGTTTGGGGCTTTTTGATATATTAAAAATAATCTGGTGTCCCTTTTTTGGTTTTCATAGCTGCTTTGATATTTTAATTTGGCAGCAATGTCTTTCCCTGCATATATTTTGGACTCTTAATCAAATTATTACCATTTTCATACACATTATCTTATTTTCCAGAGCCTGCTTCAAAAGTCTTTCAGCCATTAACTTAGTAGGATGTCTTAATTATGTAGGAGCTCAGGTAAAATGCTTTCAGAAGTTACTGAAATGCTTTGAATTGTTTGTTTGATGGTGGTATGTTCCCTAGCAACACTGAGTAACTGGCAGTGCTTATTTCCCTGACTTCTTCATCTGAAACCAATGATTTACATGTGTCTATGAGGCCGTCTTTGGACACATGTGAACGTGTTAATGGTTTTAGGAAGCTTCATAATTTGAAATCTGTAAGGTCTTGTCTTCTGTAGAATAATTTTTGATTACCTTATTTTTTTCTATAGTCTAGAAGCACTCTGGTTGGAAATGAAAGCATAGACAAGCTGATTCTCTCAGTGAGGAAGCATTGCACTGGCAAACCCACCAGTTCTGCAGCACTGAAGTCTTCAACTGTATCTGTTCCACTGTAGTAATGAGAAACGATTGGAATACGTGGTCCAGATATGAAGGGTATAAATTTCAGGAAAAACTCCATAAAAGTATCTCCTCTTTTTAAATTCTGATGATATTTACTCAAAGGTTACAAAATTGTACTTACTACTCTTCATTAGTGGTGCAGTTCAGTATAGTGACTTTTAAAGTGGAATAGCTGTGCTGGCTTTGTGGTTTTTTTTTATCGTTGTCCCAGTATCTTTAAATGAATGCAAGTGCAAAGTTTCAATTAGTCAAGGTTTCTGAGTAAAAATCTTTAACTGGGAAATCTAACATCTGAGAACTGTTTCCCCTGGTCTCTATAAATGATGTAAATGAATCCAAGAACAGTTATATTAAAGCAAAAAACCAATAATTTAGTAATATAGCAGCATATTTCTCATAATTATCCCAGAAGCTGGCTCTCTAGATTAAGGTGTAATACCTAGTGCAGTTCAGTGTTATGCCATCATATGGAACTTTCCAACAGCTATCTTTTACTGTTGTGTGGTATATGCAAGTAGCTCCTTTGGTTAGATTCTTTAACACAAATCAAGTTTTCAGGTATCCTAAGAGCAGGGTTTTTTGAAACCACAGTGTGGTTTCACAGTATGTAATGTTACTGTTTTGTTGAAACGTGTCATACCTATAAAACAGGAGAGTAATTTTATTATTTGCCTTTCTTCCAACTATTCTAAAATTTGGATTTTTACTTCTGAATCTGTACATCCAGTTTCAACACAGGGAGTTGACTTTACAATTGGCGATGAGTTAATAGCATTTTATAACCTCCCCTTCAATTTTTTTTTCTTTCAGAACACTGCTGCATATAAACTTCTTGGCACCTTTGTTCATGGTTCTACTGTGGGTAAAGCCAATCACTAAGGACTACATTATGAACCCACCTTTGGGCAAAGAGAGTGTCCCATTGTAAGTCCCTTTAAAAGTTTTTTTGGGGAGCTGAGAACAAAATCATAAGTCTAAGTAGTGATATGTGAATGTCGTAAAAACATGAAAGACTTGGAGAAAACATGAAAGCATGGAGAAGAGGATGCTCAGGGGTGACCTCATTGCTCTCTACAACTACCCGAAGGGTGGTTGTAGCCAGGAAGGGGTTGGTCTCTTCTCTCTAGCAACCAGCACCAGAACAAGGGGACACAGTCTCAAGCTGTGCCAGGGGAAGTTTAGGCTGGAGGTGAGGAGAAAGTTCTTCACTGAGAGAGTCATTCGTCATTGGAATGGGCTGCCCAGGGAGGTGGTGGAGTCACCATCCCTGGAGGTGTTTAAGAGGGGACTGGACGTGGCACTTGGTGCCATGGTCTAGCCATGAGGTCTGTGGTTACAGGTTGGACTCGATGATCTTCGATGTCTCTTCCAACCTTAGTGATACTGTGATACTGTGACTTAGGTGTTAATAACTTCTGCTGGCAAAGCTACTGTGGAAGTTGCAGCTGAACTCTGAAAGACTTTTGTTATTTCAGAAGAATGAAAAATTAGATGCAGTGATGAATGCTAAGTTGGTGCATCTCTAAAAGCTGCTGTTTTCTGGCATCTCCTTGACAGTGATGGGCTGCTCTTTCTGAGGGTGGAATACCACCTCACTGCCACCTTCTGGAACCTTGCATCCTTCATATTGGTGGTAGAAGAGAAGTGTTTTACTGAAGACAGTCAAGATCTATTTGACATGAACTGACTGAAGCGATTTGTATTAAGATCTGTGAAGTGCATAGTTCATGCATGTGGTGCATATGGAATTGATAGCTGAAATATTTAGAACATAAAAAGGGAAAGAGTTTTCAGGAAGAACGATATCTGAAATAAATGTTCTCTAAGTATAGTGGGTGACTGTCACTAATAGTCTAGATAAGTGGGAATAGTAATACTGAAATTGACTTGAAATGGGTATCACTGGCTGGCACTTTCATTGCTTTAGAGGTCCAAGGTATGCTTGTAAAGGGATTCTGAGGCCACTGAACTTTCACACAAAACATTACAAATGTGCATATTTTGTACTGCCATTTTGTTACAGAGTTTATCTTAAAATGAGAGTTGTGCAGCAACCGGGTATCTAAGGCAACTGAAGTACACATCTGCTAGTACTGCCTGTAATTATCTGAGCTAGCTAGTATCCTGTCTTCATTACTCAGAATTTAACATTTAAGAGCTGTTCTTGTCGACATACAAGTGGGTGCTAATTTGGATCAAGAAGCAGCAGCAGAGAGAGAAGCAGAGGGCAAAAGTGAATATAACTTGCACTTCAACAGCATAGCTGTAGCTTATGCTTCAAGTAATTTTTGACAACATGCTTCAAGATTTCTGTGTAGATGAAACAACACTGTAGCAGTAGGTGATCTTTGGAAAACAGCATTACCCATTGGTTGGTTGGTTTTTGTTTGCTCCACAGAATGTCAGAGGATACATTTGACACCGTGAGGTTGTGGATCATAATCCTGTTGTGTGCTTTACGGTTGGCCATGATGCGTCATCACTTACAGGCCTATCTGAATTTAGCCCAGAAGAGTGTGGATCAGATGAAAAAGGAAGCTGGCAGAATAAGTGTGGTTGATTTACAGAAAATGGTAAGTGTGGTGGCACTGAGGTTACATACTTTGAGTGCTCTGTCTGTACAAATGCCTTTTTTGTGTTTTATCTCCATGTATGTCACCTTTGGCACCAGAGCTGAAATCTGAATGAACTTTCCTAAAGTATTATCTTCTATAAAAATATTGCCATTACAAAGAAATTCTGCAAAGCAAACTGTGCAGAGATGTGTCATCCATATTATGCAGATGGCTTTTCTTAAGTGATTCAGAAGTTCTTAGGAAAGATCCTTTGGTGAATTGTTCTTTACAAAGATGTGCTTCTCTTCAGCGTGAGTAGGTCTTGGGGAGTGCACAGAATGAGTGGTGATCTGTAGCTGAAGCAAAAAGGAGTTGGATTCAGACAGAAGATTAAAGTACTGTTACCTAATCCCGACTTTTTTAGACTAAGGCAAGATTTAAGGTCATTCCATATTTTGGGATAAAATGAGACAAGTTTAATTCTTTCAGACCACTTTCAGGTGCACTTGTGCTAGTTACAAAACTGTCTCCCCATTTTGTTACTATGGCAGAAGGGAAAAAATTACTACTTAAAAAAAAAAAACCACCATCAAGAGTGGAATGCTGTTGCATGTTGTCTGCAAAATAAACTTAACATTCCTAGTGTTGCATGATGGTGCTGCCTGGTGATCTTGATGAGATGGGGTGTATTGCAGGAGGAATATGGAGGTATGTCGTGAGATAAAGATTCCTCTCTTGGGTTTGTCACAGTCACTTCCAGTCTTGTCCTTGGCTTCACTGAGTATCTGAAGATGCTAAGTAGACTGACTATGCAGTAGTTGTTCAAGTGGCTTGTAGTTTGCTTCAGAAGCAAGGCTAGAAATGCATAATTTTAGTTCTGGGAGCTTTCATCCTCTCCATAAAATAATGTCTTTTCTCTGTGGTGTTTACCAAAGTCTGCCCAGTATCACTATCTTTTCTTTGAGAAGGCCATAGACACTAAATTAAGTCTTGTCGTGTTTTACCAGATGTGTCTGCTTCATCTTCCTCTGGAACTTCTGCCAATGAAGTCTTTTCTATCTGTCATTCTACAGTGATCATTACTTTTTAATTTGACCTTTCTACTGTATTCCATCAATTATCTTACAGTATTTTGTCTCATGCCTTTTTTTTTCTTTTCCCCTGTCAGTGTCTTACTACTTCTCATGTTAGTTTTTTTATTCTTGCTTGTCATGAAGTCCTTTGAGATTTTAGAGTATATCCAAAAATGTCTTGTCTGCCTTCATCTTTTTGCCCAGCCTGTATTCTGAAATCCAGTTAGTTTTATTTCACTGCTTGCTTGCTATTGAATTAATGGAATGAAGCTGGAGATGGGGAGATTCAGGCTGGACATGAGGAGGAAGTTCTTCACCCCTGAGAGTGGTGAAGCCCTGGAATGCGTTGTCCAGGGAGGTGGTTGAGGCCCCGTCCCTGGAAGTGTTTAAGCCCAGGCTGGATGAGGCTCTGGCCAGCCTGATCTAGTGTAGGGTGTCCCTGCCCATGGCAGGGGGGTTGGAACTAGATGATCCTTGTGGTCCCTTCCAACCCTGAAGGGACTGAAACTATGAAACTAATTAATGACTTTTTTCCCTTCTTTATTTGGCCTAGCCATGTAGGTAGTACAACAAAACTAAGAAACATGGAACAGATTGGGAGCAAAGGGAGGGATAAATCTGAGTGGATTTCAACAAACCAGAATGTATTTCTGGTATATAGATCATTAAATGCTGTTATTGATCAACATCTAATGAAAAAAATCATCTTACCATTGTTTTTGGAATACTAGTGTTTTGCAGTTAGAAATCTTAAAAAGAAAATAGCTTATAAGGAGCTGCAACATTAACTGAATTTTCACTCACTTTATGTGAGACTTTTGGACTGAGTTGTCTACTTCATTTTTAAATTGTGATTTAGCTTGTAGATCACCAGGGACTTCAAAAATTAAATATATATTTAGTGCTGGTTCTGATGTATTGAAATAGGAATCTTTGAGTGATGACATGCAGTTTGCAGAAGTAAAACTGATTCTGATTATTTTAACAGAACTGATGCTTTTAATTACTTCCTTTCAACACTTCCTGTCAGAGTGGTATATGTCCTAAGACTCGAGTTCCATTTTAGGGCTTTCTTCATTAGGACTTTTGAAGAAATCTGTCACGTGCCAGGATGTGCTGGAAAAACTTTTAAAGCAGCTTAAATGCACAAGTGCTGGGTTTTTTAAAAATAAATTACTTGTGGTTTTGGTTTGTTGTTTTTTTTTTTTCTAGACATGCTCATACTGCCAGAACTCATGAATTAATCTCTTCTCTTTTCCCAGGTGGCTCGAGTATTCTATTATCTTTGTGTAATTGCACTGCAGTATGTTGCACCATTGGTAATGCTCCTTCACACAACTCTGCTCTTGAAAACACTAGGTAGGCAAAACTGGACCAACAGCAATCTAATCTGTTCTGTTCTACACAGGGCATTTACATGTGCAGCTTGCTAAAGAAATTGAGCACGTATGGGTACTTGCAATACATAAATACATTGCAGTTTCCTGCAATGCAGAACATACTGATGTGCAGCTTTTAAGCTGTCCTCTTCTGTTGTTGCTTTTTACATCTTTGAATTATATGCTAATTTATTTATTTCTGAGAAGTTGTGTAATACAAGCAGTTAATCTATTCTGTTGAAATATTTGTCTTTTGTATGGTATTTTAAGAGGCCTATATAAAGCATTGCCGATTTAACCTCACGATCTGTAAAAGGAATTTTTTTTCCTTTCTGCTTTCCAATCATAAGTAGGCTTTCTGCATGGAAGTTAGGACATTGGTGCTTCATTTCATTGTTGGGTGACCTGATGTCACTCTGTTGGTGTGGGTGTTTTTGCTCCATTCTTTTATTTTGTGGGATGTCTTTCACAGCCTGCCATACAGTCATGCCATTCTTCTTGCAAAATGTCAGTGGAATGGGATAGGCTTTATTAAAAGGCTGTGATGCATCCCCATGTAGTGCTACAGGCTGGGGTGGAGTGGCTGGAGAGCGGCCAGGCAGAGAGGGACCTGGGGGTACTGGTTGATGGTAGGCTGAACATGAGCCTGCAGTGTGCCCAGGCAGCCAAGAGGGCCAATGGCATCCTGGCCTGCATCAGGAACAGTGTGGCCAGCAGGAGCAGGGAGGTCATTCTGCCCCTATACACTGCACTGCTTAGGCCACAGCTCAAGTACTGTGTCCAGTTCTGGGCCCCTCAGTTTAGGAAGGATGTTGACTTGCTCAAACATGTCCAGAGAAGGGCAACGAAGTTGGTGAGGGGTTTGGAACAAAAGCCCTGTGAGGAGAGGCTGAGGGAGCTGGGGTTGCTTAGCCTGGAGAAGAGGAGACTCAGGGGAGACCTTCTTGCTCTCTACAACTACCTGAAGGGAGGTTGTGGACAGGCGGAGGTTGGTCTCTTCTGCCAGGCAGCCAGTACCAGAACAAGAGGACACCGTCTCAAGCTGTGCCAGGGGAGGTTTAGACTGGATGTTAGGAAGAAGTTCTATACCGAGAGAGTGATTGCCCATTGGAATGGGCTGCCTGTGGAGGTGGTGGAGTCACCATCATTGGAGGTGTTCAGGAGGAGACTTGATGGGGTGCTTGGTGCCATGATCTAGTTGTTTAGGTGGGTTGGACTGGTTCATGGGTTGGACACGGTGATCTTGAAGGTCTCTTCCAACCTGGCTTATTGTATTGTATTGTTTCCTGTGCTGGAGTACACATCTACATCTGGTGAGGTGATTCATACCCAGTGCTGACGGGGGTCCTAAGGCAACTGTGTTACATGTAGATGTTAGGATGTCAAAAGGTAAGATGAATCCTACCCTAATATCCTACTAGTCTGATTGGGAAGACATGGAAATGAATACAATTACAAAAGCTTCATATTTTTTGTGTGTGAACATGTAAGATAATCTGTAGAGCAATAGAAATAACACAGCTTGAGTTTAATTCTGCAAAAATATGTTACTCCTTTCTTTTTAACAGGTAACTATTCTTGGGGCATCTACCCGGAACTGAATTCTGACACTCCAGTAGAAAACAGTCCGCTTCCCAGTTCAGTTTATACTGAGTCTCCACCTGCTGATGGAAAGATGAAAGTAACTGTAGTACAAATAACAATGGCTTTGGGAAGCCTAAAGAATATTTTCACTCCTCTCCTCTTCCGGGGACTCCTGTCCTTCCTCACCTGGTGGATTGCTGCTTGCCTCTTTTCTACAAGCCTTTTTGGGCTTTTCTATCACCAGTACCTGACTGTGGCATGAACAGGTCTTCTGACAAAGCAAGTGTGAGGTCAAATACTAGATACAAACCCAGGTACCCAAAAGGAAATGGAGAAAAACAGAAAAGAAAAAAGAGAAGGAAAAAAAAAAAGAAAAAGAAGAAGAAGAAAACTATATATGAAGAAAAAACATATCAGAATTTTTTTTTAAACACTTCCTCTGTGTTCTCAGGGTGAATATTCTTAATAATGTTTGAAGTTGCAACTGGGTTTGTTATTTTTGTTACCCAAATGGTAGGTAACTAATTGAATTATAGTATTGAGACTGGCTGACGTTACTGTATGACAGGTGGTGGTGAGCATGCTGAAAAGATACGACCTCTGAGTATCTTGGTTTCCATAAACAGCAAGCCAACCTCAAAGCTTTGTGTTTGAAGCATCAACAGTCAGTGACTGAACTGTGTTAGAAGGGTACTGGTCATAGTGATGGTGGCTGCCTATCGATTAAATCTTGAAACTGAGCCATACAACAGAAGGAGAGAGGGGATTACAAAATAAAAAGCAAAACAAAAACACAACAACTAAATTCTGTTGGATAGCTATGGATCACTTTTCTCCGTGAAAAATGAATTAATCCAACAGGACAAAAGAGATACTGTATATTACAGTAAGGAAAGTTGTATAAAATATAAATTTAACAAGAGTAGATGTATAAACCTGACAGGTATTGCTGCCTAAATATTTTGCAGGAATGCTTGTGCAGTAAGAGGAGAGTTTTAAAAAAAAAAAACAAAATATTATATTATTTCAGTCCCTGCAGTCATTTTTAAATAATGGCCATCTGTATTGGTGCTAATATTGATCCACAGATTTCATTTGGATCTTTTAAATTTCTTCTTTTCAGGTGATAGATTATTTCCATCGAATGCACAAAATGATAGGAGATGATTAGTGACACCGATCAAACATTTCAAAACACCACAGTTTAATCCTGCTGACTGAGAGTGTATATGTATCTGTGTAATGTACATATAAATATATATTATATATTAAATATATAATATATATGAAATTATAAAATATGGAATCTTTATTTTAAATCACTGAATGTATCTTACAGGACCGTGGAAGGGGGATATGTGTGTATCTAGTAATTTCCAAGATCCCTTTTGAAATTAATATTAATTTTTTTCTTTTTATTTTTAACCTTTTTTTGTTGTTTTGTTTGTTTGTTTGTTTTTTTAAAGTTCAGTTGAAAGGGCTATTTGGTTTTGGTGCCTCTTCAAAGGTACTTAGCTATACTAAAGAACTTTGGATTTCTGGGGAAGAAAAGATCTGCGTAAATTATTAACGTTGACGTTTCTGCTCTGTCAGATAATCATCTTCTGCCACTCTGATCTGTGTTAACTTGGCCACACAGTAACAACTAATATATCTTAGCTTCAGAAATAGTAATAGTGAAACAGCTCCAGTGAAGAGGAGCAAAACATTAACTTCACAAGTTTTTCCTTGACTGGAGGGGTAGATTCCAAGTACAAAAGCGTTGCAAAACAAAGCAGAATGATTTTTGTGTAATTGCAAAGCAGGAATGGGGCTTTATATGCAGCAGCTTCTTTTTTTACAAAGTCAATATTACACTTTGCAGAGGTCAGTGGGGTTTTTTAACTAGTAGTAGCTGGTTTTATGTTCATTTTCTTTTGAATTTGTGTACAGCTGTGGCATATAATAAGTATTTGTAAGTGAAAGAGCTTAACTAAATATTTAATATGTAGCAACCCTACCACATGGGAAAGACAAACTGTCAATGAATACAGAAAACCAAGAGTTTTAGCTGGTGATAAACTTGTCTTACTATGTCAAATGCCTTTTAAGTTATTTATTAGTTTTATTAAACTGCATTTGCTGATACTAGGGAAAGATTTATCTACACCAGCTAGTACCTACTGCATGTGTTGGGGATATCCGAGGCCACCTTGCATGGTTGTTTTACTGCAGTGTAGTATTTCAGTGCCACTGGTGCTGCAAACTTTCATTTTTTTTTCATACCAGCTTTTCATAACTAACGGGGACAAAGGCTTAGCTGTGTACACTGGCCTAAGGAAAAATATTTGACTTTATAGATTCAGATCTCAGAACATTCCTAGTAAATGTCTTTTCAGCTGAATGGAATGACAAAATATGACAGGTCCAGCAATACTGGACCCATTTTCTCCTAGTTGGAGGTGTATCATTACTAATAGAATTAATAAGGCCAGCTTTTAACTTATAGTTAGGTATCCAATGCTAATGTTTTATTCCATAAGGTGAAACAATAAAGTGCAGTTCAGTTCTGGTAGTGAAGAAGTGGCTGAAGAGGCTCACTGTGTTGGAGATGCAACCTATTGTTGCAATTTGAAAGACAGGAATAATTGTGGCATACTGGAGAAGACTTAAAAAGGCTGTTAGGTAACAGAGTTTCTGTTGGCAGAGGCATTTATTCTGAGAACTCCTAAGTGAAAGCGAACTGTAGTTACAGAATGTTGCATTCAGCAAAGGTAATTGTGTGCATAGATGAGCTTCACAGAGCTGTTGGTAAGAGCTCGTGCTGTCTTCAGATGTCACACTGGTCACAGTGAAAAACAGGCACCTGGATGTTACTAATGTTAAGATCAACGCTTTTGGCCATTGCTGTTTCATTGTTTGGACAGCTGAATAGTTGACCTTCTGTCAGGAATCTGATCTGAGGGGGAGATGGTCTTTCTTTGGATCCATTTAATCCTTACATGAGCCTAGGAGGCTTATTAAAATCTAAAATACAGCAATAAATGCCTTTGAAATGTGAGGTGACAGTGAAACCGGGTGGAGCGTATTGCTATGGTCGTGAGCAGTGCTTCCTACGACGACACGATGTGCTCAAAAGTGACATTTAAAGTAAAGAAACAACCCTGATAGTTCTGACTTCCATATATCTTATGTAAGCTTTGCAGGAGCATCTGCTCACTTCTTTAGTAACAGCAGCTGGCATATGTCTGGGAGTATTTGGGTTGGTTTGGGTGGGGGGTTTTTGGTGGTGTTTTTGTTGGGTTTTTTGTTGTGGCTTGTTTGGGGGTTTTTTGCATGGAGGCTTTTATCAGCATTTGGGGGGTGGGATTGGGGAAAGCATCTTGCAGAAGTGGAAAAGCAGATAAAAGATGACTGGAAGGTAGTAGTTGTTATTCAGGATTCTTAATCTTTTGTCTTGCCTTTTGCCCACTACCTACTTAATTTCTGAGAGATTTTAGAAGGAAAGGTGCCTTTGACAAAGAATCAATGTTTCTTTCTTTCTTCCTTAATTCAGACCTCTCTTTCTCATTCCAGTCGTGTGACTTGTTACCCTGATTTCTTATTCCTGTCCGAGGCTCTTTCCCTACATTCCCTGCATCGAACTGACTGGGCTAAATTAGTTCAGGATTGTATTTTGATTTTTTTTAATTATTTTGGTTTAATCTATTTTTGAAGGATTGGTTCCTTTAAATAGCTTAAATAACACTGAATTCCATACAAACTTGTAAACGATTGTTTAAGTGTTGCACTTTTATTCTGGATGTCCCTTGAGACAAAGTCCCTTTAGATAGTGACAAATCTAAGTCTTCCACCAAGTTCAGGGAAGTCCAAACTTAACACTTGGGCTATTTCTGATCTTAGAGAAGTTAATTAACAAAAGGGGAATAGGTTATATTATAACAAGCCTATCTTCCACTTTGCCGGGGATGTTCTCAGGCAGCGCTTGTCCTTTTTTGATACCTTCTCAAGCTATAGGATTTGTCAGGTTTTTCTGGTATTTTCAGCTGCAGTTTTTCCCTTCTTCCAGATTTCTCTTGCATAAGAATCAACAGATAAAGTAATGGGTGGAAAACCAGGTAGTATTGGTACAGGAAAAATGTCCTTGTTCAGAAGGACATGCTTTAGAAAACTCATTTCTATGGCAGTTGCTCGTCTTTGAGTCACAGGTACTGGAGGATAAGTGAACAGAGATATGTGCTTACATGGGCTGTAAAGTCAAACTCACTCACAAAGGAAAGTGCCACCAGGACACATCAACTACATAATTACGTAGCATAACTTCAGTCTTTAAAATGGTTACTGAGTACAGACATTTCAGTTAACTTCAAAGGAACAGCTAAAAGTTTTGTCTTTTGTCACAATCGCCACTGCTAAGTGGTAATAGTGCTCTTGGATGTACCACATAGAAAATTCAGAATACCTAATCTTAAAGTTGTGGCCTATAAGATAAAAGGCCTTAGGCCTCTTTGGTTGTAGAAGCCTATGGTTTCCTTTTGACTGTTAGCTGGTTTCTCCAGAGAGGATTCTGAGTACTTTTTTAAACGCTGTGCTTAATACTTTGTCACATGAGACAATTTATGATTTGTTAACCACAGGAATCCCAGGCTTAACCCCACAGTTAGTTTTTCACTACAGAGTTACTAGGAAGTTTTAGTTAAGACTGAAGATTTAGTGCATGGTGAAAATGGAAATGCTGAGTGGAAACGAGACCAAAGAAAATTGTTTGTTCTCTTGGAGAAATCCATCTATTATGGCTGAGCTAAATCTTGAAGAGAGGAAGGCAACAGCAGGTCACATGTACCCTAAATCAGATATTAAAAGTGAATGTTTACCATTTTGAGTAAAATAAGACTGTTATTTTCAGCATCTGCAGCCTATGTCCTAAATCCCAACTGGTAAATTAAGAGCAATATTTTGACCTCACTGATACTTTAAAGAAACAACAAGTACCAAAGCCAGATGTCTGATCTAGTTAAGCAAACTGATGCAGAGCAGTCAGCCTGGGCTTTGGAATGATGTGGTTTTTTTGTTTTTAATCTGTAGTTTCTTTAGGAAGGTCTGCCATGCTTTGTGACTTTGGCAGCACATGCCCTGAAATGGGTGGCGTGTCCAATTTCCACCTCTTAATACCAAGACTGCAAGGTCTTCCTCCTTTGCAGGAGAGATCATGAGACCAAGATGTGATTTCAAGGCTGCTTTTACTGACATCTGTATATGCTGCACATACTTCAAGTCTCTCTCTGGGGACTGCCAGGAGAGTTAATGCTGCACTGGACATTGTTTTGGATGCCAGTGTGTGTGTAATTTTATAGCTTTGATTTCAATGGTGTTTCAGTGGGAATTATTTTTAATCCTGATATCATGGATCATATTTTCTTTCCTTTTTTTTTTTTTCCTCATTCTTTCTTAAATTAATCTCAGTGCCTGCAACTAGAAGTCAAATACTTCTACACTAAATTTTTTTCAGAGCTTGATGTCCAGACTGAAGTATTAACAAGTATGCAGTTTTATACTGAAATGTGAAATCCACCTGTAAATACCAAACTCTTCCCACATGTGACCACACACATCAGTCAAGAATCCTTGTTGGATTTGCAGCATTTCTCTCAACAGCATGCTATCCATATGACTCTGCTATTTATAAAACAGACACCTCAGTAGAGTTTTGAGAGTTGCTTTTTACAAGCTCCTTGGTAGCAGGCCATTTCTCTTTATTTTACGATGCTGCTGAGTGCTTTTAAAAACCTGGCTTGAAATACCTTGTGCTTAAAGTCAACCGTGTGCTCTTTTTCTTCTGCTCATTGTAATTCTGCTCCCCATATGTGTTCTGAGCTTCAAGAGAGCATATTCATAGTCTTTTTGCTTAAAAAAAAATAAAATAATAAAAATCCCCAAGGCAGAGAAAAATGCACCAAAAAAAATTTAATTTAAGCGCAGTTCATACTCACAATGTGCCAAGAAACAGTTTCTGTTTTTCCTGTCTTCATTCCTTTGTCCCACTGTTAAGTCTTGCTTGGGTTTTGGTTTGTGGGGTTTTGTTCTTTTTTTCTTTTGGTGTGTTAAGGTTTTCTAGGAGGGAGTACAAGTGGGGAAACACTCTGTAATAGCAATCACAGGAAACTTTGATGTTCGAGTCTTCCCATTTTGTGTGAGCAAATGTAAAGATGCTATTAAATAATTTAATCCTGAAATTTGTCATGAGGTAGATGCGTTATGAATTGCACAGGGAACATCCTCCAGGTTGTAAATGTTTTCCTTTCAAGGTGTCTCTTTGTTGCTGGGAACACATTCAGTGGTGTTGGTTTGTTAATAGTCTCTTCTTTTCTTTCTTTCTCTTTTTATTTTTTGTTGTTTTCTATTTCTAAGTGAAAAGCACAGAATACTTCCTACTCTACTGCAAGCCTAAGAACATGACTCCCCTCCTGTTATTTCAGTATTTGCCAAACAGGAAAGACTCTGATGTTATTTATGTAAACTCTAGCTTCCTCTTACTGCTAAATTACTGTTAAAATACGACTTCTATAGTTACATCTTTACGAGCATTAGGACTCTAATGCTTCACAGTGGAGATGGTGTCAGATGGTTGTTGCATTACATTGACCTGTCCTGACTGGTGTTGCATTTCCTGCTGTTCAAAACAAACTGGTTTGCTTTATGCTTTCAATGGGGATCTGCAAACAGGAGAGCACAGCACACATGTGGGAAAAGCTGCTCTGTTTTGGGGTTGGGGATCTTGTGGGCATTTTGTTGGCTGTTTTGTTTTCTCTTTTTTCTTTGTTTTTTTTTTTCCCCCTGCTTTTTCTTTTTTTAATATTTTCTCCTTTTTCAGTTGGTGTGAGTTATACTTAGGTACAATTACTACAAATAATAAACAACCTACAGTAACGTTGCGTTCTCTTTGTACCACTGTAAAGTGCCTAAACGTGGGTGGTCTCAGAAGATGTGCTTCAGATTTCCTGTGTGTACCTTTGTTGCTGTTTTGCTGCATAACAGAAGGTTGACATTAGGAAAGAAAATACAAGGACTGCTAGCCCTTGAGGTGGGGTTTGCTGTAAAATGATTTCCTTTTTGGCATACAGAATGTCCATGTGGGTTTGTGGGTTATTACACATTGGCAGCAAGTAAGATTTTGGGGGGGTGGGGGGTGGAAAGGTTTTTCATCCCTGTTGCTTTAATGATGATTTAACAGCTTTGCCCACTACATGACTGGTAATCTTAACATCCCACTGCCACCCATGCATTGGGTTTTGTTGTTTGATTATTTTTTTTAATGACTGAGGGAAAGGACATAGTTCTGAAAGGGTTGGCTTTAAGACAGCTGTGTAGTGACACCCTGGGTGTTAGGTGTGCTGCAGCTGCACAGGCACCTGCTTTCAGCCAGGTAAGTACTGCTGAAGCTCAGAAAAGCTGTGCTGGAGCTCACCACACCCGTGTGGATTTGGGGTACAGAGAGACTGTGATGTGGTTGACTGGCACTCAGAAAGGCAGTTCCAGAAGAAAAGGCACAAGTTAGGCCTCATACTGATTTTTGTGGAGTGCTGTTAGGGTGTTGAACAATGAAACCACCCCTACCTTTCAGCAACTTCCCTGCCTCCCAAGAATGGCAAGAGCCAAAAGGTGAAACCTGCCTGGTCTGGTTCAGCAGGGAAATAAAATAATGTGAGGAAACAGCAGGTGCCTACTCATGAGTTAATTATGCATTCTAAATGTGAAGTGCTTGTAAGTGGAGATGATGTGGCAGATTCAAATCTACCAAAGGAAGCCTTTCTCCAAGGAAGGCTTGTAAAAGCATTTTGAGCTTTTGGCTCTAAAACGTGGCTGTAGCAATCTGTACTGTATATAGTACACCGTTGGGGAAAATCTGCTCCAGTAAGCTTACTACACATTGCCTTACACTGTGTGTAAGAAATCACATGCTGTAGAGTATTTAGAAAGCTGGGTTTGTCTTGCTTAATGTTACCATGCCTGAGGCAGCATTTCAGTTAATGTGAAAAGTAGTAAGAATTGGTTTGTCTACACACCTAAATTCCTTCCAGATCAGTAAATTCTGCAAAGCGAAGCAAGGTTATGCGTTCTTCTTCCCCGTTCCTTCTGTTGAAATGTTACAATTTGACTCTGTTTTTGTTTTGGTTTATTTGGGTGTTTTTTTTCTTTATAATAATGCACACATATTTAAATTTATATCTATTAGTTGCTAGTGGTAATACCACAGCCAATCTAAGACAGACTGTGATACCTGCTGTATATCAACTGCCCTATCAACCTGCTTGCCTTTGTAAAGCGTTGATTCACGTTGGACATCTCATGTCTGCTGCAGTGATGCTCATACAGTAATTTAATATCCCTACATGTACTCTGCATGCCTTGCATTTGTGCACTGTAAAAAGGAATAGACTGTTCTGCAGTACTTACTCTAGGTTTAAAAAACCAAACAACAGCAACAACAACCCCTTCCATTATTTTATATAGTGTTTCCCATATCCAAACTAGGACGATTTCTAAAGCCAAAGATCAATAAATGTTTATTGTCTATCAGTGTGAATTTTTTTCCCCCCCTCTTTTGTACGACATGTCCCACTTGTTATCAACTGGTGCAGAGTCTCCAGGCTGACCAGAGAGCATGTGGTAACCAGGCTTTTTCTTCACTTCTATGCAAACCTAAATTGTTTGTCTTTTTTAGAGGTAATTGAGTTAGACCATTTATCTCTTCCTTGTTTTGAAGTAAGTAGAATAAACAGTTTTCTACTATAAATGCAGAAATACCTTATTCACCAGAACAGCAGTTTATGCAGAAAGATTTATATCAAATCTGTGATTTATATCAAATGTTTTAGTTCTGAAATAGTCAGAAATGAAAGTTTGGGAGCAACTTAACTTCCTGGGAAAAAAGATCAGTTGCACACCATGGTGAGTGGAAGGAATACTGAATTTCCTATTACCTTCACAGGATTTAACACCTTTCTTGTCTCTCACCCTGAGTTGGAACCATTTAAAAATAGGTTTTCTGTCTTTTAAAAAGAAAATAAAAAAATATTAATGTGTTCAAAAGCACATTAAATGGTCTGTTTTTGTTTCATCCTGGTAGAGCTGAGAAGGAGAATACTTAGATCTTGTAACATTTGTGGGTATTGCCTTTTTTCACTTGTTTTTTTGGAATGTCAGATTTGGTTGTGCATGGATTTTATTTCCATTTGTGCAGTGTGCCCAGGTGGCCAAGAAGGCCAATGGCATCCTGGCCTGTATCAGGAACAGTGTGGCCAGGAGGAGCAGGGAAGTCATTCTCCTCCTGTACTCAGCACTGCTTAGGCTACACCTTGAGTCCTGTGTCCAGTTCTGGGCCCCTCAGTTTAGGAAGGATGTTGGCTTGCTGGAACGTGTCCAGAGAAGGGCAACAAAGCTGGGGAGGGGTTTGGAGCACAACCCTGTGAAGAGAGGCTGAGGGAGCTGGGGTTGCTTAGCCTGGAGAAGAGGAGACTCAGGGGAGACCTTCTTGCTGTCTACAACTACCTGAAGGGAGGTTGTAGGCCAGTGGGGGTTGGTCTCTTCTCCCAGGCACCGAGCACCAGGACGAGGACACAGTCTCAAGCTGTGCCAGAGGAGGTTTAGGCTGGATGTTAGGAAGAAGTTCTATACAGAGAGAGTGATTGGCCATTGGAATGGGCTGCCCAGGGAGGTGGTGGGGTCACGATCACTGGAAGTGTTTAGGAAGAGACTGGATGGGGTGCTTGGTGCCATGGTTTAGTTGATTAGAATAGCGTTTGGATGATAGGTTGGACTCGATCTCAAAGGTCTTTTCAACCTTGTTAATTCTAACATGTAGAGATGAACAAGGCCTAAACCTCAGTTCTGCAGCAGTAAAAATTTCCTTGAGAAAACAGCCTCTTTTAACCTACAACCAAAGTGGTGCCACGGACTACCTACAGTTATCAATGACAGTTCTCCTGCAGGGAGGAAAAATGCCCCACAGCCCCTAGCAAGAGCCAGTCTGGGTTGTTGAGGTGGAGATCTGGGAGTGTTCAAGGCATTTGAGCTGTGAGATCCTCTTCTGAAGGTGCTCAGCCTTCCTCAGATAAGCAGGTGGGTTTGAACTCATGATTAGGAGGAAGGTAATGAGCTATGGTGGGAATTTATTCTGTCTCAGCAGCCTTCTCAGCCTTCTGCTTGCTCTGTGAAGCTTGAAGCTTGAGACTCTACAGTCCCCAATCGTTTGTAGTACAATAGTTGGTAAGACCTAAGACTCTTACTGGGAAGGGTCATGAGTTCAAGCCTGCAGTGGGCAGGAGTGTTCTCTCTGGGGAGCAATGTCCTTTCACTTGGTGCCATGGTCTAGTCATGGGGTTTGTGGAGACAGGTTGGACTCGATGATCTTTGAGGTCTCTTCCAACCTTAGCAATACTGTGATACTGTGATAGGTGTTTAGCCCAGCCCGTGCTTCTCAACAGTTGTTTTTGTAGTTCATCCTTCTACTCTAAATAATGTGTTGACACTAGCCTGCTACTTCAAAGTTCAAGTTAATGGTTGCCCACACAATGTAGGTGCTTCTCAGGACTTTTTCTAGGCTAGGTTTCTCTGCGCTGCAGAGTTTGCTACCTTTAACTTTCAAAAGGAGTTTGCCTGGAGCCATACTGATCACAATCAGGCTACTTGGGCTGATGACTCTGCAGCCTCTTTTCTACCTGTGAAATGTCCGTGTGCTGCAGGGCTCAGACAATCGAGTTACCAGGAAAAAGTACCCATCCCTCTGCAAGTCACAGCCCTGGTTGCCATGGGCTCTGTTCTTCCAGAGCTTCATCTGCTCTGCAGCAAGAAGCTAATGCGAAAGCCTTACTTGTGCTCTTCTGGAATGGAAGTGAGCCTTTGATTTGAAGGGTTATGTGAAACTTTGCTGTTGAACCCATCGGATTCACACTCTAAAGCCCTGCTGACTTTAAAAAGTCTTTAGTGAGGAAAGCTAGCAAAGCTGACCTCTGCTGTCAAGTGCAAATATGCATGATTCAGTGCAATAACCTGGGAAATGCCCACATTTCAGCAGAGTATGGTGAAGGAAGGCCTGGAAGTGCCCTACAGCCCAGGGGGAAAGCTGGCACCTGTCTCTTGCTAGGTGATTTGGACAGGGCTGAGAAAATAATGAATGTTTTTATTTGGATTTATGAAGAATTTTCAAAGGGGATACAACACAATTGTTTCTGGCCTGCTTGTACACAGGCTATTAACTGGTGAGCTGCAGAAAGCATGCAAGATACAATACAATAAATACAATACAATACAATAAACCAGGTTGGAAGAGACCTTCAAGATCATCACATCCAACCTATCAACCAATCCAACCCACCCAAACAACTAGATCATGGCACCAAGCACCCCATCAAGTCTCCTGAACACCTCCAATGATGGTGACTCCACCACCTCCCCAGGCAGACCATTCCAATGTGCAATCACTCTCTCTGTATACATCCCCTATACATCTGTATACTCTCTCTTCCTAACATCCAGTCTAAACCTGCCCTGATCAGTCTTGGAGGAATGTTGACTTCCCCTTTAAAATCTACAATAAAAAATAGAAAAGTAATTTGTTATGCTGGAGTCCTGCAATATTTTCTGTCTCTTGTAATATTTGACTCTTGAAAGACCTCTCCAGAACACTGTTTATTGGGGGTTAGCATTTTGCTTTCCATGGAGTGCAGTCTGGGTCCAGAAGAAAAGTATGGAGCCATTTTGTGATTCTGTCTCTCTTGAAAGATGTAAATGAAAATCAAGCATCCCTCTCTCTGAGTGATGAGACTTGCATGCTGCTTTCAATGATCCTGCATAACCCACCCATGCCCACATTCTTCCTACCTGTCAGACCTGAAAGCAGTTTTGCAGTGAGTGTAGAAATTAGTGTGGTTCCCAAAATGCTCTTTTTTTATAGCTGTATGAAGGAGTTGTGTCAGGAGCTAAAAGAATACAATCTCACAGTTGGAATTAGGTGCCTCTGGTCTTTCAGGATCACAGGTGTCCAGCTGCTTCCCCTTCACTTGGTGTGTAATTGGGAATAGGACACACCAGTGAATTTGGTTCTGAAATCCAATTTTATTCCTTGTTTGAGCTCCTACTGGTGTCAGCTTGACTATTAGAATGAAATATAAAAACTTCCAGCCCAAACATCTGTGTTCTGTGCAGATTTGTAGCTCCCCTGTCCTTTTGTTCACATAGAAGGATTAAGCTGTTAGCTGTCATCTCCCAGGCACATGAGCTTGTGCAAGTGGGAAAGGAAGCATGGTGGGGCCTGCAGAGTTCTGTAGCAAGGAATTTGAACTGTGATTTACAAGAATGAAGGATGCAGAAAGCAGTTGGACAGGGATTTGTAGCCACAGGAAAGCCCAACATGGAGATTCCTCAGTTTAATCTATGCTGCTTAAAAATCTGCCAGGTGGGGAGTCAATGTCACTCAGCTTGAAAACCAAAAAGGATGAGTTTTGTAGCACAGGATGAGGGGGGACTGATGCTGTAAAACTGGAGGGCGAGGTGATGTGCCTTGTTTTTAACGAGAAAAACTGGGAAAGCTGTGGGGAGGATTTAAGGGCTAAAAAAAATTACTTCCAGTGAGAAATATAAAAACTCTGCAGAGCATCAGAGGACAATTCAGAGGTTACAGTACCTTTATGTGAAGGCCTCTAATCTTAGAGGAAGACAGAACAGGAACCAGAGACTGGAACCTGGCACTAGATAAATTGCAGCAGCAGAAAATGTAGCTTTAACAGAGACAGTCTTTAATAACATTACAGCCTGAAGTGGTGAATTCTCCACTGGGTTGTCTTCAGACATCCTCTCTATAAGCTGCTGTAGGTGAGAAGTTCCTGCTCTCAGTACAGAAATAATCAACAAGTGAAGGAACCATGAGACAACTAAACTGCTGCTTAATTCAGTTTTATCCTAAAAATTGGAATTCTGGAACTTGTGTATTGATACTGCTGTGGCTGGATTGCCATGAAACTAGCAGGAAATGCACAAATCAACTTTCCTTAACCCAGACTACGTGTAGCCATTTTTTATCCTGTGTAGGTTTTAAACCCTTCAAAATTGTAATTGGTGAAAGGTTTATAAATATGGCTTTGCTGGTATCTAGGGGGAAAAAAGAGGTAAGTTTGAAAATAAATAACTATAATTGAAATACAAACTTACAATACACTACAATACAATAAACCAGGTTGGAAGAGACCTTCAAGATCATCACATCCAACCCATCAACCAATCCAACCCACCTAAATGACTAGACCATGGCACCAAGCACCCCATCAAGTCTCCTGAACACCTCCAATGATGGTGACTCCACCACCTCCCTGGGCAGACCATTCCAATGGGCAATCACTCTCTCTGTATAGAACTACCTCCTAACATCCAGTCTAAACCTCCCCTGGCGCAGCTTGAGACTGTGTCCTCTTGTTCTGGTGCTGGTTGCCTGGGAGAAGAGACCAACCTCTGCCTGCCTACAACCTCCCTTCAGGTAGTTGTAGAGAGCAATAAGGTCACCCCTCAGTCTCCTCCAGGCTAAGCAACCCCAGCTCCCTCAGCCTCTCCTCACAGGGCTTGTGTTCCAAGCCCCTCACCAACTTTTTTGCCCTTCTCTGGACACGTTCCAGCAAGTCAACATCCTTCCTAAACTGAGGGGCCCAGAACTGGACACAGTACTCGAGGTGCGGCCTAACCAGTGCAGTGTACAGGGGGGCAGAATGACCTCCCTGCTCCTGCTGGCCACACTGTTCCTGATGCAGGCCAGGATGCCATTGGCCCTCTTGGCTGCCTGGACACACTGCAGGCTCATCTTCAGCCTACAATCAACCAGTACCCCCAGGTCCCTCTCTGCCTGGCCACTCTCCAGCCACTCTGACCCCAACCTGTAGCACTGCATGGGGTTGCTGTGGCCAGTGTGCAGAACCTGGCACTTGGATGTGTTCAATCTCATGATGTTTGACTTCCCTCTGCCTAGAGGCATATTACCTTTAAAAAGAAACTTTCTCTGGAAATTAATTTTTCTAAAAGATGTTAAGCTGAACTCCATTCAAGAGTGGAGTCAGAACATCACTCTTGCAAAGTTAAAAGTGCATGTCTTCATTCAGCACTTGAACTTTTTGTTCTGGTGCTACAAGTTTATCATTGTTGCTTCTCAGGTAAAACCAGAGTTCCTTAGGTAAGCAGCTAGATGATAGATATAGAACTGGCACTTAGATTGTAGTTCAAGTTTTGGTTTTCCAAAGCAGCAGAAGTTGTTAGGAGGAGACTTGCAGTTGCTACTCATTGGCTTCCAGTCTGAGCTGGCAATTTAAAGTTCCACCTCTCTTAAATGCCTGGAGGTAAGAATTACCTCTCCCCACTACATATCTTTATCATCATTAACTTTTGGTGGCTGTAACTTATTCACTGCTGTCAAGAAACTTTACTTTGAATATGTGTCTTCCCCCTTGTATCTTATTTTTCATAGAATCCTAGAATGGCTTAGGGTTGGAAGGGACCCTAGTGGTCATCTACTCCAACCTCTTGGCCATGGGCAGGGACACCTCTCAACTAGAGTCAGCTGCTCAAGACCTCATCCAACCTGGCCTTGAACACCCCCAGGGTATCTCCAGTCTTACCACCCTCATGTTGAAGAAATTCTTCCTAAAATCCAGTCTAAGCCTACTCTCCCTAAGCTTAAACCCATCCCCCCTCATCCTATTGCTAGACATCCTTACAAAAGTCCCTCTCCAAGAAGCTCTACTTTGAAGATATATCTTCCCCCTCATATCTCATTTTTCATTATGGAGTCTCCTCTCTAGAGCACAGTTATAAGATGAGAAGGCTTGTTTTCAGTGGAGCCACCTCCACAGGTGAGCACTGAGTCCCCACCCTGGGGGTTTCACCTTTGGCCAGCCCAGGAACATGTCTCCCATCTGCATCCCACAGGTCTCCTCACCCACAAAGAGGGACAGCATACACATGCATTTCTCCATCAATATGTAGTTACAGGCTGAGACAGTTATTATTCACCCTTTACATACTCATACAGACTACTGCAGTGTTCTGTTTTCCTCCTGTCTTTGACTGCAAGCCCATTTTTTTTCCAACACCCTCCCTCCCCCCACCTCCCCTCAAGATAATCACCTCTCAAGTTTTAATGAGACAGCTCTGTTAATGTGTCTCATAATTAATTCTGCCTCTTAGTTTTGCAACAACACTGGTTCTTATCTGGGTAATTGGTAATTCCCAGATGCTTTTACATGGGACTGTTGCAAGAAAATAATTTCCTATTTTTGTAGGTATGCCATTTTCTTTTTTATTGAGTGCAGAACTTGGCAATTTGTGGAGTTTTTTGTGTGGTGTTTTATTTTTGTTAGTGTTTGCTGTGGGGTTTTTTTTTGAGGTTTGGTTTGAGTTTGGGTTGTTTTTTTGGTTGTGGGTGTTTTGTGTGGGTGTCTGGGGGTGTTTGGTTTTGTTGTTAAATAAAGTATGAGTCCTGCCACTGCAGAGCTTTGTAAACAGTCCCTCTCCAGCCTTCTTGTAGCCCCCTTCAGGTACTAGGAAGGCTGATATTTGGCCTCCTCAGCGTCTTCTCCAGGCTGAACAACCCCAGCCCCCTCAGCCTGTCCTCATAGCAGAGGTGTTCTAGTGCCTTGATCATTTTATGGCCTTCTCTAGACCCACTCTGTAAGGTCTATGTCCTCCTTGTGTTGAGGGCACCAGAGCTGCATTCAATACACCAGGTGAGGTCTCCAGCAGGGCAAAGTGGTCGTTTCACCTCTCTGGATCTGTTGGCAATGCCATTGGCCTTCTGGGCTGCAAGCTCACACTGCCTGTTCATGTCCAGCCTCTCATCCACCAGCACCCCCAAATCCCTTTCCTCAGGGTTGCTTTTTTATCACATCCTCTCTCAGCCTGTATTTGATAGTGAGGATTGTTCTGATCCAGGTGCAGGACCTTACACTTGCTCTTGTGGAACTTAATGATCCTTGTGGTCTCTTCCAACCCTGACTGATACTATGATACTATGAGGTTTACCTGGGCACACCTCTGCAGCTTGTCCAGGTCCCTTTGGATGCCATCACGTCCCTCTGGTGTTCACAGCACCACTCAGCTTGCTGTCATCTGCAGAGTTTCTGATGGTTCACTTGATCCTTCTGGGATTTTTGTCTGGGCCATTTAATAACCCCGGTTACCCCACACATTCTGCAGGTGGATGATGTAATTACCTGTCTTCAGCCTCATGAAGCTCCCTGTCCTCCATGAGCTTTGTGGGGCTGGTCAATAATTGTGTGGTGACAATTATGGCCAGTGCAGTAAGTAGTCCAGTGGCCTTCCTCTGCACTTCTGATTAAATGCATTTAACTTTTCTTTCTGTATCCTGGTCTGCCACTGAGAAAAATACGTAGAAAAGTTAAGTGGCATTCCAGTAGCTTATTTGTTTAATTTCCCTGTTAAGTAATAGATAGCTATTAATTTTCCTTATTTCTGTTGTCCCTCAGGTATTCTTAGCTTTCATGATTTTTCCTTTGTCTGCCTGCTGTGGATTTTATTTTTTTTTTAATGCTTCCTCTAATTTGTGTGCTGTTGTTTGGCTGGTTTTGTTCTGAGTGTGAATGAAATCCAGCTTCCTTCTTGCTCTGGTTCCTTTTGTCCTTCCATGGTGCTGCCATTTATCATCTCTCTTCACTCTCACTTAGAGAAGCAGCTTTCCTTACACATTGTAGAGAACAAGCCGTTTCAAGGGTGAAAGCAGTCTGAAGTCACCCCACAGCATAGATCTATCCTTTGGGGAAAGCATGTGAAGTCCTTTCTTAACAACCTCCAGACTCTCTCAGCTCCACAAGTTCCTGATGTTTGCTTAGTTTAGTTTCATAGTTTCATAGTTTCAGTTAGGGTTGGAAGGGACCACAAGGATCATCTAGTTCCAACCCCCCTGCCATGGGCAGGGACACTCTACACTAGATCAGGCTGGCCAGAGCCTCATCCAGCCTGGTCTTAAACATCTCCAGGGACAGGGCCTCAACCACCTTCCTGGATAACCCATTCCAGGGCTTCACCACTCTCACGGTGAAGAACTTCCTCCTCACATCTATAGTTTGCTTGTACAACAAAACAAACTTTTTAGTGATTTTTTTACTTTCATTAGTGAGGCTTTTGGGGTTTATTCCAAACATGCATCAAAGGATTCTTTCCACAGAATAAATTAGTTGCTTTCAGGGGGATGATCTTGATTTTTACCAGATTTTGATTTAATATGATGCTTTCCATGTGTGTTCTCTTTAACTTCCCAATCAACACAAAAATCCTTCAGGTATTCTCTCTCCATTGCAGAGCTGTAGCCAAGAAGGCAGAAGCCTTCTGTGGAAGGCATTCAATAGGAATAACTATGTCCAATTTCAGTTGTTGATGTTTCTAATGCAGACTTGTGTTAAGCAGAGCAGCTGTTCAAGGGGGCTGAAAGAAATGTCCTGAAAGTTGGCTTTGTGGATTTAGTGGTATTTCTACTTTTTAACAAAGTAGATTATGTTAACACAACTCCAAAATACTGAGAAATAACTTTTTAATTTGTCAGGGCATGTGCTACATACACAAAATACCTTTCTTGAATTTCTTTTTCAGTCCTGTTTTTACTTCCATCTTCTCTTTCTTTTGATTCAGCTGCATACAAGTCTAAAAGGTTGTGGGTTTTTTGGAGTAAGCTAGGAGGTGGTGGTTATACCTGAGAAAATGGCTGCATAAAAATGTTTCCCATACTTAATAAAACAACAACAACAACAAAAAAAGCAGATTGTCAAAAACATTGAAAGAAGTGTTGTCTGATGGTGCTTATGTGTTTTAAAGCATGTTCTGCACCTGGTGGAGGCTGAATGTGTGTGTTCACTGATGGTTTTGTTATTCTGTACTCAAATGAAAATGCCAGGTGGCAGCATCAGTGTGCAAATGCAGCATTATAGAAGCATCATGAAGGAATCATCTTTTTGCCATAAGAAAATCAAAACCTGAAGAACACAAGTTATCTGAGGGTAAGTCACTGGTGAAATGAAGGCCATGGGAAAGGTGGACTGAAACTCACCTGCTGAAGTATCTGCAACCATTAACTTCCTGTCCTGTTTTCTCTGCAACGAACTGGGCATGAGAAAATTCCCTAGGACAAGAGCACACCTAGCCTAGACATTTGACATGGGCCAGTGTGCCTCCTACTCCTGTAGGATTTGTCTACCAGTCCTCTGAGGCTGCTCATAGAATTTCCCCCACCTTTCTGTGGCACACTCAATGTTGAGGATCTCTGGAGAGGGACTGTTTCCAAGGACATGTAGCAATAGGACAAAAGGCAGTGGTATTAAATTAGAGAAGGGTAGGTTTAGTTTTTATGTTAGGAAGAAGTTCTTTACCATGAGGATGGTGGAACACAGGTTGCCCAGGGAGGTGGTGGAGGCCCCATTCTTGGAGACATTCAAAGTCGGGCTTGATGGGACTCTGAGCAACCTGATCTAGCTGGGATAGTCCCTTCTTACTGCAGGGGGGTTAGACTAAATGACCTTTAAGGTCCCTTCTAAGCCTGTGCATTCTGTGACTCTCTATGACCTCATGTGGGTTCATGCTGTGAAGGAAAGAAAAAGTAAAGCAAAGCCATAAAATGATCTAGTATAAACTTTTAAACTCCATTTTAAACAATTATAAAATGAATAGACTGGGTTTCACGTTTTCAGAGTCTCTTCAGCCTGTCTGCTACCTGGTGTAAAATTAAATGCGAGCGAAGGGAGGGGTGAAGGAAAGCTGAATGCTGAAAAATGGCTGCTGCTGGTGCATGTGAAAAATGATCACTATGGAAATGACCTTTCCTTTAGGAAATTTTAAAATAATGAAATCACTTTAATATGCTCCTAGTAGGTCATTCAATTAAAAGGGTTTTGAAATTAGGTTTCTGCTGCTGAACAAACAAAACTGCGATGAATCTGAGTTAGCAATGTAAACAGGTTTGTTTAGTGGGTGAATATTAGACCACTGTGTGGTTAGAAACACGGAAAGGGAGTCCTACAGGGCACAGTGTTCAAGCCTGTCTACTTCAAGGTGAGCTTTACAAATCTGCCACAGTTTTGTTGTGCTGTACTGGTGACCTTTAAGCTTGGTCATCTGTCTAACTCATGGAAGGATGTTGACTTGCTGGAACGTGTCCAGAGAAGGGCAACAAGGTTGGTGAGGGGTTTGGAGCACAAGCCCTATGAGGAGAGGCTGAGGGAGCTGGGGTTGCTTAGCCTGGAGAGAAGGAGACTCAGGGGAGACCTTCTTGCTCTCTACAACCTACCTGAAGGGAGGTTGTAGGCAGGCAGAGGTTGGTCTCTTCTGCCAGGCAGCCAGTACCAGAACAAGAGGACACAGTCTCAGGCTGTGCCAGGGGAGGTTTAGACTGGATGTTAGGAAGAAGTTCTATACAGAGAGAGTGATTGCCCACTGGAATGGGCTGCCCGTGGAGGTGGTGGAGGCACCTTCATTGGAGGTGTTCAGGAAGAGGCTTGATGGGGTGCTTGGTGCCACGGTTTAGTTGTTTAGGTGGGTTGTATTGTATTGTATTGTATTGTATTGTATTGTATTTAGGTGGGTTGGATTGGTTGATGGGTTGGACGCAATGATCTTGAAGGTCTCTTCCAACCTGGTGTATTGTATTGTATTGTATTGTATTGTATTGTATTGTATTGTATTGAAAAACCTCTAAGATCATCAAACTGATACTGGACTTAGATGTAGTAGCACTGGGCACTGTGCAGCTTGAATTCTTTATTTTTCCCCATGAGGAGTCAATCCTTAGGTGAGGCCTCACCTCAAGTACTGTGTGCAGTTCTGGGCCACTCACTTCAGGAAAGATGTTGGAGCGGGTCCAGAGGAGAGCGACCAGACTGGTGAAGGAGATGGAGGGAAAGTTGGATGAGGAGAGGCTGAGGGAGATGGGGTTGTTTAGCCTGGAGAAGAGGAGGCTCAAGGGGGCCCTGAACACGCTCTAAAACTACCTGAAGGGAATGTGTAGTAATGTGGGGGTCAGGCTCTTCTGCCTGGCAACTTGTGACAAGATGAGGGGGCATGGCCTGAAGCTGTGCCACGGGAGGTTTAAGTTGGATGTTAGGAAGCACTTCCTCATGCAAAGGGTAATTAGACACTGGAATGGACTGCCCAGGGAGGTGGTAGAGTTGCCACTCCTGGAGGTGTTTAAGGATAGATTGGCTGTGGCACTTAGTGACATGGTCTGGGCAATGTGGTGGTCTTAGGTCATAGGCTGGACTTCATGATCTGAGAGGTCTATTTCCAGCCTCAATAATTCTGTGCTTCTGTGATTGGCCTCAAGATGAGAAGCTATCCAGGATGCAGCAGGTTCCTAGCATCATAAACAGGGAGTCCTAGCTCAGGTTGGAAGAGACCTTACAGGCCACTTACTCCAACCACCCTTCAAGGGGCATGGAAATCTCTCAGCTGGACTTGGTAGCCCAAAGCCTCATCCAGTCTGGCTTTAAACACCTCTGGGGAGGTAGAATCCACAACCACTCTGGGCAACCTATTCCAGAATCTCACCACCCTCATACTTGAAGGACTTCTTCCTAAGATCCAGTCTAAAGGGTGGTTGTCAATGTGTCTATGTCCAAGTGGAGGCCAGTGACAAGTGGAGTCCCTCAGGGATCAGTCCTGGGACCAGGCTTGTTCAACATCTTTGTGGGTGCCATGGACAGTGGCATTGAGTGCACCCTCAGCAAGTTTGCTGATGACACCAAGCTGTGTGGTGCAGCAGACACGCTGGAGGGAAGGGATGGCATCCAGAGGGACCTTGACAGGCTGGAGAGGTGGGCACAAGCCAACCTCATGAGCTTCAACAAGACCAAGGGCAGGGTCCCATGTCTGGGTTGGGGCAATCCCCAGCACTACTGTAGACTGGGCAGGGAGTGGCTTGAGAGCAGCCCTGAAGAAAAGGACTTGGGGGTGCTGGTGGATGAGAAGCTCAACATGAGCTCTCAATGTGCACTTGCAGCCCGGAAAGCCAATCAGATTCTGGGCTGCATCAGGAGAAGCAAAGCCAGCAGATCAAGGGAGGGGATTCTCCCCCTCTACTCTGCTCTGGTAAGACCCTACCTGGAGTACTGCCTTCAGTTCTGGAGCCCCTATTACAGGAAGGATCTGGAGGTGCTGGAATGTATCTAAAGAAGGGCCATGAGGATGATCAGAGGGCTGGAGCACTGTGGTGAAGGCACATTCTGCCCAGATTCTAGGGTCCCTGCATGTGGACCAGTTTCCCCTCCTTCAGGAGGAAGACAAAAGCCAAGGCCTTAGCCAGGCCAGCACGCACCCAGCGCATGGAGTGCTTGTGTGATCACCAAGTATGGGCACAATTCCAGCTTCACGCTTTCTATAGGCTGAAGCCAGTTGCCTATGAGAGTGCCCATTGGTCAAACTCAGCCTCGAGGAATCTATAAGTATTACCCCTGGTGGTAAACAACTTGCCCCCTCGTTCACTTTGTCTCTGTACTCGCTCGAGAGAGGAGCTCTCGAGCCACGGCCTCTGCCATTGAGCTTATTGTTATTAGCTTCTATTACACATGCACGCATACTGAAGCCTCTGCATCGTGAGAAGCACTTTGATCGTGAGGATCATCCCAGAGGGAGGACCTTCGCTGAGCCCGAGAAGCCAGCGTCGCCACAGCCAGTCGTACCGACCGGGAAAGCCCACGGTGCTACCGGAGGACTGGACCAGCCCCCGAGGGTAAGATCTGCCCAGTTGTCAGGGAGAAGGGACTTTAGTACTAGAGACTAAGTCCGCATATACCTAGCCCCGCCATAGCGGGAGGAGAGCCGCCACGTGTGCCGCTCCAAGCCCTGTAACCGCAGGGAAGACTAAAGCATTGGTCGTGCCTATACTGCACCAAACCTGGGACTGCCCCGATCGTCCCGCTGTTGCTTTAAGTCCAGTAACGGAGAAGCCGCAGCTCAGCGCAGCCGCATTCTCTCTCCGAGGCTGTTTACCTCAGCCCCGAGATCCGTCACCACGAGGCCGACCCCATTGTCTGGAGGGAACCGACCGAGTCCACCGTTTCAAGTCTACTAGGAATCAGTCCAGCGGCAGTAGTCAGCCGGACCCCCACCTTGCTACAAACAACAGCCACAGAGTATCTCCCACATGCTTTCCACCCACTAGCACTCAGTTCAAAGCATCCGCGTGTAGCAGAGTCATCGCTGACGCACAGAAAGATTGTAATATTGTTGTATATAGCCAGAAACCGCCCGCGTTCCGCCCAGTCGCCAACTAGTGGCCAAGCGGCGGAACTGTACTCTTCATTACATAAACATACAAATAGTTTGTAGATAGTTTAATTAAGTTCTGATCATAACACTAAGCCATTTATGGAATGTATTTCACGAACGTGCACTAGAACATGTATATAAGTTGTTGATTCATCGGTTATTAATAATTTGATAATTAATAAAAATAATATTTTCATAATTCATATTTCATATTCAATAAATTTAATAACCTCTTCACAACAAGCACTTCTTCTATGAGGACAGACTGAGAGAGTTGGGATTGTTCAGTCTGGAGAAGAGAAGGTTCCGAGGTGACCTAATTGTGGCCTTCCAGTATATGAAGGGGAGTACAAGAAAGCTGGGGAGGGACTTTGTAGGGTGTCACAGAATGATAGGACATGGGGAAATGGAACAAAATTAGAAATGGGTAGATTCAGATTGGATGGGAGGAAGAAGATCTTCATCACAAGGGTGGTGAGACACTGTAACAGGTTGCCCAGGGAGGTGGTAGAAACCTCATCCCTGGAGGTTTTAAGGCCAGGCTGGATGTGGCTCTGGGCAACCTGATCTAGTGTGAGGTGTCCCTACCCAGGGTGCTGGCAGATGAGCTGTTCAAGCCACTCTCCATGATTTTTCAGCAGTCCTGGCTCACTGGAGAGGTCCCAGAAGACTGGAAGCTGGCCAACGTGGTGCCCATCCACAAGAAGGGCTGGTTGGATGAGCCAGGGAATTATAGGCCTGTCAGCCTGACCTCAGTTCCAGGCAAGATTATGGAACAGGTCATCTTGAGTGTGATCACACAGCACTTACAGGATGGCCAAGGAATCAGGCCCAGACAGCATGGATTTAGGAAGGGCAGGTCCTGCCTGACCAACCTGATCTCCTTCTATGATCAGGTGACTGCCTGGTGCATGTGGGGCAGGCTGTGGATGGAGTCTACCTGGACCTCAGCAAGGCCTTTGACACCGTCCCCCACAGCAAACTCCTGGCCAAGCTGGCAGCCCATGGCTTGGACAGCAGCACTCTGTGCTGGGTTAGGAACTGGCTGGAGGCTGAGCCCAGAGAGTGGTGGTGAATGGTGCCACACCCAGCTGGCAGCCAGTCACTAGTGGTGTGCCCCAGGGATCAGTGCTGGGCCCCGTGATCTTCAGTATCTTTATTGATGATCTGGATGAGGGCATTGAATCCATCATCAGTAGATTTGTGGATGACACCAAGCTGGGGGCAGCTGCTGGATCCTTTAGAGGGTAGGAGAAATCTGCTGGACAGATGGGCAGAGTCCAACAGCATGAGATTGAACACATCCAAGTGCTGGGTTCAACACATTGGCCACAACAACCCCATGCAGTGCTACAGGCTTGGGTCAGAGTGGCTGGAGAGTGGCCAGGCAGAGAGGGAACTGGGGGTACCGGTTGATAGTAGGCTGAACATGAGCCTGCAGTGTGCCCAGGAAGCCAAGAAGGCCAATGGCTTCCTGGCCTGCATCAGGAACAGTGTGGCCTGCAGGAGCAGGAAAGTCATTTTGGCCCTGTACTCAGCACTAGTTAGGCCACACCTTGAGTCCTGTGTCCAGTTCTGGGCTCCTCTAGGAAAGGGCAACAAAGCTGGTGAGGAGTTTGGAGCACAAGCCCTATGAGGAGAGGCTGAGGGAGCTGGGGTTACCTAGCCTGGAGAAAAGGAGGCTCAGGGCAGACCTTGTTGGTATCTACAACTACCTGAAGGGAGGTTGTAGCCAGGTAGGGGTTGGTCTCTGCCCCCAGGCATTGAGCACCAGAACAAGAGGACACAGTCTCAAGCTGCATCAGGGCAGGTTTAGGCTGGATGTTAGGAAGGAGCTCTTCATAGGAAGAGTGATTGACCATTGGAATGGTCTGCCCAGGGAGGTGGTGGAATCACCATCACTGGAGGTGTTTAAGAAGCGATTGAATGGGGTGCTTGGTGCCATGGTTTAGTTGATTAGATGGTGATAGGCTGGACTTGATCTCAAAGGTCTCTTCCAATCTGGTTAATTCTATTTTATTCTACTTGGCCACATACTTTTGTACTTCAGCAGTGACCAGCATGAGGAGAAGCAGTGATTTAATAAAAAACCCCAACCAACCACACACAATCAAAAATGACCATTTTGTTCAAGGGGCTAAAATATTTGTGAATTAAATGACTAGCTGTGGGGAGGAAAAAGAAAAGTGTTTCCTTATTTTGATGTTGTGTTGTTTTTTGTTGTGTTGGTTTTGTTTTGGGGTTTGTTGTTGTTTTTTTTACTTTGGTTTTATTGTTCTCTTTTTTTTTTTAGATCAGATATTGAAATGTCCTGTTCCCACCCTTTAAGTAGGAGATTTGGATGTTTGATAATTTTTAACTGAGTTTGAATTGTATTTTCATGTTCTTCTGAGTTATCCTGGCATTTCCCCTCCCACACACCAGTACTCTTCTGGTTTCTTGGCTACACCAAGGTATCCATTATTCACACAGCTTCCTAGCTAAGACTGCCTGACCTAGACAATTCAATGCTGCTCTCTGCTGTGAGTTATAGGAAAATAACGTTAATCTGAACACCTTTCCCAACATATCTTCATTACCAATGTATGCATCTTCTCCTGACCATAAAACACTTTCACTGCTACAGGAAAACCTCTGGGGATGGTTCATCTCCTTCATGTTTTTTGTTTGTTTGTTTTTGTTTTGGGGGTTTGTTTGCTTATGGGGTGAATAGTAAAACAAAAAGGTTGTGACTGCTTAACCAATGTTGTGTAAAATAACTGTGAATGTCTTTTATCTGAATTATCTGAGTTTTCTGAAATTACTTACATAGGAAACCAGAAAAGGGAAATATTTTTTTCTGTCTTGCATCACTATGACCACTTCTTTAAAAGAAAAATCCTCCTCCCTTTTCTTTTCCTTTGCTCAGCGAGTAACAAGAATGACAAGGGGAAAATAGAGAACAATTTCACACCTGAGATTGAAGGAGTTGATTACCCTCATTTTGATGGTGCTCCTTTTATACATCTCTAGTGGTTAAGAAATACTTTATGGTTTGGAGCATGAGCATTTTAGAGCAATTCAAAATTACTGAAGAACTACAAATTCTGTAAAGTGCTTCAATTTGTAGTATAGGTTTTGTAAGGCTTTTAGTACAGTTGTATGCACAACCTATAAACGTCCTTGCCATCTTCCCTAGCTTTTTTCACCCTCTCTGCATGTTGGTGCTGTTGCCCATAAGGCTCCCTCTGCTACTACCAGCATTTCTCTTCTGCAGCAACATGCTCGTCCTCCACACAGCTTCAACCTGGCCCAGGTGAAAAGGAGGAGGATCACTGCAGGGCTACCGTAACGGAAATACCCTGACACTGATGGCGAAGTTAGACAATGCTAAAAGTGCACCAGCCCCATGCTGTGGGAAAAGAAGATGCATTTCACTGTCACATGTTTAAGGGCTAAACTAAACTAAGATCAGAAAAAGCTTGCTATTAAAGAAAAGTAATACTAGCACACTTGAAGAAAAAAGTACTAAAGTGTCACTTTCTTGGTAACTCTAATGGACATGGAGTTACTTTCTCATTCAAAGTGGTGTTAGAGAAAATGTTCTGTTATGTGATGACAGGATTTGGCTATTTTGAATGTAAATCGTGGCTTTTGCACATGCTTTCCCTCAATTTTAGTCCTTATTTTGCAAAGCAGCATGAAAATAGTTTGATTTGCTTAGCAATCTCCACTACTCATCCTCAGTCAGAAAATAATGCCTGAAAGTTGTGATCTTGGAGTACAAACGTTCTGCCTTGAAATAATGAGGAGCATTCATCCATGCTATCAATAGTGCATTTACTGCTCAACATTACACAGAACAAAGTGAAATTTCCCCAACAAATTTACACTGTTTTCTGGGGGAAAAAACAACCACAAAAACCTGTTCCCCCTCCCTGCCCCCAGCTTGGAATGACCACTTGGAATAATCTGTGTCATTCCCTTTCCTGAGTTGCTTTTGACTTGAAATCCAGCATCTTAGCTGTGACACAAACTGTGGTTTTGTCTTCTGAATGAGTATAAACCCAAGATCACAAACTTCTTGGTCTGAATCATCATGAGGAGCAAGATGTGTGTTTGTCTGTTTGGGGGTGAGTGGTTATTTGGTGGAGGGGTGACTCTAAGCAAGTGTCACCAATTTGCTTCCCTCAAAATTGATGGGAACTTTAACTTAAAGGAAAAAAAAATCACTAGTCTTAACACAATATTTCCTATCAGTATTCCCTCAGCTCTGCCAATAATAATGAGTCTAAAGGGTTTCCTCTTTGGAGCACTTTTACTAAGAACACATGTAGGAATTAGCAGATAATTATGAATATTCTGTACTGTTTACAGTTTTCATCTTGAAATACCAGCAGTAAAGCACTGGCATTCTGTTTTTAATTTGGAGCCTTTGAGACATCCTGTATTTTTTTTAGTGCTAACTAGAAGAGCAGTGTTCAAAGACAAAAGCAGTCTTAGGCAGGAAAAAAAAAAGAGGGGGGAGAGGAGAGGAGACTCGAGGAGAGGAGACTTGAGGAGAGGAGACTCGAGGAGAGGAGAGGAGACTCGAGGAGAGGAGACTCGAGGAGACTCGAGGAGAGGAGACTCGAGGAGAGGAGACTCGAGGAGAGGAGGAGGAGGGAGACTCGAGAGGAGAGGAGACTCGAGGAGAGGAGAG
>CM026897.1:7473173-7538309 GCA_015227895.2 Colaptes auratus | reverse complement strand
CCTCTGTATTTCATGATGAATTTAATGCAGAACTCCCAGATAAAGACACAGGGCTCTATGTCACAATTTTTCTCATTGAAGTGACTTATTTTATAAGGCTTCTTTTTAAGTAACAAACCTTCTTTTTAATAACAAAGCAAATGCTGGAGTAATTGTGATCGAGAAAGTATCTTGGATTGATAAACAGAAAGGCTTATTAAAAGCCAAGTAACACAAATGTGAGGTGGTCTGGGCACAAAACAGAACTCTATTCTGTGGATGGGGGTCGTAGCTATTACTATTAAATTATTCAGGCAGTGCAGCATGGCTTTTTATACTCCAAATATTTTGTGCAAGATTACCTTTTTTTTTCTTTTCAGCACAAACCAAAAATAACTTTTATCCTATTTACTACCATTACTACCAATAATGAGAAACCTCTGTTTGCAGCTCCTTCAGTTTCAAGTGAAGTAAGATGAGCAACAACATATGCTTTAAAATAAATAAAAATAGGGTTTCTGTGCCTCTGCTGTCAGGCTGACACTGACATGGTGTGGTGGGTTGAAATTTCCTGTTCACATTAACTAAGCATGACTAACTCAGTTGGAAGCAAATGGAAGCTGTATTTACAAGGAAAAACTACACTCTACATTGGAATGCAATGAATATGTACAAAACATACAGTATTTACAATTTATTACAGATATTTACAATTAGAAAAAAATATGGAAACCCCCCAGTATCCCCTCTGGTACCCCAGACAACATGGAAGCTGCTCTGCTCCCCCGTAAAAACATCCTCCCCCCCTCCCTGTAACAGAAGAAAAGATGAGAGGAAGGAATGTTAGCTTAGAGAAGCAATGTTCTTATCTTTTCTCAAGGTCAGCCAGAAGCAGTTATTTATCTCCCTGAGTGAAGGCAGAACAGCCAAGACCACAGCAGAAAAGAAATGAGAATGGAAGTGAAATATGAAAGATGTTTATTGAACAACTGCCCAATTAATTTGTTTAGAATAATATTTTGTTTTCCATTTTACACACAATAGTCAATTATTTATGTTTTTTTTCTACTTTTCTGCTCAAAATCTGCAGCTACATTTTAAAGGCATAGCCTAAAACTGCCACACATGGCCTCCCAACCTGACCTTCATGGCTTAGCATTGAAGGATGCTCCAGAGCCTGTGTGATGTTGTAGAAAAGTGAATCAGAGCCTTCACAGCATCCTCCCCATTCTGTCCTCTTTGCTTCCATTTTCCCTCACTTTTTTGATTGTTATTTATTCTTTTCATGTTTTAATAAATTTTTTTTGTTGTTTGTTTTTTTGTCTGTTATTTGGGTTTTTTTTGCTGCTGTTTGTTTAGGATTTCTTCTAGGGTGCTCTGTCTTGTGTGTGGGAGTACCTGATTTTTCTAAATTTTTCTTATGTTTTGAAGAACACCTCCTAGCAGTGGAGGAGGCTTGTTCTGTTCCCCTGGCAGATCTTCAGCAGAGCCCACCCTGCACTGCAGCCACAGTGGGGAGATGCTCCTTTTCCAAGGGCATCCCAAAAGTGATTCCACAGCAGAGGGACCAGCAGAGCTTGGGGACCTCCTGCATTGGCCATACTGGACCACTCAGGTTGCGTGCACTGTGAGAACACAGAGCTCTCATGCCTCTGTGATGTCAACAGGTAAACCAACCAAACAAAACCAAAACGAAACAAAAAGGGAAAATTAACATAAAAGAAAGAAAGAAAAACTATAAAACAAATGAGAGAAAAGATATAAGGAAAAAGAAAAAAGTGAAAGTGGAAAGGGGAGGGGAAAGGAGGGGAAGGGAGGAGAGGGGGGAAAAAGGGAGAAGAAATAAAAGAGAAAAATAAAAAAAAATGAAAAGAAGAACAAAAAAATGTTGGGGGGGGAAAGTAGAAAGAAAAAAAAAAGTTAAACAATTTTAAAAGGAAACTAAGCTGCTTCTCTTCAGTATGAGAAAGGAGAAAGCACCCTTAGAGACAGCAACACTCCCTTTTTTTTTTCCTGGAGGAAGCCACAGAAATAAGACAGCAGAAGTCATCAGGGAACAGGGGTGGGCACCCTGGGACCCCTTCACCCTGCAAAACAGGGGTGGGGAGAGGAAAGGAGATTTCCAGTGCCCTGTGTAGGAAGGGAAGAGAAGCTCCTGGCCCTAAACAGCCTCAAAAGTTTTCTCTTTTTTGAACTGTGGGCATGTCCTGGGAACACAACAAAGGACAGGAGGTCAGGACTAACTAAGAGAATGGTTTAGAAACCCAGGCTTTTTCCCGTTCATGTGGTAGAAGTTGGGTGTGTTTTGCACTTTTTGCGTGTAAAGTGCTGCGAAGGTTACTGGCAAAAGTTACTGAGTTGTTAGTCATCACCTGAGTTTATTCATGCTTTGGCTTAAAAATTCCTTACTCCTTTCTTATAACTACAGAGCCTGAGAATAATTCTTCTGCATTGCAAATACTTCCCCACAAAATACAGCTTATGTTGGGCTGCAAAAGCATTTTGCACTCCAACGCACATGAAATACAATGTGGACCTTTATTATTTAATTTTTTAACACCCATTACTCAAAATGGTCACTAAAAGCATTCTTTGACATCCTAGGCTATTTTTTACAATTAAGTAATACTCACATTAACATCTTTGCATGGCAAATGTCACTAACATTTTACTGCTACCCTACATTTCATCTACAGCTGGTGAAATAATGAAAGAAAATTAGTTTAAAAAGAAGTGTGAATAATGAATGTTCAGGGGAAAAAACAAAAGGGGGGGGGGGGAGAAAGAAAAGGGAGAATTTAGTTATTTTGATGTCTCCTGGGATGTGGATTTGATTTTTCAGTAGTAAGTATAGAACCCACCTGACAAGATTTTCATCCATATGGTTGTATAGCCATGGTGATAATAAATAGTAACAATACTTTACATTAATCTTGTCAAAAGAAACAAACCTTATTTAAAAAAGGGAAAAAGAACAGGTAACTGAAGCATCACTGTTCTCTCCACCTGCTTCACAAATCCTTCAGACCCTGCTCCACAGCCCTTCATCCTCAAGTATGTTTAGTGAGGAGAAATTTCTTCCCAGAAAGAGTAATTTGCCCTTGGGATGTGCTGCCCAGGGAGGTGGTGGAGTCCCTGTCCCTGGAGGGGTTCAAGAGAGGACTTGGATGTGGCACTTGGAGCCATGGTTTAGTTGTCAGGAGGTGCTGGGTGACAGGTTGGACTCGATGATCTCTGAGGTCTTTTCCAACCGTATTGATTCTATGATTCTATGATTCACATTTTAAATATTTGAGCAGAACTGTAGAGGTGCAGGAAGGCCATAAAACCATGGTGCTTTTAATTATTCTTGGTTTGCAATATTGTAGAATATTTTGGTTGGAAAAAACCTCCAACATCATCGAGTCCAACCATCATCCTAACAGCACCATCGCCATCAAACCATGTCCCAAAGTGCCACGTCCACAAGTTTCTTGAACACCTCCAGGGATGGTGACTCCACCACCTCCCTGGACAGCCTGTTCCAATGCCTGACCACTCTTACAGCAAAGAAGTCAAAGAAATTTTTCCTAATAGCCAGCCTAAAACTCGCCTGGCACAATTTCAGGCCATTTCCTCTTCTATCACCTGATACTAGAGAGAAAAGACCAACCCCCACCTCATTTCAACCTCCTTTCAGGGAGCTATAGAGAGCAATGAGGTCTCCCCTCAGCCTCTTCTTCTCTGGATAAAACAACCTCAGCTCCCTCAGCTGCTCCTCATTAGACAGGCTCCCCAGCCTGCGTTCTGCCTGTGCGCCCTCGCCCTCAGTGGTACTAGAGACCCCTGGGGACCTTCGGAATCTCTATTGCTGTGATGCAGATCAAGGACTCTAGGAACAGCCAACACACTTCGACTGAACTCCAAAATGCCCCCTGATAACTTGTCTGTGTTTCAGGTTTTCCTCCTCACATTATCACAGTATCACAGTTATCACCAGGGTTGGAAGAGACCCCAAAGATAATCGAGTCCAACCAGTCACCACAGACCCCATGACTAGACCATGGCACCAAGTGCCACGTCCAATCCCCTCTTGAACACCTCCAGGGATGGTGACTCCACCACCTCCCGGGGGCAGCACATTCCAATGGTGAATGACTCTCTCGGTGAAGAACCTTCTCCTCACCTCGAGTCTAAACTTCCCCTGACACAGCTTAAGACTGTGTCCCCTTGTTCTGGTGCTGGTTGCTAGAGAGAAGAGGCCAACCCCTTCCTGGCTACAACCACCTTTCAGGTAGTTGTAGAGAGCAATGAGGTCTCCCCTGAGCCTCCTCTTCTCCAGGCTAAACAACCCCAGCTTCCACAGCCTCTCCTCATAGGGCTTGTGCTCAAGGCCTCTCCCCAGCCTTGTGCCCTTCTCTGGACATGTTCAAGAGTCTCAATGTCCTTCTTAAACTGAGGGGCCCAGAACTGCACACAGGACTCAAGGTGTGGCCTAAGCAAAGCAGAGTACAGGGGCACAATGACCTCGCTGCTCCTGCTGGCCACACTATTCCTAATGCAGGTCAGGATGCCATTGGCCTTCTTGGCCACCTGGACACACTGCTGGCTCATGTTCAGGCAGCTGTCAACCAGTACCCCCAGGTCCCTCTCTGTTTGGGAGCTCTCCAGCCACTCCGACCCCAGCCTGTAGCTCTGCATGGGGTTGTTGTGGCCAAAGTGCAGCACCCGGCACTTGGACTTGTTGAATGCCATCCCATTGGACTCTGCCCATCTGTCCAGTTGGTCGAGGTCCCCCTGCAGAGCCCTTCTGTCCTCTTACTGACCAACATCTGCTCCCAACTTGGTGTCATCTGCAAATTTGCTGATGACTGTCTCAATCCCCTCATCCAGAACATCAGTGAAGACATTGAAGAGGATCATGGGGCCCAGCACTGATCCCTGGGGGACACCACTGGTAACTGGCCTCCAGCTGGAGGTGGCACCATTCACCACCACTCTCTGGGCTCAGCCCTCCAGCCAGTTCCTAACCCAGTACTGAGTGTTGCTGTCCAAGCCACGAGCTGACAGCTTGGCCAGCAGTTTGCTGTGGGGGACAGTGTCAAAGGCCTTGCTGAAGTCCAGGTAGACCACATCCACAGGCCTCCCCACATCCACCAGGCAGGTCACCTGATCATAGAAGGAGATCAGGTTGGTCAGGCAGGACCTGCCCTTCCTAAATCCATGCTGGCTGGGCCTGATCCCTTGGCCATCCTGTAAGTGCTGTGTGATTGCACTCAAGATGACCTGTTCCATAATCTTGCCTGGCACTGAGGTCAGGCTGACTGGCCTATAATTCCCTGGCTCATCCAGCCGGCCCTTCTTGTGGATGGTCACCATGTTGGCCAGCTTCCAGTCTTCTGGGAGCTCTCCAGTGAGCCAAGACTGTTGAAAAATGATGGAGAGTGGCTTGGCCAGCTCATCTGCCAGCTCTCTCAGCACCCTAGGATGGATCCCATCCGCTCCCATGGACTTGTGAGTGTCCAAGTTGCTCAGCAGGTACCAAACTAATTCCTCATGGATATCCAGGGCATTACACTGCTCCCTGACCCCATCACCCAGCTCAGAAGGCCACTCGTCCTGAACTCCTCCTGCCTTGCTGTTAAAAATTGAGGCAAAGAAGGTGTTCAGGACCTCATCTTTTTCCCCATCTTCAGTTATAGTGTTCCCCTCCAGGTCCAATAGGGAGTGCAGGTTCTTCTTGCCCTTCTTTTTAGCATTAACATATTTGTAAAAATGCTTTTTATTGTCCTTCACAGAGGTGTTCAGCCTCAGTTCCAACTGGGCCTTTGCCTCTCTAATTTTTTTCCTACATAATCTAACAGCTTCCTTAAACACACCTCGAGAAGCCTTCCCCTCCTTCCAAAGGTGATACAGCCTCTTTTTTCCCTTAGTTCCTCCAGGAGCTGCTTGCTCATCCAGGCTGGTCGCCTTCCCCGCCGGCTCATCTTCCGGCAGATGGGAACCGCCAGTTCCTGTGCCTTCAAGAGCTCCTGTTTGAAATAGGTCCAACCAGCCTGGACCCCTCGGTTCTCGAGGGCTGATACCCAGGGAACTTTGCAAGTAATTGTCTTAACCAGGCTGAAGTTTGCCCTCTGGAAGTCCAAGGTGAAGGTTCTGTTGGTGCTCCTCCCTATCTCCCTGCATACTGAAAACTTCACCATCTCATGGTCGCTGCACCCCAGGCAGCCTCCCACGGTCATGTCTCCCACCAGCCCTTCTCTACTGGAGGACAGCAAGTCAAGAAGAGCCTGACCCTGGTAGGCTCACTCAACAGCTGCATCAGGAAGTTGTCCTCCATGTGGTCCAGGAATCTTCTAGAATGCCTCCTCTCTGCTGAATTAAGTTCCCAGCAGATATCTGGCAGGTTAAAGTCACCCACAAGGACAAGATCTGATGATCTTGAGACAACCTCCAGTTGCTTATAGAATAATTCATCTGCCTCCTCATCCTGGTTGGGTGGTCTCTAACAGACTCCAACCAGGATATCAGATTTGTTAGGCTGCCCTCTGATTTTAACCCACAGGCTCTCAATCCCTTCATTTTCCACCTCAAGTTCTGTGGCAGAGAGTGACTCCCTAATATACACAGCCACCCCTCCTCCTCTTCCCCCTTGCCTGTCTCTCCTAAAGAGCCTGTAACCCCCCAGCGCAGCACTCCAATCGTGCGTGTCATCCCCCCACGTCTCTGAGATGGCGACTATATCATAGTCACCCTGGTGGACCAGGACTTCCAGCTCCTCCTGCTTATTGCCCATACTGTGTGCATTGGTGTACATGCACTTCAGCTGGGCTCTCGACTTCTCTATTGACCCTAATCTGTGCCCCATGCCTTCGTCTACAGAGGGACTGATTATGATGGCTCCTATCCTGGCTTTCCATTCACCCACTCACTCTGCCAATATTCTTGGAGACAGACAGCCTTTTTATACACAATATCAGCAATAAACAAGGTGGCCACAGACTTGTGCATTTTGCTTTCTTCCTGCTTAACCCCCCCTCCTGGGAGGGATGCATGATTGGCATGCAACACTTCATTAGATGGATGGTCTTTCAGACCTAGTGTCCCATCTTTGGTGTTGCCCAGCAAATTATGTGTGGTCCTAGGAATGGTCCAATTTGGTAAGGTATGAGCCCTAGGTCCCTGTCAGTAGTATGGTTCATGAACTAAAGTGTGTGTGAGCATGACCACAGAACCACAGTATGTCAGAGGCTGGAAGGGACTTTCACAGATCATCAGATCCAATCCTGCTGCCAATGCAGGATCACCTAGTGCAGGTCACTCAGAAACATGTCCAGGGTGGCTCTGAAAGTCTTCAGAGAAAGACTCTGCAGTCTCTCTGGGCAGCCTGTTCCAGTGCTGTAACCCCCACAGTAAAGAAGTTTCTCCTCATGTTGAGGTGGAACTTCCTGTATACCATCTTATATCCATTAACCCTTGCCCTATTACCAGGTGTCACTGGAAAGAGCCTGTCCCCTTCCTCTTGACACCCACGCCTCAGATATTTATAGACATTAATAAGATCCCCTCTCAGCCTTCTTTTCCCCAGACTAAACAGTCCCAGTTCTCTCAAGTGTTTCTCCACAGGGGAGATGTTCAAGTCCCTAAATCATCCTTGTAGCTCTTTGTTGCTGCATGAAAAGAGAAGAGTAGAAAGAGGTCTCCCATTAGGATTTACCTCAAATCCTTGTGATGCTTTAAAACATCAGTTTCAGTGATGCAGTGGGTCATACCCAAACAGATTCTGCTTTCTCTTACTGGAGCTGAATAAGGATTTGATTTGTGTGATACCTTTGAATTGCCAAGTTGTATTCTCAACTGTGCAGAGAATAGTGACAGTGCTCCTCACCATGGATTCCATCAAACCTTGTCCATCATTCATCTTCATGAATGGCTATGCTATAGGTCAGGAGAGCTAGAGGAGCTTTTTACCTATAACATAATATTGACATAATGCACAGTTACTATTTGAGTTCTGGCCTTGTTGTCACTGGCTTTTTAAAAAAACAAGTAAGAGCAACTCCTATCAGGACTTGGCTCTGCAAAAAAACACTGAGGTGAATTAGATGCCTCAAAGTGCCCTTTCCCAGTGTATTGATTATGACTTGCATGATGTTCAGGGATACACTATGCTGCCTTTGTCTCATACAGAAGTCATTGCATGAATGAATTTGCTTACTTAGGGTGATGGGAACATATTTTTGGTGAATGCTTACCACAATCATCTCACTGATTCTGGCAGGTTTTTGATAGGGATTCAGCAATATTTATCAGTAGACATATTTTCACACACTTAGCAGTGCACAGCTGTCCTCAAAGAAATGCAAAAGGATGGGAATGGATCCCTTTATGAGACAGGAGTTATAAAGGCAATCACCTTGACACTGAACCACATTGAAGCTGGCATAGTGCCATGAATGCATCTGTCAAGCTTTGGGTCAGTTGCACTTTACTTATTCATGATTCCTATGAGACAGTTCATCCAGAAATAATTTCTGCAATTATCTTCACACTTCTACTCTTAAGTTTATTCTTACTTTCTATTCTTACTTTCTTACTTCTGGGCCAAACATTTCCTTTTAAAGGATCATAGAATGGTTTGGGTTGCAAGGGACCTTGAAAGTCATCTAGCTCCAACCCTGTGCAGTCACAGCAAGGACATCTTCAACAAGATGAGGTTCCTCAGACCCCTGGACAACCTGAAATGCCATGGTTTTGATATAGGCATTAAATTAGGTAAAGGAATGTAAGTATTAGACTAGGAATTAGTATGAGGATAGGTATTAGGTAGATGTATTAGCCATTTGAATTGAATCTAGCCAGGGAGGTCAAAGGGAGCACTAAGAACTTCTACAGGTATATTAATGGTAAGAAGAAGAGTAGGGAAGGTGTGGGCCCCCTCAGAAAGGAAACTGGTGAATTGGTCACAAGTGATGTGGAAAGGCTGAGCTACTCAATAACTTCTTTCCTCAGTCTTCACTGCAAGGGCTCCAGCCACACTCCTGGAGTCATGGCAGACGATGCCAGGGACGGGGAGGAAGAACTGCCCTTCATAAGTGAAGCTCAGGTTCGTGATCACCTGAAGAACCTGAAAGTGTTCAAGTCCATGGGACCTGACGGGATACACCCACGGGTGCTGAGAGAATGGCAGATGAGGTTGCTAAGCCCCTCTCTATTCTATTCCAAAAGTCATGGCAGACTGGGGAAGTCCCCACAGATTGGAAAAGGGCAAATATTGCTCCCATTTTCAAAAAGGGTAAGAAGGAGGAACCAGGCAACTACAGGCCAGTCAGTCTCACCTCTGTGCCCGGAAAGATCATGGAGCAGATCCTCCTGGAGGCACTACTGACTCAGTAGAATAGTGAAGAGTGATTGGGAGCAGTCAGCATGGCTTTGCCAAGGGCAAATCCTGCCTGACAAACCTGGTGGCCTTCTATGAACAAGTGACAGCATTAATAGATGAGGGGTGAGCAACTGATGTCGTTTACCTGGACCTGAGCAAAGCCTTTGACACTGTCCCCACCACATCCTGGTCTCCAAGCTGGTGACACACGGGTTTGATGGATGGACCACCATGATGGATAAAGACTGGCTTGATGGCCGCACCCAAAGAGTGGCTGTCAATGGGTCCATGTCCCAGTGGAGGCCAGGGACAAGCGGAGTCCTCAGGGATCAGTCCTGGGACCAGGCTTGTTCAACATCTTTGTGGGTGACATGGACAGTGGCATTGAGTGCACCCTCAGCAAGTTTGCTGATGACCCCAGGCTGTGTGGTGCAGCAGACATGCTGGAGGGAAGGGATGGCATCCAGAGGGACCTTGACAGGCTGGAGAGGTGGGCACAGGCCAACCTCATGAGCTTCAACAAGACCAAGTGCAGGGTCCTGCATCTGGGTCGAGGCAATCCCAGGCACAAATCCAGGCTGGGCAGTGACTGGCTGGGGAGCAGCCCAGAGGAGAGAGACTTGGGGGTGTTGGTGGACGAGAAGCTCAACAGGAGCTCTCAATGTGCACTAGCAGCCCGGAAAGCCAATCAGATCCTGGGCTGCATCAGGAGAAGTGTGGCCAGCAGGTCAAGGGAGGTGATTCTCCCCCTCTACTCAGCTCTGGTGAGACCCCACCTGGAGTACTGCGTCCAGTTCTGGAGCTCCTATTACAAGAGGGATCTGGAGGTGCTGGAGCGTGTCCCGAGAAGGGCCACAAGGATGATCAGAGGGCTGGAGCACCTCTCCTGTGAGGACAGACTGAAGGAGTTGGGGCTGTTCAGTCTGGAGAAGAGAAGGCTCCGAGGTGACCTCATTGTGGCCTTCCAGTATCTGAAGGGGCCTACAAGAAGGCTGGGGGAGGAGTTTTCAGACTATCAGGGAGTGATAGGACTAGGGGGAATGGGATGAAGCTGGAGGTGGGGAGATTCAGGCTGGACATGAGGAGGAAGTTCTTCACTGTGAGGGTGGTGAAGGCCTGGAATGGGTTGTCCAGGGAGGTGGTTGAGGCCCCGTCCCTTGAGGTGTTTAAGACCAGGCTGGACGAGGCTCTGTCCAGCCTGATCTAGGGTAGAATGTCCCTGCCCATGGCAGGGGGGGTTGGAACTAGATGATCCTTGTGGTCCCTTCCAACCCTAACTGAAACTATGAAACTATGAAACTATAAGTATCAGTAGATAAATATGTATAGCAGAATATAATAGCAAGATCAGTTTACGATCTGACTCTGTAGCTGCCTGAATATGACCTTGCAGATATTTGGTAAACTATTTTAACTATTTTATAATGAGAACTAGTAGGCCTGAGAAAGTAGCTCATCAGGCTTGATAAAATAGGTCATTATCAACTAACATATAAAGCAAAGTATCTGTTCAAGGATAGGCGCTATGACACCGGGCAAGACGCCAATGGAAGGACAAGCAGCCAGACCAGTTTAGAGGTACATGGTGCAAAGTACAATTGCGAGGAAGACTACTTACTTCATCCTAAGACCCCTGCCCACGACCACTGGATGGCTTTGCGCAAGCGCAGAAGGAAGGAATTTTGGGGATGGACTATGTAAATGGGTTCTTAACCCCACCATTTTGTGGGACTGTAATGAATAGGTATGATTTGACACTATGTAAATCTCCTGCTTACACTGTTTGGCACACAAGCTTTGTGGAGAGATCCCCTCGCACCTGGCGCCGCAAATAAATCATACCTGCTTTATAACATGCTAAGAGTTGCAGAGTTTATTTTCACACGTCTGTTTCAGGGATGAAACCGCTCCCACTTCTGTGGCAACCTGGGCCAGCATCTTACCACCCTCACTGTAAAACATTTCTTCCTTCAGCCTAGTCTGAATCCAACTGGTTTATTTTCAAACGAACATTCCTTGTCCTGCTAAATGGGCCCTGCTAAGAAGTCCATCCCCATCTTTCTGATCATCCCCTTTAAAGACTGAAAGGCCACAAGAAGGTCTCCCTGAAGCCTCATCTTCTCCAGGCTGAACAACCCCAATTCTTTCAGCAGAGGTGCTTCAGTCCTCCGGGTGCTTTTCTGGCCCACTGTTATAAAATATACCCCTTAGGAATGAGTGGCAAAGATACTAATAAAAACTGCTAATAATTTATGTACCAACTATGCCACAAATTATTTACAGTCAATATTTACAGGTACCCATATTCAGTTGGAAGAACTATCTCTACAGAATACACAGAATACAGAATTAACCAGGTTGGAAAAGACCTTCGAGATCATCGATTCCAACCTACCATCCAACGCCATCTAATCAACTAAACCATGGCACTAAGTGCCTTATCCAGTCTCTTTTTAAACACCTCCAGTGGTGGTGACTCCACCACCTCCCTGGGCAGCACATTCCAATGGCCAATCACTCCTTCTGTGAAGAACTTCTTCCTAACATCCAGCCTAAACCTCCCCTGGAACAGCTTGAGACTGTGTCCTCTCGTCACAGGTTGCCTGGGAGAAGAAACCAACCCCCATCTAGCTACAGCCTTCCTTCAGGTAGTCGTAGAGAGCAATAGGTCTCCCGTGAACCTACTCTTCTCCAGGCTAAGCAACCCCAGCTCCCTCAGCTTCTCCTCATAGGGCTTGTGTTCCAAAACCCTCACCAGCTTTGTTGCCCCTCTCTGCACACGTTCCAGCAAGTCAACATCTTTCCTAAACTGAGAGGCCCAGAACCGGACACAGGACTCAAGGTGTGGCCTAAGCACTGCTGAGTACAGGGCCAGAATGACCTCCCTGCTCCTGCTGGCCACACTGTCCTGATAGAGGCCTAGTGGCCATTGGCCTTCTTGGCCACCTGGGCACACTGCTGCCTCATGTTCAGTCTACTATCAACCTGTAACCCCAGGTTCCTTTCTGCCTGGCTGCTCTCCAGCCACGCTAACCCCAGCCTGTAGCACTGCATGGGGTTGCTGTGGCCAATGTGTATATATGTGGCCACCTTTAACAGCTTAAATGAAGTAGAGAATTTAAACATTTAGAAACAAAACTCATTCAGAAAGAGGTGGGTGACAAGTGACATGAAGAAGGCTGAGGCTCTCAATGACTTCTTTACATCAGTCTTCACTGGCAAGGGCTCCAGCCACACTCCCGGAATAATGGAAAATAATGTCAGGGACTGGAAGAAGGAACTGCCCATGGTGAGTGAAGATTAGGGCAACAAAGCTGGTGAGAGGTCTGGAGAACCTGAAAGTGTTCAAGTCCATGGGACCTGATGGGATACACCCACAGGTGCTGAGGGAACTGGAGGAGAAAGTTGCTAAATCACTCTTCATCATATTCCAAAAGTCATGGCAGTCCGGGAAGGTCACCAGTGACTGGAAAAGAGGAAACAGAACTCCTGTTTTCAAAAAGGGAGTAAGGGATGACACAGGGAACTACAGGCCAGTCAGTCTCACCTCTGTGCCTGGTAAGATCATGGAGCAGATCCTCCTGGAGGCACTGCTGAGGCAGAAGAGTAACAAACAGGTGACTGGGTACAATCAGCACAGCTTCACCAGGGGCAAATCCTGCCTAACAAACCTGGTGGCCTTCTATGACAAGGTCACAACATTAATAGATGGAGGGTGGGATGGAGGGTGGAGGGGCGCTTGTCCGTGACCAGCAAGCCCACAAACCGTAACAGTTCAGCACAAACCTTAACAGAAACTTTTAAAATAAATGTTTGCCTAACTCACGAACTAATAAGTTTTGCGGAATCTTTCCTGGATAGTGCGTTGACAGTCCAGAACATGTGTCACGGATGTGCCGTAATAAGGAAATCGAAAAGGGCGCCGACCGCGTGGCGCTGTGCCGTGTGGCTGCTGCTGCCCCCACAGCCAAAGGTCCTGGAGCCTCCCGGGAGAGCTTCGGAGGCTTTTGCAGCTTAGTCCGTGGAGAGCGTTGCGTGAGAAGGCCTTCCCGCTCCGGGAGAAAAGCCTTATCGCCGAGGTTCGCAGGGCACGGCAAGCGACTTCTCTGCGAGGGACAGAGGGGTGGCTCCCTCCGCGGCTCACGGGGTTCGGCCGGTCCAGAGGAAGCGATGTCCCATCCAGGGGGGCTGTAGCGGTCTGGGACGGGTGGCACACATGGACTACCACCGTTCCCGCTCTCGACGATGGGTCAGGCTACGGCTGGCTCCGTCCGCGGGACACGAGGTACGGTCCGCGGGGCCGGCACGCATCCGGCGTCGTCCGTAGCCAGGCAACGGCCGCGCACCAAGCCAGCGGCGGCAGTCCGCGGCAAAGTGTGCAGGCAAGCTGATTCGAGTCTCGCACAAAGCAGACCCTTTGGCAATGCAGCGTGAGGCCAACACGGGCAGTTGTTTACCAAAACAAGCCGTATTTAACATATGCCCCAGCGAATACTGGGCCAGTGAGCATCCTTTGCAAACAGAATAACTAACCAACGATGTGGTGTTTTACCAAACATAGTATAGGCATACACCGTGAACGGGGCAAGCACCAGCATATCGTGTGCACTTTGTTTAACACAGAGGTGGAAAACACGACCAGGCAGGTTGTTTACCTCGGCCCAGTGGCCCAACATACCCTCCCTCCACCCAACCCCTACTCGCCCACCCTCCCACCCCCTTTTCCCCCTCCCCCACCTCCAGACGGGAGGGGTTTGAACCAAACATGTAGAATCATAGAATTGTTAGGGTTGGAAGGGACCTCAAGGATCATCTAGTTCCAACCCCGCTGCTATGGGCAGGGGCACCTCACACTAGATCAGGTTGCTCAGAGCCATATCCAGTCTGGCCTTAAAAACCTCCAGGGATGAGGCTTCTACCACCTCCTGGGCGACCCGTGCCACTGTCTTACCACTCAAATGGGGAAGAACTTCTTCCTAAAATCCAATCTGAATCTACCCATTTCTAGTTTTTTTCCATTCCCCCTAGTCCTATCATTACCTGATACCCTAACAAGTCCCTCCCCAGCTTTCTTGTAGGCCCCCTTAAGACACTGGAACATCACAATTAGGTCTCCTCAGAGCCTTCTCCTCTCCAGACTGAACAGCCCAAACTCTCACAGTCTGTCGTCATAGGAGAGGTGCTCCAGGATATGTAGGGACATGTCCTGGCAATATCTAGGACATAATTTTGGATATAAGCATCATTCACCACACCCACCACTGGACATTTCATTTGCGCCTTTCTTCACTCTCCCTTCCCCACCTTGCCCACATATTTCGGAGGATAACCATATTCACTTCTGGTTATGGTAAGTCAAAATGTGCCTTTGAAGACATTCCTTTGGTATGTGAAATGACCCAGCAAAAAACAGTGTGGCCCCTAAAGCCTTCTATGTGCAGCACATCTGGAAGTTGCAGTTTTTAAATCCTGCAGTATGACAGGCTTGACAGTCCGTGTTAGCTCTGCAGAAAAACAGAATTCAATGTCTTACGAAATTCAGCACCCTAGAGTCCTGAGATAACTGTGAAGGAGCCTGAACCAGAGAGAAATAGTATTGCGGCATGAAAGAGAAAGCACTTCTGCAAAGCACTTTACAGACTGAAGGAGTTGGGGCTGTTCAGTCTGGAGAAGAGAAGGCTCCGAGGTGACCTCATTGTGGCCTTCCAGTATCTGAAGGGGGCCTACAAGAAGGCTGGGGAGGGACTTTTCAGACTATCAGGGAGTGATAGGACTAGGGGGAATGGGATGAAGCTGGAGGTGGGGAGATTCAGGCTGGACATGAGGAGGAAGTTCTTCACCGTGAGGGTGGTGAAGGCCTGGAATGGGTTGTCCAGGGAGGTGGTTGAGGCCCCATCCCTGGAGGTGTTTAAGACCAGGCTGGATGAGGCTCTGTCCAGCCTGATCTACGGTAGAGTGTCCCTGCCCATGGCAGGGGGGGTTGGAACTAGATGATCCTTGTGTTCCTTTCCAACCCTAACTGAAACTATGAAACTACGAAACTATGAAATGAGCTGGCATTTCAAATTTGGATTAAAAAAGACAGTAAGCATGATGCTAGGGGGATTTTAAACCTTTGCTTCTGAGCTGCACTAAACCAGCAAGACAATTATGGGGTTTTTTTTGCAGTGCCACAGCAGCATAATAATGACATCTCAAGGCCTTAACAAGCGAGGTAAGTCCCAGAACTAGATTGACTCAGCAGTACCTGATCAGACGGCTGGATGAACTAAGGAAATATCATTGCCTTCAGGAATTAAATACAGAGGGTCCTTCAGCTTGTGTAAAGTTCTCCATGCCATTTGAAAAGGTACTTGGAGAAAAAGTAGACTGGTTTTTAATTATAATGTTATACTCATCTTTTTAAGTACATTTGTGGTTTGCTTTGTTAAATATGAATGGGCTTACAGGTGAATAACATTTAAAACCAATAAAATTCCTCTGTTTAAGATCAGCTCAAGAATGTGGATATCAATGCCTGTGTTTTCATCTTTCCAGCATTAAAGCAATTTCAGGAGTTATTAAAAATATGTCAGTTTATGTTACCTTCTAAAATGTGCAACCTCTTTATTTCATCCCAGTCATGACATTCAGGGTGCTGCTATCAGTTCTCATATCTAAACAGAGTATTTCTCTTAGCACAGAACAAGCAATAGGAAGATTCACAAGGGGTTTTCTGCATGCTAATTTCTGCAGCTGTCTTTGTTCTGTTACATTGGAGTGAGTGCCTATGGGAACTAGCTGCAGTTTACTTGCCATCTCCACCTTCAGAAGCAGAACCTCATGCCTTGCCTCAACAGGATTCTTTCCAAAAGTCCCTCTCTCCTGCAGCAGCTGTGACTCCATGCCCCCATTATTGCCCACCTCCTTCTTTGTGTGCTCTCTCCCATGACACATGCTGCCAAGATCTCTGCCCCTGTAGTGTGGAGGAAAGTAATTTCTGAAGTTCAAAGACCAAACAATCACCCTGCTACACCAAACTGATGGGCATTTGGAAATTGTCATGTGTTTAATTTTTTCACATTTAATCTATATGAAAACTAGATGCATGTATCTGAGGGGTGTATTATGGGAACCAATCTCCCTTCTATGGAGAGCATGGAGAGCACAATACACCAGGTTGAAAGAGACCTTCAAGATCATCGCGTCCAACCCATCAACCAATCCAACCCACCCAAACAACTAAACCATGGCACCAAGCACCCCATCAAGTCTCCTCCTGAACACCTCCAATGAAGGTGACTCCACCACCTCCCCAGACAGCCGATTCCAATGGGCAGTCACTCTCTCTGTATATAACTTCTTCCTAACATCCAGCCTAAACCTGCCCTGGCACAGCCTGAGACTGTGTCCTCTTGTTCCTATCTCAGTAAGACACATATTTCTGAAGGCACAACAAATGCCTCATTTTAAAGAAAAATGTGGCCATTATTGTCCTATAGATACTCAGATTTCAATGAATCCTGCTTTGGACATAGCACACCACTAAAAGAGCTCTGGGCTGCTCCTCTTACAAGTCCTCAGGCAATTGCTGCCCTGAGGCAGTGGTACAGCAGCTTCCTTTCCCACCCTTCTAAAACACATCATTCACCATTACTAACTCTTACTGTCTTATAGCAAGCCTTGCAAGGCCCAGCAGATGAAAGAGTTCTTACTTTTGTGTAGACCTGTGTTTTTACCAGCTGCTCTGGGTGCTGCTACCCATTATGCTTCAGCATAAGCGTTAAGACTATCCAGCAGATTTGGGTAGATCAGTCCATCTGGAGATCTCTGCCCACTATAATTTCTATATGCTAAGTGCTATACCTACTGCAGACACAGCTCTGAAGCTGAAGAGCACTATGAGGTCAGCCAAGTGACTCACTCTTTCTGTCCTGCTCCAGTGTGACCTGAAGATGTTTTCTTTCACAGCAACCAGAAAGAGGTCCAGAGTTATGATGTGCAAATGATAAAGCTGGAGATGATGGTAGAATAGACTCTTTCCTGCTTGTATTTTTTCAATTTCATAGAATCACAGAGTTGTTAGGGTTGAAAGGGACCTCAAGGATCATCTAGTTCCAACCCCCTTGCCGTGGCCAGGGACACCTCACACTAGATCAGGTTGCTCAGAGCCACATCCAGCCTGGCCTTAGAAACCTCCACGGATGAGGCTTCCACCACCTCCCTGGGCAACCTGTGCCAGTGTCTCACCACCCTCATCATGAAGAACTTATTCCTCACATCCAATCTGAATCTACCCATTTCTAGTTTTGTTCCATTCCCCCCATGTCCTATCATTACCTGTCACCCTAAAAAAGTCTCTCCCTGGCTTTCTTGTAGCCCCCTTCAGATACTGGAAGGCCACAATAAGGTCTCTTCAGAGGCTTCTCTTTTCCAGACTGAACAGCCTCAACTCCCTCAGTCTGTCCTCATAGCAGATGAGCTCCAGCCCTCTGATCATCCTCGTGGCCCTTCTCTGGACATGTTCCAGCACTTCCAGATCTTTCCTGTAATAGGGGCTCCAAGGCTGGATGCAGTACTCCAGGTGGGGTTTCAGTAGAGTAGAGGGGGAGAATGACCTCCCTCGCCCTGCTGGCTGTGCTTCTCTTGAAGTTTCGATAGTGTGGTTATTTTTTTTTTTCCTGGGGGTGTGTTGGAGGGGTAAACGCCACTGCGTTGTAAGATCCCAGAGGCTTTACCGCTCTGACACGGGCGGGCGGCGTGGCTTGAAAGCACTGCAACAGCTCCACGCAAAGGCCGATGTGCGCACCGCACCCTGCGCGCCCCTGCAGGGGGCGATGGTGAAAAGGCCACTTCCGGGCGGCCACGTGTAAGCCGCGCGGGCGATGGTCCCGCTCGGCACGGCCTGCGCAGCCGGCCCTGCGGCGCTGCTCCCCCTGCTCCGCGCCGTCTGCCAGCTCCTTACCCTCCGACCGTTCCGGCTGCTGCTGCCACCGCCGCCACCACTCCACTCCACTCCGCACTGCCTGCGCGGCCCGCACGGCTCCCTACGCCCGCGCCGCTCCGCCAGCACTGCACTGCTCCCGTTTTGGAAGTGTGTACCTGCCAGCAAGAACTCGGGACGGGGCCTGTCTTAACTGTACGAGCTAGATCCAGGGAGTGGTGATGTCCCTTGCTTTGCTCCTCAATTCTCTCACTACCCCTCTTTCTCTCCCTACTTTTCCCTCACCCTCCTCTTTCCCCTCTGTTCCAGCCCAATCTAATAAACCCAATTATTCAGTTAATAATAACTCAGTTAATCTAATAAACCCAATTATTCAGTCTTTGAGTCTTGGCACACACACTCCCCCCCCCTATGCTGACCAGGGTTGGTGAGGATCACCTGGGCGTGACAGGGACTTCCTAATCCTTAGTTTTGACCCATGGAGCTGAATTAATTCTCATCTTAAACTGATAGAACTGTGCCTTCACTGCTCGTAACAGGAGCAGAGCCATTCACACAGATGCTGCTTTGTAGTCACTGTTGGGCTATCCATTATCCAGTATCTTCTCTTGCTTTTTAAAAAAAATAATGAATGCACCACCGGAGAACTGCACTGTGTATCTTCGTGGATACTTTCCCCCCTACATTTTCTAGTGTGTAGGGTTTTTTTGTTTGTTTATTTTTGTGTCTGTGTGTGGTTTTGTTTCGTTTTACTTCTTTTCCCCTCCCCCCAAGTCCTTTTAAGCTGTTTCATAGGATCTGCTATTACTGCAATGCTGGTACTGTTGTGATGCTAACACGTGCCTCTTAAATGGGGGAGCAATGAGTGCAAACCTGACAGCAGGTGGAAACCTTCAGAAACTGATGAGTAGCATTATGAAACTATCTTTCCAGCTGAAATGAAAGAGCAAATTTTGCAGGCAGCCCTTGTGTAGTCTAATGGATGCTGGCAGGAGTTGAGGCTCTTCCCTGTAGGGCCCTCATGCTGAGTGAGTGTGACACATTCTGATAATCAAAGTGCTGTAATCGTTTGCTCCAGAAGGGCTGCATATGGGTGGTTTGTGAGCAGGCACAACTTGCATGTCGTTGCTAGGTAAGCTTATAGTTGACTTTTGCTGGGAGAAAGCTGAGAGTTTTAGAATTGCAAGGCAAACTTGTTCAAGTTTATAAACTGGATGTCCACCCAGCAGAAAACCAGGCTGCTGACACCAAGCAAAATGGATGGAACATGAATGGGTGTGTTCACATGATTGGAGACCTGCGGATTCAGAAAGGACGTTGTGCTGGGGCATACGTTAGGTACTAGACAAGAGACTATAAGAAAGAATTTCCTTTTGTGTTGCAGAACTGGGGAAAGCCTCAGCCTTATAATGCCTGGAGTACTGTGTTCAGCTCTGGGATCTCCAGCATAAGAAAGGCGTGGACCTGCTTAGAATAATTCCAGAGGCGGGCTATGAGTATGATCAGGGGACTGCTGGAGCACCTCCCCTGTGAGGATAGGCTGAGAAGAGTTGAGGCTTTTCAACTTCAAGAAATACAGACTACAGAGAGATCTAATCATGCCTTTCTTGTAATTAAAGAGGACATGACAAAGAGTAACAGTTTTAAACTTAAAAATTATTTGAGATTTAAATTGGATAATAGGAAGAAATTCTTTACTGGACACTGGAACATATTGCCCAGAGAAGTTGTGAATGCCTCCTGCCTGGATGGCTAGCCTGGATGGGGCTTGAAGCAGCTTGATATAGTGGAAAGTGTCCTTGCCAGTAGAAGGGGAGTTGGAACTACATGATCTTTAAGGTCCTTTCCAACCCAGACCAACCAGATGGTAAGCAAGTGAATTACCTGGAGGGAGACTGTATCAAGGTGGGGGTTGTTCTCTTCTCCCAAGTAACAAGCAATAGGACAAGAGGCATCAATCTGTCAGGGGAGTCTTAAGTTTGACACTGTGGAGATGGCTCCAAAATAGCTCTATCACATTGTAGTGCTGCAGACTCCCATGCTTCTTCATCCCACAAGAGGCCACAACGTGGATAACACTAGGGTGCCCCAGAAGACAGCAAAACTGGTGCTAGGCCAGCAGCTGGGGTGTATGCTGGCCCAAAAGGGCACTTTGATGAGCTTGTCAGTAACTTCATTATAAGTGATTATTAAATGGATTAATTCCTGGCAAGCAGAGTGTTCTGTTGCACTGATGTTTAAATTTATCTTCAGCTACTGACAACAACTAGGAAAAGAAAGTCAGAGGAAACTTTTTGGCATCAGTTTGCTGCAGGGAGAAACTCTCCACGAGTCTCTCAGAGTGAAATTGGTTCTTCTGCTGTATGCCTGGCAATTTTAGTATGAATTGTGCCTTTGCTCTTGAGTTCCCTAACAGGGCTTCTTAGGCAGCACATCCTTCCCATCTGTCAGGCTTCACTTGAGTCATTCAGTGTGCCCAGGTGGCTAAGAAGGCCAATGGCATCCTGGCCTGTAGCAGGAATAGTGTGGCAGGGAAGTCATTCTGGCCCTGTGCTCAGCACTGCTTAGGCCACACCTTGAGTTCTGTGTCCAGTTCTGGGCCCCTCGGTTTAGGAAAGAAGTTGAGTTGCTGGAACATGTCTAGAGAAGGGCAACAAAGCTGGGAGAGGGGTTTGGAGCACAAGCCCTATGAGGAGAGGCTGAGTGAACGGAGGTTGCTTAGCCTGGAGAAGAGGCTCAGGGGAGACTCTGTTGCTGTCGACAACTACCTGAAGGGAGGTTGTAGCCAGGTGGGGGGGTGGTCTCTTCTCCCAGGCAACCAGCACCAGAACAAGAGGACACAGTCTCAAGCTGTGCCAGGGGAGGTTTAGGCTGGATGTTAGGAAGAAGTTCTTCACAGAAGGAGTGATTTGCCACTGGAATGGGCTGCCCAGGGAGGTGGTGGAGTCACCATCACTGGAGGTCTTCAAGGGGAGACTGGATGGGGCACTTGGTGCCAAGGTTTAGTTGATTTGATGGTGTTGGATGATAAGTTGGACTCAATGATCTCGAAGGCCTTTTCCAACCTGGTTAATTCCATTCTATTCTCTTCTGTCTGTAGACAGCTTGTACTTTGCAATCAAACATGTTCAAGCCTTAGATGAGTAACTAGGTTTGAAGTTCAAGGAACATGGGAATGATGACATTTCCTATCTGCATAACCACTGAGAGCTGAATTAGTACCTGTGTGAGCACTGTAGAAATGGATGTCCCACTGTGAAATCACTGACTTGGTACCACAATGGACTGTGACCTTATGTCCCAGCTGCTTATGTTTGGATGTCAGCAGTGCCTGGGCCAGTCTTGCTTGTGCCCTTGACTCCTGCTCTGTGAGATCTAGAGTTCTGAGCTCTGGAGGCTTCTTGTGGTGCTTTGGGGGATGCCATTTGCAGCTCCTGGTCCCAGTCCCAGAGCCATTAGCTGTGCTTTCCCAACCTTTCCTGGCTCAGGCAGCTGGACACTAGAAGGAAGTACCTGCAGCAGCTGTGTGGGGAAATGTCTCCTCAGGGTGGCCATGGGGTGGGTGACAGCTCATGTTGCTGGGAGGATGTCCTTCTTGAGGAGCTTGGGAATTTCTTCTGGCCCTCGCAGGGGGTCAGTGAGTGACCATCACCTCTCCATTTTGCAGTGTCTAACACCAGTGAGGGGGAGCAGCTGCTTGTCCTAGGCTCTCACCAGCCTGCCACAGAAAGCAAACATGTCCTTGGAGCCTGAGTGGAGCTGCCCCATCTGCCAGGATGAGGAGGATGACATTGCTTACGCCATGCCCTGTCACCATCGGTTTTGCCTGGGCTGCATTTTGCGGTGGGCCAAGAGGAACGTGTCGTGCCCCCTTTGCAGGCAGCCTGTCAACAGGATCAGGTATTCTGTGCGCTCAGAGGAAGACTTTCTGGAGATGCCCCCTCCAGGCACCACACATCCATTGGGTACTGGTCTTTGGGGATGGGCAGGAGCTTGTGGAGGAGGTACCCATAATTTTTGTGGGGGGCTTTCCAACCACATTCTGGGCAAGACTTTTCCGAGACTCCATGGACTACCTTGAGCCTGTGCTGACCTGGGTGGAAGAGACGCCTAACCAGTGGTGGGACAGGGCTTCAGCACAAGCCAACATCATACTAAATCTGTGCCATCATGGGCTGAATGAAGAGGCCTTGATCCGGGACCTGCAGCCCATCCTGCATGATCAGACAGTGACATTCGTGCGTCAGCTCATTCGTGTTGCTGTTGACCAGGGCCACGAGGTGATGCTGCAGCAGATGGAGCTCCTGGACTCCAATGCTGCTGGATTGTCTGTGGACAATCATGACTCCTACAACTTCCAGGGGGAGACTCCTGCCCCCAACCACAACACACAGGAGGCTCTCAGGCCTCTTCAGCCAGTAAGAGGCTACAACGTGGACAGCACTAGGGTGAAACCAGGGCCAGGCTAGCAGCTGGGGCATGTGATGGCTCCAAAGGGGACTTGAAGCCAATTGTTAGGAACTTGGTAATATGCTATGTCAATTATGTCAGTTATTTCAGTTATGTAAGCAGTAAATAAAACTCTGAAAACTGCCCAGAAAGTCTTTTGAGTCTCTCACTACAATTAAGACAGCTGCCATTACTGTTGCATATATATACTTGCATACTACATCAGACAAGGAATAGATCTTGTACAATTTCACCTAAGAGAAATGATGGATAGCTGTCTGGGAAGGAAAGCTTAGTGTTGTTAGCTTGGTAAAACTGGCTTTGGGGCTAGTCACGTTTGTGTCATATTCACAGTTATGATAGGACCACTTGTGGACTAAGGCAGGAGAGGAAAATACTGTCTTAGTATCCTCTAGCTGCACATATGTGCTCTGGCATATCCTAAACATAGCTTAATGTTAATTGGCTTTGGAAGTGACAAAGTTAATGAGTCATTTTCAGTTGTGGTAGGATAGCTGGGAGCCACTTTGTATCACTCATTATACAAAGCATTTGGGCGCATCCTGGTTTGGACTTCTGTTTGAATCTAGATGATGAGCATGGATATGCTGTTGAGTGCATTGCAGGACAAAAGCATGTGCCTCATAAACTACCATAGGTAAAATAGTTTGTTTATTATGTAGAGAAGGATGGGAGGGCAGGAGATTCAAGCATATAGCATAAAGAACATGACTCCCTGATGCAGTCAGTGTAGGCATTGTGTTCCTTGTTGTACCAGAAGATAGTTGTGATCTGCCTCTGACAACAGCAAAAGTGGTGAGGATATGTCCTGTGAAATGCACCTCAGAAACTTTTCCCCAAGCACCACAGAGACTTTGATTAATCATCAGACAGTATTAATCTTTCACCTTATACCTAAGACTTCTTTGAAGAAGAACGTGAAGTACTGCATTTTGGCTATAAACGTGGTAAATGCTTGGCAGATGTCAAAGATTAAACCTGACTCACACAGTTGCTTCACAGACCATGGATAGTTAAGGAAATAAAAGGCAGAAAAGTTAGTAGTCAACATAGAGGAGGAATAATAAATCCTTTTACTTCCATGGTGCAGCCAAATGATACCCTTAAGACTGCAGAGCTGATCACCACCACAACAGGGAGCAAGTAAGATGCTACATCTCACAGCTCTAGTAATAACTCTGAGAGCAAATCAATCAACATTGTGATGAGTGATTGTTAAACCAACACAACTAATACTCTGTAATAAGTTTGCTTTAACAGGTTTTGGTCAGATTGTTTCTTACCTCAATTTTTGTGCCTCACATTCAGCACCAAAAAGGATTGTTCTGATTTAACCCCCAGCTGGAAACACAGCTACTCTCTCACTCCTCCCTGGTGGGATAGGAAGAATAACTGGGGGGGAAAAAATAAAGCTCACAAGTTGAAATAAGAACAATTGAATAATTGAAAATAAATCAAGCAAATAATTTTTTTGAAAACTAATAATATTTATTAAAGAGAAGATACCACAAAAGGGTAAAAACCAAGACATGGCAATTGATCAGGGGGTTTGGAGCACCTCTGCTATGATGACAGGCTGAGGGAGCTGGGGTTGTTCAGCCTGGAGAAGAGGGGCCTCTGGGGAGACCTGATAGCAGCCTCCCAGTACTTGAAGGGGGCCTACAAGAAGCATGGAAAGAGACTGTTTACAAAGGCCTGCAGTGACAGGATGAGGGGTAATGGCTTCAAATTAGAAAAGATTTAGATGGGATGTTAGGAAGAGGTGGTTGAGGCCCCATCCCTGGAGATATTCAAAGAGATGCTTGAGAGGGTTGGACTAGATGATCTTCAGAGGTCCCTTCCAACCCAGACCATTCTATGATACTATGCATAGTGTGGTGGCTCTTCACCCACTGACCAATGCCTGAGGAGCAATCCAGCATCTTCCCAGTGTATATACTGAGTAGGACATCCTGTGAATTGGATCATCACTTTGGCTGGTTGGGATCAGCTGTCCTGGCCACAGTCCCTCCCAGCATCTTGTGCAGGTCCTTGCTGGCAGAGCACAGGACATCCTTAGCTTGGGATAAGTTCTACTTAGCAACAACTAAACCATCACTGTGTTATCAGCATTGTTCTTGCACTAAGTCCAACACACAGCACTGTACCAGTTGCTTGGAAGAAAATTCTATTCCAGCTGAAGCAAGGACAGTAGCAACACTGATTTTTCTGAGGGCCTGCCATTAGTATTTAAAAGTTGGATGGAAACTGTAATTTGTAAAGTTGCATGGGAGAAAAAAAGAGATGATAGGAGGGGATGTCAATGCAGAGGTTGGCAGTGAAAATGGCAGTGAGTCTGATCAGCTCTGCAAAGATGACTTAGGAGAAAAGGCAGAAGGAAACAAGAATTAGCTTAGTTTAGTGAAGAAGTGACTGGATGAAGCAAGATAACATTCTTTAAATGTGCCAAAAAGCTTGGGGATCAAAACAGAGGAATAAAATCTCATTTATCTGATGTGAGCTTTGTCTTGGGAACAGCTGAAATACAAAACATGAGTCATTTTTAAGAGCAAAACGGGACAACTGGTATCAGGAAAGGTACAGATGAGTCAGCTCTGCTTTTAGACAGCACTATACATCAGAGGGTATCCTTAGAGAACTCGTTTGAAAATTTCATACCTAAGGAGAATCTTCTGCAAGTAAATTCAGATCTATTCTAGTAATCCAACAAGGTTTTGACAAGTCAGATAACATGCCTATAGTTTTGCAGAAACTAAATCTACTTTGATTCAGTAAACAAAGCTAAAGTCCTAATCAGTTTGTAATTCATCCTCTACTAATTAGAAAACATAATTTTACCCTAAGATTGTAGTTGTGTTTTCAAAACTTTCAGGGCTTGCCCTTGTCATTTATGGTGTCAACAGAATTCAGCCACAAAATGCAACCTTTACTTATATTCAATTTTATGGGATATAATATCTGCTTACAATTTGAAGAGATGGGTGTGAAAAGCATCAACAATAAGATGAAGTCTTGCTGTAGCTCAGCCATCATGGTCTGAGCTGCCCTGCTAAACTGGTGATGAGATGTTGGGGCTGTGGTTAGCTGCAGCATAGTGTTACTGCAAGTGAACTTTTTCCTCCATCAGTGCTCCCCACAGAAGTGCTGGTGGGGCTGCACACCAGCTTGAGACAGAAAGGTGAAGAGAGCATGTGCTTTCTATGGTAGCCTGTTTATTTTGGGAGATGTTGCAGTTGACCAAAACAAGTATACTCCTACCACAGAGTCAGACTTGTGGCTTTTAAAAGTCTTAAGACTAGGGAAGGAGGACATTGTATCCTCTCCTCTCTGATCCTTAAAATCTTGCAGCCAGGTGAGCATCCAGTGGCACTGTCCTTGTTTTCCTGATAAATGGTGCATTTGTAACATTAAAAACATAGTTCATTATGCGTGCTGTTAGAACTCATGCCACAACCTGACCTGCTGGTGCAAGACAGCTCACTGATCTTGAAGGTTTCTTCCAACCTGGTGTATTGTATGTCTTGTATGTCTTGTAAACCTTCACAGCCCATCAAGAATCCTGCTCACACAGGGGAAGGCTAGCAGGTACCTCTGTCTTCCCACTGTGCAGACATCTTATTTTCTGCTGCACTGAAGAGAAAATGTCGGTTTAGGGCAACAGGATCACAATGCACAGGCTTGAGGAAGTTCATCTTAGCATCTTGAGCAGAACATGTGAGGAAAGTCTGCCTTTTATGAGGAAGTTCCCCCACTCTTCCTCCTCCCCACCTCTGTTCCTCACTGAAGAGCCATTATTTATCCTATAGAAAGGGTTATTCATGACCAAGTGACATCAGTCAGTGTGCACAATGCCTGAAAGTTATGACATTATCTATGAAGAAGAGAATGATGGTAATAAAAACAAGGATAATAAAGCTCAAGGCACGGCACCAGTAAGCTGAGATCCTCACCTAGACCTGTCAGATTTGTTTCCATCATGAAAGGGTGGCTTATTTCCCCTGGCCTACTTTGAGGCCCATACATCACTGGAGCTGTCAGGAGTTTCTGTAGGACCAGCTGATGTGTCTGAGAGTGGCAGCTGCTCAGTGGCTTTGGTATGTGGGGCTGTGACAGGAGTTGCTGGGGTGTAGGAGCTGCAAGCATCTTCCTGCTGATGGGCATCCTGGCGAGCTGTCCTGTTGCTACCCTCTGTAAGTCACAACCAGAAGTAAACTGCTGTCACTGAGATGAAAGGCTCCTTTCCTCTGATCTCCCCAGTACAAAATTACTTCAGTGCCACACTGTATTTTATGTCAATACCTATTTTATTTTTCAAAATTGAAAAAGATGTAAGTACATTGTTCCCTGAATTCCTGATGCTGGGGGTAACCTAGCAACTCCTGATACTGCCCAGCATACAGCAGCATGGTGTCCTGCTACACATTCATCCTGACAAGTCAGTGGTGCAGCATTTCACTTCCAGGTGACTGAGCTAAACTCATGGTTCTCCTCTCCCTTTTAATTCTGGTAATGGTAAAGCTCACCCTTTCCCTACACCCCTGCTATATCCCCATGCTCAACATATCCATGGCAAAAAAACCCAAACAACAAAGCCAATGTAACCAAAAAAACCCACAACAACCCCCCACCCCCCAAAAAAAACCCCAACAAAACAAAACAAAAAAAAACCAAAACACAAAAGACAGAAAGAAATACATTCACTTGTGTTTTATGTTCTTTCTTTGGGGCAGCCCTAATTGTCCAAGAGCTTTAAGTGTTCACTAGAGCTGAATGAAGCTTGGAATTTGTAGCCTACAGCACCCTGGAAGCTGATCATCACTGGAAAAATGACAATATATTCAGAAGCACATTTCCACATCATGCAAAATTTGCAAGTTCAAAATGTATCCGTGGAAACAGCCTTTCAGAAAAAGCCTTTTAATACAGAGATTCCTCCCAAAGGTTGGGTGGTACAATCACAGTAGTGCAAGCCCAGGTCACCCCACCCTAAGCAATCAAGCCTGCCTATTCTCCATGCTCCTGGTGAACTTGAGTTCTGCTGAATGTGTGCAGGCCTAGTGATGCCAGGGTGTTAAGGCTCTGTCCTCCCCTTGCCCACCCTGGTCAGCAGGGGTTGGAGAGTAGCTGTGCCAAGGTTTGTATAATTCCCTTGGAGTAAATGAAGGTGAAACAACACCAAATGGCTAATGAACTGGGTTTATGTGACAGTTTAGGCTGTCTGCTTCCCAGGCTAACATAAGTTACACCTTTGGTGTGCACTGTGTCCACCCAGTAGATGCACACAGGAAATAACGTATTTCTACCTATTGTCATGGTAAGGCCAAATGGGCCCAGCACAAACCCAGACAGACTCTGATGTGTCTAGACATGGTCCCCCACTCCCCTCTACTCCTTCCTGCAGAATACAGGGTAATGTGGGAAAAGGAACAAAAGAGAGGCTCCAACATGTCTGGGTAAACAAGCCTTCTGGGGCAAGAGCACATGTACTGGCCACTGCTTCTCCCTGACCAAGCCTCTGGTTCTGCCTTTTACGGCCACAGCCTGGCAGAGTCCCTCTTCACCAGCTAACTATGTGCTGACTTCAGTTGCCCTGTTGGCCCAATTGAATCTTGGGCAGGATTTATATCAGGCTGATTTCTAGTTGCCTTTGCCTTGCCTTACTTGCATCTGCTTTGCCTTGGACCTGCCTTGCTTGAAGTTGCCTGAAGTTGCTTCTCCTTGAGTTGCCCAGTCCAGAGCCTGGGATAAAAGCCACAAGCCTGCTCACTGCAAGCTAGAGAAGTCACGAGCCTAGGTGCCAGAGTCAAGCCTTGCTTCCCCTTGCAACTAGAATTTTGCCGTGCCTCAGTTTACCCAGGGAAGCCAAGACCCTGTTGCACTAATAAGCATCGTACAGCCTACTGTCCTGCTGGAGCCAGACCAGCCCCATGACCATGTGGCTGGCATTCCTGCTGGCAACCAGGTGTGCCTGGTGCATGAGATCTCCCAAAAGAGCCTCAGCAGCGAATATACAGTAGCAATAGTCCCTACTTGAGTGGAATCAGCTGTGAGTAATTGATTCATTGCCTCTTTGGCTTAATGGTTCTTGTCGAGTCTCCCCCCACACTGTGAAGCGCCATTTTGCTCTGCTATTCCTTCTGGTTTGCTTAAAATGGTTGAAATTGTTACATTTGCCTAAATACTGTACATTCCCACCACACATCAAACTTATTTAATAACAAAATATTAATAGTTAATATTTTTATTAATATCAATTTGCCATATAGTTCATAAATTCAATAAATTCCATCATGCCTATAAATTTTGCACCCTATAAATCCATCTGCAAAGTCATTCTCTTTCTTCCATGTCTGCTCCCATGGGAGATGCCTCCCTATCTGGTAAATGGTGGGGGAGTATCTCAGGCTTCTTAGGTGTAAGCCTAATGCCAGGATAAGAAAAGGGGGGTCAGAGGGGGGCAGTCTCAGGGCAGGCCAGCCTGAGACTAGCGTATTAGTGTGAGGGGAAGAAAGAGCCCTGTGAGCTTTGGGTGCACCCTCATGGGAGAAGGGAAGTGCTGGGAGGCCTCTGGGTGTGCTGTTAGGGACTGTGTACGCTTTGGGATATCTTTACCACTATGCTTTGGAGGTCTTTTTGTAAAATACCAATTGCTTTTCCATTTAAACTTTCCATCACTATCCAATCCACTTCCGTGGGCATCATTCTTTTGCTCCTCTCAGGGCAACAGAGGATCTTGAAGGTCTCTTCCAACCTGTTGTATTAATTTAATTTAATTTGATTTAATTTCCTATCTGTCCCACTCAGAACCAGCGCATATTATTAGGCTGAACAAGAGCAGAGGGAAAAGTACTCGGAAAAATATGTATAAAAGAGAAGGGATATCACTGTTTCCCGGGCTTAAAAATGCTGGCCTCCTCGCAGCAGCAGTTCCAATTTTCTCGGCAGCAGCGGCAGCGATCAGGGCCGTTCCACATGGCCCTCTCCAGACCACAGGCAAGGCAGGGCCGTGCCCACATGGCTTGACTGCGGGACGCGGGCAGCAAGGCAGGTCCGTCCCACGTGGCTTGTCTGCGGGACGCAGGCAGCGAGGCAGGGCTGTGCCCACGTGGCTTGTCTCCGGGACGCGGGCAGCAAGGCAGGTCCGTCCCACGTGGCTTGTCTGCGGGATGCGGGCAGCGAGGCAGGTCTGTCCCACATGGCTTGTCTGCGGGACGCGGGCAGCATGGCAGGTCCGTCCCACGTGGCTTGTCTGCGGGACGCGGGCAGCGTGGCAGGTCCGTCCCACGTGGCTTGTCTGCGGGACGCGGGCAGCGAGGCAGGTCCGTCCCACGTGGCTTGTCTGCGGGACGCGGGCAGCTAGGCAGGGCCGTCCCACGTGGCTTGTCTGCGGGACGCGGGCAGCAAGGCAGGTCCGTCCCACGTGGCTTGTCTGCGGGACGCGGGCAGCGAGGCAGGTCCGTCCCACGTGGCTTGTCTGCGGGACGCGGGCAGCTAGGCAGGGGCCGTCCCACGTGGCTTGTCTGCGGGACGCAGGCAGCAAGGCAGGTCCGTCCCACGTGGCTTGTCTGCGGGACGCGGGCAGCGAGGCAGGTCCGTCCCACGTGGCTTGTCTGCGGGATGCGGGCAGCTAGGCAGGTCCGTCCCACGTGGCTTGTCTGCGGGACGCGGGCAGCTAGGCAGGTCCGTCCCACGTGGCTTGTCTGCGGGACGCGGGCAGCGAGGGAGGGCTGTGCCCACATGGCTTGTCTCCGGGACACGGGCAGCTAGGCAGGGCTGTGCCCACATGGCTTGTCTCCGGGACGCGGGCAGCTAGGCAGGGCTGTCCCACATGGCTTGTCTGCGGGACGCGGGCAGCGTGGCAGGTCCGTCCCACGTGGCTTGTCTGCGGGACGCGGGCAGCGAGGCAGGGCCGTCCCACGTGGCTTGTCTGCGGGACGCGGGCAGCGAGGCAGGTCCGTCCCACGTGGCTTGTCTGCGGGACGCGGGCAGCGAGGCAGGGCCGTCCCACGTGGCTTGTCTGCGGGACGCGGGCAGCGAGGCAGGTCCGTCCCACGTGGCTTGTCTGCGGGACGCGGGCAGCGAGGCAGGGCCGTCCCACGTGGCTTGTCTGCGGGACGCGGGCAGCAAGCAGAACCGGGGGACAGTGGCGCCGTACCACCTGGCCACCGGAGCCCTCTAAGCATGCAGCCATCGAAAGGAATGCAGAGCTGTGGGGCCGGCGGAGTAGGCAGTGCGGAGCGGCGGTGCGGGTTAGGGGGGGCGGAGCCCAGCGTCTTCCTCCAGCCTGCTGATTCCGTGGAAGCTCCCCTGGCTAGCCCCTGGCGTAGCAGCCCCTGGGCCACAGCCACCGTCCCCAGACTCTGCACACGGACCCCTCAGTGGCGCTGTTGGAGGCAACAAAACACTTGGAGTCTCTCACAGAGTCAGGGGAAACTGGTGAGGACCACGGAGAGAGAGGGGCTGAAGATGAGATGTGAAACCTCTTTCGGGATCAGCTCTAACACTTGTCTTCCATGACTCGTAAGGAATCAGGATATCCTTCAGTTTTCCACTGCTGAGTGTCTTTTGCAGAGGGTGTGAGATGGTCTAAAAGTCTCTGCCTTGCTTCATACTGTGCAGGTGTTGTTTTGGTGGTGTGTGGGTCACCAAGACGGTGTCAAGAGGTGGGTGTATGCATAAATCTCTGGAAAGGGGGCAAGAAGCATTTTGCATGTCTGCATCCCAGAGCTCTTCTGGAGGCTCCAGATACTGTGGTATTTCTCTAACACTACAGCTATCCAAGCAGGGCTAAAAGGATCCTCATGGGTGCTTTAAATTAAAATAGTTGACAATCCACAACGTTGTGATGCAGGAGAGGCTAACTGACTGGACCCAGGGTGTTGGAGATGATCTGGTAGCTCCGGTCATTCAAGGAGCTTTACACAGAGGTACCAGGTAAGACAACTATAAGAAGCACAGTGAAATGATCATCTCAGAAAGGATGGCTGAAATATTTTATTCTATTTTTGTATGTAGGAAACCATATATGTGGCATTGAGTATTGCTTTTAAGTTGCATTTGGACTCATTAATCATAAAGTAAAATTAAATATGATCCTCAAGTTTCTTTTATAATGCTTTGGCTTTGCATTCTATCTATCTATCTATCTATTCCCAGGGAAAAGAGAGAGTCCCAAATAGAAGGCCACCACACTCCATGCTCAGATCATTATTAGGTGAAACATTAGAAGTTTCAGTGAATTCCTTCAGCACTTTCAGATCTGGAAGTAATTATTTGAATACCTGTGCTGTGTTTATTTGTATTAAGAAAGAAAGTAGATGTTGTTCAAGAAGAGAGTATTTAATTGTTAATTTGTCTTCCTACATGTTAACCTTCTGCAAGAAAAGAAAACATTTTTCTCTCTGTTGGCATTTGTTGCCAGTGCCATTCCCACAAGGCTTTCTTTTCATGTTCATGATGGTATTGTGATCTTTTATTCACTATCTCAGCCATACAGAATTAATCAAAGTTTACTAGTGTGGAGGTAAAACACAGCTGACCCAAATTCCTGACTTTATTAAGCATGAAAAGGACCTTAAAATGTGAGTAAGCAAATTACATTTGTAATTACACAGGAATATTGGGTAAGACTTCATTTGAAAGAATCACTAGAAATAGCTTCCTCCCCCCTAACCCTAACCCCCCCCCCTCCTGTCTTCTGGTCACTATTCAAAATGACAAGTTTTACATTTTTTTCTGAAAGCCTGTGTGCATTCATATAATAAAAGTTCTGTAAATAAGTACCTCCCATCTTGATTTCTCAATGACTGTGATTTGTGCTGAATAACAAATGACCTGTTTTATTAAGCCTGTTGCCACTGAAGGACTGACAAGATGGTAAATGCTACTGCTAATGTAGCACACCATGGTGATACTAGGAGGGTAAGAACGCTGAAAAGCATGAATACAATGTACAGTGTGTCTAGTAAATGGCAAAGGGTAAATTTAGTCCTGAAATCAACCACATTTGGAAAAATAGGGAAAAAAATAGGAATAACATGTTTTCAACCTTTGCAAGATTCTGAGTATTGTAGAAGGGGGATTCCATGCTGATCCTTTCAGGGACATTTGACATCTAAAGTAATGCATAATAAGAAAAGAAGCATTTGTGTTTCTGTATAAAGTTCCACAAAAGTACAAATGGGAGTAAAGCTGAGACCACCCAGGGGGAAGGGGCCCTTGTTAGAGCAGCTGTCAACTGACAGAGGGTGGCTGCTGATGAGGTGGCAGGATGAGGACTGAGCTGGGTGATCACATTCCTCATTCTCCAGGACCCTTCATGGGAGCAGTTCATAAAACATTTATTTTCTCTTGCTTGCTTGCGTTCTCTCTTTTCCTCTTTCTTTCTCTTTTCTTTCTCTTTCTTTCTCCCTCTTTTTCCCTTTCTCTCTCTCTCCCTTCCTTTTCCCATTTCCCCTTTCTTCAAAGGAAATAATGAGGGCAGTTGCAGAGCTCAGCCTGGTTTAGTAGGAGGTGCACATGTCAGGAGGATTGGAACTAGATGGTCTTTGAGATCCATTCCAGCTCAAAGTATTCTAGGATTCTATGAAGTATGTCTAAAATAGAAGAGGAAAGCTCTGTCTGAGAGAGCAAGTTGGAAGTCAGGCAAAATGTTGGCAGTTTTTTGGTTGTAGTAATGAGTATGGATAAGTAAATGTCCTGTGGATGATGTGTAATGAGTGGTGCTTTCACAGCTGACATACTTGGACCGCAACACTCTGTGCTGGGTTAGGAACTGGCTGGAGGGCCGAGCCCAGAGAGTGGTGGTGAATGGTGCCGCGTCCGGCTGGCGGCCAGTCACCAGCGGCGTCCCCCCAGGGATCGGTGCTGGGCCCCATCCTCTTTAACATCTTCATTGATGATATGGATGAGGGGGTTGAGTCAGTCATCAGCAAGTTTGCAGATGACACCAAGTTGGGAACAGATATTAGTCAGTTAGAGGGTAGAAAGGCTCTGCAGAGGGACCTCGACCGACTGGACAGATGGGCAGAGTCCAATGGGATGGCATTTAATAAGTCCAAGTGCCGGGTGCTGCACTTTGGCCACGGCAACCCCATGCAGAGCTAAAGGCTGGGGTCAGAGTGGCTGGAGAGCTGCCAAACAGAGAGGGACCTGGGGGTGCTGATTGACACCCACCTAAACATGAGCCAACAGTGTGCCCAGGTGGCCAAGAAGGCCAATGGCATCCTGGCCTGTATTGGGAATAGTGTGGCCAGCAGGAGCAGGGAGGTCATTCTGCCCCTGTACTCTGCATTGGTTAGGCCACACCTTGAGTACTGTGTCCAGTTCTGGGCCCCTCAGTTTAAGAAGGACATCGAGATACTTGAACGTGTCCAGAAAAGGGCAAAAAAGCTGGTGAGAGGCCTTGAGCACAAGCCCTATGAGGAGAGGCTGAGGGAGCTGGGATTGTTTAGCCTGGAGAAGAGAAGGATCAGAGGTGACCTCATTGCCCTCTACAACTACCTGAAAGGTGGTTGTAGACAGGAGGGGGTTCGTCTCTTCTCCCAGGCAACCAGCACCAGAACAAGGGGACACAGTCTCAAGCTGTGCCAGGGGAGGTTTAGACTCGAGGTGAGGAGGAAGTTCTTCACTGAGCGAGTCATTCGTCATTGGAATGGGCTGCCCAGGGAGGTGGTGGAGTCGCCGTCCCTGGAGGTGTTCAAGGGGAGATTGGACGTGGCACTTGGTGCCATGGTCTAGTTGTGAGGTCTGTTGGGACAGGTTGGACTTGATGATCCTTGGGGTCTCTTCCAACCTTGGTTATACTGTGATACTGTGATACTGGCCTGTGTCAGTACTCAGTGCGGCTGTGCTCACTACCAGCCCTGTAATTGCCAAGGCTGGTCTGGCCCTGGTCCATCTGGTTATTCAGAAGGCTTTGTACCAGCAAAACCAGCTCAAGTTCAGAGTTGCCTGTGTTCAAAGAAGACCTTTCTTCTGCCTCTGCTGTGCTATCCTCCAGGGATGTGCAGAGCAGACAGTGGGGAGTGAGCCCAGGGCCAGGATGCTATGGTCCTACAGGGGACTGCAACTTGGGCCCCCGACCCCAGAGAGGCCCCTGGAGTATGGGTATACTTGACATCTTTGTGACAGAAAAAAACCCAAACAACAAACCAGCCAGCCCACATGTGTGAAATACAAGCAAGGCTTGGGCAAAGTATTTCTTCCCAGTTGAGCGTTTTGTTAGAATCACAACTCCAGATGAGTCAGGGTAGACTGTAGAGAAAAATTTTCTGACAAACAGCACTTGCCAGCTTAATGTTCCTTGGAATCAAAGATTCACAGGTGCTCAGATGTGTGTGCAAAACCTTTGTAGCCAGCCTTGTTGTCTCTTTGCCCTTCACGCTTCAAAGTACATCCAGAGCTCCCTTAATAGTTTAAGTCATGATGACTTGGAAATACATGAGGGCTGTGTCAAGAGTGAGGGGACAGGCTCTGCTCACTTGCACCCTGTGATAGGACAAGGGGTAATGGATATAAACTACAGCACAGGAGGTTCCACCTCAACACGAGGAGGAACGTCTTAACTGTGAGGGTCGTAAAGCACTAGAACAGGCTGACCAGAGAGGCTGTGGAGTCTCCTCTGGAGACTTTCAAGACCCATCTGGATGTGTTCCTGTGTGACCTGTGCTAGATTCTATGGTCCTGCTCTGGAAGGGGCGTTGGACTCAATGATCTTCAAAGGTCCACTACAATCCCTAACATCCTGTGATCCTATGACTCTGAATGATTGGATAAGAAATTGTGACCCGGTTTAGGTCGCACCCTACCACAGAAATGCCATCTGAGGATGGTTCACAGGAAGAATCAGCATCACTGTAGCCTCCACTGGACTCTGTCCAGTAGTTCTGTTTTTCCCCCCACCCCCCTTGTGGTTTTTTTTCCAGAAAATTGTAGCAAACTGGTGGAGACATGCCCAGAAGGCCTCTGCAGGGCATGGTGGAGGAAAGCAGTGTGTGGACTGAGCGGCTGTGCTGCTGTAAATAGTGCTGTGGATTTCAAGACAAGTGAACTCTGACAGATAAGGCAAAAAAGCTACTGCTGAAGTGGGCATTTGAGGCAGGCATGTTAATGTGTTATGACTTGAAGAAAGTTAGCTGCAGTGAGCTGGGTTTGCACCTGGCCAGCCAACAGTGCCTGAGCATGGCTGACTGATGGGCCAAAATTCAGGATAAACTCTGACAGCTGTGTTGGGCAGGGCAGTGATGCCTCTGCAAGGAGACATTCCAACCAGTTTGCTGCACAGATTTCCTCCCAATGATTTCCACTGCTGAAGACAAACCACTTCCAATGCTTGCACTAAACATTCAATTTCTTTCCTCTCATTATCACCCAATACCCATTTCCCTGAGGTTTGTATCAGGCTTTCAAAGCAAGTTTCCAACACTTTATTTCTCATCAAACATCACTTTAGGAAAAGAGGAAAGTGTCCCCTAAAAGACCAAATTTCAAAGCAAGGCCTGATGTTTCTTTTAACTTTTTGTTTTTGTCCACTCTGCAAAATACAGTTAAAACAGTCTTGGGGAGAGAAGTGGCTAGACCTATTATCAGAATTTGTGTTAGGAAGAAGCTGAAGAGTGTATGACAGTTAAGAATATCTTTTTCAACCGATTACTGCGTTTGAGGTGAGGGTGGCAACCTCCCTTGTGTTTCTCTGCCACCAGACCTGGATAGTGAGCTCTCTGATGCTGGAGTAATGAGCCATCACAGGGTTTGTAAGGACCTTTATCTCCAAAAGGACTATTTCCCCCACTGCTAGACCACTACTAGTCATGATCACAGTATCACAGTATCACCAAGGTTGGAAGAGACCTCAAAGATCATCGAGTCCAACCTGTCACCACAGACCTCATGACTAGACCATGGCACCAAGTGCCACGTCCAAGCCCCCTCTTGAACACCTCCAGGGACGGTGACTCCACCACCTCCCCCGGGCAGCCCATTCCAATGACGAATGACTCTCTCAGTGAAGAACTTTCTCCTCACCTTGAGCCTAAACTTCCCCTGACACAGCTTGAGACTTTGTCCCCTTGTTCTGGTGCCTGGTTGCTAGAGAAAAGAGACCAACCCCTTCCTGGCTACAACCACCCTTAAGGTAGTTGTAGAGAGCATTGAGGTCTCCCCTGAGCCTCCTCTTCTCCACACTGAACAATCCCAGCTCCCTCAGCCTCTCCTCACAGGGCTTGTGCTCAAGGCCTCTCACCAGCTTTGTTGCCCGTCTCTGGACACATTCAAGTGTCTCGATGTCCTTTCTAAACTGAGGGGCCCAGAACTGGACACAGGACTCAAGGTGTGGCCTAACCATGCTGAGTATAGGGGCACAATGACTTCCCTGCTCCTGCTGGCCACACTATTCCTAATGCAGGCCACGATGCCATTGTCCTTTTTGGCCACCTGGGCACACTGCTGGTTTAGGCGGCTGTCAATCATCACCCCCAGGTCCCTCTCTGTTTGGCAACTCTCCAGCCACTCTGACCCCAGCCTGTAGCACTGCTTGGGGTTGTTGTGGCCAAAGTGCAGCACCCCTCACTTGGATTTTTTGAATGACATCCTGTTGGACTCTGCCCATCTGTCCAGTAGGTCGAGGTCCCTCTGCAGAGCCCTTCTGCCCTCCAACAGACCAACATTCGCTCCCAACTTGGTGTCATCTGCAAATTTGCTGATGACTGTCTCAATCCCCTCATCCAGATCATCAATGGAGTTATTAAAGAGGATGGGGCCCAGCACTAATCCCTGGGGGATGCCACTGATGACTGGCTGCCAGCTGGATGTGACACCATTCACCACCACTCTCTGGGCTTGGTCCTCCAGCCAGTTCCTAACCGAGCACAGAGTGTTGCGGTCTAAGCCACAAGCTGACAGCTTAGCCAGCAGTTTGCTGTGGGGGACAGTGTCAAAGGCCTTGTTGAAGTCCAGGTAGACCACATCCACAGGCCTCCCCACATCCACCAAGTGGGTCACCTGATCATAGAAGGAGATCAGGTTGGAGAGGCAGGACCTGCCCTTCCTAAATCCATGTTGGCTGGACCTGAGCCCTTGGCCATCCTTCAGCTGCGCAGTTATTGCTGCCAAGATAATCTGCTCCATAATTTTCCCTGGCACTGAGGTCAGGCTGACTGGCCTGTAATTTCCAGGTTCCTCCATCTGACCCTTCTTGTGGATGGGGATCACATTGGCCAGTTTCCAGTCATCTGGGACCTCTCCCGTGAGCCAGGACTGGAGGAAAATGATGGAGAGTGGCTTGAATGATGATCCATTTATTCATAACCTCCACTCTCAGTTACTGTGGTTCACTGCACCTGGGCATGAAACCTTAAGAAATCCACAGCTTACTAAGTAGCAGATTCCATGTCCTGTTTACCTGGTTAAAACCCATGCTTTCCCCCTTCGTATGTTTGCAAAACTGCATGAATAATAGAATCTTTTCATTTGAAACTAGGGCAAATTGTGATCACAGATAACCATGTGTTTACTGAAAAGTTGATACCTACAAAATTTTGCAGGTGGATGTGCTGCATAACTTCCGACCCTGGATTCTCCCATTCAGACATGGTGCCTACTAACAGTGAAACCAATCTGCGGAGGAAATTATACCATGGCGGAACAAGCGACCAACTCAATGTGAATGATAAGGCAAGTTCATCTTTATTGGGTTTGCATCAGACTTTTATAACCATACAATAACATATGCCTACTTGGCATAATCTTACTGGTTCTAACCTAAAAGGTCATGTTTACATACTCCTCCCACTTGTGGTCTTTCACAGCGGCTATACTTCCTCTTCTATCCAGCTCTTAGTTCCGCTTAAGTTGTTTACCAAGTTCTCAAGGAAAGACTGTCCTTGAAAGCTTGCTGGCTGACATCCAGCTCAGCCTATACTTATGCTAACAGCCTAAGCTTACCAACTTACATACTTATTTACTTATACCATGGCTATATATTTATGATCATCATCAAAGCCTGGGTTGTGCAGCGCCTCATGTCCTCTCTCTTTAAGCCATTTTTCAACAATTTCCCCCTTTTCCTTTTTGCACAATCAAGGCTTTGGTGGTTACGTTATCTACACTATGCATAATACAACCATAACCAATTCTCAATACAATTAACATCAAAAAAATTAGTCCTAACCAGCGCAACCCCTCCTTAAGCAATCTCATTAGCCAGGGAGAAAGGTTACCAAATATAGACTGCAACCAAATGCCAAACAGCTTAACATCCTTCACAAATCTTCTTGGTATGATCCTCTAACCATGCCATCTGCTTATGGATGGAGTTGCTGTGGTCAGACAAGTTGAAACAACACATGCCTTCACCATCCTCACAACCATGTCCTTGTGCCAAAAGTAAAAGGTCTATTGCTGCTCGAATTTGAAGCAGGGCATGCCGCATGCTATTCTGATCCTGTAATAATTGCTCCAAAACTTCAGTTGTGACGTTGGCCTGCTTTACAGACCAACAGGCAAGCTTTTCCAATTGAATTAAGGCCCACTTAGCTGCCGCCCCAGGTATAAATAGGGAAACAAACATCTTTCCTCTCATAGACCATGCAACAAGTCTGCAGTGGCTGCCGACCCTCGAAATCTATTGCCAAACACAAAACACATTTGTGTCCAGTTATGAGAGTTATTCTCTACCGCCTGAGATCCTAAAAGTTCTAGCTCCTGAGGATCCCATGATAAGGTAACATTAAGGTTTTTAATCAATTTAGCAGTACATTCTGACACATTTGTTATTCCAGTACAGTTATTATTTGTTATGTATCCTTGAAACTCATCACTCTCCAAAACAGGAAGTCCAACCAGACACGTCTTAAACGGTTCTATGGTGGACTGCAGACTTAGACAAAAGTCCATATTTCCTGTCTGATTGGCCCATGTTACCCATAGGTTTGTCCTGTCTTCCACCTTTTGTAACAGTGTAGTCCCCTGTGGTAGGTAGAGGAGTCCTATCACCATCAGGAGGAGTAGGTGCCGCCTTGGTCCATCTGGATGGAATCCACAATGGCCCTGTTGGTGTAAGGACAGATATATCCTCTACCCATGTATTGTACTTCTGCTGGACCTTCCCAAATTCCAGGTTTTGGGTTCCTATACATGACATAAAATGGTTTGTTATCTGTCTGTACAAGGGGCCCAGCATGTACTTGGGCAGGGGGAAGTTCCTGATCCGAAAATATACATAAATGGTTCATTACAAAAAGGGCCTTGGCTAGCTTTTCCTGCAGGTCACTTATTTCTGGATATTTTTCCAAATACTGTTCAATGTCTGGTTCATATGTTCTACTATGGCCTGACCCGTGGGTGAATTTGGAATTCCTGTAGCATGTTGAATTCCCCATTGTTAACAAAACTGTCTAATTCTTTCACTAGTATAAGCAGGCCCGTTATCTGCTTTTATTTTCTTTGGAACTCCCATAATGGCAAAGCAAACCATCAAATGCCTTTGTACACACAAGGCTCTTTCCCTTGTCTGAGCCGTGGCCCAGACAAATTTACTGTATGTATCTATGACAACGTGAACATATTTCTGTTTACCAAATGCACTGACATGAGTCACATCCATTTGCCACAGTTCTAAGGGGCCTGATCCTCTAGGGTTCACACCCACACCAAGGCCCGGCCCATGTTGGCTACAGCTAGGACATGCTGGCACTATTCCCCTTGCTTCCTCCATGGTAATCTTAAATTGTCCATGTAATCCCTTTGCGTTCTGGTGAAAGGTGGCATGTGCTTCTCTAGCCGTAGTGAACTCATTTAATGGCGCTGAGAGGGCAACCAATTTATCAGCTCTGTCATTTCCCTCCCCTAGGCTTTCTGCCCATTTGTGACTCCTTATGTGTATAACTGCATATGGCAATGAACGTTGGCTAATTGCAGCCAGTAATGCTTGCAACAGTTCAAACAGTCTTTGTTTCTTGACTTCTCTGATCCTTGCATCTTCTATACGTTCCTGGATTCCTGCTACATAAAGTGAGTCTGTGACCACATTCAAAGGGCTTTGTAACCACCTTGAGAAGGCCCAAGCAACGGCAGCAAGTTCAAGAGTTTGTAAAGAGTCTCCTTTTTCTGCTTCTAAGAGTTTGTGTTTCCATTGTCCATTTTCCTGCCAGGTCGCTGCTGCGTGTGGCGACTTCCATTCGGCGTCCGTGAAAACCATAGTTGCATTTGCTAGTGGCTTGTAGCTCCTCTTTGGTGGCACAATCCATTCTTGTTGAGCCATCCATTGCAAAACAGACGAAGCTAATGATTGCACATCCAGGGGCATGGAAATGATAACAGGCTGAGCTGCAGGGTGGGAGAGTTCTGAATGGCCCACTCCAGATCGTCCTTCCTTATCAGTAAATAAATAGTGCCTGCACCTGTGATCTGGAGGACTCGCCTCTGCCCTTTCTTGATTAACTCAGCCAAATTTTCCATTTTTTTGCTGGATAGCTGTTTTTGGCTGCAATGAGGTGAAAATCCACTCCATTACCATACTCTCCCCCTTTTTCTTTTGCATTGTGTCAATACAATACAATATAATACAATACAATACAATACAATACAATACAACGCAATACACCAGCAGGTTGGAAGAGACCTTCAAGATCATCGCATCCAACCCATCAACCAATCCAACCCACCTAAATACAATACAATACAATACAACACAATACAATACAACCCACCTAAACAACTAAACCGTGGCACCAAGCACCCCATCGAGTCTTCTCCTGAACACCTCCAGTGACGGTGACTCCACCACCTCCACGGGCAGACCATTCCAATGGGCAATCACTCTCTCTGTATAGAACTTCTTCCTAAGATCCAGTCTAAACCTCCCCTGGTGCAGCCTGAGACTGTGTCCTCTTGTTCTGGTACTGTCTGCCTGGGAGAAGAGACCAACCTCTGCCGGGCTACAACCTCCCTTCAGGTAGTTGTAGAGAGCAAGAAGGTCACCCCTCAGTCTCCCTCTTCTCCAGGCTAAGCAACCCCAGCTCCCTCAGCCTCTCCTCATAGGGCTTGTGTTCCAAACCCCTCACCAACCTTGTTGCCCTTCTCTGGACACGCTCCAGCAAGTCAACATCCTTCCTAAACTGAGGGCCCAGAACTGGACACAGGACTCAAGGTGCGGCCTAACCAGTGCAGTGTACAGGGGCAGAATGACCTCCCTGCTCCTGCTGGCCACACTGGTCCTGATGCAGGCCAGGATGCCATTGGCCTTCTTGCCTACCTGGGCACACTGCAGGTTCATGTTCAGCCTACAATCAACCAGCACCCCCAGGTCCCTTTCTGCCTGGCCACTCTCCAGCCATTCTTACCCCAGCCTGTAGCACTGCATGGGGTTGCTGTGGCCAATGTGCAGAACCCGGCACTTGGATGTGTTCAATCTCATGCCCTTGGATTCTGCCCATCTGTCCAGCCTGTTGAGGTCCCTCTGCAAAGCCTCTCTACCCTCCAGCAGATCAACTCCTGCCCCCAGCTTGGTGTCGTCTGCAAATTTACTGATGATGGACTCGATGCCCTCATCCAGATCATCAATAAAGATGTTGAAGAGGATGGGGCCCAGCACTGATCCCTGGGGCACACCACTAGTGAGTGGCCGCCAGCCGGATGTGGCACCATTCACCACCACTCTCTGGGCTCAGCCCTCCAGCCAGTTCCTAACCCAATGCAGTGTGCTCCTGTCCAAGCCATGGGCTGCCAGCTTGGCCAGTAGTTTGCTGTGGGGGACGGTGTCAAAGGCCTTGTTGAAGTCCAGGTAGACCACATCCACAGCCTGCCCCACATCCACCAAGTGGGTCACCTGATCATAGAAGGAGATCAGGTTGGTCAGGCAGGACCTGCCCTTCCTAAAGCCATGCTGGCTGGGCCTGATCCCTTGGCCATCCTGTAAGTGCTGTGTGATCGCACTCAAGATGACCTCTTCCATAATCTTGCCTGGCACTGAGGTCAGGCTGACAGGCCTCTAATTCCCTGGCTCATCCAACCGGCCCTTCTTGTGGATGGGCACCACGTTGGCCAGCTTCCAGTCTTCTGGGACCTCTCCAGTGAGCCAGGACTGTTTGAGAAATGATGGAGAGTGGCTTGGCCAGCTCATCTGCCAGCTCTCTCAGCACCCTAGGATGGATCCCATCTCAATGGCATCTAGTGCCTCCCTGATGTACAGGGCTCCCCCTCCACCCCCTTCTTCCTTGTCTGTCTCTCCTGAAGAGCCTGTAGCCATCAATTGCAGCGCTCCAGTCGTGTGAGTCGTCCCACCATGTCTCTGTGATGGCAACTACATTGTAACTTTCCTGCTGCAACAAGGCTTCTAGCTCCTCTAGTTTGTTACCCATGCTTCGTGCATTAGTGTACATGCACTGCCATTGGGCTGCTGGTTTCACCTCTAGCTCTAGCTTATCACCCCCAGACTCCTGCCTGAGGGGGCTGGTTTCAGCCCCTCCCCCCTTCGAAGCTAGTTTAAAGCTAGTTTAAAGCCCTATCAATGAGACCTGCCAATTCCCTCCCCATTGTCAATGCACCCAGGATCTGTCTTTGTCCTTGGACACAGTAACATCCACTGGTAAGTCCGGATCGCTACGATCAACCCAGCGTTGTGCAATCTGTGACCCTAATTTGTGGATAACATCAAGTTGCTCCGTAGAAAGGTGGACAGGAGCAGCATGGTCAGTACCCTGTAGCAAAGGTTGTAGAGGTTCCAAATCATCATTGGTAAATCCTACAACAGGTCGCAACCATTGTAGGTCGCCCATGAGTTTCTGTATATCATCGAGGGTAGCAATGTTCAAGTGCAGAGTAAGTTTTTGTGGTCTTCTCTGACTTTGAGTGATTTGCCAGCCCAAATACTTCCGTGGAGGTTCTCTCTGTATTTTCTCGGCACGATTACAAGTCTGTGCCTCTTCATACAACATGAGAGAAATTGTACCTGCTGCTCAGTAAAGGGCTCCTGTTGGGCCACTAAAATATCATCCGTCTAATGGTATATCACAGCATCCGGCCAGGCATCATGAACTGGCTCTAGGGCAGAGTCCACAAACAGCTGACAAAGAGTGGGGCTATTTTTCATCCCCTGTGGTAAGACTGTCCACTCATATCAGTCAGCAGGTCCTTCACGATTGATGGCAGGCAAAGCTTTCACAATCTTCTGGATGCAACGCAATTGTAAAGAAACAGTCCTTGAGATCAACGATACGGATGTGCCAGTTCTCAGGAATCATAGCAGGATTCAGGAGGCCAGGTTGAAGAGCGCCTATACCTTTCATTTGAGCATTAATAGCCCGTAGATCGTGAAGAAGCCTAAACTTCCCAGATTTCTTAGGAATCACAAAAATGGGCCTATTCCAGGGACTCGTAGATGGGGGAACATGTCCTAGCTCCAGTTGTTCTTGAACCAGTTTTCTAGCCTGAAGCAGCCTTTCCTTCTTTAATGGCCACTGCTCAATCCATACTGGTTTATCTGATAGCCACTTCAGCCGGATTGGGAAAGGCATTACAGCAGTGGCCGCGAGGGAAAAGGTGAACCAGTGGTGGTGAGTACCACCCCTATTTGATCTAGGACATCTCGTCCAATCAAAGCGTTGACTCCTGTTGGTAGAGGCATCACAGTCACATGTGTAGAAGCTGTCCTGTCCTCTATTTTTCTAGTGATTCATTGTACGCTCCGCTGCACCATCGCTGTCCCACCTACTCCTTCAACCCCTCTATCAGTTTCCTGCAGGGGCCAGATCCTTGGACATTCCCTTGTTGATACAATAGTAAGATCAGCCCCAGTGTCTAAAAGAACTCGCAACCAAATTTGCTGGAGTCCACTTGACAGACCTGCATTGACAACAGGACACCGGTTCATAGGTATTGTGAGCAGCACTAATCCTCCAGTCGAGCTGAAGCCACGGTCTCCATGGACAGATGGTGACGCTGCCTGCATGTCAGCCACCAAGTTGGAGATTGGGACCAGCTGGGCAATCTTACTTCCAACAGGGATGTTGGAAGTATGGGTGGAAAGTTGGTTTGTACAACAATTTGTATGAGTCCAGTATAATCCGCATCAACCACACCTGGCAAAACAAACAGTCCCCTCAAACCACTAGAGGATCAGCCAGAAAGCAAGGCTCCCTGCGGTCGGCTGTTGATGACAAATGGTCCTTTAACATTAGTAGGGATCTTTTGTGGGCGCTTATCAGTAAGAGTGTAGTCTATTGCTGTTGCCAGGTCCAACCTGATGCTCCCGCTTGTTGGTGGCTGGAGTTGGGATCGAGATACTGGGTCGGGGCTGCTACTATTGTTATTGTCGTTGCGTGGCTGCCTTTCGTGCTCTGTCTTCCGTTTCCCAACCAGCAGACTGAGGTGCTATGGGTGCCTGATCTGCAGTTCTGACACCACACCTTAGACCTACACTCCCATTTTATATGACCTTCTTTCCCACATCTAAAACACTTAACCCCACTTCTTTTAGCATCTCTTCTCTCCTCCTGTCTAGGTGGGTTGAGCGGAGCTAGCGCAGCAAATGCCTGTGTCTGTGCATTGGCTATTTCCCTCCCAAGCTGCTGAATGGTCTCTAAGACAAATGCCTGGGCTCCAACTGGGACCCCTGGACATTCTTTCCAACATGTCCTCAACTGTAGCTGTACTCGGTAAAGTGAACAATATAGTTCTGGTTTTTGCATTACAATTCTCAAGCACACACATACAGAGGATGTGTTGAGGAGGTCACACAAGATACAGAGGATTCTTGAGGAGGTCACACAATAAAATCAACATTTGTACCCCAGATAATCTTCCCCAAGAAAGCACACACATTTAAAGCTTTTGAGAACTCCGACACAGTCTCTCTGAAAACTTTTGCTTTGTCCTTCTCTGGCCACTTCCCTCTCGGGAGAGTGAAAACACGAATCTGGACTCCACATTCACTTCGTACTCAGAGTACGTCTCAGACACACACATCTCAGGGTTCTCAGAAATGCAACAGTCTTGCTGTGATACTTTCACTGCACAGAAATCCTGCCGACTACGCCAATATTAATGTCTCAGTCTGGAGAGGGAAAGAGACTCAGTTCTTTTGAATCTTCCCCGTGTTGTGAAATGAGAGGTACAAACAAGGCCAAAATATCAACAGCTAGACTATTTATTACATAAATACAGTGGATGGATCAGAAGGGGAGAGAGAGAAAATAGAGACGAGAGGAAAGAAATTATATTACCACACCCCTCACCCCCCCAAGACAGTTTGAGTCTGTGGAGGAAAGGTGCTGCAGGAGATGTTGGGTCTGTAGAGAAACAGTGATGAGGCTTTGGATGTAGAAGAGATGTGGTCCTCTGGGCAGCCTCTTCAGCTCCATGAGTTGCAGCAGGCAGAACCAACAGAGGTGGAGAGAGGGTTTTCAGAGTCCAAGGTCCGTTGTGTTGTCCCATGATGTTTCCAGTTTGTGGTGCCATCTTCTTTCTTCTGCATTTTTCTTCTTCTAAGCCAGTAGTTGCTCAAGTCTTTTATACAGTTTTTTAGTCCTTAGCTATGTGTCCAAGTATTGTCCCTCAGGAATGTGTTCCAGGAAATCATCCTTAGGTGAGTATCCAGGTATCGTTCCCCAGGAAATCTTTCTGTGTATTCCTGTGTGTTTGGGCAGGGGCCTGGATGGAGGGGGGGGGCCTCCGCCTCCTCCTTCTCCATCTACCTACCCACACACTCATTACACATCAAGAAACAGGTGGTGAATCCATTGTCTCATCATCCTCCCTTCCTGGGGTATCTGATGGCTGGAAGTGATCTTGTCCTGAAGGCGTGATGGCTGGGGCCTTGGGCCATTGTTGTAAGCCAGCTGCAGTCCAGCGAGCAATGTTCTCTTTGCACCTTCCAAGAGTCCTTCCAGTGGCTCTGCCCAACACACATCAGCTATTGTCTGAGCAAGCAGCAAGTGATTTCATCTTTGTTGAGTCACACCAGGAGAGAGAAGCTTTAGTCTCTCACAGAGGGGTGCTGTTGGTGGTGGTGGAAATTCTTCTTCTTGACAAGAAAATGTTTGTGGTGCCGGACGCGGGGGCGGTAAAAGCGGACTTGCTGGAGAAGGTTGTCTGTTAGGCGGAACAACCGGTATAGGACAGCCCATGGGTGGCTTAGCTGTGTAATCGCCCCCAAGGCCAAACAGTCCCTCTGGGTCAAGCTGTTGTGTCGCCACGGCAGCTAGTTCTATTTCCATTTTATATTTCTTTATACAGTTAATTGTCTCTTGCCATGGCTTCAGGAGTTTCTGAGCATTTTTATTCCCATCTATGACTAAGTCCCAAAGTATATCTCCATACTTTCTTCACTCCCCCTAGTCAAAGTAAGACTCAGGGGCAGCAAAACAGCGCTTGGCTGCTCCAAATACTAAAAGTCCCGCCAATTGCTTCAATGGGAACTCTACTTTCCGCTTTTCTACAAAGCATTGTAATAAGGAGAGAGCTACCTCTTTATCCATTGTGCACTACTCCATTCCGCGTCCTTCCGCGCTCCGCGTCTCCTGGCGTTTATTCCTATGCAGACCACGTCGATCCACGATCCTGTGTCCTTCCATGGTGGTAGCCCTCCTTGGACAGTGCAGGCCCCCTGCAGGTTGGTCTAGGCAGTCCTCTTTTCGAGATGCCCTCCGGTCGCTGCTACCGGCGCTACGTCCGAGCCACGTCCTCTAACAATTTCTTTGTATCATTCATCCCTGTTTGGGTGCCACTGCAGAGGAAATTATACCTCAGCAGAACAAGCGACCCACTCAATGTGAGTGATAGGGCAAGTTCAACTTTATTGGGTTTGCATCAGACTTTTATAACCATACAATAACATATGCCTACTTGGCATAATCTTACTGGTTCTAACCTAAAAGGTCATGTTTACATACTCCTCCCACTTGTGGTCTTTCACAGCAGCTATACTTCCTCTTCTACCTGGCTCTCAGTTCCACTTAAGTTGTTTACCAAGTTCTCAAGGAAAGACCATCCTTGAAAGCTTGCTGGCTGACATCCAGCTCAGCCTATACTTATGCTAACAGCCTAAGCTTACCAACTTACATACATACTTATTTACTTATACCATAGCTATATATTTATGATCACCGTCAAAGCCTGGGTTGTGCAGCGCCTCTAGGGGTCCATATCCTCTCTCTTTAAGCCATTCTTCAACATGTGTCCTCTTGTTCTGCTGCTGGTTGCTAGAGAAAAGAGACCAACCCCTTCCTGGCTACCACCATGCTTCAGGTAATTATAGAGAGCATTGAGGTCTCCCCTGAGCCTCCTCTTCTCCACACTGAACAATCCCAGCTCCCTCAGCCTCTCCTCACAGGGCTTGTGCTCAAGGCCTCTCCCCAGCCTTGTTGCCCGTCTCTGGACACGTTCAAGTGTCTCGATGTCCTTCCTAAACTGAGGGGCCCAGAACTGGACACAGGACTCAAGGTGTGGCCTAACCATGCTGAGTACAGGGGCACAATGACTTCCCTGCTCCTGCTGGCCACACTATTCCTAATGCAGGCCACGATGCCATTGTCCTTTTTGGCCACCTGGGCACACTGCTGGTTTAGGCGGCTGTCAATCATCACCCCCAGGTCCCTCTCTGTTTGGCAACTCTCCAGCCACTCTGACCCCAGCCTGTAGCACTGCTTGGGGTTGTTGTGGCCAAAGTGCAGCACCTGGCACTTGGATTTGTTGAATGGCATCCTGTTGGACTCTGCCCATCTGTCCAGTAGGTCGAGGTCCCTCTGCAGAGCCCTTCTGCCCTCCAACAGACCAACATTCGCTCCCAACTTGGTGTCATCTGCAAATTTGCTGATGACTGTCTCAATCCCCTCATCCAGATCATCAATGAAGTTATTAAAGAGGATGGGGCCCAGCACTGATCCCTGGGGGACACCACTGGTGACTGGCCTCCAGCTGGATGTGGCACCATTCACCACCATTCTCTGGGCTTGGCCCTCCAGCCAGTTCCTAACCCAGCACAGAGTGTTGCGGTCTAAGCCACAAGCTGACAGCTTAGCCAGCAGTTTGCTGTGGGGGACAGTGTCAAAGGCCTTGTTCAAGTCCAGGTAGACCACATCCACAGGCCTCCCCACATCCACCAGGTGGGATAGTAGTCAGAGGGCTGCACCAGACTAGGCAGCCTTTTGGTAACATCGCTAACTTGTCCTCCTGGGAGACAACAATCTTCCCTGTGAGTAGGGTCTGGGCAACATATGGGGCCTTCTGTTCCCCAATCACCAATAACAATTACCCTCCTCTTTTTTTTAAGGGAGCAAGCCCTGATGCCAGGGGAAGGCTGTTTCACCTTAGGCTGCTTTGCCTTGGGCTGTTTAACCTTAGGCTGTTTAACCTTAGATTGTTTTGCCTCAGGGAAAACCCCAGATGGTGTGTCCTCCAGCATCAGAATCACCTCCCCCTCATCTTCCAGTGCCCCATACTTGTTTTCCAAGGGCAGTGGGGAAGGTGAGGGGAGGCAAGGAGGTTTTACTTTGTGTCCTTTGAGAGGAACCTGCATCTATTCCCCTCTGCTTTTTGGATAACCAGCCTCTGCTGGGGGAGCCTGCAGAGCCTGGTTACTCAAGTTTCTCTCCCTTCTACAATCCCTGGCATCTCTATGTTTAGCCACCTTGTCCTTCAGTCTGGCCACCAGGTTAAGCAGATAGTCAATCTGCTCACACCTGATGCAGGAGTTGTCCCCACTACCGTGCATCTCAAGTGCCAGGCTCCAGCACTCACTGCAGCCAGATGCCTGGACACCTACCTCTTGCTTATGACACCTGCCTACCTGCTTATATTCCCCCTCAATCTGAGTCGAGACTGATTTTTTGAAGGAGTAATTGCAATGAGTTACCACCATGCCTGCCCGGCCCGCATGACCTATCGGACAAAGATTTAGAACAAGTGTGGTGGTGCGTGCCGAGCGAGAGCACACAGGAATGGACCTGCCCGCGAAGTGCCACCAGCTTTTAAAAGTGTCTCCCGGTGACGCAGCAATCCTGAGCAGCAAGCACGTGGAGAAATGGCAAGCATGATTCCAGCCGAATGCCAAGAGACCGCGGCAGTCCTGCCGTTCCCGTAGGTTGAAAAGGAAAGCAGTTAGTGTTCCCCAAGGCTGCTGGTCGCGGTGTGTTCCCGAGCGAGCTTGCTACTGGAATGGAACCACCCGCGAGGTGCTGCCGGCTTTTAAAAGTGCCGCCAGTGACGCAGCCAGCCCGAGTGATCCCAAGCTGCAAGCATGTGGAGAAACTGCAAGCGCCGATTCCAGCCGAATGCCGAGAGACTGCGGCAGTCCTGCCGTTCCCATAGGTTGAAAAGGAAAGCAGTTAGTGTTCCCGAGGCTGCTGGTCATGGTGTGTTCCCGAGCGAGATTCCCGCTGGAATGGTGTACCTGCATCTCAAAATCAGCTAATGCTGTTGAGCCAGACACCTTTTCAGACTGGTAACATTTTTGGATGTGGTTGCTATGCAGTTCTGGCTAATTTAAAACAACCCCTAAAGCTCAGCAGAGAATTTTGTGTCTGCATGTGTTTTAACCAAAGAACTTGCAAGTACAATCCCTTGCAAATACACATTTTTTTTGAATTTGGTAACAAATGTATCTACTAATTAGCTCTAGATTAAATTATTTTGCATTTGAAAATAGTGACGTCGCAGATGATTTCAGATATAAGTCTCCAATTGCAGATCCTGCTGATGGATTGTGTCTAGGTATTACCTCTTTCTGTGGATGTGTATGCCAGCTCCACAGGAAGAGACAGACAGGGAGAGAGAAAAATGATTAGGATCTCACCAAAGCACACATGGAAGCCCTGAAGTTTGTCCTGCGTTGCCTTTCTCTGCTTCTTTTGATGCTGTGCAGAGCCAACAGACATGGAGTCGTGGATTCAGAGCAACAGGTACTTCTGTACTATTGGTCTCACAGGCTTGGCACACAACAATGTATGGATTGTCCTGCTCTGGCAGGGGGGTTGGACTTGGTGATCTCTGGAGGTCCCTTCCAACCCCTAACATCCTGTGATCCTGTGGACTGCAGTAACAGATCAAAGTGTTTGGCCTGAGAAAGTTTATGGATGGCTGGAGGATGTCCTTTTGACTTCTTGCTCTGATCCCCTGTGGTTTTACAGTCCTAATTTTGTTTGTTTGGTTGTTTTTTTTTTTTGCTTTAATGTTACAGACCACTTGCTTGGCACATATGGGTAGTCCTTTTGAAATAAACTGAATAAGTAAGAAAAATAAGCTTCTATTATCAGTCAGCAATAGTAAAAATATAAAATTCCAGCTAACACAGGGAAAAACCTAGGCTAAATCAATTTCCAACATTTTACTAAACACTGAAGTACCTGCAGAAAATTAAATATAAAAGACAATGATTTGTGAATGTGAATATGGCCATGAAGTAGGAAATGTTGCCTGTACTAAAGAAGTGAGTTATCCCAGGCTGAGTATCCACCCCTGGGCTATGGTACATTGGGGCACTGAGGGGCCAGGTACCATGACATACCTGCCATGGGTGCTGTATCACCCCTGAAATCCTGTTAATTACTCATCAGCCATAAGCTGACTCATGCCAGTTGACACCAATGCGAAGGCTCAAGAAATGAAACCCCCTGGTCTTGCATCTCCCAGGCTAGCACACTGACTTCAGTGAAGCTAATGTTTCAACCTTTGTATGGAGATCAATATGTGTCTTTTCATGAGCTAAAGAGAACTTCAAAAAGGTTAATAAGTGTCAGAAGAATGCATATTTTCTGTGGTGCTGTGGCTTCCTCATGCATATTTGATAGAATCATAGAATCACAGAATGGTTTGGGTTGGAAAACACCTTAAAGATCATCTAGTTCCAACCCTTCTACCATGTGCAGGTGCACCTCCTACTAGACCAGCTTGCTCAAGGCCTCATCCAACCTGGCTTTCAACATTCCGAGGGTTGGAGCTTCCACAGCTTCTCTAGGCAGCTTGTTTCAGTGCCTCACTGCCCTCATAATAAACATATTTCCCTAATTTCTAAACTAAATGTAGCTTCTTCCAATTTTAAGCCATTACACCTCATCCTATCAGTACATGCCTTTGTAAGAAGTCCCTCTCCAGCTTTCCTGTAGGCCTCTTAGAAGTACATCCTGATCATCTGTGGAAGAAGGCAGCTTCAAACTATCTGCAAATCTTTATGATTGTGAGGTACTATTAATTGATAATACATTTACTACAAAATGAGGCAAGCATACAAGGATCCATGAAAAAAAAAGACAAAACAAACCAACAATAAAAACCCCAAACCCAATTAAAAAAGAAACTCTCCTCATAAAGAAGTAGCTGTAGTCTCTTCTTCCTTTAGGACTGATGATATGTATTTTAAGAAAATATATTGCAATGGTTATGTGCACCGATCATCTCCAGTGGAATAGGTAGACTGCAGAATTAGAGATGTATTCCTGTGTCTTTCCTCTTGTTCACATAGCCCTGATGGCTGAGGATGGGCTGTAGACTTACAAACTTAAACTGCCACCCTTCCAGCACTTCTCTACTTGTGCCACCACCTTAGCATTTAAACGTTGCTGTTTGTGAGCTTAAAAAAACTCTGATCTTGCACTTTGACCAGTCTTAAGAACTGCTAGGAGTGAAGTGGGAACTGAACAAGGCTGTATAACAAACTTCATTAAAATGCAGGAGGTGTATTGAGGTTCCTAATGCTATTACAGCATGGACAATGAGCACACTTGTGTTGGTTAGCTTCCCACTTTGAGGTTAAACAAATCAGTGAATGGAAACCTGGGTGGCTTCAGAAAGAGGTATTATGTATGGGTAATGCAGGCAGACAAATGCCCCAGGCAAACGCTTCTGAAGAAAACCACAAAACTCAACCTTTTCCCTGCCTTCCCATGGGTTTGAGCACACATGTGTTTGGCAGTTTCTGCTGTCCCCTAACCCTTTCATTCCATAGCTTGGTGCAGAGGCTCATGTGATACATCTATCTTTGTGTCTGACTCTTGCAAAATATGCTTTGTGTGGAGAGTAGCTGAATAAGCCCCAGTGTGTTTCTTCTGCCTCTTTCTGTACTAGACTTGGTAGTTAGAAAATGGTTGACTTGATGATCCTAAAGGTCTTTTCCAGCAAAAATGATTGTATGTATTAATATATCTCACTGGCCCAGAGCTTTTGGTGCAATGGTTACTAGATTGAATGGCATGCTGCATTTTCTCTACCATCACCACCATGGCATTTTCCCCACAGATTTGATTAACTTCTCATGCTGCTGTTAAATCAAACCTTTCCCCACCTCCTCCTCCCCCCCCACTTTAGATAATCATGGAACCTGAGTTTCAGACCTTTAAAAATTGTGCCATCCATCTGCTGTTTGAAAAACCCCTTTTCCTGAAGAGAGGTGGCTGTGTTGGGGATGAATTTACCACCTGCCACTTTGCTCAGGTAAACACCCCTTTCACTCCACACTATGAATAAATACTCTTGAGACATAGAAAGCTTCATAGAAAACTTAAGGATTACACAATTAACTGCTTTGGCTTTTTCAGGACTAATCTTTGTAGATAAGGGGTGGGTTATCAGGATGCATGGAGCAGAGGAGTGATATTATTTTTTTTTTTTGTTTCTGGTTGCCCGAAAAGTGTAAAACACATGGTGACCCTAACAGTTCTGACCATGAGTTTACAGCTTCTTAACTATTTCTATCACGCTTCCTGTCTCTGTCAGTGTGTGATGCTGTGTGGTGGGTTAATGCCCATTCTGGAAACCAAAAAAAAACAACAAACAAAGCAGGGTGGAGGGCTTGCAGGTACTTTGCACTCCCTGCAGGGCATTTCTCTCCTGGGAAGCTGAGTCTGTTCCACTCCCCACTCCCTGCCCAGCTAGGGTATATAAAGCAGGGCATTGTAGCTGTTAGCTCCTTTTGGCTCCTGCCTCTGCTGGATGAGAGCTACTGCAGCTGCCCTCCTGCTCCTCTGCCACGTGGTCGAACCTGATCCTTCTCCCTGGTGCCTCCACATCTCCTCAGAGAAAGGCTGGTTTTGTATTATTCTCTTGTTTTTGTCCCCCTCCCATCCATCCTTGTTCCTTGCCCTTGTGAACCTTTTTCTGTTATTGTTATATATATATATATTGCTTAAAGACAACTCTTTACCTCTCTACTTCCAAGCCAACTCCAAATTATTGTTTGGTGGATTTGCTTCTTCCTTTTCTCCCCTCTCTGTTGGGAGGGAGGAGGGGGAAGTGGGGGAGAGATTTTCAGCCTTGCCCCCATCTGAGCTCTTATCTCCCAGTTAAGGCTCAAACCACGACATGCTGGGAGCATCACACAAGTGTAAATTTCTACACTGGTCCAATGCAACCTATTGGAGTAAATCTTCCTCATATGACATGATGATTTGAAATGGATAGACATAATAGAATGTTAACAGTTATCATGAATGGGGCTGCTCCAGAGCTGAGAACTTCACTTGCTAGTATTTAGTGAGATTTCTGTAAGGTTTTAGCCATAAATCCTCCAAGGCTGCAGGCTCCATAAGTCTTTGTATGACTCACAGCGAAGAATACCTTTGGGTTAGGGACTTTATCACTGGAACGAAACTGAATCTTGAATCTGTGATGACTTGGCAAATCTTTGCCTATTCTTTACTAGAGTGATGTCGAAACTGGTTCTGCCTTTCCTTTGTCAATTGTCTTAAAACCTTTGTTATTGGGTGGGTAAAAATATGAAACGGAGTAATACTGAATGTAGTTAAAGTTGTTTCCCTTACTAAACAGCATAATTTGATGAGTCACAGCTGAGTTACATTGTCTAAATGCCATTCCAATCCATTAAGATTCACAGGATAAATGTATATCTTAACAAATATTTTGTCAAAAGATCAAATTAAGTATTATACAGCAGTTTGTCCCTGAGACATCTGTTGAAGAGTCTGCATTAATATGAAGTGGGATGCTTTCAAGCCCTCAGCTCTTGGTCTAACATCTTTGCTTTTTCACCAGTTCACCTTAACTTCCTTACCAAAACTATCAAAAAGGAAGACATTTACATGATGTTATATTTTCATTCCTCTTCTTCCTGTCTGTAATTTTAGAAAATGTACTTGATTAGTCATGTTACCACAGTGATCTTTTAATGTGAGTAACATCTTACTAGCTCATTTACTGTAAGGCCAAGATTCATAGCCTCCTAAATCAATTAAATTACTAATCTACATCCTAGTGGATGTAAGTGAGCCAAGTTGCTCTCTGGAAGTGTTTATCACCTTCTGTGAAAGAAGTTCAGAGCTCCTGACTCTGAGTTCTCATGGGCTGAGTTTAAGCTGGAAGCCAGAAGGGATTCATGGAGGTAATGGAGTCTGATTTCTTGAGCAGGCTATGTAGATTTACTCAGATGTTCGATTTGGAAGATGCAGGAAACGTAGATATTTCAAGCCTGACAAAGACTTAGCATTGAGTACTGTGTCCAGTTCTGGGTCCTTCAGTTTAGGACAGATGTTGACTTGCTGGAATGTGTCCAGAGAAGGGCAACAAAGCTGGGGAGGGTTTGGAGCACAACCCTATGAGGAGAGGCTGAGGGAGCTGAGGTTGCTTAGCCTGGAGAAGAGGAGGCTCAGATGACACCTTATTGCTGTCTACAACTACCTGAAGGGAGGTTGTAGCCAGGTGGGGGTTGGTCTCTTCTCCCAGGCAACTAGCAGCAGAACAAGAAGACACAGTCTCAAGCTGTGCCAGGGGAGGTTTAGGCTGGATGTTAGGAAGAAATTCTTCATAGAAAGACTGATTGGCCATTGGCATGGACTGCCTAGGGAGGTGGTGGAGTCATCATCACTGGAGGTAAGAGGAGACTGGATGAGGCACTTAGTGCCATAGTTTAGTTGATTAGATTGTTTTGGGTGATGGGTTGGACTTGATGATCTCTCAGTTTTTTTCCAACCTGGTTAATTCTCTTCTATTCAAATGAAAAATAAAAAGATAATGTCCTAAGTACTGCTTTCATCATTTAAATATCTAAGGTGGTGTTGTTGGAACACGGTGCTGCCTTCATCTTCTGGCTCTGCCTTGATATATCTTAACAAGAAACCAGCCCTTCCCAGAAGGGATGACAGGGCTTGTCTTATGAGGGCAAAACTGTCCCATTAGAGACAGTTTTCAGTCTCCAGTAAGAGACTCTATGTACTGTGGTGGTGTTATGAAATTACAAAATCAAATATGAACATTAACATTAAATAATATTAATATTAGATAGTTTCATAGTTTCATAGTTTCAGTTAGGGTTGGAAGGGACCACAAGGATCATCTAGTTCCAACCCCCCTGCCATGGGCAGGGACACCCTGCACTAGATCAGGCTGGCCAGAGCCTCATCCAGCCTGGTCTCAAACACCTCCAGGGATGGGGCCTCAACCACCTCCCTGGACTCATGCAAAATCACTTGCAGAAGTCTACTGCCCACTTCTAGGCAGTCCAGGGCTGGACTCACAAACAAGTTGCATTAGCTCACTTGGTCCAGAAAACCCCTTTCTCTCAGTTGCAACACCGTAAATACATAAATTGCAGAGATGTGCCATGAATTAATGTTTTGCTGATGTGGTTGCTTCTGCCCATGGGAAACAGGCAAGATCTCTTTTTCCTGCCTTGTATAAACAAATATTAAATCAGCAATCTTTCAGCTGTTGAGAAATCCACACTTCAAACTTTCTTAAAAGCTTTTTCATAAAAATAATCTCAAAATAAAAGATTGTAATGAGTTATTACTGCACCTGTTCCAATATCTATCTGGAGGGAAGCAGTGCTGTACTGTGCAAGTGGTCATACTAAGCAGAATAATCCATCATACTTCAGTGCATTTGATGCAGACAATAAAGAGATTTTATTGCTTCTGTTTAAATGAGTATTTAGAAAGCAGCTACCAGAAAAAAAAAACAACACATTAAAGGAAATACAAGTAAACAAACACTCTGACAGAATGAGGTATTCAATACATATTGAAAAGTGAAGCCAATGTCCAAATGAAGAGTGTGGGAAAGTCTTGCTGTTTATGTATTTTAGTGCTTTTACTGTTCAGTATAAGCTTTGAAGTTAGAAGTCTCTGGTTGAGCTCATCAGAATATGTTGAGATTTCATCAATTTTCTGTTTGACAATCCCAGCTGTATGTATTTTAATATAATAGTGTGCAAAATCTTAATCTATGATGCCATCTGATTGTGGCCACTGCCCTCATTCAAACCTGAGCAAATAAGCTGATTCAACTGATTAATTGATTAATTCAATTAATGGAATGAAGCTGGAGGTGGGGAGATTCAGACTCGATGTGAGGAGGAAGTTCTTCACCATGAGAGTGGTGAAGCCCTGGAATGGGTTATCCAGGGAGGTGGTTGAGGTCCCATCCCTGGAGGTGTTTAAGACCAGGCTGGATGAGGCTCTGGCCAGCCTGTTCTAGTGTGGGGTGTCCCTGCCCATGGCAGGGGGCTTGGAACTAGATGATTCTTGTGGTCCCTTCCAACCCTGACTGATACTATGAATTAAAGAAAAGACAAAGAATCACAAAATGTCCTTGTTCTTATTGAATTTTATGTTTATTTTCTCACAGTGCATAGTAGGATTGAGACAAAGTATATAGAAAGTCCAGTAAAAAAAATATAATCACCTAATACCATTAAATCTTTCCTAGGAGCTGGAGTGGCATGTCTACACTTTCCTGTAGAACATAACATGCATTTCTGTGTAAGTCTGGATTATTAGTAAGGTTCTGCTGTAGAAAAAACTGTCTTAAGGATGACTTGTAAAGGGCAAGATACTTGATCTCTCCTTTTTTTAATTTATTTTTTCCCTTCCCCTTCATGGTAGATAAGAAGTGTCTATTGGAAGAGTTTTAAAAGAAAGTGTTTGTTTGGGGGCGTTTATTTGGACTATAAATTAAAAATCCAAGTCTTAGCTATCCTTGTGTTAGAAGACTTCCTCTGCTTACTGGAAATTTCATAGCACTGTCATAACAGAAGCAGAAATGGTGCCTGGTTATTTATTTGATAGAAAGGGTTATCTTTTTTAAACTTTTTTGGGGATGTTTTTCTTTTGTTGTATTTGATGTCAGTACCTTACAAACATCTAGGTGTAAAGATAGCCTTTGAATTATGTGTTGATCTGATCATAGACTACCTCTTTGAAACCTCTTATGAGCCCTCCAGGAGAAAACAGAGAAACAATATCTGGAATTTCTCTAATTTATATTGAAGCTGAAGATGAGAGAGGGAAACAAGAAGGGAAAACAAGGAGTGCTTGTTATCGAATGGCCTTAAGGTTCTTCTGTATACCGTTTAGGAGGAAACAATGTATAGGTCTAAGGACTCTTTTAAGTATTCTCTTCACGACCAAATAATACAATACAATACAATACAATACAATACAATACAATACAATAATAATGAGGTGTTTTGGAGTGGTAATTTCAGATGGGAAGTGGTTTGAATGACACAAGGCTCTTGTGCAGGTTTTACTAAAGAAGGGTATGCTTTATCACCGCTGAATGTCACTCCACAAAGTAAGAATAGTGAGGAGAATAAGGTAAAGTGGTGTTCCTTGCTGTTACCCTGAACATTCAGGTAGTGACACAGTCACAACTTGGAGAATTATTTAGTTTTATTTCAAAGATAGCTTTGAAAAAAAACCATTTTTCCATTAGAACTGGCAGTTTTGTTATATAGTCACGATTCCAAAGCACAAAAATTCAATATTCTTGGTCAAATCAAAGACAGATTATGTATTTTATGTTTACTTATTCTCAAAGCTTAACACTAATCTGGTTGTGGAGCTTTTTTCTAGAACTTCAATGTAATAAGAAAAAAAAGCCCAGTAATGATGCTAAAAACAACCCTCCTAAAGTGAGATGCCTCAGCAGGAGTAGTTTTCTTTAATTTCCAAGTGAAAACTGGAATTGTTTCCAGCAGTCAGCCTTCATTTCAGCTGCCTGATCTAAATTTCTGGTCTAGTTGTAGAAAACAGACAGTTACATTCTTTGATTTTTATTCTATGAGGAAAGACAGCCTTCATGATCCTAACAGTCAGAATAGATCAATCCATCAGTCCTTCTGGGAAATAAAAGGTAAACATTTTTCCTTACATTCCATGTTACCTAAAATGTAGATGCCATATGCAGCTGAAATGTAGATGATAACTACCCTCTCCATCCAAGATGTGAGAGATCTATTTTCCAGAAACAGCTGCTATCCCAACAATATGGAACTTCTAGCTCCTTCTCCAAGCAATCATTTTTAGATTACATAATTTCCTACCTCCAAGGTCCGGCCTTTGGGATATGAATGGCAAGGAGACTGGTCTGACATAGCATTTGGATATAATTTATGTGGTAGATTACCAAAGCCATTTCCTTGGGCAAGTGAGAAGCTCCTGTAAAGACAACCTAAAGCTCAAATGGAGACACAGGCAGGCAGACTGATATTAATCTTAAATTCTCCTGGAGAGTACAGTGGTTTGGTGTGGGGGAACTGTGTCCCCCGGACTGAATGATTACAAGATGAGAAACTGCTAGGAGAGAAGAAATGGGAACCAGCTGCAGTTGCTTAACAAGTAACTCTAATAGATGAGATAAGAATCAGCTGTGTTACCCTAATAAGTATTGCCAGACAGTAAAGAAAGGAGGTCGATTAACCAATCCCCTGCAGCTACACCAAGAGGAGAGCAACGAACGTGAGGTGCGATGAAGGCAGTTGTCAGTCTCATGGGCTTGCTGCTGTAGGCAGGAGCTCTTGACCTGGGTGCTCCCTACCCCCCTGCTTGAATTCCATCCCTCGTCGCTGTAGGGTGCCGTGCTGCACCCTACAGTGACAGTTTGGCTCGATGATCTTAAAGGTCTTTGCTGAATGGAATGATTCTGTGATTGTATTTTATGATCTACAAACTTGCAGCCTGATCTGGGGGTCTTTTGAAAGCTATGTGAAAACACATTGGCTTGCCCTAGTAGGTTTGGATCAGATCCTAGTTAGGGAGTACACTTCAAATATTTTCCCTCAATGGCATACCATGAGGAGATCCATGAATGATTCTTATGCTCAAGTACATTTCAGTAGGCTAGAGACCAGCAGTGGTGCTGGTTCAAAGGGATCAGCACAGTGCATCAGCTTTCTCAGAGCAGAAAAGTACAAACATAACAGCCCTGTGACATTCCTCAGCAATCATATTCCTAAATTCCAGATCATGAGTGCCTGCGAGTCAAAAGACCTCAAGCTAAAATAACAGGTTACACTCATGACTGTGGCTTAATAACTGAGATTGTTCTTTTGTGGGGATAGGGAAAAAAGGACCTTCCAGATAAAGAGTTCAAGCAGGGCTCTGCCTTAATTACAGCACATTTGAGCAGACTGTCAAGTCAGCCCTCACCCCGGCCCCTGCCATAGGCTTTCCCAGAAATAAAGAGTGAATATGCTTACACTGAAGTGGATCTTTGTATTACCCAGTCTGAAGGTACTTCTCATTTATTTTTTAAACCTCAAACACATTATTCCCTCCCAGAGCATCTATACAGTAGCATATAAAAAGTATTCTGTGATATTTAAAACAAACATCTGTTTGAAGCTTTTACATATTATTATTGCTATTCTACCAAATCAATTTGAAATTTAATTGTGTTTCATCACTGGCCCCTGCCTGCAGTGCTTCTTATCTAATGGCTATAGAGCCATGAGAAGAAACTGGTATTTTAAAAGAGGGTGGAAAAGAGTTAAGTCTTATACATCCTGAGCAGCTATGTGGCTTGGGTTAAAATTTGCATGTCTTTGTAATATTGTTCATTTTAGTTTGAAAAAAAGAATAGCCTTTCCAGCCTGCCCAAACAAGGAGACTTACAGTGTGTGAAAAGTTAGTTGCATCAACCTGAAAGTGTACTTAGGTTTGATCTGTAAGGCTGTAGAGAACTTATATAGGTGCTTAGGCCCTAGGAAGGTACCATGAATTTCTAAGGATCCAAGCAGGTATCTTATAGATTGCAGGTGCACATGGGAGAGGTCCTTTTAAAAGCAGACTGTGACAGCAAACTTTATAGATCTATTAGTCTGGTACAGAACAAGAGGACACAGTCTCAAGCTGCGCCAGGGCAGGTTTAGGCTGGATGTTAGGATGAAATTCTTCCCAGAAAGAGAGATTGGCCATTGGGATGTGCTGCCCAGGGAGGTGGTGGAGTCACCATCCCTGGAGGTGTTCCAAAAAGGCTTGGATGTGGCACTTGGAGCCCTGGTTTAGTTGTCAGGAAGACTTGATGATCTTTGAGGTCTTTTCCAACCTGGCTGATTCTATGATTTCTATTCTATTCTATTCTATTCTATTCTATTCTATTCTATTCTATTCTATTCTATTCTATGTGAAGGACAACAAAAAGTCCTTCTATAATACATAATAGCAAGAGGAAGGGTAAGGACAACCTCCACTCCTGGTTGACACGGAGGGGAACGTGTAACAAAGGATGAGGAAAAGGCAGAGGTACTTAACACCTTCTTTGCCTCAATCTATCTAGCATGGCAGAACATCTTCCAGACAGCTGGCCTGCAGAGCTGGCAGAAGGAGCCAGGGAGCTGCATGGTTTCCTGCTGCTCCAGGAGGCAGTTAGAGATCTTCTGAGCCGCTTGGACCCCCACAAGGCCATGGGACGGATGGGATCCATCCTAGGGTGCTGAGAGAGCTGGCAGATGAGCTGGCCAAGCGCTCTCCATCATTTTCAGCAGTCCTGGCTCACTGGAGAGGTCCCAGAGGCTGGAAGCTGGCCAACGTGGTGCCCATCCACAAGAAGGGCCGGTTGGATGAGCCAGGGAATTCTAGGCCTGTCAGCCTGACCTCAGTGCCAGGCAAGATTATGGAAGAGGTCATCTTGAGTGCGATCACGCAGCACTTACAGGGTGGCCAAGGGATCAGGCCTAGCCAGCACGGCTTTAGGAAGGGCAGGTCCTGCTTGACCAACTGATCTCCTTCTATGATCAGGTGACCCGCCTGGTGGATGTGGGGGAGGCCTGTGGATGTGGTCTACCTGGACCTCAGCAAGGCCTTTGACAACGTCCCCCACAGCAAATCCTGGCCAAGCTGGCCAGCCCATGGTTGGATGGGAGCACACTTGTTGGGTTAGGAACTGGGTGGAGGGCCGAGCCCAGAGAGTGGTGGTGAATGGTGCCACATCCGGCTGGCGGCAGTCACTAGTGGTGTGCCCCAGGGATCGGTGCTGGGCCCCATGCTCTTCAACATCTTTATGATGATCTGGATGAGGGCATCGAGTCCTCATCAGTAAATTTGCAGACGGGCACCAAGCTGGGGGCAGGAGTTGATCTGCTGGAGGGCAGAGAGGCTTTGCAGAGGGACCTTGACAGGCTGGGACAGATGGGCAGAATCCAAGGCATGAGATTGAACACATCCAAGTGCCGGGTTCTGCACATTGGCCACAACAACCCCATGCAGTGCTACAGGTGGGGTCAGAGTGGTTGGAGAGCGGCCAGGCAGAGAGGGACCTGGGGGTGCTGGTTGATTGTAGGTTGAACATGAGCCTGCAGTGTGCCCAGGCAGCCAAGAAGGCCAGTGGCATCCTAGCCTGCATCAGAAAACAGTGTGGCCAGCAGGAGCAGGGAGGTCATTCTGCCCTGTACACTGCACTGGTTAGGCCGCACACTTGAGTCCTGTGTCCAGTTCTGGGCTCCTCAGTTTAGGAAAGATGTTGTCTTGCTGGAGTGTGTCAGAGAAGGGCAACAAAGTTGGTGAGGGGTTTGGAAGACAAAGCCTATGAAGAGAGGCTGAGGGAGCTGGGGTTGCTTAGCCTGGAGAAGAGGAGACTCAGGGGTGACCTTCTTGCTCTCTACAACTACCTGAAGGGAGGTTGTAGCCAGGCAGAGGTTGGTCTCTTCTCCCAGGCATCCAGTACCAGAACAAGAGGACACAGTCTCAGGCTGCGCCAGGGCAGGTTTAGACTGGATGTTAGGAAGAACTTCTATACCGAGAGAGTGATTGCCCATTGGAATGGTCTGCCCAGGGAGGTGGTGGAGTCACCATCATTGGAGGTATTCAGGAGGAGACTTGATGGGGTACTGGGTGCCATGATCTAGTTGTTTGGGTGGGTTGGATTGGTTGATGGGTTGGACGTGATGATCTTGAAGGTTTCTTCCAACCTGGTTTATTTTATTATCGTATTATGAGGATTACGTTAAAAAATATAGAACATAGCATTGTATAATGCAATTTTCCCTCAAAGACATTCTTATCTACATGGTTAGGTTCATAGCCTGCTTCAGAAAAATTCTCTATGTCAGAGAAGTTACCACTGCTAGTGAAGTTCGTATAATTTAAGAGGTACATGGCCAACTGCATTGGTAAAGTTTTTTATCCAGTCAAGCAGCATCTCTATCATTAACCAAACCACATGATAATTTGTTAGTTTATAGATCAAAAGATCCATCCAAAAACCCATACAAAAGCTTGAAATATTAGAGTCATCAAAATTAACATCTCTACTTCCAATCCTTTCTTTCCAAAGTATTACTTTTCAAATAAAATATTATTTTTCAAACCCCATGTTGGAGCACCAAAATATTGTGGTGGTTTAAGCCTTAACTGGCATTTAATCTACCAAAAAAATAATAATCTGGAGTCAGTTTGGAAGTAGGAGAAGTAAATTTTTTAACAAAAAATATGTATAGCAATAACAGGGGGGATTTACAAGGGTAAGGAATGAGGATGAATAGGAAAATATACAAACCCGGATGTGGATGGCCTTGCATCTCCCTCGATGTATGTGGATTTCAGTGCTTTAGAGAAGCATGGATGCGGCAAGGAGAAGAGCAGTCCCTACCATATGGCAGAACCAGGAGGCCAGAAGCAGCAGTGGGTCCTTTAAAACATGTGAGGCAGGAGCAAAGAGCCCAGATGGCTGCCATGGCCTCCCCTTCATAGACTTGCTGGACAGGAAGGGGGAACAGAACAGACCAACTCAAGCCCGGGGGGACCCCTTCTTCCAGGAGGGAGAAACCACTTCCACCTGGATCAGGTTTCTTTTGTCGCCTAGGGGAAGCAGGGCTCTTGCAGCCCTTCCCCCCTCCCCCAGGATGGGTGTCACCCAGAATAATGGCATATTAGAGGTGTAAATCTACAAATGGTCATGTGAGAGAGAAGAAATGGGTTAGCTGTGTTTCAAAACACCAGGAAATGAAGATAGACATTTGGTTTATGCCATAGAATAGAATAGAATAGAATAGAATAGAATAGAATAGAATAGAATAAGCCAGGTTGGAAGAGACCTTCACCACGTCCAACCTATCATCCAACACCACCAAATCAACTAAACCATGGCACCAAGCAACCCATCAAGTCTAGTCCTGAACACCTCCAGTGATGGTGACTCCACCACCTCCCCAGGCAGCCCATTCTAATGGGCAGTCAGTCTCTCTGTGTAGAACTTCTTCCTAACATCCAGCCTAAACCTCCCCAGGAACAGCTTGAGACTGTGTCCTCTTGTTCTGGTACTGGCTGCCTGGGAGAGACCAACCTCTGCCTGTCTACAACCTCCCTTCAGATAGTTGTAGAGAGCAATAAGTTCACCCCTGAGTCTCCTCTTCTCCAGGCTAAGCAACCCCAGCTCCCTCAGCCTCTCCTCATAGGGCTTGTCTTCCAAACCCCTCACCAACTTTGTTGCCCTTCTCTCTGAACACAGTACTCATGGTGCGGCCTAACCAGTGCAGTGTACAGGGGCAGAATGACCTCCCTGCTCCTGCTGGCCACACTCTTCCTGATGCAGGCCAGGATGCCACTGGCCCTCTTGGCTGCCTGGGCACACTGCAGGCTCATGTTCAGCCTACAATCAACCAGTACTCCCAGGTCCCTTTCTGCCAGGCTGCTCTCCAGCCACTCTGATCCCAGCCTGTAGCACTACATTGGGTTGCTGTGGCCAATGTGCAGAACCCGGCACTTGGATGTGTTCAATCTCATGGCCATGGATTCTGGCCATCTGTCCAGCCTGTCAAAATCCCTCTGCAAAGCTTCTCTACAATACAATACAATACAATACAATACACCAGGTTGAAAGAGACCTTCAAGATCATCGCGTCCAACCTATCAACCAATCCAACCCACCTAAACAACTAAACCATGGCACAACCATGGCATCAAGTCTCCTCCTGAACACCTCCAATGAAGGTGACTCCACACCTCATGGTAGCCGATTCCAATGGGCAATCACTCTCTCGTTTGAACTTCTTCCTAACATCCCAGCTAAACTTGCTCTGGCACAGCCTGAGACTGTGTCCTCTTGTTCTGGTACTGGCTGCTTGGGAGAAGAGACCAACATCTGCCTGGTTGACAACCTCCCTTCAGGTAGTTGTAGAGAGCAAGAAGTTCTCCCCTGAGTCTCCTCTTCTCGAGGCTAAGCACCCCAGCTACCTCAGCCTTTC
>CM026897.1:7364398-7472673 GCA_015227895.2 Colaptes auratus | reverse complement strand
TAAGAAGATGAGCTTTTTCATCAGCTCGGTTTCATGAAAGGCATAGAAATAGGAATCCAAAAGAATTTAAAGATTTTCATTAGGAGTCCAACCAGAGACATGTATTTAAACAGTCTGAGTGGTTTATTTTATTGGAAAATTGGTAATGACATATACATTAATTGCATCTGCAGTTAAGTGATATTGATAAAAAGTGTTCTGCATAGCCAACAGGACATGCCATGGAAAATGACTGGGGGGGCTGTGCTGCACACACAGAGAGCTAATCTCACAGCTGAGTTTCACAATCTCTGTTTCATGCAATTTTAACAAAGATTTTGTCTGCAAGACTGCTAAAAAGCTATACTCTATACTTTAAAAAATATTGTAAAGTAACAGTAAAAATATAAGGGAACTGAAACTGTTTGAAGGGTTTTTCCACTGAATTTTACCTTTTGTTTGGTATAAAGGTATAATGTTATTGCTAAGCATAAAAACAACACTACAAGAAAAAGAAGTTTTGAAAAGGCTAATTTTATAGATAAGATAAAGATTAACAGTTTTCTAAGAAACTCCTATAGAATGAAATACAAATAACCACTATTCATAGGAAGAAGCTGGGTTTTAATTTTAAGGTAAATTTTATACATATTATAACATAGGACAAGCATGCTTTAGGTATTGATCATCACTTTTCCCTGTTCCTTTCCATTTCAAAATTATGACTGGCTATAAACTTGCCTGTTTCTGAAGTCTGTATATGTTTACAATAAAACCATGATTATTAGGACCCATAGTGCTGAAAGCCACTAAGTAAGTGAACAGGAATTAAGTAGCAGAGCTGCATTTCCAGTACATGGTGAAACGTAAATGATGAATGGGTCCCAGCATAAATTACTGTTAAATCCTACCTAAAATGAAGTCAGTAAGCAAGCAGATAAATAAATATTTTGGTACTGTGGTTGTGCATGCATTTCAAGGGTATTTTGAAACTTGTCCATCTTCCATTTAGTTTAACTTCAGCAGATTTGCTCCTACTTGAACAACCTAGTCAAGTGCTCAGACCTGCATGGGTTAATTCACCAGTTAATGCATATCCCTGAAGCTGAACTTAAATTTTCAGTCTCTGGACACTCTCCCTGAACAGCTCTGGCTTCAGGACTCAAGAACTGTACTCCAGCACAAGGAAAAACACACCTTGCAATTCTACATGCTCTAGAAACAGTGTAAGTGCCTTAGTGGATTTGTTCAGAAGCTGGGGATGATTGAAGAATTCTCAAAGGATTTTGCTTTCTTTTTTTAATGCCACTTGCTGCCCCAAAGCAGAACTATCATTTCCCCAACACCAGTGCAAAATACACACCTCATTATAGCATTCGTCAACAATCACTGCCTTCAGAATATTCCATGATGCAAATAAACAACAAGGTTTGATTTGGTGGCTAAATAGTTTTATTCCTAAAACACTCAGAACTGCAGATGTATTTACCAGTATTCAGTCTGAAGTGTTTTTATGGAATGCAGCTATGATACAACATCTGCAAAACAAAAGAAAAAAGGTTATCATTAACTCTTTATTGCTAAACATATACTGTAATCTAAACAGCTCTTCACAGAAGTCACACAAAATCATCTATGATGTGTTATCTTTAGGACCATAGAATAGAATAGAATAGAATAGAATAGAATAGAATAGAATAGAATAGAATAGAATAGAATAGAATAGAATTAACCAGGTTGGAAAAGACTTTTGAGATCATTGAGTCCAACCTATCACCCAACACCACCTAATCAACTAAACAATGGCACCAAGCACCCATCCAGTCTGCTCTTTAATACCTCCAGTGATAGTGACTCCACCTACCTCCCTGGGCAGCCCACTCCAATGGCCAATCACTCATTCTATGAAGAACTTCTTCTTAACATCCAGCCTAAACCTCCCCTGGTGCAGCTTGAGACTGTGTCCACTTGTTCTGGTGCTGGGTGCCTGGGAGAAGAGACCAGCCCCCACCCAGCTACAACCTCCCTTCAGGTAGTTGTAGAGAGCAATACGGTCACCCCTGAGCCTCCTCTTCTCCAGGATAAGTCAGCCCCAGCTCCCTCAGCCTCTCCTCATAGGGCTTGTGCTCCAAATTCCTCCCCAGCTTTGTTGCCCTTCTCTGGACACCTTCCAGCAAGTCAAAATCTTTCCTAAACTGAGGGGCCCAGAAATGACACAGGTCTCAAGGTGTGGCTCACCAGTGCAGAGTACAGGGGCACAATGACTTCCCTGCTCCTGCTGGCCACACTCTTCCTGATGCAGGGCAGGATGCCATTGGCCTTCTTGGCCAGCTGGGCATACTGCTGGCTCATGTTCAACCTACTATCAATCAGTACCCCCAGGTCCCTTTCTGCCAGGCAGCTCTCCAGCCACTCTGACCCCTTTCTGCATTCAATTTCCACTTCAGATATGAAGAGAATAAAAGAAAACAGAATTGGTTTTAAGATGTGGAAAACATTGGCTGATGCTGCTGATAATCACATTAACATTTTTATAGGCAGTCATATATATATATATACTTAACAAAAGGTTACACAAAAGAGGGTGGAAGTAAACTACATTTTCACTCATGTTTTCTTTTAAAAAACCTTAAAAAAGAAGAGAATTCTTAATGCCAAATTTTGACCCTGGTGCCATCCATTAAATACTCCAGGTAATTTTTTATTCAGGAGTTAATTTAATTCAAATACATTTCAGCAATGGGAAATGTCTTTGTGAAATGATAGAGTAGCTTTTGCAGAACTAATAGCCCTTTTCACAGCAATGGTGGATTGTCATGCAATTTTCAGCACAAATCAAGTACATTAATTCGAGTTTTCTTAGCACCTCTTCAGCAAGAGGCAGCCACTGGCCAGTGGTGCACGCAGCACACCTCGTAGCCCAAAGGGAATGTTTTCTATGGAGGCTGCTCCATGTAGCAGGGATACCTCATTATTAGTGGAATCTTAATTATAGAATCATTGTGGTTGGAAAAGACCTCTGTCCAACAGCTCCATGAGCTCTAGACCATGTCCCAGAGTGATACATCTACTTGTGTTTTGAACACCTCCAGGGATGGCAACTCCATCACCTCCCTAGGCAGCCTGTTCTGACAGGCAGAGGTTGGTCTCTTCTCCCGGGCAACCAGCACCAGAACAAGACGACACAGTCTCAGGCTACACCAGGGGAGGTTTAGGCTGGAGGTTAGGAAGAAGTTCTACACAGAGAGAGTGATTGCCCATTGGAATTGGCTGCCCATGGAGGTGGTGGAGTCACCTTCATTGGAGGTGTTCAGGAGGAGACTTGATGGGGTGCTTGGTGCCATGGTTTAGTTGTTTAGGTGGATTGGATTGGTTGATGGGTTGGACGCGATGATCTGGAAGGTTTCTTTCAACCTGGTGTATTGTATTGTATTGTATTGTATGGTATTGTATGGTATTGTATTGTATTGTATTGTATTGTATTGTATTGTATTCTATTCTATTCTATTCTATTCTATTCTATTCTATTCTATTCTATTCTGGACAGGGTTTTTTTCCTAATATCCAACCTAAAAAATCCTGGCACAACTTCAGGTAATTTCTTCTTGTCCAGATGTTAGTCACTTGGGAGAAGAGGCCAACAGCAGTCTGATTATAACCACTTCTCATGTGACCGTAAAGAGCCCTCTTTGGGCTAGACAATCCCAGCTCCTTTGGCCATTCCTCCTAACCTATGCTCACCAAAACCCTCAACAACTTCATTGACCTTCTCTGGACATGATCCAGCACCTCAGTGTCCTTACAATGCAGTGTAAGAGGTGCAGTCTCACCAGTGCTGAGTAGAGGAGCACAATCATGTTAGGATTTGATAATCTTGTAGGTCTTTTCCCACCAAAATGATTCTATGAGTCTGTGATGTATGTGACGCTATGTATGGAAGGTTCAAGGGGGTAGCTTGTTCCCTTCAAGTCCAGTTATAACTGGGGTCTTCTAGAAACTGCACTGAAATTATTCTTACTTCCTAACGTGGTTCATTTGTTTCCCTGGCTGCCTAGCATTGTACATTATGCTCATCAATCTATCAGGAAGCAGAGGCAAGAGGAGCATGCTTCTAACCCAGATAGTGAAAGTGAAATCGGGACCTGCTCTCTTGATCATTTCACACCCCACAATGACAGTCCCATAATTTGCTTTTTCTGACTTCCCATTAAGATATGGAAGCAAAGACTTCAACTTCCTTACTAGCAGGGTTTTAATGGAAAATGCTCTTCCTTCATCACATACTAAGCATCTGATGTTTTGTTTGGCTGTGGTTTTTTTGTTTGGTTGGGGGTATTTTTTGTTTGGTTTTGGGTTTTTGTTTGTTTGTTTAGGTTTTTTGGCTTTTTTCTTTGTCTTTAGCAGGGAAAGAAAATTAAATGCACAGCTCCAAAACTGGAGGACTTTTTTAGTAGCTTGCACAGCTGCAGTGAAGAGCAGACCACCTGTAGGTAGTGTAGTTGTCTTGGTATCTGCTGGTTGTTCTCGATGGTGACATGAGTTTCTTCACAGATTGTCCCACTTCAAAACGTGTTGTGCCTGGCTCCCTGTAGTGCAGGAGAAGGAAAGGCTGCACTGCTGCAGATGGTGCTGGGCCCAATGCTCTTCAACATCTTTATTGATGATCTGGATGAGGGCATTGAGTCCATCATCAGTAAATTTGCGGATGACACCAAGCTGGGGGCAGGAGTTGATCTGCTGGAGGGCAGAGAGGCTTTGCAGAGGGACCTTGACAGGCTGGACAGATGGGCACAGCCAACGGCATGAGATTGAACACATCCAAGTGCCAGTTCTGCACATTGGCCACAACAACCCCATGCAGTGCTCCAGGCTGGGGTCAGAGTGGCTGGAAAGCGGCCAGGCAGAGAGGGACCTGGGGGTACTGGTTGATTGTAGGCTGAACATGAGCCTGCAGTGTGCCCAGGCAGCCAAGAAGGCCAATGGCATCCTGGCCTGCATCAGGAACTGTGTGGCCAGCAGGAGCAGGGAGGGCTTTCTCCCCCTGTACACAGCACTGGTTAGGCTGCACCTCGAGTCCTGTGTCCAGTTCGGGGCCCCTCAGTTTAGGAAGGATGTTGACTTGCTGGAAGGTGTACAGAGAAGGGCAACAAAGTTGGTGAGGGGTTTGGAACACAGGCCCTATGAGGAAAGGCTGAGGGAGCTGGGGTTGCTTAGCCTGGAGAAGAGGAGACTGAGGGGTGACCTTCTTGCTCTCTACAACTACCTGAAGGGAGATTGTAGCCAGGCAGAGGTTGGTCTCTTTTCCCAGGCACCCAGCACCAGAACAAGTGGACACAGTCTCAGGCTGTGCCAGGGGAGGTTTAGACTGGATCTTAGGAAGAAGTTCTATACAGAGAGAGTGATTGCCCATTGGAATGGACTGCCCATGGAGGTGGTGGAGTCACCATCATTGGAGGTGTTCAGGAGGAGACTTGATGGGGTGCTTGGTGCCACGATCTAGTTGTTTAGGTGTGTTGGATTGGTTGATAGGTTGGACGTGATGATCTTGAAGGTCTCTTCCAACCTGGATTTATTGTATTGTATTGTATTGTATTGTATTGTGTGAAGTGCCTGCAACATGCAAATTAACAGCATTTTTTCCACACATTGTGGTGCTTTTTAAAGAGGAAAGCCTCTGACTAGTGGGAAGTCACAGAGAGGTATGTTACTCATCATGCTAAAATCAACCAGTTTTATTAAGCTAGTTTTAGCTTTAAGTTACTTTTAGCATTAAGTTAGTTTTATTATTCTGTTCTAAGCTGCGGTTGCAAACATCTGCTATGGAAGCCACATCTGCATGCTTCTTGTATTGTGTACATTGTGCTGCTCGAGATACTCATCAGCCCCATTTGCAGCAGACTTGATTTTTTGAAGGACTGGTCTGCATTTTCAAATACAGCATTTATAATTTTTAAATTTTCACACTTTCAGTGAAAAAGCTTGAAAACAGAATTGAGACAAAACTTTCTATGTTTATCCATTTAATTTTATTATTATTATTATTTTTTAAACCAGGAGTCACAAGCATTTATGTGACTTTCATCTGAAAGAAGAAATCAAGCAAGTTGGTTGTCTTTAAATGTCGGTGAGCCCTGCTTAACCTCCTTGTCCATTACAGAACATAAAGCCAGTTACATCCTGATTGGTTTTGAGTTTAATTATATGGCAGCAATTTTCTTTGTTTTTTTTTTTTCCCTGACTTGTAAAATAACACTTCCCATCCTTACACAGTGTGTATTAACTTGCTAACATCATTGAAGCCAGGCTATAGAAAGTAAGCATTTACTTCTCAGGAGTTGTTAAAATGCCATTACAGATTGTATTTACATTTACACATTACATAAAGAGTAATTATGTTCACGTGAGACAATAATGATGATGATGGTGGTGATAAGATTAAGCAGCAGCTGTGTGAACATAAATGTCTGCCACCTTATTTTAAACATCAGATGAAGTAAATGTGATCATAAGTATCTTTCTGTGATCATTTCATTAACTCAATATAAATAATTGTTTACACTTTATTTTCACTAGAAGATGCAGGAAATTACAGTCAAATGTTCTTCATAGTGTGGGTGTTCTGGCAGCAATGATGTCATTACTCCAGAGGCAGCTAAGAAAGATTTATTTTAAAATGCATAAGCAGGAGAACAGTTTAAAATTTGCTGCCCCTCTTGAAATTCTGTAGGTACTTACCATGCCCTCAAGCAGAGTCTACTGCAACATGGCTAAGGGCTTCCTTCACATCTTTAAGTATTTAAATGGGATCTATAAGAAAGGTGAGAAAAGGCTTTTTTATCAGGGCCTGTTTTCACAGGACAAGGGGTGATGGGTTCAAACTAAAAGTGGGAGATTCAGACTAGAGAGAAGGGTGAAAGGTTTTTGTGGTGGGTTGAAATTTCACCCCTAACATTCATTTTGGCAGACCAGCTCAGCAGGAAGCAAATGAAAGCTGTATTTACAAGCAAAACTACAATCTACAATGGAATGCAATCAATATGGACAAAATAGACAATATTTACAAGTATTTACAATTAATAAAGAGCACAAGGACCCCCCCTGGCCAAAGAGCAGAAGAAGCAGATGTTGATCAGTTAGAGGGTAGAAGGGCTCTCCACAGGGACCTTGACAGGCTGGACAGATGGGCAGAGTCCAACAGGATGGCATTCAACAAGTCCAAGTGCCGTGTGCTGTACTTTGGCCACAACAACCCCATGCAGAGCTACAGGCTGGGGTCAGAGTGGCTGGAGAATAGCCAGGCAGAAAGGGACCTGGGGGTACTGATTGACAGTTGGCTGAACATGAGCCAGCAGTGTGCCCAGGTGGCCAAGAAGGCCAATGGCATCCTGGCCTGCATCAAGAAAAGTGTAGCCAGCAGGAGCATGGAAGTCATTGTGCCACCTGTGCTGGTCAGGGGCCTCAAGCACAAGCCCTGTGAGGAGAGGCTTAGGGAGCTGGGGTTGTTTAACCTGGAGAAGAGGAGGCTCAGGGGAGACCTTATTGCTGTCTACAACTACCTGAAGTGTGGTTGTAGCCAGGTGGGGGTTGGTCTCTTTTCCCAGGCACCCAGCACCAGAACAAGAGGACACAGTCTCAAGCATCCCAGGATCCAAAACCACTTTGGAGGTGTGGTTTGATAGGATGGCTGCATGACAGTGCCTGTTAGAGCAAGAGCTGGCACCTGTTGTTTCAATTAAAGAATGCAAAGGAAATAGTAGGAAATGGTAGGAACAGGCTCTTGGAACAGAGATTATAGATCTTAGTTACCCCCTGTCCTCTGTCACAAGCCTTCCTCCACAGTCTGTCTGCCGTGACATGGAGAAAAAGCACTGTTTCCATCCAGGTTGTGAGAGATAACTGTAGTTGGAAGGCACAATACCACCTAAGAACCCCTTCAATACAATACATTACAATACAATATTGTATTGTATATAATGTATTATATACATATAATGTATTATAAAATCATTCTTCATGTATTATAAGAAGAAAGGATCAAGGATTTTTTCCACTAACCTTAATCACTTTATTGGTATTAAATCATAATAAGTTGATGTTATTTTCTTGCATTTGGCATTTTCTTCTGGATGTTTATTTTGATTCATTTTGGCCTCCTGCCAAACATACATCAAGCATCGAGAGTGAGTTCTAAACTCCATTTCCCCTATAAAAAAATGAAGAAGAGAAATAATTACATTTAAAAGCACTGTATAGAAAAAAAAGGTAGCTGTAATTTACTTCTGTGGGAAGGCACAGTGCAAAATGATAGCTTTAAGTAGGCATATCATGTGAGCTGCTTGAACATACCATGTGTACATACTGCTTGTATGCAGAGTCTTACAGTGAAGTGCTTGGAACCCCATGCTGCAGAAGATAGCATGCCCAATATGAGATGTGAAGGCAACCCAGACAGCTCAACCCCCTGCAGGCTGTTAGTCTGACAGATGCATTTTCATACATTTTGCTTGGCCTAATATTTGTTTTCAGACTAATTCAGATAATGTCTTCCTGTCACATAAGTATGAGGCCTCACGTCAGAGGGAGGTAAATCAAGTAAATTTTCACTGAACTTAGAGCAAGTCACAGATGTAAGAATGGGAGCAGGAGTGCATGTTTATATATACCAATATAATTAATTGTTTTTCTGAACTGCTCTAGGGGTGATGTTGAGTCTTCCTGTCCCCAGGTGATACATTGACTCTTCAGAAGTTAATCAGTACATTGAATACATTCCGCAAGCTTTGTAATTCATTGTGTTTCAGAGTTACTATTGTAAACTGTAGCATACTGAGGTACAGATCCCTGCGGTGTCTTGGAAGGAGAGGCTGGACACCGTGGCTGGCTCAGAGAAAGGGCAGGATCCACTTTATTGTGAGTATACAGTTTATACTGCGTCCAGTTCTGGAGCCCCTATTACAAGAGGGATATGGACATACTGGAACGTGTCCAGAGGGTGATCAGAGGGCTGGAGCACCTCTCCTATGAGGACAGACTGAAGGAGTTGGGGCTGTTGAGTCTGGAGAAGAGAAGGCTCCGAGGTGACCTCATTGTGGCCTTCCAGTATCTGAAGGGGGCCTACAGGAAGGCTGGAGAGGGACTTCTCAGGCTAACAGGTAGTGATAGGACTAGGGGGAATGGGATGAAGCTGGAGGTGGGGAGATTCAGGCTGGATGTGAGGAGGAAGTTCTTCACTATGTGAGTGGTGAAGGCCTGGAATGGGTTGTCTGGGAAGGTGGTTGAGGCCCCGTCCCTGGAGGTGTTTAAGACCAGGCTGGATGAGGCTCTGGCCAGCCTGATCTAGTGTGGGGTGTCCCTGCCCATGTCACGGGGGTTGGAACTAGATGATCCTTGTGGTCCCTTCCAACCCTGACTGATACTATGATACTATATATATTTCTACTACAGCACAGAACAAGTGTGAGTCTAGCAGTACTTTTCCATGTCAGCAAAACAAAACTTGTCTGAACACCGATTGGCTAAGCAATTCAAAACTTCCAACACTACCGACGAAAGCTGAAGAAAACACAGAAACACCAGATGTCCACTATATGTCTGCCTCCTACCCCAGCCTTTTCCAAGGCCTCTTCATAATTAGAGTATTTCTTCATCAGCAAACTGTTACAAGCTCCAAGGCAAAATCAATTAACTCTTTCTCTTCTCCAATCCCCACAGTAAAATACTACAGCTTGGGCTTCTATTGAGAATACATTCAGAGAACATGCAGAAAAAAAAACTAATCACTTCAGAGCCGGTTTATTGGTCACCATGTTCATAACCAGGTAAAGAATACATGCATTCTCACAAGAAGGTCAGATCAAGAATAAGTTTTCTTATGAGGGTAGGGAAAATCAGTCACACAGCTAAACAGCAGTTCCTTGGTGGAACTTGAGGACATTTCCTTTTGTCCTATCACTTGTTACTTGGTTGAACAATACAAATTGACTAATATGCTCTACAAATCCAATGGAAATAAAGGGAATCTGCTGCTTTTAAAATTAGGGTGGTTATAAATGGTCTGAGATGTTTTTCACTGTCTAATTTACAGACAATGGAATTACAATACAATACAATACAATAAATCCAGGTTGGAAGAGACCTTCAAGATCATCACGCCCAACCTATCAACCAATCCAACCCACCTAAACAACTAAACCATGGCACCAAGCACCCCATCAAGTCTCCTCCTGAACACCTCCAATGATGGTGACTCCTCCACCTCCCCAGGCAGCCCATTCCAATGGGCAATCACTCTCTCTGAATAGAACTTCCTCCTAACATCCAGTCTAAACCTCCCCTGGCACAGCCTGAGACTGTGTCCTCTTGTTTTGGTGCTGCCTGCCTGGCAGAAGAGACCAACCTCTGCCTGGCTACAACCTCCCTTCAGGTAGCAGTAGAGAGCAAGAACGTCACCTCTGAGTCTCCTCTTCTCCAGGCTAAGCAACCCCAGCTCCCTCAGCCTCTCCTCATAGGGCTTGTGTTCCAAACTCCTCACCAACTTTGTTAAACCACTTTGTGCTACCACTTTTAGATTCTACAAATTAACATGAGCAAATTAACTAAAATTTTCTATGTTCTAATTGACTGAGTGATGTGAATATCTTTTTGCAATGAATTCTTCCGTGAATACAGAATCACAGAATCCCAGCATGATGGGAGCTGAAAAGGACCTCTGGGGTTCTAGTCCAACACCCCTGCTAAAGTGGGTTCACCCATAGCAGGCTCCACAGGTCAAGGTCAAAATACAGTAAAACACCTATAAATATCACAAACACCATATCACAATATCGCCAAGGTTGGAAGAGACCTCTAAGATCATCAAGTCCAACCTGTCACCACAGACCCCATGACTAGACCATGGCACCAAGTGCCACGTCCAGTCCCCTCTTGAACACCTCCAGGGACGGCAACTCCACCACCTCCCCGGGCAACCCATTCCAATGGCAAATCACTCTCTCAGTGAAGAACTTGCTCCTCACCTCGAGCCTAAACTTCCCCTGGTGCAGCTTGAGACTGTGTCCCCTTGTTCTGGTGCTGGTTGCTAGAGAGAAGAGGCCAACCCCTTCCTGGCTACAACCACCTTTCAGGTAGCTGTAGAGAGCAATGAGGTTGCCCCTGAGCCTCCTCTTCTCCAGGCTAAACAATCCCAGCTCCCTCAGCCTCTCCTCATAGGGCTTGTGCTCAGGGCCTCCTCCCAGCCTTGTTGTCCTTCTCTGGACCCGTTCAAGTGTCTTGATGTCCTTCTTAAATTGAGGGGCCCAGAACTGGACACAGGACTCAAGGTGTGGCCTAACCAGTGCAGAGTCCAGGGGCACAATGACCTCCCTGCTCCTGCTGGCCACACTATTCCTAATGCAGGCCAGGATGCCATTGGCCTTCTTGGCCACCTGGGCACACTGCTGGCTCATGTTCAGGCGGCTGTCAATCAGCACCCCCAGGTCCCTCTCTGTTTGGGAGCTCTCCACCCACTCTGACCCCAGCCTGTAGCTCTGCATGGGGTTGCTGTGGCCAAAGTGCAGCACCCGGCACTTGGACTTGTTGAATGCCATCCCATTGGACTCCGCCCATCTGTCCAGCCGGTTGAGGTCCCTCTGCAGAGCCCTTCAACCCTCTAACTGACCAATGTCTGCTCCCAACTTGGTGTCATCTGCAAATTTGCTGATGACTGTCTCAATCCCCTCATCCAGATCGTCAATGAAGACATTGAAGAGGATGGGGCCCAGCACTGATCCCTGGGGGACGCCACTGGCGAGTGGTCTCCAGCTGCAGGTGGCACCATTCACCACCACTCTCTGGGCCCGGCCCTCCAGCCAGTTCCTAACCCAATATCCCTACAAAATATAACTTCAATATAATAAAACTACTTGCTGATAAAAGAAAAATTGCAAGTGACTTTCAAAATTGCTTTTCTTACTGAAATTCTGTGTTTCCCATGACCAAAAAACCAAAAAACAAACAAAACATGAACACAGAGGAAGTTTGGGAGTGGTGTGGTGGAAAAGGTAAGAAAAAGCTTTCAGTGTAAACTTCACATAGCTTGCATTTAAGAAAAAGGGAAAACCAACATTTGAACAGCAGCAATCTGAAGCTAAATTTTGAGTCCTTATGAAATGTCTTGAAAGACTGAAAACTGTCTCAAAATTGTGTCCAGTTCTGGGTGCCTCAGTTTAGGAAAGATGTTAAGTTGCTGGAAGGTGTCCAGAGAAGGGCAACAAAGCTGGGAGAGGGGTTTGGAGCACAAGCCCTGTGAGGAGAAACTGAGGGAGCTGGGGTTGCTTAGCCTGCATAAGAGGAGGCTCAGGGGAGACTTTATTGCTCTCCACAATTACCTGAAGGGAGGTTGCAGACAGGTAGGGGTTGGTCTCTTCTCCCAGGCAACCAGCACCAGAACAAGAGGACACAGTCTCCAGCTGTGCCAGGGGAGGTTTATGCTGGATGTTAGGAAGAAGTTCTTAATAGAAAGAGTGATTGGCCATGTGGTGCCCATGGAGGTGGTGGAGTCACCATCACTGGAGGTGTTTAAGAGGAGTCTGGATGAAGCACTAGGTGCCATGGTTTGTTCGATTAGATGGTGTTGGGTGATAGGTTGGACTTGATGATCTCAAAGGTCTTTTCCAACCTGGTTAATTCTATTCTATTCTATTCTATTCTATTCTATTCTATTCTATTCTATTCTATTCCATTCCATTCCATTCCATTCCATTCCATTCCATTCAATTTTATTCTATTCTATTCTATTCTATTCTATTCTATTCTATTCTATTCTATTCTTCATATACATACACACACACATATATTTATACATATATATATATATATATATATATATATTATATAAACCCTCTCATATATATGTATATATATGAGAGTTACTTGGACAATGTGTGCTGTCAAATTTCATTGGGTAGTATTTTCATTATGTAGTTAGTGAAACTGAGTTTTGCTCTGCATATCCTGGGTTTCTAAGGCCATTACAAGATATTAAAACTGTGCCTCCAGCAAGTACTAAGATCTTCTAGACAAAAACCTTCAACTTTTACATAAGTACAGGGAGTAATTTGTAAAATGCTAAAGCTATAATGTCACCAGATGTCAGAGCATAGGATTTCATCTTGTATAAACTTTAAAGGCAGTGAAGGATTTAGTGTCTTTCACAAACAGAAATGTGACCTGATGTCATCTAGAACTAATTCTGTGCAGGGATTTGACTTCTCGCCTCAGTCTCTGCTCAGTGATGACAGTTCCTGCAGTTCAGGACAGGTTTGCACATCTTGTGGCTTCTTCTAGCAGTGAGAATGCTGATAGGTAGAGTTAACACCAAGGGCTGGGCTGCAGGAAGGCTCCAGCTTCTATTTGTTTTTATGGAGGTCAAGGTTACTGCTGAATCTTGTATGCCAAGTCACACCTGAGTGGAGGAGCGGACAGGACAGGTGACTAAACTGACTAACAAAGAATTCCATTCCATCTACATCATATTCAGAATAAAGCTCAGGGATCACCAGGATCAAGCCTCATCTTCAACAACTGGTGTCCCAGAAGGACTCTGTCCATTATGCCTTTGATCCAGTTCCAGAATCCAGTTCTCATTTGCTGCTGAATCCAGGCTGGGACTTCCCAGTGTTTGCTCATATCATCAACAGTGATGGTGATGTAATTGGCATCAGGTAGTTGGGTTTAATACTGGTCCTGTATATATGCATATATATTTAGTTTTATTTTTCCTTTGTTCATTAAAGCTGATTTAGTTTTCCAATGAATATGTCTCTCTTTGTTCCCTGTCTCTTCCCTTTTTGGGAATGAGAGGGTTCAGAGATTATGTAGGCCACTTATCTAGTGCCCATCCCATCAATAAACCTTGTGAAAATGAGACAAAAAAAGGTAATTGGAGTAACCTTACAAACACATTTCTGGAGCAAATGTCCTGCCTTATTTTGTTCTGAGTAGTACTGTTCAGGGCTGTGATGAGCTCCTTCATTTCTAGGATATGCTTAGTTAGCCAAAACAACCCCAAGTCATTGCTTTCTCGGGTTGTTCCCCTGTGACAGCGACCCATGTTGCGATCAGATTATTGCAGTGCAAATGCATATAATGACACCGCATTTTCAGTACCCCTTCAGAATATACTTTGGCCAATGACATCAAAAGCTTTAACAGGGAAAACAGCTACTTCAATTCAACATTTAGCTGCTTTTAGATGTCCTGACCACTTTTCAGGCCCTACAAGTTTGACCTCTGCACCATCATCTGGACTACACTGCTCTTCATGAATCCATCCCAATATCCACCCTAAATGTTTTTTGGATGCTTATCTGAATCAAATAGAATCTATAACTCTTTTTCTGCTTTTCCTGTATCTAGCAGTCCAGTTTGTGCCCACAGCTAATATAGCAACTAAATTTATGGTACTATCTTGTGACTGATGTTGCTAGTCAATGAGGAGAGGCTGAGGGAGCTGGGGTTGCTTAGCCTGGAGAAGAGGAGACTCAGGGGTGACCTTCTTGCTCTCTACAACTACCTGAAGGGAGGTTGTGGACAGGCAGAGGTTGGTCTCTTCTCCCAGGCAGCCAGTACCAGAACAAGAGGACACAGTCTCAGGCTGCGCCAGGGCAGGTTTAGACTGGATGTTAGGAGGAAGTTCTTTGCAGAGAGAGTGATTGCCCATTGGAATGGTCTGCCCGTGGAGGTGGTGGAGTCACCTTCATTGGAGGTGTTCAAGAAGAGGCTTGATGGTGTGCTTGGTGCCACGGTTTAGTTGTTTAGTTGTTTAGGTGGGTTGTATTGTATTGTATTGTATTGTACTGTATTGTATTGTATTGTATTGTATTGTATTTAGGTGGGTTGGATTGGTTGATAGGTTGGATGCGATGATCTTGAAGGTCTCTTCCAACCTGGTGTATTGTATTGTATTGTATTGTATTGTATTGTATTGTATTGTATGTCAACAGCAGAGCCACGTTCAACAAAATGTGCTTTAGACTGCTTGCAGGTTTGAAAAGGAGTGGCTGACTCCATCTAGCAGATGCAGTAGTATCATCCCACAAAAAGACCCTGTAAGCTGAAAAATCACAGGTTTATGCATTTCCTTGTTAATATGAAATTTTTATACATGTTCTAGATCTGCAAATGCATGATTGCAACTAATAAGCCAAGTTTTAAATTTCTTTTGATGTTTTCTCGCCTTATAAATGCTACAGATGTGCATAGAAATAACAGCTGCCACTGGCACCCAGACTGAATCAAGAACAGTGTGGCCATCTGGAGCAGGAAACTGATCGTGCCCCTGTTGAGGCCAAACTTGGAATCCTGGGTTCAATTTTGGGCCTTTTACTGCAAGAAGGACATTGAAGTGCTGGAGCATGTCCAGAGAAAGACACCAAAGCTGGTGAAGGGTCTAGAGAGAAGGTCTTGTGAGGAGCAGCTGAAAGAACTGGGGTTGTTTAGCCTGGACAAAAGGAGGTTAATGGAAGGCCTTCTGGCTCTCTACAGCTACTGGAAAGGAGGTGATAGAAAGGTGTGGTAGTCTGAAGCTTTTTAAGAAAAAAAAAATAACACATAGTTGAGTCCTACAGGAGGACCAGAAAGGTCCAGGAATGCACTGGAAAAATTGTGTTATTCAATCCCGTAATGCTGCTATCTCCTTATAACAGACCTGCAGCAAGGCCAACTCATTCTCTTTCCTCCCTTCCTTCAGCTTTCCAGAGGGAGTCCTTATCTGGTGCCATGGGGAAATAGGTCTATTTATGGCCTTCAGAGACCTTACTAATTTTCTCCTGCACAATTATGGCTTACTTAGGCCAGGGACACAATGATGGGGGGTGTGTGGGGGTGGGGATGGAGCAACTGAGGTTTGTGGTTTAGTCTGGTTGGGGGAATGTTTTGGGGGTTTTTACACATTCTGTATTTTCCTTTACATTGTTGAATATAATTTCTGTATTTCTCTCCAATCCAATGAGAACATCTTAAATTTACTTCCTTTGGGACTGAAAGTATTTCTGTCCACTCTTTAAACCAAGACATGAGGTGGGGGTCAGATCTTCTCCCAGGTAACAAGCAAGAGAACTAGAAGAAATGGTTTGAAGTTGTACAAGGGGAGATTTCGGTTGGACACGAGGGAACAAAAAAATTCCCTGAAAGAGTTTTCAAACCCTGGTAGAGGCTGCCCAGGGAACTGACATAGTCCCCATTCCTGGAGAGATTTAAAGACATGGGCAGTGACATGGGCAGTGACTGGCTGGAAAGCAGCCCTGAGGAGAGAGACTTGGGGGTGCTGGTGGACGAGAAGCTCAACATGAGCTCTCAATGCCACGAGGACGATCAGAGGGCTGGAGCACCTCTCCTATGAGGACAGACTGAAAGAGTTGGGGCTGTTCAGTCTAGAGAAGAGAAGGCTCAGAGGGGACCTCATTGTGGCCTTCCAGTATCTGAAGGGGGCCTACAAGAAGGCTGGGGAAGGACTTCTCAGGATCTCAGGTAGTTATAGGACTAGGGGGAATGGAATGAAGCTGAAGGTGGGGAGGTTCAGACTGGACATGAGGAGGAAGTTCTTCACCGTGAGAGTGGTGAAGCCCTGGAATGGGTTGTCCAGGGAGGTGGTTGAGGCCCCATCCCTGGAGGTGTTTAAGACCAGACTGGATGAGGCTCTGGCTGGCCTGATCTAGTGTGAAGTGTGCCTGCCCATGGCAGGGGGGTTGGAACTAGATGATCCTTGTGGTTCCTTCCGACCCTGACTGATACTATGATACTATGATGTAGATGTGGTGCTGAAGACATGATTTAGTGGTGGACTTACTAATGGTTGAACATGGTGACCTTAAATATCTTTTTCAAACGAAATGGTTCTCTGATTCTCTCATTAAAGTGAAAGATGCTAGGAAATCAGCTGCTGTCATAGCCACTTGTTGGAAAGTTGCTGCCAATGTAGTTAACAGCCTCTGACTTGTTCAGCTGTCTTCTCTCCAATGTGACAGTAATCTTAAAAGCATGTTTAACAAGAATCCCAAATCCTCTAGTGGGAAAAAGATAAATTTTCTTTGATTAGATGGGAAAATACCTGGAAGCAAACCTTCCAAGGGCTGGTGATCATCTCGGCCAAACTACATCTGTCCATTTCTGAATGGTTAACAAGGTGACTATATGCAGAACCAGAAAAACCCAAGATGATGCTTGTGCTCATAGGATTAATCTGCATTTTACACAGTGTGAACAAACTCCAGTAATGGACTTTACTGAAGTGGCAAGTAAGACAAATTATTTTCTCTGGATAGATCACTTACAGGTTGTAATATTCCTTACCTTCCTCTGAGTGGCAACAAGTGCAGCATTCTTCTCTGTAATCCCCAAAACAGAGACAGTCCTGGCTACCTGAAAATAAACAAACAAAATAAACCTCTCACTCTTAATGTATTCAGTCTGGATAACTTTTCAGTCAATCAGTATAACAGGAAGAAAATCCCAAAAGTATTACCAGGTTGCTCTTACAGCAAGTCACACTGGATCATCAGAGATGAATAATTAGTGAAACCACTTGTCTGTGAAACTTCTTCTCTGGTATGAAATATTTACATGCCAATACCACAGTGACCAACACTGTTCCAAGAGAGTAAATCCCATTCGTATCTCTTTGTGTTAAAGGAAGACAGAGACCTCTACCTTGATCAGGTCATTATTTTTCCTTTGGTGTTTTTTTTTAGTTTTCACTGACATTTCTGTGCAACAGCATTGTACAAATATTCTGAAGAAGACTGAACATTTGGTGGTCTACAAATCTTGAAGCAAAAAAGGAGGAAGATACCACGAAGAAGAGTTTCTGCACCTGGGTTTGGATGGAAATTTGGCACCACACTGGAATCCTCAAAGTGGTGTTTTCCTAGCACCAAGGATGCCACACAGTTAAGTTAGCCTAAGAGAAGCATTTGTCCAGTCTGAGGGATACACTTCTTCCACTCCTTTTTCTGCTGAAGATGCAAATTATTGCCACTTAGATGGGTGCTATTAGCTGACCTCACAGACTGAGTTAATGCTAACACAGACATCAATAAGAACAATTCTATCCTCCCCTGCCAAAATCACAGCTTCATTTATGAGTGTACAGAGACATGCATCTGAACAACAGGCTTGTAAGGAACCTCTTCTTGCTCTAAAGTAGGATGATCAAAATTAACCAATGGAAGACCCAAACAGGGTTTCATAGTTTCATAGTTTCAGTTAGAGTTGGAAGGGACGACAAGGATCATCTAGTTCCAACCCCCCTGCCATGGGCAGGGACACTCTACACTAGATCAGGCTGGACAGAGCCTCATCCAGCCTGGTCTTAAACACCTCAAGGGATGGGGCCTCAACCACCTCCCTGGACAACCCATTCCAGGGCCTGTGCTGCTTCTAGCTGAGAAATTGCTACCTGCAGAGGCAGCTGTTTATTAGGGACCTGTTGTTTTGTTGTACAGAGGTGAACAATTATAGTTTACTGAGGATTGGATAGAAAATGAGAAAAAAAACCCTCAACCAGATAAATAATTTATATTTTCTCATATATTTTTTAAAAATAAATTTATTTTCTATTATTCTGAAAAGCAGTAAGGTGTATCATGCATTCAAGGGGAGTTTTCTGTATAAGTTCCAGAGCTATCACACTGTGATCCTTATTTTTAGATGTACAATGATGGGCTGGTCTTGGCTAAATCTTAATGATCATTTCAGGGATTCATCCCCAATTTTAATGAATCAACTATCCAATTTAAGTAACATACTTAATACTAAAGAGAAAACAGTCTTTATCATAGTATCATAGTATCAGTCAGGGTTGGAAGGAACCACAAGGATCATCTAGTTCCAACACCCCTGACATGGGCAGGGACACCCTACACTAGATCAGGCTGGACAGAGCTTCATCCAGCCTGGACGTAAACATCTCCAGGGACGGGGCCTCAACCACCTCCCTGGATAACCCATTCCAGGGCTTCACCACTCTCATGGTGAAAAACTTCCTCCTCACATCTAGCCTGAATCTCCCCACCTCCAGATTCATTCCATTCCCCCTAGTCCTATCACTCCCTGATAGACTGAGAAGTCCCTCCCCAGCCTTCTTGTAGGCCTGAACAGCCCCAACTCTTTCAGTCTGTCCTCATAGGAGAGGTGCTCCAGCCCTCTGATCATCCTCGTGGCCCTTCTCTGGACACCTTCCAGCACTTCCATATCCTTCTTGTCATAGGGGCTCCAGAACTGGAGGCAGTACTCCAGGTGGGGTCTCACCAGGGCTGAGTAGAAGGGGAAAATCCCCTCCCTTGACTTGCTGGCCACACTTCTCTTGATGCAGCCCAGGATCTGATTGGCTTTCTGGGCTGCAAGTGCACATTGAGAGCTCATGTTGAGCTTCTCGTCCACCAGCACCCCCCAAGTCTCTCTCCTCTGGACTGCTCTCCAGCCAGTCACTGCCCAGCCTGGATTTGTGCCTGGAATTGCCTCCACCCAGATGCAGGACCCTGCACTTGGTCTTGTTGAAGCTCATGAGGTTGGCCTGTGCCCACCTCTCCAGCCTGTCAAGGTCCCTCTGGATGGCATCCCTTCCCTCCAGCGTGTCTGCTGCACCACACAGCTTGGGGTCATCAGCAAACTTGCTGAGGGTGCACTCAATGCCACTGTCCATGGCACCCACAAAGATGTTGAACAAGCCCGGTCCCAGGACTGATCCCTGAGGGACTCTGCTTGTCCCTGGCCTCCACTGGGACATGGACCCATTGACAGCCACTCTTTGGGTGCAGCCATCAAGCCAGTTCTTTATCCATCCATCCATCCATCCATCAAACCCGTGTGTCACCAGCTTGGAGACCAGGATGTGGTGTGGGACAGTGTCAAAGGCTTTGCTCAGGTCCAGGTAAACGACATCAGTTGCTTGCCCCTCATCTATTAATGTTGTGACCTGTTTTCATAGAAGGCCACCAGGTTTGTCAGGCAGGATTTGCCCTTGGCAAAGCCATGCTGACTGCTCCCAATCACCTCTTCACTACTCTTCTGAGTCAGTAGTGCCTCCAGGAGGATCTGCTCCATGATCTTTCCGGGCACAGAGGTGAGACTGACCGGCCTGTAGTTCCCTGGTTCCTCCTTCTTACCCTTTTTGAAAATGGGAGCAATATTTGCCCTTTTCCAGTCTGTGGGGACTGCCCCAGTCTGCCATGACTTTTGGAATATAATAGAGAGGGGCTTAGCAACCTCATCTGCCAGTTCTCTCAGCACCCATGGGTGTATCCCTTTGGGTCCCATGGACTTGAACACCTTGAGGTTTTCTTCAGGTGATCACGAACCTGATCTTCACTTACCATGGACAGTTCTTCCTCCCTGTCCCTGGCATTGTCTTCCATAATCAACTAAACCACGCAACCAAACACCCTATCAAGTTTCCTCCTTAACACCTCCAATGATGGTGACTCCACCACCTCCCTGGGCAGCCCATTCCAATGGAAAATCACTCCCTCTGTGTAGAATTTCATCCTAACATCCAGTCTGAACCTCCCCTTGCACAGCTTGAGACTGTGTCCTCTTTGTCTGGTCCTGGCTGCCTGGGAGAAGAGACCAACCTCTGCCTGTCCACAGCCTCCCTTCAGGTAGTTGTAGAGAGCAATAAGGTCACCCCTCAGTCTCCTCTTCTCCAGGCTAAGCAACCCCAGCTCCCTCAGTTTCTCCTCACAGGGCTTGTGTTCCAAACACCTCACCAACTTTGTTGCCCTTCTCTGAACACCTTCTGTCACAGTAGGGTTCTGAGCGACACCCACAGCGACGAGGGTGGAATTCAAGCAGGGGGGTAGGGAGCGCCCAGGTCAAGAGCTCCTGCCTGCAGCGGCAAGCCCATGAGACTGACAACTGCCTTCATGGCAGCTCACATTCGTTGCTCTCCCCTTGGAGTGGCTGCAGGGAAGTGGTTAATCGACCTCCCTCTTCTTACTGGCTGGTGGTACTTATTAGGGTAGTGCAGCTGACCCTTATCTCATCTATTGGAGCTACTTGTTAAGCCATCAACAGGTGGCTCCCCTTTCATCTCTCCTTGCAGTTTCTCATCTTCAATCATTCAGTCCGGCGGACACAGTCCCCCACAACCTTCCAGCAAGTCAACATCCTTCCTAAACTGAGGGGCCCGGAACTGGACACAGGACTCGAGGTGTGGCCTAACCAGTGCTGTGTACAGGGGCAGAATAACCTCCCTGCTCCTGATGGCCACACTCTTCCTGATGCAGGCCAGGATGCCATTGGCCCTCTTGGCTGCCTGGGCACACTGCAGGCTCATGTTCAGCCTACCATCAACCAGTAGCCCCAGGTCCCTCTCTGCCTGACTGCTCTCCAGCCACTCTGACCCCAGCCTGTAGCACTGCATGGGGTTGCTGTGGCCAGTGTGCAGAACCCGGCACTTGGATGTGTTCAATCTCATGCCCTTGGATTCTGCCCATCTGTCCAGCCTGTTGAGGTCCCTCTGCAAAACCCCTCTACCATCCAGCAGATCAACACTTGCCCCCAGCTTGGTGTCATCTGCAGTACTTGTGGCATGGCCTCACCAGTGCTGAGTACAGGGGCAGGATCACTTTCCTATTCCTGCTGCTCACAGCATTCCTTATCCAAGCCAGAATGCCTTTGACATTCTTGGCCACCTGAGCGCACCTTCGGCTCATGTTCAGAAGGCTGTTGGTCAACACTCCCAGGTCCTTTCTGCCAGGCAATTTTCCAGCCACTCTACCACAAGCCCATAACATTGCATGGAGTTGGTGTAATTCAAGTGCAGGAACCATTACCTGTCCTTGTTAAACCTCATACAACTCACCTTGGCTTACTGATCCAGCCTGTCCAGATACCTTTGCAGAACCTTAAGCAGGTCAACATTCCCACCCAATTTTCATGTCATCTGCAAACTCACTGTGCACTCAATTCCCTTGTCCAAATCATTTATAAAGATACTAGACTGCACTTTAGACATTACCTTAAATACTTAGGTGCCTGGAAAATGCAATATACTTGGATGATGCCTGGATGTATTAAATAAAATATCTAGTCATTTACATGGAATGAAGCTGTAGGTGGGGAGATTCAGACTGGACATGAGGAAGATGTTCTTCATTGTGAGAGTGGTGAAGCCCTCGAATGGGTTGTCCAGGAGGTGGTTGAGGCCTCATCCCTGGAGGTGTTTAAGGCCAGGCTGGATGATGCTCTGGCCAGCCTGATCTATTGTGAGGTTTCCCTGCCCATGGCAGAGGGGTTGTAACTAGATGATCCTTGTGGTCTCTTCCAACCCTGACTGATTCTATGATTCTACATCTGTGAATGCTGAAAGACATAGGCTTAAATTTGGCCTACAGTGTTATTCAAGAGGGCATTGGATGTGCCAATTGGTGCCATGTTTTAGTAGTCATGAGGTCTTGGGTGACAGGTTGGACCTGATGATCTTTGAGGTTTTTTCCAACCTTATTGATTCTATGATTTATTAAGAAATTCAAGAAAGATAAATATTTAAGGTCACCATGTCCATGCTGGCTGGACCTGAGCCCTTGGCCTTCCTTCAGGGGCACAGTTATTGCCGCCAGGATTATCTGCTCCATAACTTTCCCTGGCACTGAGGTCAGGCTGACAGGCCTGGAGTTTCCAGGTTCCTTCATCCAACCCTTGTGGATGGGCACCGTGTTGGCCAGGTTCCAGTCATCTGGGACCTCTCTGGTGAGGCAGGACTGGAGGAAAATGATGGAGAGCAGCTTGGCCAGCTCATCTGCCAGCTCTCTCAGCACCCTAGGATGGATCCCATCCAGTCCCATGGTCTTGTGAGTATCCAAGTGGCTCAGCAAGTCCCAAACTAACTTCTTGTGGATTTCTGGGGCAATACACTGCTCCCTGACCCCATCAACCAGTTCAGGAGGCCACTTGTCCTGAAATCCTCCTGCCTCCCTGTTGAAAATTGAGGCAAAGAAGGTATTGAGAACCTCAGCCTTTAAAATGTATCTTCGTAACAGTTCAGTCTTGATGCTGTTCAATCTCTTTCTTTTATAACAAACTCCAGGAGAAACTGCAAAGTTGTATCTTTGCTGGCGTGTTCACCGTTCAGTACTATTTACAATCAACAGAGGAACCTAATGGAAGCACTGAAACAGGACAAATATGTTACCACCAAGGACTGCCATATGACCCCATCAACCTTATGGTTTACCCTTTTGGAAAGCTTCTCCTGTTTAATAAGATTTAGCCTCTTACTTTTAATCTGATAATGCAGGAGCAAGAAAACATCTAGTCCTGCTCCAGTGTGATGCAATGTTATCATGGGGGTGCTGGTTGATTGTAGGCTGAACATGAGCCTGCAGTGTGCCCAGGCAGCCAAGAGGGCCAATGGCATCCTGGCCTGCATCAGGAACACTGTGGCCAGCAGGAGCAGGGAGGTCATTCTGCCCCTGTACACTGCACTGGTTAGGCCACACCTTGAGTCCTGTGTCCAGTTCTGGGCCCCTCACTTTAGGAAGGATGTTGACTTGCTGGAATATGTCCAGAGAAGGGCAACAAAGTTGGTGAGGGGTTTGGAAGACAAGCCCTATGAGGAGAGGCTGAGGGAGCTGGAGTTGCTTAGCCTGGAGAGGAGGAGACTGAGGTGTGACCTCATTGCTCTCTACAACTACCTGAGGGGAGATTGTAGACAGGCACAGGTTGGTCTCTTTTCCCAGGAAACCAGCACCAGAACAAGAGGACACAGTCTCAGGCTGCACCAGGGGAGGTTTAGACTGGATGTTAGGAGGAAATTCTTTACAGAGAGAGTGATTGCCCATTGGAATGGGCTGCCCAGGGAGGTGGTGGAGTCACCATCATTGGAGGTGTTCAGGAGGAGACTTGATGGGGTGCTTGGTGCCATGGTCTAGTTGTTTAGGTGGGTTGGATTGGTTCATAGGTTGGATGTGATGATCTTGAAGGTCTCTTCCAACCCTGGATTTATTGTATTGTATTGTATTATTGTATTGTATTGTATTGTGTCCAGAGAAGGGCAACGAGGCTGGGGAGAGGCCTCAAGCACAAGCCCTATGAGGAGAGGCTGAGGGAGATGGGATTGTTTAGACTGCAGAAGAGAAGGCTCAGGGGAGACCTTATTGCTCTCTACAACTACCTGAAGGGTGGTTGTAGCAGGTGGGGGCTGGTCTCTTCGCCCAGGCAACCAGCACCAGAACAAGGGGACACAGTCTCAAGCTGCACCAGGGGAAGTTTAGGCTTGAGGTGAGGAGAAAGTTCTTCACAGAGAGTTGTTAGCCATTGGAATGGGCTGCCCAGGGAGGTGGTGGATTCCCCATCCCTGGAGGTGTTCAAAAAGTGATTGGATGTGGCACTTGGTGCCATGGTCTAGTAGTCATGAGGTTTTGGATGACAGGTTGGACTTGATGATCTTTGAGGTTTTTTCCAACCTTATTGATTCTCTGATTCTCTCTGATTCTGTGAATGGGTACATGAGTATGGCCCATCACCTCTACCAGTAAACAAACAAGATTTTTCAAAGAGTGCCTGGTAGGATTTACTGGCTCTGTAGCATTGTTAGCAGTGCAGGGCACTAAATAAACAAATGGTTTTGTAGTTTTAGAATAATATCCCACACTGTGTGCATCTTGAAGGTCTCTTCCAACCTGGATTTATTGTATTGTATTGTATAGAATCATATGTGATATACCTTCCTTCAGAAAAATCAAAGGGTATCTATCATGCTGTGTGTAACTTCCCCCAATGTTTTAATTCAGTTTATCTTTGCTTCTTGTTTTTCAGAAGAGATTTGTAGATTACAGGAAGGATGATTCTCTAATGTGACAGGAAACTTGGAGTAGTCACCTAGTGACTGCTTAAACAAATGAACTAATTTTTAACATATATGAATAACAAAGTGCAGGTCATTGATTTTTGTGGGGTAAAGTCTTTTTAATGTGCCAGCAAGGTTTTCAGTGGTATTCTCATCCTTCTTACTAAAACTGAGTCCTCTCTCAACCCAGAGGCTTCAAAGATAAAATTCAGTATTACTAGTACATTTTTCAACAGCTTCAACAGGCTTGACTTGAATCTCACAAATCAGCATCTTAATGTTGATGTAGGGTCATAGATTAAATGTCCTAAGCTTGCATTTCAAGGAGGAAAAGCACATAGAATAGAATCAAAGAATGGTCTGGGTTGGAAGTGACCTCTGATGGTCATCTAATCAAGCCTCACTTTGAATATATCCAGGGATGGGGCTCCAACCCTCTCTCCACACAACCTGTTCAAGTGTGCCACTACCCTCATGGGAAAGAACTTGTTCCTAACATCCAGTCTAAATCTGCTCTTTCCTAGTTTGATGCCATTGCCCTCTGTCCTATCACTGCAGGCCCTTGTAAACAGTCTCTCCCTATCCTTCTCATAGGCCCCCTTCAGGTATTGGAAGACTGCTATTAGATCACCCCAGAGCCTCCTCTTTTCCATGTTGAACAACCCCAGCCCTCTCAGCCTGTCCTTGCAGCAGAGGTGCTCCAACCCTCCAATCATTTTCTGGGCCCTCCTCTGGACACACTCCATCAGGTCCATGTCCTTCCTACCTTTAGGGCTCCAGACCTGGACACAGGGCTCCAGACCTGGACACAGTATTCCAGGTAAGGTCTCACCAAAGCAAAGGGGCAGAAGCACCTCTCTGGATCTGCTGACAACACATGTTTTCATGCAGCCCAGGATGTGATTTGCTTTCTGGGCTGCAAGCTCACACTGTCTGCTCATGTCCAGCTTCTCATCTATCAGCATCTCTGAGTCCTTTTCCTCAGGGCTGCTTCCTATCACCTCATCCCCCAGTCTGTATTGATAGTAAGGATTGTTCTGGCCCAGGTGCAGAACACTGTTGCACCTCATGAGGTTCACCTGGGCACACCTCTCAAGCTTGTCCAGGTCCCTCTGGATGCCATCCTGTCCCTCTGGGGTATCAACACCACCATTCAGCTTGATGCCACGTGCAAACCTGCTGATGGTGCACTCAATTCACTGTCTATGACATTGATGAAAATATTAAACAGCACAGGTCCCAGGATGGACCCCTGAGGGACACCCCTTGTCACTGTTCTCCATCTGGACTGGAGATAGTTAAGAATGCTATATTTTACATAGAATATTAAACTTCAAAATAGAAGGAATCTTAGCCAAGGATTACAGTTTATTAAAGAAATGAAAATAGAAATGTCAAAATAAATTAGGTAAAAACTTCAGGTCTGAAGGCTCATAACCCACAAATGTTTAATATTTTGAGAGAGAATTTACTAAAAAATAGCATCTTTTTGTATATATGTATACAGAGTTTGCAGAGTCAGGTAGATCTTTCCTGCTCAAAACACCAGCACAATATGATTTATTCAGGCATGTACACATAATATGTATGACTGGGATGTTCTGTTGGGTTTAATTGTTGGCATATTTTGGATGATTAGCCTGAGTAAAGCTAATTTGAGACTAGACAGAGCAAATAATTCATGATGAATAATTTATTTGAGAAATTTAACCATTTTTTTCATTTCTTGTCACATCTGTCAGCACATGTCATTACCAATACTGAAAACCTGCATTGAATTCATCATCTGCCTTTAGTTGGAAAAGCCATGAACTGTACCTGTCCTTTTAGTTGTGGAGCTAAGGCTGTAAAGGCTAAGGCCTCTACACAGCAAAGCAATGAGCTTCAAATGTGGTTAATTTCATCGAGGCTTAGGGAGTGACCCTCAAGAATCTGAGCCAAAGCACCTTACATTCAAGAATACACATGTTCCTGCCTAGCCCAGGAGTGCCTGGAGAGTGTTATAGTATCAGTCAGGGTTGGAAGGAACCACAAGGATCATCTAGTTCCAAACCCCCTGCCATGGGCAGGGACAACCCACACTAGATCAGGCTGTCCGGAGCCTCATTCAGTCTGGTCTTAAACACTTCCAGGGACAGGGCCTCAACCACCTCCCTGGACAACCCATTCCAGGCCTTCAGCACTCTCATGGTGAAGAACTTCCTCCTCAGGTCCAGCCTGAATCTCCCCACCTCTAGATTCATTCCATTGCCCCTAGTCCTGTCACTACCTGATAGCCTGAAAAGTCCCTCCCCAGCCTTCTTGGAGGCCCCCTTCAGATACTGGAAGGCCACAATGAGGTCACCTTGCAGCCTTCTCTTCTCCAGACTGAACAGCCCCAACTCCTTCAGTCTGTCCTCATAGGAGAGCTGCTCCAGCCCTCTGATCATCCTCGTGGCCCTTCTCTGGACACCTTCCAACACCTCCAGATCCCTCTTGTAATAGGGGCTCCAGAACTGGACACAGTACTCCAGGTGGGGTCTCACCAGAGCTGAGTAGAGGGGGAGTGTGCTGGCCACACTTCTCCTGATGCAGCCCATGATCTGATCGGCTTTCTGGGCTGCAAGTGCACATTGAGAGCTCATGTTGAACTTCTCATCCACCAGCACCCCCAAGTCTCTCTCCTCAGGGCTGCTCCCCAGCCAGTCACTGCCCAACCTGGATTTGTGCCTGGGGTTGCCGCGACCCAGATGCAGGACCCTGCCCTTGGTCTTGTTGAACCCTATGAGGTTGGCTTGTGCCCACCTCTCCAGCCTGTCAAGGTCCCTCTGGATGGATCTCCATCATGAAGGAATATCAAGAGATTCTAGCAAACAGACTTCTTTCCAGGTCATGAAATTTGCTTTCTGCAAGTATTTAACTGGCATTTGCTGCAATATTTATGAAAGTGAGCATGGGGAGGACAGGAACCCAGCAAAAGCACATTAATGTGGTGAATGGATGTTTGTGATTAGGGGTGTTTGCTCTTATTGGTTGTCCTTTGCTACTGGAGGGTAGAGAGGCTTTGCAGAGGGACCTCGACAGGCTGGACAGATGGGCAGAATCCAAGGGCATGAGATTGAACACATCCAAGTGCCAGGTTCTGCACATTGGCCACAGCAACCCCATGCAGTGCTAGAGGCTGGGGTCAGAGTGGCTGGAGAGCGGCCAGGCAGAGAGGGACCTGGGGGTGCTGGTTGATGGTAGGCTGAACATGAACCTGCAGTGTGCCCAGGCAGCCAAGAGGGCCAATGGCATCCTGGCCTGCATCAGGAACAGTGTGGCCAGCAGGAACAGGGAGGTCATTCTGCCCCTGTACACTGCACTGGTTAGGCAGCACCTCGTGTCCTGTGTCCAGTTCTGGGCCCCTCAGTTTAGGAAGGATGTTGACTTGTTGGAACACGTCTAGAGAAGGGTAACGAAGTTGGTGAGGGGTTTGGAACACAAGCCCTATGAGGAGAGGCTGAGGCAGCTGGGGTTGCTTAGCCTGGAGAAGAGGAGACTGAGGGGTGACCTTCTTGCTCTCTACAAGTACCTGAAGGAAGGTTGTAGACAGGCAGAGGTTGATCTCTTCTCCCAGGAAACTAGCACCAGAACAAGCGGACATAGTCTCAGGCTGCGCCAGGGGAGGTTTAGGCTGGAGGTTAGGAAGAAGTTCTATACAGAGAGAGTGATTGCCCATTGGAATGGACTGCCCGGGGAGGTGGTGGAGTCACCGTCACTGGAGGTGTTTAGGAGGAGACTTGATGGGGTGCTTGGTTGCATGGTTTAGTTGATTGGGTGTTGGATGATAGGTTGGACACGATGATCTCGAAGGTCTCTTCCCACCTGGTTTATTCTATTCTATTCTATTCTACTTGATAAAAAAACATCATCATCAAGCCCTACATGTTGCTTGTAAAATCCATGGGTAAGAACATCTCTCTTCTGCTCAGAAAGCACGCAGTGCACTAACATGCTCAAGGAAATAAATAAAAAATTATAGCAGTTAGTGCAATCTCTCTCTTGTTGTTTGCTTTTTTTTCATTAGTAATTCTTGAATGTGACAGAAGTCACACTGCAGTTACATCCCTAAGGATTACCAGTACAAGTAAAGGTTATGGGATCAGATTTAGCTGTTGTAGCTCATGTAGGGCTGAAAAATACAAACACTTCAAGTTGATAATCTGTGTGTTTAAACCCTTGAATTTAGAATAGAATAGAATTGACCAGTTTGGAAAAGACCTTTGAGATCATTAAGTCCAACCTATCATCCAACACTATCTAATCAGCTAAACCATGGCACCAAGCGCCCCATCCAGTCTCTTCTTAAACACCTCCAGTGATGGTGACTCCACAATAATAGAATCATAGAATCATAAGTTTGGAAAAGACCTCAGAGATCATCAAGTCCAAACTATCACTCAATGATTAACTAAACCATAGCTTCAAGTGCCACAACCAATCCCTTTTTGAACACCTTCAGGGATGGGGACTCCACCACCTCCCTGGGCAGCCCATTCCAATGGCCAACAACTCTCTGTGAAGAACTTCCTCCTCACCTCCAGCTTAAACTTCCCCTGGTACAGTTTGAGACTGTGTCCTCTTGTTCTGGTGCTAGTTGCATGCCTGGGAGAAGAGACCAGCTCCCAGCTGGCTACAACCTCCCTTCAGGTAGTTGTAGACAGGAAGAAGGTCTCCTCTGAGTCTCCTCTTCTCCATGCTCAGCAACCCCAGCTCGCTCAGCCTCTCCTCATAGGGCTTGTGCTCCAAGCCTCTCCCCAGCTTTGTTGCCCTTCTCTGGACATGTTCCAGCATTTAAAATTAAAATTCTTTTTAAATGATGAAGGTAGATACACCATGCTTGCAGAAAAACAGCAGTATATATTGATATACTAATTTATTCCCAACTTAAAGATGAAATTGTGGAATTTTTAAAATTCTTTTTTAAAGGAAAATAAAAGACCACTGAGGCTTCTAAGAGAGAGCAAAGCATGAAGATATACCTCAGGAATCAACCTTCTGTTTAGATTACTGCTTTTGAGGCCCAAATATGGGTGAGATTTCCATCTTCTACAAATGAACAGTACTGTGGGTGTGCAGGCACCATCCTGCCCTCCTCAGAGAGCCAGTGCGTTCTACAAAGCTGTGCTTTAAACTTCACATCCAGTACCGAGAGAGTTAATTTAAATTTGATAACAAATGGCTCTGCTTTTGAAATGAATGTAGCCTGGCAACTTCAACTGAGAACCCTTCATAGGGCCTCAATTATGTATGCAGCTTCTTTGAGAAATAGTTTCACACATCTGACCCAAGGCCTGCAATGCTGTTGCCATGAAATAAAACTGTACGTAGGCAATGGTTTGTTTCCGTACAACCTCCTGCTTTCTGTACTCCCCCACCCAGGGTGCACATGTGAAAACCACACAAAATCTCTTTTTCTAGGCTGATTTCTTGCATTTCTTGCACCATCTCACGTGCTACCATCTGAATAGAAATTTAACACCTATGATCTTTGTTCCAGCATTTAACTTGCACGCTCCTGGGGTGGGTTGTTATTTGCTATTTAGGAACTTGCAGCCACTCTGCTAGGCTGTTCTCATCAAAGCCACTGTGTGAAACCAGAGAGACAGACAATGGGTTAAACACCCACACCATTTCATTTTTTTTTATCCCCCTTACCCCCCCCAAAATGGCTGCTTTGTCTGTGTGCATACACCAATAGCAAATGTCCTTCTGTTATTGTACAACCAATTTGATGTGTCAAGTATTCATATGCTAATGGCGGTACAGTCTCTCACTTTTTCACTGATAAATTGTAAGGATTGTTACAGACAGTGAAACACAAGAATAAACAGCTTTTATTTCAGATGTGATAAATTACTTTCCATTCAAATAAAATGCAACATTTGCTACTGACCATTATTGTTTCTATTCATTTTGAGCTTGCCTTCTGTTTTCCTTTCTTAGGATGGTGAGAAAATATTTAGCAGATAGAACCAGACCCGATGCAAGTAATTTAATTTCCTTAATTTGTTTTCCCCATTCGTGATATGAAGTTAATTTTTGCTCAGTTTTCACCACCAATGAAAGTTTTTCAGCAGGCACAGACATTGTTTTCCCCTAAGGAGCAATGATAGCTTCCTCAGTCTTACAATAGGTGGGATTCAAAGACTGGGATATTTCCTTTTACGTGTTAACATAATATGCCATGCTGTGCATGCCTGGCACCCCATTACTTAGGAAAGCTACTGGCAAAGGATTCCCTAAACATAGCATAGAGCAAGAGCAAAAGAATATAATGATTAATATTTTCTTTTTCTCTTTTAAGATAAAGATTTAATCAAAACACAAAAAATTAGGACTTAAGAATGGTCATTTGTATTTTGTACCTGAAGTAAAATAGGACTGTTTTCAGAGCCCCTATTTGGTAAATACAGAGTGAGTATTTGGCACAGATACAATAAATTTGCTTATTAAGCAAAGACTTTCATTTTAAAGAACTACTTTAATGGATTTTCATGCCTACTGATTGAAAATGTGTGGGTTTATGTAACAGAGTCAAGGATTATTTCTGTGTCCTCAATTCTGACATGAAAACACATTTATATAATTATATTGTTCCACAGTCAATCCATAAATGTAAGGAAATTCTGAGCAAAACCCATGAGTCCAGACAGATGCTGTTAATTTTATTAGCCAGTGGCAGCTATCTATGCTGCTCCACTAAAGTCCATTGTAAGTCCTGCACCCTGGCCCAGCCCAGAGTGAGATCACCCGGGAGCTGTGTGTTAGGGATTTTCCTTCCCTGTGTGGAGCTAGAAGGAGCCTATCCTTCTTGTGCAGTCTGGTCTGGCAAACCTGTTTTGGCAGGGGGGTTGTACTACATTATCTCCAGAGGTCCCTTCCAACCCCCACTATTATATGATTCTGTAAAACATTAGTGCCAGCTAAACACATGCAACATCAGGTCACTGCAGCCATGCAGTAAGATATTAGGCAGTGCAGAAAGTGAGAACCTTGTTGTGGCATCAACTCATCTGTAAAATGTTGCCCTGCCTATTTATGATATGTATTTAAACAGAAGAGTAGCTTTACATGGAACAATTTATGTGAATTACTAAACAGTGTGAAACCCTACTGAAATATAACAGGTGCAGAATCACATGATGATAGGGGTTGGCAGTCATCTCTGAAGATCATGTAGTACAGCCTCTCTCAAAGCAGGTTGCACAGGATGGTGTCCAGGCAGGTTTGGAATAACTCCCGAGATAGAGACTCCACCACCTCTCTGGGTAGCCTGTTGCAGTACTCCACCGTGCTCAGTCAAGAAGCTACTCCTCATGTTTAGATGGAAGTTCCTACATTCAAGTTTGTGCCTGTTATCCCTTGTCCTGTCACTTAGCATCAGTGAGGAAAGACTGGCCCCATCTTCCTGACACCTACTCTTTAAATGTTTATAAGCACTGGTAAGACTCCCTGAGTTTTCTCCAGACTAAAAAGCCCCATCTCTCAGCCTTTCTTCATAAGACAGGTGTTCTAGCCCTCTAATCAACATCATAGCCCTTTGCTGTATCCTTTGAGACAGCTCCCTGTCTCTCTTGAACTGGGGAGTCCAGAACTGGACCCAGTGCTCCATCCAGATGAGGCTTCACTAGGGTAGAGTGGAGGGCAAGGAGAACCTCCCTTGATCTGCTGGTCACACTCCTCCTGATGCGTTCCAGGATGCATTGGGCCTTCTTGTCCACAAGGGCACATTGGTAGATTATGATCACCCTGTTGCACAGCAGGACTCTCAGGCCCTTTTCCATTGAGCTGCTCTCCAGCAGGTCAGTCTCTCACCTGTACTGGTGCAGGTGGTTATTCCTCCCAACATGCAAGACCCTACATTTTCCCTTGCTGAATTTCATGAGTAACTGGGGACTGAAGCAGCAAAACTTGATTCACAGGACTTGTGAGTTTTCTTATTTCTAATGTGACTTGTTAAGGTTCTATTGATCTTGGGGATCTGTTATTTCACAAAGGAAGCTGGTTGGTACGGTACTTGATGGATGTTGCATGTCATACTTCAAGAAAAAGCATTAAATCCACAGTCATGAAAACTGCAACAGTCACAGAAGAAATGGGGATTAAAGACATTGCTACCCAGCTGGCCGCTGCTCTTCTACTTCATCACAAAATGAGCATTGTCCTTACAAAACATTAGCACTCAGTCAACATGTTTGACAATGCAATGTATGTTTCAAGAGAGATGCACTCACATCACACTTGGCTCTCTAGAAGTGCGTACCCTCAGAATTCACTTTCCTGCTCTGTGTGCCCACACTGTACATTTTCTACATGCTGCTGGTGTCGCTGATGTCCTCCCAATGCTGTCTAGAGCAGCTGGGGTTTACAATTTCCTTTCACAACACAGTTCTGCCAACATACATTAAAAGAGATTTCAGAACCTTGGGGCACCTGCTAAAGGGATCAGGAGCTCAGGTTGTGTTCTCTGCTATCCCTCTAATGTCAGCGATGGATGAGGGAACACTGAGGAAGAGCCAACAGGTCAATTCATGGCACTGGGGCTGGTGCCATCGACAGGGATTTGGGTTCTACAATCATGGCTTGGTTTACAAGGCACCAGAGCTGCAAACAACTAATGGGACACACTTGTCCCAGAGGGGGAAAAGGATCCTGGGGCAGGAATTGGCAGGGCTCATTGACAGGGCTTTAAACTAGATTTGAAGGGGGAAGGGGGTAATAGTCTCCTACTGGCCTGTGACAAACAGAGGGGCAGCTCACCAGAGGCAGATGGATGGAAAGCTGGTAAGGGCTCTCAACTTGCTGCCCTAATGCAAGACACAGATGACACACCAGGACACTCTGTGGAAACCAAGGGGAATTGGCAGAAGAGGACGACAGGGCCAGCCCAGCTGAAGTGCTTCTATGCAAATGCACGCAGCTTGGGCAACAAACAGGATGAATTAATGGCCACCGTGCTGCTGGGAGGCCATGACATAGTGGGCATTACTGAAACTTGGTGGGGTGATTCCCATGACTGGAATGTAGGGATAGATGGGTATAAGCTCTTTAGGAAGGATAGGCAGGGAAGGAGAGGAGGAGGTGTTGCCCTCTATGTCAAGAACCAGCTGGAATCAGCAGAACTCCAGCTGGGGAGGGATGATGAGATGGTTGAGAGTGTATGGGTTAGAATTAAAGGCAAAACAGGGGAAGGAGATATTACTGTGGGGGTCTCCTACAGGCCACCTGACCAGCAGAACCAAGAAGATGAGGCCCTCCACAGGCAAATTGAAGCGGCTTCCAGGTCACAAGCCCTGGTCCTCATGGGCAATTTCAACCACCCTGACATCTGCTGGAGGGACAACACAGCAAGGCACCAGCAATCCAGGATGTTCCTGGACTGCATAGAAGACAACTTCCTCCTCCAAATGGTAGAGGAACCAACAAGAAAAGGTGCTCTGCTGGACCTTGTTCTCAGCAACAGGGAAGGGCTGGTAACCAATGTGAGGCTCAGAGACTGCCTTGGCTGCAGTGACCATGAAGCAGTTGAATTTAATATCCTCAGGGCTATCAGGAGGACCTATTCTAAGCTTATGACCCTAGACTTTAGGCGTGCAGACTTCGATCGCTTCAGGAATCTGCTAGCCACAGTGTCATGGGACAAAGCCCTGGAGGGAAGAGGGACCCAGGACAGCTGGTCAGTATTCAAGGACCACCTCCTCTGTGTCCAGGAGCTATGTATACCAACAAGGAGAAAAGCAGGGAAGAATGCTAGGAGGCCTGCCTGGATGAACAAGGAGCTCCTGGACACACTATTACTTAAAAAGAAACTCTACAGGAAGTGGAGGGGAGGACAGATAGAACAGGGGGGATATAAGGAAGCTGCCCGAGCAGCAAGAGGCCTGGTTAGGAAAGCCAAAGCAGAGTTTGAATTGAATCTAGGCAGGGAGGTTGAAGGGAGCACTAAGAATTTCTACAGGTATATTAATGGTAAGAAGAAGAGTAGGGAAGGTGTGGGCCCCCTCAGAAAGGAAACTGGTGAATTGGTCACAAGTGATGTGGAAAAGGCTGAGGTACTCAGTAACTTCTTTACCTCAGTCTTCACTGCAAGGGCCTCCAGCCACACTCCTGGAGTCATGGCAGACGATGCCAGGGACGGGGAGGAAGAACTGCCCTTCATAAGTGAAGTTCAGGTTTGTGATCACCTGAAGAACCTGAAAGTGTTCAAGTCCATGGGACCCAAAGGGATACACCCACAGGTGCTGAGAGAAATGGCAGATGAGGTTGCTAAGCCCCTCTCTATTATATTCCAAAAGTCATGGCAGACTGGGGAAGTCCCTACAGACTGGAAAAGGGCAAACATTGCTCCCATTTTCAAAAAGGGTAAGAAGGAGGAACCAGGGAACTACAGGCCAGTCAGTCTCACCTCTGTGCCTGGAAAGATCATGGAGCAGATCCTCCTGGAGGCACTACTGACTCAGAAGAGTAGTGAAGAGGTGATTGGGAGCAGTCAGCATGGCTTTGCCAAGGGCAAATCCTGCCTGACAAACCTGGTGGCCTTCTATGAACAGGTGACAGCATTAATAGATGAGGGGCGAGCAACTGATGTCGTTTACCTGGACCTGAGCAAAGCCTTTGACACTGTCCCACACCACATCCTGGTCTCCAAGCTGGTGACACACGGGTTTGATGGATGGACCACTAGATGGATAAAGAACTGGCTTGATGGCCGCACCCAAAGAGTGGCTGTCAATGGGTCCATGTCCCAGTGGAGGCCAGTGACAAGCGGAGTCCCTCAGGGATCAGTCCTGGGACCAGTCTTGTTCAACATCTTTGTGGGTGACATGGACAGTGGCATTGAGTGCACCCTCAGCAAGTTTGCTGATGACACCAAGCTGTGTGGTGCAGCAGACACGCTGGAGGGAAGGGATGGCATCCAGAGGGACCATGACAGGCTGGAGAGGTGGGCACAAGCCAACCTCATGAGCTTCAACAAGACCAAGTGCAGGGTCCTGCATCTGGGTCGAGGCAATCCCAGGCACAAATCCAGGTTGGGCAGTGACTGGCTGGAGAGCAGCCCTGAGGAGAGAGACTTGGGGGTGCTGGTGGACGAGAAGCTCAACATGAGCTCTCAATGTGCACTTGCAGCCCGGAAAGCCAATCAGATCCTGGGCTGCATCAAGAGAAGTGTGGCCAGCAGGTCATGGGAGGGGATTCTCCCCCTCTCCTCAGCTCTGCTGAGACCCCACCTGGAGTACTGCGTCCAGTTCTGGAGCCCCTATCACAAGAGGGATCTGGAGGTGCTGGAGCGTGTCCAGAGAAGGGCCACGAGGGCTGGAGCACCTCTCCTATGAGGACAGACTGAAGGAGTTGGGGCTGTTCAGTCTGGAGAAGAGAAGGCTCCGAGGTGACCTCATTGTGGCCTTCCAGTATCTGAAGGGGGCCTACAAGGAAGCTGGTAAGGGACTTTTCAGGCTAACAGGTAGTGATAGGACTAGGGGGAATGGAATGAATCTGCAGGTGGGGAGATTCAGGCTGGATGTCAGGAGGAAGATCTTGACCATGAGAGTGGTGAAGCCCTGGAATGGGTTATCTAGGGAGGTAGTTGAGGCCCCGTCCCTGGAGGTGTTTTAGCCCAGGCTGGATGAGGCTCTGTCCAGCCTGATCTAGTGTAGAGTGTCCCCTGCCCATGGCAGGGGGGTTGGAACTAGATGATCCTTGTGGTCCCTTCCAACCCTAACTGAAACTATGAAACTATACTGGGATGTCAAATTGGAACAGAAGTAGAATAGCATAGCATAGCATAGCATAGCATAGCATAGCATAGCATAGAATAGAATAGAATAGAATAGAATAGAATAGAATAGAATAGAATAGAACAGGACAGAACAGACCAGGTTGGAAGAGATTGATGAGATCATTGAGTCCCAACCTGTCATCCAACACTATGTAATCAACTAAACCATAGCATAGCACCAAGCACCCCATCCAATCTCTTCCTAAACACCTCCAGGGATGGTGACTACACCATGTCCTTGGGCAGCCCATTCAAATGGCCAATCACTCTTTCTGTGAAGAACGTCTTCCTAACATCCAGCCTAATTTTTCCCTGGTGCAGCTTGAGACTGTGTCCTCTTGCTCTGGTGCTAGTTGCCTGGGAGAAGAGACCAACCCCCAGCTGTCTACAACGTCCCTTCAGGTAGTTGTAGGCAGCAAGTAACCAAGCTGCCCATCATCATCTCCTCTGAAAAATCTTAAAGATGTCTGAAACAGTGATGATTATAGCACAGAAGAAATGTCACAACACTAGGGCCCCACTTTTCTGAGAGGGAAAATGGAGAAACTGAAATAAAAAAAGCATTTGCAATTTTGGTGCTTGACCACATTCGGTAGCAACGGCCTTGGAGTTGCTCTGCGCTGCCCTCAGAGGGCTGATGACTCATCCCATGCACTTACAGGCAATTGTGTAGCTGCTGATTAAAGACTCTGGTTCTACAAATGCTTCTTCACTTGCTTGCCTTTAAGCAGACAAGCAATCCTGTTGGGCTGAACTGTCAGCAGCTAATTCTGGAAGCAATGACATTGCCAACATCTTGAGATTAATAGGAGAACAAGAATCAAAATCTATATGCCTTGAAGGCTGGTGAAAACCAGTTTTCATATTATTTTTATCTTGTTTGCTCTCAGAAGTTTTCTTTCACTTTTTTTTTTTTAATGTAGCTCCTCATACAGCAGCACCAAGGGAAAAAGCACAAGAACATGCAAAAATAGGGGGGGGGAAAGTTAATCTGTTCAATACAAATATAGCTTATATAAAAAAAAAGAAGAAGAAAATTCCCACAGTACAGTCAAGGGTTTTTTTTCTGAAGCATGGCATACAAAAATCATATTAAAATGACAAAATTTACACAAGCCATGACAATTTTTATCTAAAATGCTAAAAATTGTATTTTCTTTTTGATGAGGTTCCTTCTTCCAGATCTAAGCCCCAAGAAATAGTGCTTGTAAATGCAAATAAAAGTGCAAAGTAAGAGCTGATCAGTCCTTTAAATAGTGGATATGACTGCATCTGGGTCGAGGCAATGCCAGGCACAAATCCAGGCTGGGCAGTGACTGGCTGGAGAGCAGCCCAGAGGAGAGAGACTTGGGGGTGCTGGTGGACGAGAAGCTCAACATGAGCTCTCAATGTGCACTTGCAGCCCGGAAAGCCAATCAGAGCCTGGGCTGCATCAGGAGAAGTGTGGCCAGCAGGTCAAGGGAGGGGATTCTCCCCCTCTACTCAGCCCTGGTGAGACCCCACCTGGAGTACTGCCTCCAGTTCTGGAGCCCCTATTAAAGGGGGATCTGGAGGTGCTGGAAGGTGTCCAGAGAAGGGCCACGAGGATGATCAGAGGGCTGGAGCACCTCACCTATGAGGACAGACTGAGTTGGGGCTGTTCAGTCTGGAGAAGAGAAGACTCTGAGGTGACCTCATTGTGGCCTTCCAGTATCTGAAGGGGGCCATCAGGAAGGCTGGGGAGGGACTTAGGCTAACAGGTAGTGACAGGACTAGGGGCAATGGAATGAATCTAGAGGTGGGGAGATTCAGGCTGGATGTGAGGAGGAAGTTCTTCACCATGAGACTGGTGAAGCCCTGGAATGGGTTATCTAGGGAGGTGGTTGAGGCCCCATCCCTGGAAGTGTTTAAGACCAGGCTGGATGAGGCTCTGTCCAGCCTGATCTCGTGTAGGGTGTCCCTGCCCATGGCAAAGGGTTTGGAACTGGATGATCCTTGTGGTCCCTTCCAACCCTGACTGATTCTATACTATGACACTAAGGGTATGGATTTGGAAGTGCCAAAATCTACAGCCCTGTGTTGCAGCTATGTGCAATGAGTTTCAGATTTTAGAATAGAACCTTGGTACGGTTACAGAACATTCAGGAAAACATTCAACTAAGCTTTTCTAATATGAGAAAAAGTGGGGGGTGGAGGGGGGAGCAGGGGGAAGCACAATACTTTGGTTTTAAATATATTAGAGGAAGTTCTGGGATTTCTGCATCCCTGTTAAAATGAGAGAAAAACTAGAGCAGGAATAACAAGAATGTAGATTCTCCCCCACACCCCAGAGAAAGTATCCTGGGGAAGCAGAGGAGTAAAATTATGATTTAATCCACTGTGATTTACAATACAATACAATACAATACAATACACCAGGTTGGAAGAGACCTTCAAGATCATCACATCCAACCCATCAACCAATCCAGCTTTACCATCTACTCCACAACTTTGGAGTAACTTGTCCCCACAAAGGCCCAGGTGAAGATGATTATCCATGCCCCACTTTTGAGACCACAGGAGAAGGGCACTCCATTTCATAATTATTGTGATTTTAAAGTGCTAATCTCCTCAGACTTGTTTTCAGGATCTGTTGAGTTAAGGTTTACTCAGAAATGTTTAAACCGATAGACAGTGGATGCTAATTAGACCAAAGGTGACAAGCAGGTCAAGGGGAAGAAGATGTACACAAGGTTACAATTAATGTACTTGATATCGTCGTGAAATTTTAGTCTAAAGCCTGACCACAGATGTTTTGCAAGCAGCATTTATTTTTTTTTAAGATGAAATGCCATAGTCAATTACATTTTTCACAAATGACAGAAAATGATGGACTCATATCTCTGAGTAATCCCATCTGCCCACCCCTCTGAGAGTGCAGAAGGCCCCATCTGCAATGGGTGCAGGTGCTGAGACTCCATGGAAATAGTATATTTGGAGAATAGAGAGAATCAGCACAAGAGGCTCAAGTGCTGATGTGGTCCTCTTCCAGGCATTATGGGAGAAGCACCACACTATAAAATGGCAGGGCGTCTTTTGTGATGAAAAGATTGTCTGGTCAATTGTCTATTCATCTCACCCCACTCTTGAAGCAGAAGACAAGTCTATTTAGGGTCTCAGATGAATACAAAGAGGTTTTGTGGCCCCAAATCTTGCTTCTTTTCCCCGTAGGATAATCTAGTTTCTTAGGCTATATCTCATTATCTTCAGTATAAGAATAATTTTGAGGGATATTCGCTACTCCCTTTCTGAATTTGCAACATCCTCTTTAAAAGGACTCCATATCTGTACTATCTTAATGTTAACAGTAATGATCATCATGGAGAGCAAAGACAAACCTTATATGATGCTATACCTCCCTAATTCTGTGCTCAGTTTTGAGGTCCTCACAGCAAGAAGGATATTGAGTGCTCGAGCATGTCCAGAGAAGGGCAGCAAAGTTTGTGAAGTGTCTAGATAACAAATCTTAAGAGGAGTGGCTGAGGGAACTGGAGTTGTTTAGTATGGAAAATGGGGAGACCTCATTGCTCTCTACAACTCCCTGAAAGGAGTTTGGAGTAACATGGGGGTTGATCTCTTCTCCTAAGCAACAAGTGATAAGATGAGAGGAAATGGCCTCAGGTTAGGCCATTAGGTTGAACATTAGGAATAATTTCTTCCCCAAAAGGGTTGTCAATCCCAGGAACTGACTGCCTGCAGATGTGGAGTCCCCATCCCTGGAGGTGTTTAAAAGATGTGTAGATGTGGGTCTGAGGGACATGAAGGAGTGGTGGATTTGGCAGTGCTGGGTTAATGGTTGGGCTCGATGATCTTCAAGGTCTTTTCTGACCTAAATGATTCTGCAGATAGCACCATCCTTTCAATTACCACTGGAATTTGGAGTGACACTGATATCTTCTTCTTGGGCGCCGCTCACTAGAGAGTGCAGTCCCATATTTTGCAGGCACTGCTTGGCCTGTGCATGCAACTTTTGTATGTTAAAATCTCAGAACAGTCTCCACTTAGTAAGTAAAGCAGACTGCTTTATTTGATTGTCCTCATCAGTGTTGTGTCACCAGTTATTTTAGAGACACAACCAAATTATCAATGCAAAAGCAGTGGCAGTGCTCTGTTTCACTGTGGGTCCCAGCAGAAAATCCTTATTTTCACATTCCTATTTTTAGAACTATCCATTAGCCAAATATGAGCCCATTTATCATGTATTGATCTAGGTTTGGGGAGGGTGTGAAGAGCTTTGGTTTTATGTGGAAAAATACAGTAATTGTCCAGAGAAGGGCAACAAAGATGGTGAGGGGTTTGGAGCACAAGCCCTGTGAGGAGAGGCTGAGGGAGCTGGGGTTGCTTAGCCTGGAGAGGAGGAAACTGAGGGGAGACCTACTTGCTCTCTACAACTACCTGAAGGGAGGCTGTAGACAGGCTGGGGCTGGCCTCTTCTCCCAGGCAACCAGCACCAGAACAAGAGGACACAGTCTCAAGCTGCGCCATGGGAGTTTCAGACTGGATGTTAGGAAGAAATTCTACAGAGAGAGAGAGATTGCCCATTGGAATGGGCTGCCCGGGGAGGTGGTGGAGTCACCTTCATTGGAGGTGTTTAGGCGGAGTCTTGATAGGGTGCTTGGTGCCATGGTTTAGTTGATTAGGTGGTGTTGGACGACAGGTTGGACGCGATGATCTTGAAGGTCTCTTCCAACCAGGTCTATTCTATTCTATTCTATTATTCTATTCTATTCTATTCTATTCTATTCTATTCTATTCTATTCTATTCCATTCTATCCTGTTCTGTTCTACTCTTATTCTATTCTATTCTATTCTATTCTATTCTATTCTATTCTATTCTATTCTATTCTATTCTATTCTATTCTATTCTATTCTAATTTTAATCAGAAGTTAATTCTGTTTGACAAAATTAATTTATCTCTATCATCAGTGAACTGTCCTTTAATTTCCTATTACCTAATTCTCAAAACAGCTTTCCCCCCCCCCCCCCTCTGTGGCTCAAGTTACTGGGGCAGGATCACTTGCCCTTCCTGAATGTTAGCACAGCAGCATTCTCCCTGTCTTCTTGCACTTCCCTGCTAATTCAAGATTTATTAAAAATTAACATCAGTGAATGAGTGCTCTCCCCACCCAAGTATTTTAGGACTCTAGGGTAGAAGTTATTCAGAAACATTGGCAGATGTTAGTTAACATCTATTAATCGAATGAAAAGTATTTATTAACCTCATTAAAAGACATTTTTAGGCAATAACAATGCTCTTATTGTATCAAAATGGAGAACAGAAATAATTTTGACTCTTTCTGGGCTGCCTATCTACTAGGTTTATCACAAATATTCAATAATAGAACTCCAGTGGTTTTTAGAATCTGTTTTGTTCCTAGTATTTTTTTTTAATAAACAAATATTTTTATAAAAAATTTACAGACCTATCTCCATCTTTTTCAAATCTTTATATCTGTTCCTTTATTTGTTTAAAGATACCAAGTATCTGGTTTTTGGTGCCTTAAACTTTTAATTTACCTGCACAAACATTCTCTTGCACATACATTCTCTTTCACATTTATTGCAACCTATTTTGTTACCCCACTGTAGTTAAAAATAACAATAAATTATTTTTCTGTATGATGCCTTCACTTCTCTACTTAGTGCCCTAAAAGCAGTGCTGTCTATTTTTCTTGTGTAATCATGATTCTTGTCCACACTATGAATTCGACTTAAAGAGCTCTTAATTCTAAATCATAGTATCATCACAGAGTGGTGTGGGTTGGAAGGGACTTTAAAGATCATCCAGTTCCAATTTCCTGCCATAAGCAGAGACACTTCCTGCTCCACCATATTGCTCAAGGGCCTGTCCAGCCTGGCTTTGAACACTACCAGGGTTGGAATGTCCACAGCTTATCCAGGTAGCCTGTTTCAAGTGACTCACCACTCTCTGAAGGAAGAGTTTCTTTTTATTCCTTATCTCAGTTGAGCTTTTTCAAGTTTGAGGCCTTTACTCTGTATCCCGCTACTACAATGCCTTTGTAAACATCCTTCTCCTGCTCTTCTGCCACCCCTACTAATACTGGAAGACTGCTCTAAAGTCTGGCTGGAGCTGTCCCTTCTCAAGGCAAAACAACCCCAACTCTCTCAACCTGTCTTCACATTCACACCTTTAACTCTAAACATTCCTCTCCAAGATGTCCTTACATTTCCTCTGTCCATCAGTTTTCCCATTTGAACACATGATGTATATTGTGTGTGACTGTTAGAACCTTTCCTCTTTTTATTCATAGAGAATACAATCAAGTGAAAAATCACTGATTCTTGGGCAGCAACCAACTTGCAACAATTAAAGCTTCCTTTTGTCCACCACATTGTGATCTAAAATAGGGTCGTTTATTATTAGACAAGAAGGCTGGGGAGGGACTTTTCAGGCTATCAGGGAGTGATAGGACTGGGGGGAATGGAATGAAGCTGGAGGTGGGGAGATTCAGGCTGGACGTGAGGAGGAAGTTCTTCACCGTGAGGGTGGTGAGGCCCTGGAATGGGTTGTCCAGGGAGGTGGTTGAGGCCCCGTCCCTTGAGGTGTTTAAGACCAGGCTGGATGAGGCTCTGGCCAGCCTGATCTAGGGTAGAGTGTCCCTGCCCATGGCGGGGGGGTTGTAACTAGATGATCCTTGTGGTCCCTTCCAACCCTAACTGAAACTATGAAACTATGAAACTATGATCACCTCTAATTTTTTGCAGAACTGTAGATATATTGTTGAGGCATCTACAAAGGCAACTTATAAGCCACCCACATATTTTTTTACAGTCTTTTTTCTGGTTTTCACTTTACAAGTCAGATACAAATGGAATCTTTGAACACCTGATGAAACTTAATTTTATTGAGGTGTAAGCATTAACAGTAATGCTTACAGTAAAAGCAGTAGCTGGTGATAGAAATGGTATGGACAACAATTATTTTCTGGAATTAGTCAGGAATGAAATCTAATTGTTAGGTTATGAGTAAATAAAGTAGAACAAGCAAAGAACTATTTCTAAAAGTATTACATTTTAAATGAAACTTCTAATAGCTGTTGTATAACACCATGGAATTCTATAAATTCAATTTTTCCATTCAATTTTATAAGATGGAATTAATAACTTCTTTTTTCTCCCTTATTTTCTTTCCCCCTTGTAACTTCATGTTATCTATTTAAATACAGTTGCACCCTGTTCAGAATTCTGAGCTTCCAGTGCAGAAACTTCATGCACTTAGCACTTTGCCTGCAAATATGCAAGTCAGCTGCCTGAGTTTGTGCTTTGTCTGCAAATGCATTAGTCAACCTCTGCCTCAAATCTTCTTCATCACTTAATGTTAAAGAACCATTTTTGTTTGCTGCTGGGATTTCTTTCTAAAAGCCATAGATTAATTGTGGGGATTGAAGGATATTAATTAATCACTTTTGAGCCTGAAACACAGCTTTCTGATAAAGAAACAGACACACTCATTAAAACGAAACCTTAGGAGGCAGTAGGGTAGAGAGTAGACAACATAAAGGACATCTGTTGTTGACCTGTGTGCTACAAATGTTTGAAATGCTTGACCATATAAGTTTTGTGTGGCTAAGAGTGGAAAAATACTGCTTTTAATGGCTGCTAAAAGTATGTAAGTTTGGTGTGTTCTTGCAATAAATGGATCATTTCTGAGCTATGGGTCTCATCAAGTTGTCTTCCTAGATACATTGGGGATCTGTGCTATAATACACCACATTAATGTACTAACTTGAACCTGAGGCAGTGAATATGAGGTTGCTTTAGGATCAGTTCCATATGTGACAGCTCTGTAAGATATTTGAGCTTTCATAATTTACTAATGAATATGAAAACCAGGCAGAGTGGTCTGTGTCAATGCAGCAATACTCTGTCCTCAGCAGCAATGATTCCATTATAAGGAAAGATTTCAACTAGAAGCAAGTAATTTGAGAGCAAAGTGTACTGGGACTTAGTGGACTGCAGCCATTGGTCATTTCTTCTTGCTTCTAAAAAGTGCTATTTATAGGTGTAAATTATAACACATGGGGAATGTATATCATGTTAACTTGGAAACAAGAGTTTCCACTCACTTCAGAATGAGAAAAAAAAATAGAAGAAAGAAAAATACAAGAATCTCATAATGACAAAGAAACCAAAGGTTTCAGATGATCTCAGATGTATTGTAAACGCTATGTGTGGCACAAGAAATGAGGGAAAGGATGTTAGAGTGAGAAATGAGAAATGCTGGACCTATGGGTCTTCCCAGGAGAAATCATTCTCCTTAAAGTGTGGCCACTATTGCCATCTCCCTCACTGCCCTACAGCATCTAAAGATCACAGTATCACAGTATCACCAAGGTTGGAAGAGGCCTCAAAGATCATCAAGTCCAACCTGTCACCACAGACCTCATGACTAGACCATGGCACCAAGTGCCACATCCAATCCCCTCTTGAACACCTCCAGGGACAGTGACTCCACCACCTCCCTGGGTAGCCCATTCCAATGGTGAACAACTATCTCAGTGAAGAACTTTCTCCTCACCTTGAGCCTAAACTTCCCCCTGGTGCAGCTTGAGACTGTGTCCTCTTGTTCTGGTGTTGATTACTAGAGAGAAGAGACCAACTTCCTCCTGGCTACAACCACCCTTCAGGTAGTTGTAGAGAGCAATGAGGTCTCCCCTCAGTCTCCTCTTCTCCTGGCTAAACAATCCCAGCTCCCTCAGCCTCTCCTCATAGGGCTTGTGCTCAAGGCCTCTCCCCAGCCTTGTTGCCCTTCTCTGGACACGTTCAAGCATCTTGATGTCCTTCCTTAGCTGAGGGGCCCAGAACTGGACACAGGACTCAAGGTGTGGCCTAACCAAAGCAGTGTACAGGGGTACAATGACTTCCCTGCTCCTGCTGGCCACACTATTCTTGATGCAGGCCAGGATGCCATTTGCCCTCTTGGCCACCTGGGCACACTGCTGGCTCATGTTTAGGTGGCTGTCAACCAGTACTCCCAGGTCTCTTTCTGTTTGGTGGCTCTCCAGCCACTCTGACCCCAGCCTGCAGCTCTGCGTAGGGTTGTTGTGATGAAAGTGCCGCACCCTGCACATGGATTTGTTGCATGCCATCCTGTTGAACTCTGCCCATCCGTCCAGTCAGTCAAGATCCCTCTGCAGAGCCCTTCTGTCCTCTATCTGATCAACACCTGCTCCCAACTTGGTGTCATCTGCAAATTTGCTGATGACTGTCTCAATCCCCACATCCAGATTGTCAGTGAAGATATTAAAGAGGATGGGGCCCAGCACTGATCCCTGGGAGATGCCACTGGTGACTGGCCTCCAGCTGGAAGTGGCACCATTCACCACTACTCTCTGGGCTCGGCCCTGTAGCCAGTTCCTAACCCAGTACAGAGTGTTGCTGTCCAAGCCACGAGCTGACAGCTTAGCCAGCAGTTTGCTGTGGGGGACAGTGTCAAAGACCTTGCTGAAGGGTAGACTACATCCACAGGCCTCCCCACGTCCACCAGACGGGTCACCTGATCATAGAAGGAAATCAGGTTGGAGAGGCAGGATCTGCCCCTCCTAAATCCGTGTTGGGTGGAGCTGAGCCCTTGTTCATCCTGCAGGTGTGCAGTTATTGCCGCTGAGATAATCTGCTCCATAATTTTCCCTGGCACTGAGGTCAGGCTGACAGGCCTGTAGTTTCCAGGTTAAGATGCTACCTGAATAGTAGCCTACCCCTCTTAAATTACTTGTACTTGTCTTTAATTCTGAAAAACAAGACCTTTGTCATATTTTCAAGCTGGAAGACCAAATAAACAAATAACTATAACAAACAAAAAATTCCCAAATTGTTTTGTAGACATGAAGGTCAAATATGAAATGAACAGACTCATGGTTCTAGATTCCTAATACTGCCTTTTCAATACAATACAATACAATACAATACAATACAATACAATACAATACAATACACCAGGATGGAAGAGACCTTCAAGATCAACATGTCCAACCCATCAACGAATCCAACCCACCTGAACAACTAGATCATGGCATCAAGCACCCCATCAAGTCTCCTCCTGAACACCTCCAATGAAGGTGACTCCACCACCTCCCTGGGCAGACCATTCCAATGGCCAATCACTTTCTCTGTATAGAAATTCTTCCTAAAATCCAGTCTAAACCTCCCCTGGCACAGCTTGAGACTGTGTCCTCTTGTTCTGGTACTGGCTGCCTGGGAGAAGAGACCAACCTCTGCCTGGCTACAACCTCCCTTCAGGGAGTTGTAGAGAGCAAGAAGGTCACCCCTCAGTCTCCTCTTCTCCAGGCTAAGCAACCCCAGCTCCCTCAGCCTCTCCTCATAGGGCTTGTCTTCCAAACCCCTCACCAACTTCATTGCCCTTCTCTGGACATGTTCCAGCAAGTCAACATCCTTCCTAAACTGAGGGGCCCAGAACTGGACACAGTACTCCAGGTGTGGCCTAACCAGTGCAGTGTACAGGGGCAGAATCACCTCCCTGCTCCTGCTGGCCACACTGGTCCTGATGCAGGCCAGGATGCCATTGGCCCTCTTGGCTGCCTGGGCACACTGCAGGCTCATGTTCAGCCTACCATCAACCAGCACCCCCAGGTCCCTCTCTGCCTAGCCACTCTCCAGCCCCTCTGACCCCTGCCTGTAACACTGCATGGGGTTGTTGTGGCCAATGTGCAGAACCCGGCACTTGGATGTGTTCGATCTCATGCCCTTGGATTCTGCCCATCTGTCCAGCCTGTCCAGGTCCCTCTGCAAAGCCTCTCTACCTTCCAACAGATCAACTCCTGCTCCCAGCTTGGTGTCCTCCACAAATGTACTGATGATGGACTCAATGCCCTCATCCAGATCATCAATAAAGATGTTGAAGAGCATGGGGCCCAGCACTGATCCTTGGGGCACACCACTAGTGCCTGGCCACCAGCTGGAGGTGGCACCATTCACCACCACTCTCTGGGCTCGGCCCTCCAGCCAGTTCCTAACCCAACGCAGTGTGCTCCTGTCCAAGCCATGGGCTGATAGCTTGGCCAGGAGTTTGCTGTGGTGGACAGTGTCAAAGGCCTTTCAGAGGTCCAGGTAGACTACATCCACAGCCTGCCCCACATCCACCAGGCGGGTAACCTAATTGTAGAAGGAGATCAGGTTGGTCAGGCAGGACCTGCCCTTCCTAAATCCATGCTGGCTGGGCCTGATCCTTTGGCCATCCTGTAAGTGCTGTGTGATCGCACTCAAGATGACCCGCTCCATAATCTTGCCTGGCACTGAGGTCAGGCTGACAGGCCTAGAATTCCCTGGCTCTTCCAACCGGCCCTTCTTGTGGATGGGCACCACATTGGCCAGCTTCCAGTCTTCTGGGACCTCTCCAGTGAGCCAGGACTGTTGAAAAATGATGGAGATCAGCTTGGCCAGCTCATCTGCCAGCTCTCTCAGCACCCTAGGATGGATCCCATCCAGTCCCATGGACCTGTGGGCATCCAAACGGATGAGGAGATCTCTAATTGCACCCTCCTGGAGCAGCGGGAAACTATGCTACTCCCTGGCTCCTTCTGCCAGCTCTGCAGGCCAGCTGTCTGGAAGATGTTCTGTTCTGCTAGTAAAAATTGAGGCAAAGAAGCCACTTGTTCCTTTGCTAATGCATGTAATGTATATAAATTACTGGCAAAATGAATAACTCAGTGTCTTCTAGTGAAAATACATACACACTTAAGCCACCTCCCTCTGTTTATCCTGAGTATTCACACAGTTTGAATTTAGGAATTCAACTTAGATGCTCTAAATCAAGCCTAAAGACATTTAACTCCTTCCAATGAGCAAGACATTTGGAGGCAGATGTGTTGAATCACAACTGAACCTAATGTCCTATGCCACTTTTTCTCCAACAGTCACTGACAAAGAGTGACAAAACCTCTGCCCCTTTAATTTTGTTCATGATACCTGGATTCCTGTAGAGTCTTACCATTTTGTGTGTGCATGTGTGGGCTGCTTGGTTTGAGTATGTGTGAGTCAGTCGTTATTAGCAGCTTCTGATTTTGTTGCAGCTATCGCACTATGGGGGTGTAGCAGAGGGAGGAATTTGTCATATTCAAGAAAAAAAAAGAAATTAATGGATCCAGTCAGAGTTAAACCCTCAGGGTACAGAAACCAGAAGAAAAAGAACACAGTTACCTGAAGGGAGCTTGTAGCCAGGTGGGGGTTGGTCTCTTCTCCCAGGCAACCAGCACCAGAACAAGAGGACACAGTCTCAAGCTGTGCCAGGGGACGTTTAGGCTGGATGTTAGGAAGAAGTTCTTCATAGAAAGAGTGATTGGCCATTGGAATGTGCTGCTCAGGGAGGTGGTGGAGTCACCATCACTGGAGTTGTTTAGGAGGAGACTTGATGGGGTTCTTGGTGCCATGGTTTAGTTGATTAGATAGTGTTGGATGATAGGTTGGACTCGATGATCTCAAATGTCTCTTCCAACCTGGTCTATTCTATTCTATTCTATTCTATTCTATTCTATTCTATTCTATTCTATTCTATTCCTTTCTATTCTATTCTACTCTTTGTTAAGCTGTTATTATTGTGTTGGGGGACTGAGGTTGTTGACTGCTTAGTTATTGTATGAGCACTGAAGCAACCTACGTGAGCACCCAAATTCTTCCTGTGCCTTCTGCTTTTGGATGAGCATGGCACCCAGAGCACATGGCTACAGCCCACAGTGGGGTTTGACTCTAAAGTGACCTTCTGAAACTTGACTCCAGTGGAAGGGCTGGTGGTATGCAACTGCCATAGTTTGCCTTGGTTATGTGACACAGAATCATCCAAGGGAATACTTTGATAGGACTCAAAATCCCCTTGCTGTCCTGGTATGGCCTAAAGGGAGAGAGCAGCACAGGAAGATAATGAGAGCTTAATTTTCTTTTTGCACTTGTGCTGCAGCTACAGGAATAATGACGTACTGCAGCTTAGTAAAGACTATCAGATGCTGCTTGGCAATTGTTCTTACTATAAATAGTGATGGATTGCTTTTCAAATGATTATTAGATCCCTTGTTATTGGAGATCAGCTAACAAAAATGTATATGTAGTATAGTTATATGGGAAAGTCAAGATTCCTTTCTTTTTTTTAGTACTATAGGATTATATTTTTGAGTGTGCTTAATTTGATTATTCTGACAAAGTTCTTTACTGTGTTTCCACAAGGCTGGTTCTTTACTTTTTTCTTCTTTCATTTTTTTTTTCCTCAAAAGGAATAATATCCTTCCCCTTGCTGATTGCCAGGTGTATCTTCATTTGCTTAGCAGCTGTTACTGCTGCTGGAGTACACATGTCCTAGGAGTTACAGATTATCCTTAAATAAATGGAATATGGGGCCATGCAGGATGCATCTTTCAACAGGAAGTGTGTCTGCCATATCACTCCTCATCACAGTCCTTAGTTACTTGTATTTACTCAGTACATATAACATTTTTGTACAAGATGTCCTAGTACTTGCTATTGGTAGTGTGAAAAGCTTTTAGCAAGCACATATGTGCTGCCACAGCATCGAGTAACAATTGCCTCAGCCAAAAACAATGATGATATTCCCAACTTAAATGTCATGTAGCTGCAGGTTTCACCTTGGGAGGAAGCACACAGGCATAGCAATGTGTAATTAATACTGCTGACATGATAAAGGCCACAATTAAGCAATAAAGTCAGCAATCTATTTAAGTTATTCATAGAACCATAGAAATTGCCTGGTAGGAAAAGACTTTAAGATCATTAAGTCCAACCATCACCTAATATCTCCTTGCACCCGACTGTTAGACCATGTTCCTAAGCACCTCATCCAAACATCTTTTAAATGCTGCCAAAGATGATGACTCCACTGCTTCCCTAGCAGCCTGTTCCAGTGTCCTGTGACCCTTTTGGTAAAGAAATTTTTTCCTAATGTCTCTCGAATGTGCTGCCCGGGGAGGTGGTGGAGTCACTATCATTGGAAGTGTTTAGGAGGAGACTTGATAGGGTGCTTGGTTGCATAGTTTAGTTGATTAGGTGGTGTTGGATGGGTTGGACATGATGATCTTGGCGGTCTCTTCCAATCTGGTCTATTCTATTCTATTCTATTCTATTCTATTCTATTCTATTCTATTCTATTCTATTCTATTCTATTCTATTCTATTCTATTCTATTCTAAACTTCATCTAGCACAATTTCTTCCTGTCCTACAACTTGCTATTTGGGACAATACCCACCCCACCTCACTACAACCTCTTTTCAATGAGTTGTAGAGAGCAATGAAGTCTCCTCTCAGCCTTCTCTTCTCCAGATTAAACAATTCCCTTGTGCTCAAGAGCCCTCACCAACCTTGTTGCCCTCCTCTGGACACATTCACAGAATCACAGAAAGTTAGAGTTTGGAAAGGACCTCAGAGACCTTTGGGTCCAACACCCCTGCCAAAAGCAGGATCACCTAGGGTAGTCCACACAGGAATGTGTTCAGGTGGTTTTGGAAAGTTTCCAGAGAAGGCGGCTCCACAGCTTCTCTGGGCAGCCTGTTCCAGTGCTCCATCACCTTCACTGTAAAGAAGTTTCTCCTCATGCTGAGGTGAAACCTTCTATGTTCAAGTTTGTATCCATTGTTCCTTGTCTTATCACTGCACACCACCAAAACGAGCTTGGTCCTCTCCGCTTGACACCCCCCCCCTCAGATATTAATAAACGTTGATCAGATCCCCTCTCAGTCTTTTCTTCTCAAGACTAAATAGCCCTAGGTTTCTCAGTCTTCATAGGGGAGATGCACAAGTCCCCTAAAGATCGTTGTGGCTCTCTGATGGACTCTCTCCAGCAGGTCCCTGCTCAAAACTGGACACAGTATTCCAGGTGTGGTCTCACCAAAGCAGAGTAGAGGGGGAGAAGAACATGCCTAGACCTGCTCGACACACTTTTCTTGATGCACCCCAGGATACTATTGGCTCTCCTGGCCACAAGAGCACATTGCTGTCCCACTCAAAACTTGCTGTCCACCAGCACTCCAAGGGGGTCTTTCTCCATAGGTCTGCTTGCCATCAGGGCTGCCCCTAATCTGTACTGTGCCTGTTGTTATTCCTCCCCAGGTGACAGGACCCTCCACTTGTCCCTGTTGAACTTCATGAGGTTTGCCTGCACCCAGCTCTCAGTCTCTCCACATCTCGCTGGATGGCAGCACAGCCTGACACGAGTCAGACACTCCCCAGTTTTGTACCATCAGGAACTTGCTGAGGGTACTCTCAGTGTCCTCATCCAGGTCATTGGTAAAGATATTGAACAAAACTGGACCCAGTACTGATCCCTGGGGAACATCACTGGCCACAGGCCTCCAAGTTGACTCTGTGACAACTTGATGTCCTTCTTGGAGTGAGGGACCCAAAACTCAACAGAGTGCTCGTGGTGTGGCCTCACCAGTGCTGAGTACTTCCCTACTCCTGCTGGGCATGCTGCTCCTGACCCAAGATAGGATGCCCTTGGCCTTCTTGGCTACCTGAGCATGATGTCAGCTCATGTGCAAACAGCTGTCAACCAGCATCCCCAGATCCCTCTCTGCCAACCTACTTTCCAGCCACTCTTTGTAGTCTTCCTGCATTGCCTGCACCTTTTTCCAAAGTCCACAGACTTGGCTTTATTTCAGAACCTTGCTCCTTTTATAAAGGTGATGTGACATTTTTAATAGAGAAAATGTATTCAACATAACATCAATATGTCATTTTATGTTGTGAAGACCAATTTTGAGGGAGAAAACCAAACCTTTAGTTTTTCAAAGTCTTCTCTTTCTGGATCTTAAGTTTATTATATCTCCTCCATTCTATTCATACCTGAAATTTAATTATTTCTGGTTTATATATCATAGAATCATAGAATCATAGAATCAATAAGGTTGGAAAAGACCTCAAATATCATCAAGTCCAACCTGTCACCACAGACCTCATGACGACTAGACCATGGCACCAAGTGCCACAACAAATCCCCTCTTGAACACCTCCAGGGATGGTAACTCCACCACCTCCCTGGGCAGCACATTCCAATGGCTAACAACTCTCTCTGTGAAGAACTTTCTCCTCACCTCGAGCCTAAACTTCCCCCTGGTGCAGCTTGAGACTGTGTCCTCTTGTTCTGGTGCTGGTTGCCTGGGAGAAGAGACCAACCCCCCTCCTGGCTACAACCTCTCTTCAGGTAGTTGTAGAGAGCAATAAGGTCTCCCCTGAGCCTCCTCTTCTCCAGGTTAAACAACCCCAGCTCCCTCAGCCTCTCCTCACAGGGCTTGTGCTTGAGGCCTCTCACCATCCTTGTTGCCCTTCTCTGGACATGTTCAAATGTCTCAATGTCCTTCCTAAACTGAGGGGCCCAGAACTGGACACAGGACTCAAGGTGTGGCCTAACCAGTGCTGAGTGCAGGGACACAATGACTTCCCTGCTCCTGCTGGCCACACTATTCTTGACGCAGGACAGGATACCATTGGCTTTCTTGGCCACCTGGGCACGCTGCTAGCTTATGTTCAGCTGTGAAATCTATTCCTATGTTCTTGTTCATGGGTGATAATGGAAAGGCAGAAGGACGGGTTCATGTAATTTTATAATAATAGAATGGTTCGGGTTGGAAAGGACTGTAAAGACCATCTGTAATCCATGGGCAGGGACACCTCCTACTAGACCAAATTGTTCAAGGCCCCATCCAGCCTGGCATTGAACACTTCCAGACTTAGAACCTCCACAATTTCTCTGAGCAGCCTTTCCAGTCCCTCACCACCCCTGTGTGGAAGAATTTATTCCAAATATCTAATCTCAGCTAAACTTCTTCCAGTTTGAAGCCATTACCCCTCATCCTGTCACTACCCACCTTTGTAAAAAGTTCCTCTCCAGCTGCCCTGAGGGTCCCCTTTGAATACTGCAAGGATACTGTAAGGTCTCCCTGGAGCCTTTTTTTCTCCAGGCTGAACAACCTCATCTCTTTCAGCCTGCCATGGTTATACACCATTAACCATGTAACCTGTTAATGGTTATACACCATAAACACTTAACAATCACTCCTCTTTTTCCATTGCTTGTATGTGGATCCTTCAGCAAACTGCAGTGTCTAAACTCCATGAGCCCAGTTAAAGCCACATGACAGAGGTGGTTTAAGGCACTTGCCAAGCTAAGGAAAAGTATTCCACATAGCTTCATTTGGCCTCTACTGGAAGAAAGCCTAGATGTTTACCAGCACAACCAGCACATAAAAAGCTGCCAAACGCCCATGTTTTAAGAATGGCTAGTATAATGTAATCTTGGAGCATGACACCCTGTCTATGGGTATTGAAATATTTAAGAAGTGGAGATTATTGTTTATCTGTCTGTAATTTTCTGACTCAAATTGTTTCCAGACACTAGAGTTCTGTAGAGGAAGAGGAAGGAAGGAAAGAAGGGGAAATAATGTAATTTTGTTCTACTTATCTTGATCTATTCTTTTTTTCCCATATGTACAGTGTCTACTCTTTTCTCATTATAGAATATACAACTCAGTTGCAAATTCTGAAAGGAAAAAATAATTTCTTATTTACCTTTAATTGCATTTCTTAGTTCCTACATAATGACGTATAATATAAAAGGTCTGGAGCTGAGACCAGTATCTGCAGGAACTGGAAAGGTAGATGAAGAAAGTTCTTTTTAGCAACAGCTCCATGGCTTGTCTAAGTTTTTAGCCACTGAGAAATGATGACTATCACACACAGGACAAGGAAATCACTTTGGATGCATGCAAGAAAAAATGAGGAGGATCCTCCCAATACTTCTACATGGTTTACTACCCACCTCTGTGGTAAAAGGAATCAGGAGAATCATACCAGAAAAACAAACCAAAAGCAAAAAAAAAAAAGGGAATAAAAACAGGAATTAAGAACTTCTGAAGAGAAAGTGTGCATAATTTCAATCTTATTTGAGACCTCAACATGAGCTCTCAGTGTGCACTTGCAGCCTGCAAAGCCAATCAGATCCTGGGTTGCATCAAGAGATGTGTGGCCAGCAGGTCAAGGGAGGAGATTCTTCCCCCTCTACTCAGCTCTGGTGAGACCCCACCTGGAGTACTGTGTCCAGTTCTGGAGCCCCTATTACAAGAGGGATCTGGAGGTGCTGGAACATGTCCAGAGAAGGGCCACGAGGATGATCAGAGGGCTGGAGCACCTCTCCTATGAGGACAGACTGAAGGAGGTGGGGCTGTTCAGTCTGGAGAAGAGAAGGCTCCCAGGTGACCTCATTGTGGCCTTCCAGTATCTGAAGGGGGCCTACAAGAAGGCTGGGGAGGGACTTCTTAGGATAACAGGTAGTGATAGGACTAGGGGCAATGGAATGAATCTGGAGGTGGGGAGATTCAGGCTGGACGTGAGGAGGAAGTTCTTCACCATGAGAGTGGTGAAGCCCTGGACTAGGTTGTCCAGGGAGGTGGTTGAGGCCCCGTCCCTGGAGGTGTTTAAGACCAGGCTGGATGAGGCTCTGTCCAGCCTGATCTAGTGTAGGGTGTCCCTGCCCATGTCAGGGGGGTTGTAACTAGATGATCCTTGTGGTCTTGTGAGCTTCTCATCCACCAGCACCCCCAAGTCTCTCTCCTCAGGGTTGCTCTCCAGCCAGTCACTGCCCAGCCTGGATTTGTGCCTGGGCTTGCCTCAACCCAGATGCAGGACCCTGCACTTGGTCTTGTTGAACCTCAGGAGGTTGTCTTGTGCCCACCTATCCATCCATCCCTTCCCTCCAGTGTGTCTGCTGCACCACACAGCTTGGGGTCATCAGCAAACTTGCTGAGGGTGCACTCAATGCCACTGTCCATGTCACCCACAAAGATGTTGAACAAGACTGGCCCCAGGACTGATCCCTGAGGGACTCCTCTTGTCCTTGGCCTCCACTGGGACATGGACCCATTGACAGCCACTCTTTGGGTGCAGCCATCAAGCCAGTTCTTTATCCATCTAGTGGTCCATCCATCAAACCCATGTGTCATCAGCTTGGAGACCAGGATGTGGGTGTGGGACAGTGTCAAAGGCTTTGCTCAGGTCCAGGGAAACAACATCAGTTGCTCGCCCCTCATCTATTAATGTTGTGACCTGTTCATAGAAGGCCACCAGGTTTGTCAGGCAGGATTTGCCCTTGGCAAAGCCATGCTGACTGCTCCCAATCACCTCTTCACTATTCTTCTGAGTCAGTAGTGCCTCCAGGAGGATCTGCTCCATGATCTTTCCGGGCACAGAGGTGAGACTGACTGGCCTGTAGTTCCCTGGTTCCTCCTTCTTACCCTTTTTGAAAATGGGAGCAATATTTGCCCTTTTCCAGTCTGTGGGGACTGCCCCAGTCTGCCATGACTTTTGGAATAGAACAGAGAGGGGCTTAGCAACCTCATCTGCCAGTTCTCTCAGCACCCGTGGGTGTATCCCGTCGGGTCCCATGGACTTGAACACTTTCAGGTTCTTCAGGTGATCACGAACCTGAGCTTCACTTACGATGGGCAGTTCTTCCTCCCCGTCCCTGGCATCGTCTGCCATGACTCCAGGAGTGTGGCTGGAGGCCCTTGCAGTGAAGACTGAGGGAAAGAAGTTATTGAGTACCTCAGCCTTTTCCACATCACTTGTGACTAATTCACCAGTTTCCTTTCTGAGGGGGCCCACACCTTCCCTACTCTTCTTCTTGCCATTAATATACCTGTAGAAATTCTTAGTGCTCCCTTTGACCTCCCTGGCTAGATTCAATTCGAACTCTGCTTTGGCTTTCCTAACCAGGCCTCTTGCTGCTTGGGCAGCTTCCTTATATACCCCCCTGTTCTATCTGTCCTTCCCTCCACTGCCTGTAGAGTTTCTTTTTAAGTAATAGTGTGTCCAGGAGCTCCTTGTTCATCCAGGCAGGCCTCCTAGCCTTCTTCCCTGCTTTTCTCTTTGTTGGTATACATAGCTCCTGGACACAGAGGAGGTGGTCCTTGAATACTGACCAGCTGTCCTGGGTCCCTCTTCCCTCCAGGGCTTCGTCCCTCGACACTGTGGCTAGCAGATCCATGAAGCGATCAAAGTCTGCACGCCTAAAGTCTAGAGTCATAAGCTTAGAATAGGTCCTCCTGATAGCCCTGAGGAGATTAAATTCAACTGCTTCATGGTCACTGCAGCCAAGGCAGTCTCTGAGCCTCACATTGGTTACCAGCCCTTCCCTGTTGGTGAGAACAAGGTCCAGCAGAGCACCTTTTCTTGTTGGTTCCTCTACCATTTGGAGGAGGAAGTTGTCTTCTATGCAGTCCAGGAACATCCTGGATTGCTGGTGCCTTGCTGTGTTGTCCCTCCAGCAGATGTCAGGGTGGTTGAAATTGCCCATGAGGACCAGGGCTTGTGACCTGGAAGCCGCTTCTATTTGCCTGTAGAAGGCCTCATCTGCTTGGTTCTGCTGGTCAGGTGGCCTGTAGGAGACCCCCACAGTAATATCTCCTTCCCCTGTCTTGCCTTTAATTCTAACCCATACACTCTCAACCATCTCATCATCCCTCCCCAGGTGGAGTTCTGCTGATTCCAGCTGGTTCTTGACATAGAGGGCAACACCTCCTCCTCTCCTTCCCTGCCTATCCTTCCTAAAAAGCTTGTACCCGTCTATCCCTACATTCCAGTCATGGGAATCATTCCACCAAGTTTCAGTAATGCCCACTATGTCATGGCCTCCCAGCAGCACGGTGGCCATTAATTCATCCTGTTTGTTGCCCAAGCTGCGTGCATTTGCATAGAAGCACTTCAGCTGGGCTCGCCCTGTCATCCTCTTCTGCCAATTCCCCTTGGTTTTCACAGGGTGTCCTGGTGTGTCATCTGTGTCTCGCCTCAGGGCAGCAAGTTGAGAGCCCTGGCCAGCTCTCCATCCCTCTGCCTCTGGTGAGCTGCTCCTCTGTTTGTTTGTTTGTGTGCTAAACTTCTCTGCAGTTACACTTGTCTTTAAACTCCTTTCCTTATGTATCTGGTGTACGTATGGATGTGGTCTACCTGGACCTCAGCAAGGCCTTTGACACCGTCCCCCACAGCAAACTCCTGGGCAAGCTGGTAGCCCATGGCTTGGACAGGAGCACACTGCATTGGGTTAGGAACTGGCTGGAGGGCCGAGCCCAGAGAGTGGTGGTGAATGGTGCCACATCCAGATGGCGGCCAGTCACTAGTGGTGTGCCCCAGGGATCAGTGCTGGGCCCCATGCTCTTCAACATCTTTATTGATGATCTGGATGAGGGCATCGAGTCCATCATCTGTAAATTTGCGGATGACACCAAGCTGGGGGCAGGAGTTGATCTACTGGAGGGCAGAGAGGCTTTGCAGAGGGACCTCAACAGGCTGGACAGATGGGCAGAATCCAAGGGCATGAGACTGAACACATCCAAGTGCCGGGTTCTGCACATTGGCCACAGCAACCCCATGCAGTGCTACAGGCTGGGGTCAGAGTGGCTGGAGAGCGGTCAGGCAGAGAGGGACCTGGGGGTGCTGGTTGATTGTAGGCTGAACATGAGCCTGCAGTGTGCCCAGGCAGCCAAGAGGGCCAATGGCATGCTGGCCTGCATCAGGACCAGTGTGGCCAGCAGGAGCAGGGAGGTGATTCTGCCCCTGTACACTGCACTGGTTAGGCCACAGCTCAAGTCCTGTGTCCAGTTCTGGGCCACTCAGTTTAGGAGGGATGTTGTCTTGCTGGATGTGACCGGTTTAGGCTGTGCCTTTAAGAAAGAGACAGTTGCTGAACACTCTGGCTGAATGTTTTTGATATTTAAACAAAAACAAGATAGTCTAAACTAATTTCATTGGTAGATTGTAGAATGCAATTTTAAGTTTGGGTTCTGTTAGTTCAGTCTGGTCTGGGTTCAGGCTGTGTTCAGTCTGTGCTTCTCTGTCCTGTGGGCTGGATGGCTTCTCTCTCTCTGAAGCATGAGCGACCTTGGTTAACAAAGCTAACTAGATAAGAAAACTAATTCTTGCTCTCGCTTTGAGCTAACAGAATTTTTCTTAATTGCCTTTCTCTCTCTCTCTAACCCTCTATGGGAAAAAGGGGAGGTAGGGAGGGAGAGAGGGGGGTTCAGGGAACCCCCCTGGCCGGCTGGAGGGAAAAGGCTTTTCTGCATTATGTTCATTGCTATGTATTTCTGTATATATAGTAAATATTGTATATTTGTGTACATATTCATTGCATTCCATTTGTGCCTATAAATATAGTTTCATCTGCTTTTTCTGACTGAGCTAGCTGTGGTTTCTTTCTTTGTGTGTGGGGAGGGAACCCCCCACTACACTGGAACATGTCCAGAGAAGGGCAACAAAGTTGGTGAGGGGTTTGGAATACAAGCCCTATGAGGAAAGGCTGAGGGAGCTGGGGTTGCTTAGCCTGGGGAAGAGGAGAATCAGGGGTGACCTTATTGCTCTCTACAACTCCCTGAAGGGAGGTTGTAGCCAGGCAGAGGTTGGTCTCTTCTCCCAGGCAGCCAGTACCAGAACAAGAGGACACAGGCTCAGGCTGCGCCAGGGCAGGTTTAGGCTGGATGTTAGGAGGAAGTTCTATACAGAGAGAGTGACTGCCCATTGGAATGGGCTGCCCGTGGAGGTGGTGGAGTCACCTTCATTGGAGGTGTTCAGGAGGAGGCTTGATGGGGTGCTTGGTGCCATGGTCTAGTTGTTTAGGTGGGTTGGATTGGTTAATGGGTTGAACGTGATGATCTTGAAGGTCTCTTTCAACCTGGTGTATTGTATTGTATTATCGTATTGTATATCAAATTAAGAGACAAAATTATCTTGCTGTGTGTATCTAGGCCAAAAACTCCTGCCACCACAAGGCTAAGAGAAAATTTGTCCTTAGAAAAGCTGTGTTTCTCCAGAAAATCCCTGCTGATCCCTGGAATCCCTTTAGGTGGTATCAGAATAAACAATTAAAACAATTTTTTTATATTTTTGGGGGTAAAAGAAAAAAACCTAAGAAAATCTCTACTTATTTCAAATTGCCTCTGTTTCATACTTTGCTTTCCTCCCTATTCTCTGTCCAAGAAAATCTTCATCTCATTGGATTGTATTTCAGAGCTTCCTTTCCTCCCCTGTGCAGTGATATCACTTTGCTGTGTGAGTTCAGTGGGAATGGAAAAGCTGCTTCCTGAAGTGAGAGGGGAGATGCAGACGTGCTGGGGCTGGGGATGACATGAATTCCCCAGAACTTCTGGACTGCATCTGGAGCTAAATGGGCCTTATTGTTTTCTTCAGTGGGGCCAACTGACACCAACAGCCTTCAGTAAGCTGACACTACTGTAAGTGCAATTATCCCATGGGAATTGCAGTTATCCTGTGGTCTACACACGGACAGGGAACACAAGGTATCTCTGTGCAGCATTTGATATGTGTTTAGCCAAAGTCTGTAACATGTAATCTATCCTTACTGATCATATCCAAATGGATTTTGACCAAGGACCTAGTTCGTAATGCATCTCTCTCCCACAATTTGGCTGGAGTTGAACATTATTTCAGGGACTACTGAGAAAATGCCTTCCTGGGAACTAAGTGATTATGTGAGAAGAATACATTTGGAAACATCCAAAAAAGACATCTTTGGGTTTTGTTCGTTTGTTAGTTTTTAATTCAGAGTTTCTAATCTTTACAGCTGCAAGGAAATCTGAATAATCTGATTCGGATGGAATCTAATGACTTGAATTTTGGACAGAAATTGAGCAAAATTTCATTTTTATTCTAAAGTAATCTTAAAAAAATAAAAAATCTGATCTCAGGATATTCAGAGGGAGTTGATTGCTGGTTTTCAAGGTAATCACTAACAATATTGACATATTTTCTCCTCTCCCCAATTTCCCAGATACTACAGTAGGGTTTTCATATTCTGCTGTAGATTTGTAAGAAACTTCCCCAGCTGGTGGGGAAATACAACCCACTTTTACAAATGTGTCCTTGGGTTGAGGCACCTCTCACCTCGAGGGGGAGAAAACACACAGCCAAACAACGATAGCAACAAAAAACCAAAACCAAACCAAAACCACACACACAAAAGAAAAACAAACAACCCCCTCCCCCCTAAAAAAACCCAAAACCAACCAAACAAACCAAAACCAAAAACCACAGGGAGCCCCTCAAAGATAATATTAGGGACAAAGGAAGGGGAGTCACCATTGTTTGTTTCAAAGCACTTCGCACACAATGCTATGGGTAAACTGGTAGAAGACAGAGAAACCTTTATAATGCCCTTCGATGGGGTGGTAGTGACTTTTCCCTTGGAATTAAATGTGAAGATCCATAGGACCCCACTTCCTCTGCCTGGGTCTTCTGGCTTGACCTAGAGACTTGTAGGCGTCTGGCTCTGGTAGTGCTGCAGGTGAGGTGAATTAGCCAGGACTGACCACAAGCAGTCTTCATGACTGCCTTCTTCCATGCACAAGATTAGTGCTAGGCTTCTGTAATGTGGGCAAACCTGAGATTCATCACTCAGTAACAGGAGCAGATCAAAGGAGGGCATGTAATCTTGTCATAGTTCATCAGAGAGCTATGAAGATCTGAGATCACTCTTCAGTGAAGGTAAGAGGAACTGTGATTTTAGTCTCCTGAGCCACCGTGCTGATGGTCTATAACAACCAGAATTTTCATCACAGATACAGTGAACATTCTGGCTTTCCAGGACATGGACACAAGAAAAGCAAGCAGAGGTGGCTTCTGTTTACTGCTCCAACAGCCTCCTGCCTCATTTATTCTGTAATTAGAGCTGGTTGATTACATCCATAGAATCACAGAATGTCTTGAGTTAGAATAGAATAGAATAGAATAGAATAGAATAGAATAGAATAGAATAGAATAGAATAGAATAGAATAGAATAGAATAGAATAGAATTAACTAGGTTGGAAGAGACTTTTGAGCTCATCAAGTCCAACCTAACATCCAACACTACCTAATCAACTAAACCATGGCACCAAGAACCCCATCCAGTCACTTCCTAAACACCTCCAGTGATGGTGACTCCACCACCTCCCTGGGCAGCACATTCCAATGGCAAATCACTCTTTGTATGAAGAACTTCTTCCTAACATCCAGCCTAAACCTCCCCTGGTGCAGCTTGAGACTGTGTCCTCTTGTTCTGGTGCTGGTTGCCTGGGAGAAGAGACCAACCCCCCACCTGGCTACAGCTCCCTTCAGGTAGTTGTAGACAGAAAGAAGGTCACCCCTCAGTCTCCTCTTCTCCAGGCTAAGCAACCCCAGCTCCCTCAGCCTCTCCTCATAAGGCTTGTGTTCCAAGCCCCTCACCACCTTCATTGCCCTTCTCTGGACACCTTCCAGCAAGTCAACATCCTTCCTAAACTGAGAGGCCCAGAACTGGACACAGGACTCAAGATGCAGCCTAACCAGTGCTGAGTACAGGAGCAGGGACTTTAAAGATCATTTAGTTCCAACTGCCCTGCCATGGGCAGGGACACTGCTTACTAGACCACATTGCTCAAAATTTGGTCTCAAACACTTCCAAGATAAGGTGTCCACAATTTCTCTGGACAACCAGTTCCACTGTTCCACCACCCCCATAGTAAAGAACTTGGTCTACTGTCCAATCTAAATCTACCCTTCTCTAGTGTAAAATCTTATAAAAGGTTCTTCCCTAGCTTTACTGTAAGCCCCCTTCAGATATTGGAAGACTGTTCTAAGGTCTCCCTGAGCATTCTCTACTCCAAGCTGAACAGACTGAACTTCCTCAGCCTGTCCTCACAGGACAGGTGCTCCAGCCCTCCGGTCACCTTTGAGGCCTCCTCTGCACCTTGTGCAACAGTTCTATGACCTTCTTGTGCTGGGGGCTGCAAAGCTGGACACAGTACTCCAAGTGGGGTCTCACAGGAGCAATGGGGCATAATCACCTCACTTGACTTGTTGGCTGTGCATCCATATTGTTCTCAGAGATCTTTGGAAGACTTCTGGACACTTCAGAGCAGCAGTGTCCAGACAAACTTGGGTAGATAACCCAAAAATTTCAGGTTTTCATGCCCAGAAGAAACATGACCTTCTAGGGAAGAAGCATCTGCTGCCCCCAGGCAGCATATTATCTGGGAATTGCATAAGGGTGGCAGCTTTTATGAATATTTCCTTTTGAATTCTGATGGCAGATCGGATCTGGAGGTTGAGATTAACAAAGTGCAGGTCAAAGGAGTCTGACTGTTCATTCTGCTGCCCTGCTGCACAGTCTGTGAAGTTTATGAAAGCAGAACAGCAATGACTTAAAGCTGCCGAGCAGAAAAAGAAGGGAGGGGAAAAAAAAGAAAACAAGAAACCTAAATATACTGTTGATGGAGGAAGACATTGTTCTTAGCACAACCTAGACAGGCTTGCTGCAGCTAGGAGATGAAACTTAATGAAATCAGGGAAAATATTGTAATTGATTTAGGTGGGATTTGGCTCATGGCCAAATGGCCTAAGGCAGGTTGAAGAGGTGATGGAATAATATCTGTGTGTATAAAATATAAACATCTAGCATAGCTGCAGCATGTAAGATACATAACAAACACCACGTATACTTTGGAATTTTATCAGGATCAGGGGAGAAAAAAATAATCTGCTTGAAAAAAAACCTCAAACATGTAAGAAAACCACTTGGGCTGATTTCACCATGTTTATAACAATCTGTAATAGAGATTAGGCATAAAAGCAAACAGACAACACAACAACCATTGTACCTCTGGAGCTAAATGGTTGCTACACCATTAGTATCACTTACCTTCAGATTTCCTGCTCTAACACAACAAATAAATATTTCTCTAGTTCTGTCTTGACAGATATGATTCTGACAGAGTTCCATAAAACCAATTTGTACACCCATGAGCCTATGTGAACAATGTTTAGATCTTCATTAAATTCTTCTAGTTGACTGCAGTGTTACCTTACAAATTAAAGGAGGGTAAGGGAGTCTGCGAGGGCTTAGGACTGAACTGACTAGAGCAACTCCACCCTCACAAAACAAAATCCTCATTTATGAGTTCTACCTTGCATTGGATTTCAGAAGGTCTGACTTGCAGTTTGGCATTATTCCTGTGTGGGGAGTTAGGTATCTCCAAAACAAGTACCCAGGTTACTTCCTCAGTTCATAAAGCAAGGGAATGCCTTTCCTCTGACCTTGCATTATCTATGGTTAAAAAAAAAAAAAAGCTTTTGACTCAAACACAGAGGATCAAATATTTTGGTTAAGCATCTGGTTACGTTCTTAACAATAGAGTATTGAAGCTAGTTCTCAACACAGACGTGGTCTAGTCACTTCCCTTCTTCCCTTTATAAAAACCTGAACAACAGCAAACATTTGGAAAACTAAAGAACAGTATCCAAACCATGGAAAAGAGGAAGCAGCAATGAAAAATAAATATTTTTCATATAATTAACAAAGTTATCCTCTTGAGGATTTTTTATCTATCTAAAGACAAGTGTTTCCTCTGTTAAATGCCACTATTATGTTTTGACAGCATACCAATTCTTTTTCAGGTCAATAGAGAATTGGACCCAACCCCAAATCATCTGAAAATTCCTCCTGACCAAAAAGACCAGAAAATAAGTTCCTTCATGAAGTGCATGATCACTCATAACACTTTTATAACTAAAAGTTAAATATTTTTGTAATTCACATAAAGTGTGACAAGCAAAAAAATATTATAGAATTTATATTTTAAACATATTATTAATATTTATTATATTATAATATATATTATTAATATTATTAGGGCCACAAGGATGGGCAGAGGGCTGGAGCACCTCTCCTATGAGGACAGACTGAAGGAGGTGGGGCTGTTCAGTCTGGAGAAGAGAAGGCTCCAAGGTGACCTCATTGTGGCCTTCCAGTATCTGAAGGGGGCCTCCAAGAAGGCTGGGGAGGGACTTTTCAGACTATCAGGGAGTGATAGGACTAGGGGGAATGGAATGAAGCTGGAGGTGGGGAGATTCAGGCTGGACGTGAGGAGGAAGTTTTTCACCATGAGAGTGGTGAAGCCCTGGAATGGGTTATGCAGGGAGGAGTTTGAGGCCCTGTCTCTGGAGGTGTTTAAGCCCAGGCTGGATGAGGCTCTGTCCAGCCTGATCTAGTGTGGGGTGTCCCTGCCCATGGCAGGGGGGTTGGAACTAGATGATCCTTGTGGTCCTTTCCAACCCTGACTGATTCTATGATTCTATGATTATCCTATTCACATGGACATCAGTAAAAAGCTGTTTTGAATAGGAAGGAAAACTGTAGTTTCTGTATATTTTACAAAACAGGGAAAAAGATATCATGCCAAAGGAAAAAAAGCTGCCATTCATAGCAAATTAACAGGTACCTTTATTTTTAAACATTAGTTACTCCATCAAAAAGGACATGAAACTTTAAATTTTGCAACTAAAATCTTCACCTTGAAGTAATTCTGTTAGAAGAGGTACAGAGAACTCACTCTATGCCCTGGTGTGTCTATACATGACCTTGCAGCAAAACAATAAAGCGAGTTGCCTGCCATGTCGGTGATACTTCAACTACTTTATTTTATTTTAACAACTGCTTGGAGGATGGAGAAAGAAGACAAGTTCAAAATGCTCTGTTCTAAATGGCTGGAAAATTTATTGCAAGTTAAATATAATTTGAAGAAAGTATCTTATCACAATGAAAAATATTTCAGGATTTTTCTGGGTTTGACTTCAGTATATTTCTGTAGGGAAAAATGAACCCACACAGGAAATGTCAAAATTTAGGCTATTTGATGAGATTTAAGAGGAGGATCCAGTCCAGTTTTATTATGTTCATTGGTGTAATTTCACCAACTCTTTGGATCAAGGGTTGTCTTTTCAAAACAATACAATACAATACAATACAATAAACCAGGTTGGAAGAGACCTTCAAGATCATCACATCCAACCTATCAACCAATCCAATACACCTAAACAACTAGATCATGGCACCAAGCACCTCATCAAGTCTCCTGAACACCTCCAATGAAGGTGACTCCACCACCTCCCCAGGCAGCCCATTCCAATGGGCTATCACTCTCTCTGTATAGAACTTCTTCCTAACATCCAGTCTAAACCTCCCCTGGTGCAGCTTGAGACTGTGTCCTCTTGTTCTGGTGCTGGCTGCCTGGGAAAAGAGACCAACCTCTGCCTGTCCACAACCTCCCTTCAGGTAGTTGTAGAGAGCAAGAAGATCACCCCTCAGTCTCCTCTTCTCCAGGCTAAGCAACCCCAGCTCCCTCAGCCTCTCCTCATAGGGCTTGTGTTCCAAACCCCTCACCAACTTCATCGCCCTTCTTTGGACACGTTCCAGCAAGTCGACATCCTTCCTAAACTGAGGGGCCCAGAACTGGACACAGGACTCAAGGTGTGGCCTAACCAGTGCAGTGTACAGGGGCAGAATGACCTCCCTGCTCCTGCTGGCCACACTGGTCCTGATGCAGGCCAGCATGCCGTTGGCCCTCTTGGCTGCCTGGGCACACTGCAGGCTCATGTTCTGCCTCCCATCAACCAGTACCCCCAGGTCCCTCTCTGCCTGGCCACTCTCCAGCCACTCTGACCCCAGCCTGGAGCACTGCATGGGGTTGCTGTGGCTAACATGCAGAACCCAGCACTTGGATGTGGTCAATCTCATATCCTTGGATTCTGCCCGTCTGTCCAGCCTGTCGAGGTCCCTCTGCAAAGCCTCTCTACCCTCCAGCAGATCAACTCCTGCCCCCAGCTTGGTGTTGTCTGCAAATTTACTGATGATGAACTCAATGCCCTCATCCAGATCATCAGTAAAGATGTTGAAGAGCATGGGGCCCAGCACCGATCCCTGGGGCACACCACTAGTGCCTGGCTACCAGCCGGATGTGGCACCATTCACCACCACTGTCTGGGCTCGGCCCTCCAGCCAGTTCCTAACCCAATACAGTGTGCTCCCTTCCAAGCCATGGGCTTCCAGCTTGGCCAGGAAAGATTCTTCTTTCAAAGATTCTTTGTTCAGGAAAAACAAGGGGTTTATAACACTCTGTCTTGGACATAATATATTATAACGCCTTTGCAGATTGAAGTATTATTACCTGCACACTGAAAGTTTGATTGCTTTTTGATAGCTTGACAGTGGTGTTCGATTTTTATATTATTCCTGGTGTTTCACAGAATTTGTTTCCTGAAGATGTCAAATGACAAGGACTAGAATCTCTGCATCAGAGAGCTAGTTTCTCACACCAAAAAGCTGAAGTGCTTTGGGCATGACGTCAATATTTATTTTTCAGTTAAAAAAACAAAGCAAAACAAAGCAAAACAGAACAAAACAAACCCACCACTCAAACAACCAACAACAACAACAAGAAAACCCAAAAGAATATGTACAGAAAAGGCTACATATCTTGAGCTGCGTTAACAGATACATGCAAGTTTTGTTTGTGACCCCTCAAAGCCCCTATATTGCTGTTTTGTGCATCTTAGACTCTTAGTTTATTGAGACAAATGGCACAGGTCAGTCACTTGGTGGTTGTGGCACTTTTTCCTCACTGAGCCAGGTTGGCTCAAAAAGATGCTCACCTTAGGCTGTCAGAAAAAGAGTTCTAGTTCATCTGAATTTTCTAGTATGGCTGGGTCCCTTCCCTGCTTTTCCTTTTATTCTCTCTAAAGAGACAATTCACAGCTTTCACAAGATAAGACATAAATAATCACCATCCCTCATGATAAATTAATTTCCATTTTTGTGCCATTTTCCCATTCTGATATGCTATAATTTTGTTGTTCTTAGTTTCAGTTTCATAGTTTCAGTCAGGGTTGGAAGGGACCACAAGGATCATCTAGTTCCAACCCCCCTGCCATGGGCAGGGACACTCTACACTAGATCAGGCTGGACAGAGCCTCATCCAGCCTGGGCTTAAACACCTCCAGGGATGGGGCCTCAACCACCTCGCTAGATAACCCATTCCAGGGCTTCACCACTCTCATGGTCAAGAACTTCCTCCTCACGTCCAGCCTGAATCTCTCCACCTCCAGCTTCATTCCATTCCCCCTAGTCCTATCACTACCTGATAGCCTGAGAAGTCCCTCCCCAGCCTTCTTGGAGGCCCTCTTCAGATACTGGAAGGCCACAATGAGGTCACCTTGGAGCCTTCTCTTCTCCAAACTGAACAGCCCCAACTCCCTCAGTCTGTCTTCATAGGAGAGGTGCTCCAGCCCTCTGATCATCCTTGTGGCCCTTCTCTGGACACCTTCCAGCACCTTGATAGCACTTAATGGAAAAGATTGGGGGGTTTGTGCATGGTAGATCAGTGAGCATTCATCTCCAGTCCCTAAACCAAATTCCTCCTTAGACATAGGTTCATCCATGTGGGCCACTGTTGTACAGAGATCTGGTATAATCCTTCTTTTCATAAATAATGCATTTATTTCTAGTTTATATTTGATGTGACCTAAGTTTCTTTGAACACTTCTCCAGAGGGTATTCCTTGTGGTATTTTTATGACCGGATCACTGAAACCTTCTGAGTCAATGGCTGCTCCTGTTCAACCCACCCTCTGAAGGGATTATGTCATTCTCAACATTCTGGATAAATACAACAGCTTTTTTCACCTACACTTTCCTCATATTTACAGTACCTTCTTCTCTTCTCAAAGAGAAAGATGCCCTGTAGACTGGCATCTTTCATTCCTTCTTCTCCTCCTTATGTGAGATATCCCTAATCCCCAGGTGATTCCTGAAGTAGATCTACGACTTTTTGGCAGATCACAGAATTATGGAATCATAGAATTGTTTCAGATGGAAAAGACCTTTCATATTATCAAGCCCAGTCATTATCTAACTTTGCCAAGCCTGATATGAAGTCATGACCCTCAGCAACACATCTCTGCATCTCTTAAACACCTTCAGGGATAGGAATACAACCACCTCCCTTGGGAGCATGTTCCAGTGTTTGAGAGCCCTGTCAGTAAAGAATTTGCTTCTGATATGCAACCTAAACATCCCCTGGTGCAAACTTCTCTGGTGCAGCTTGAGGCCGTTTCTTCTTGTTCTGTCACTTGTTACTCGGGAGAAGGTGTCAGGATGAAGGTAATGGTCTCTTTTCAGTGGTGCCCAGTGAGAGAACAAGGAACAAGTACAAAGTGGAGCACAGAAATTTCCACCTCAACATGAAGAGAAACTTCTTCATGGTGAGTGTGATGGAGCACTGGAGAGCTGTGGAATCTTCTTCTCTGGAGACTTTCAAAACTTGCCTGGATGTGTTCCTGTGTCGCCTGCGATAGGTGATCTTGCTTTGGCAGGGAGGGTGGACTTGATGATCTCAAGAGGTCCCTTCCAACCCCCAACATTCTGTGATTCTGTTACCCTCACCTCACAACAACCTCCTTTCAGGTAGTTGTAGAGAGTGAGAGAGTCTCCTCTCAACCTACTTTTCTCCAAACTAAACAACCCCAGCTCCCTCAGCCACTCTTCATAACACCTGTTCTCCAGAATCTTCACCAGCTTTGTTTTCCCTCTCCAAGGTCTACTTGACATCCTCAGCACTTGCCAGAGCAGACTGATGTGCAAAGCTGTGACTCATACAAAAAAACCTGAGTTACGTGTGCACCTTTGCTCTGGGTGGGATGATGAAAGAATGAGGTCATGTTCTCATCAGAGGTATTTATGGCAATGTGGTCATAACTGAGAAAAAATATTAATCTAAGAGGCATGTCCCAGAAGTGTAACCACACTGATTTTGTGCTCTGCACTGCAATTTTTGTGCTCTACTCCTAATTTGCCCTTTTTTAATTTTTTTTTTCTTTCTTGTTTCCCCCCCCCCCCTTTTATTAGTTGCCTAGGCAGGTAAGGCAAGACAAACTGTGCAATTATTGCCCTAATCTTTACCTAGTTCGGTGGTTCCCATGGGACACAGAGGTCACTGAGATCACCTTCAGGCTGATATAAGTTATATCAGAAACTTTGAGCCCTCAATTTGTCACTGAGGATGTGTTAGGGTTGCTTCACCTCTTACTCTAAATTTGTGTCTACTGAGGTTGTGGAGATCAGACCAAATTGTTTCGTTTGAAGAAGAGCTGAAATAGGAAGGACCATTCAAAAGTATGACCTTGAAAAAGGCACTGTGCTGATGGCAAGCCAGCAGTACTCAATGAAGTAGGAAAATGGATTTGAGACAAAAAGCCTGCTCTAGAAGAGGGAGAGACAGTCCATTAGCATTTGGGTATCTTTTAATCATTTCTTATTTTCTTCCTCAATTTTTCTTGAATAAACAGCCAGCCAGCTAGAGGAGCTCCTTCCAGAGATAGTCAGGGTGATCAGATCCTGAAGTGCTTTGTACCAAAGTGAGAATATAGGAAAGGAGCATGAGCAGTTGTCATCAGCATCTCAGATAGTCCTCCTGAAGTGCCATTCATTTTCTCCAGTAAGTGCTGCCCAGCCTCTTCCCCATCTAGAGCACACCATGTGTCTGAAGATGAGGACAGGATAAGGGCACACAACCATCAGGTTTTTAGGGAGAAAATATGTTAGGAAAAGAGATAAGAGCATAGAAATATGGAAGAACATGACTTGACATGATGGAAAATGAGAGAGGAACTTGTTGAGTTCTCCTGTGGAGCAAAGAACAGAGACATAAAGCTGCAGAAAAGGTAGAAGAAAAAAAGTAAAGTCAGCACTTGAGTAGGGAACAGAAGCAGAGCTGCCTTGCAGATGTAACATTTGAAAACTTATGCAGAAGAGAGATTCACCTGGCACCTGACCTTTTTAATTCTGTGGAAAAAGAGCTTAAGAAGATCAGCCAGGTGGCACAAACAACCTCCCCTGCCTTCTAAGGGGTAAAGAACTGCATGCACCCATGGCATGGGGTGCTCCTGCTACTGCCAAGTGTGGGCATCATGTTAGCTTCATGCTTTCTATAGGCTAAAGGTGGGTGCTTACCAGAGTGCCCACTGGCCAAATCCAGCCTCCAGAAACTTCAAAGATGGAAGATAAAGCAGTGTTTGTGGTCTTACAGGAGACAAACAGTAATGATGAAAAAAGAAAGATTGAGAGTTTGCATTAACCATAATAATCCCAGTAGAACTAACTACGTCAGGAGTACAGCAGAATGTACTGTAGACATGAAAGACTGCCAACTTGTAAGTCTTGGAAAGGGTAAGTCTTGGCAGTCAACAGAGAAAAGGAATTGGGTGTGAAAGATTGTAGAGAAGGATCACTTCCAAGTAGAGGAAAGATTGAAAATACTGCAATAAGATGTGAGAACTGATGAACTATTTCAGGACAAATGATAAAGATTAGGAAATGAGAAGCAGCAAAATGGAAGAACTCCAGGATAGCCAAGGGATCAGGCCTAGCCAGCACGGATTTAGGAAGGGCAGGTCCTGCCTCACCAACCTGATCTCCTATGATCAGGTGACCCACCTGGTGGATGTGGGGAGGCCTGTGGATGTGGTCTACCTGGACCTCTGCAAGGCCTTTGACACCGTCCCCCAAAGAAAACTCCTGGCCAAGCTATCAGCCCATGGCTTGGATGGGAGCACACTGCGTTGGGTTAGGAAGTGGCTGGAGGGCTGAGCCCAGAGAGTGGTGGTGAATGGTGCCACATCTGGCTGGCGGCCAGGCACTAGTGGTGTGCCCCAAGGATCAGTGCTGGGCCCCATGCTCTTCAACATCTTTATTGATGATCTGGATGAGGGCATTGAGTCCATCATCAGTAAATTTATGGAGGACACCAAGCTGGGGACAGGAGTTGATCTGCTGGAGGGTAGAGAGGCTTTGCAGAGGGACCTCGACAGGCTGGACAGATGGGCAGAATCCAACGGCATGAGATTGAACACATCCAAGTGCCGGGTTCTGCACATTGGCCACAACAACCCCATGCAGTGCTACAGGCTGGGGTCAGAGTGGCTGGAGAGCGGCCAGGCAGAGAGGGACCTGGGGGTGCTGGTTGATGGGAGGCTGAACATGAGCCTGCAGTGTGCCCAGGCAGCCAAGAAGGCCAATGGCATCCTGGTCTGCATAAGGGCCAGTGTGGCCAGCAGGAACAGGGAGGTGATTCTGCCCCTGTACACTGCACTGGTTAGGCCACACCTCAAGTCCTGTGTCCAGTTCTGGGCCCCTTAGTTTAGGAAGGATGTTGACTTGCTGGAGCGTGTCCAGAGAAGGGCAACGAAGTTGGTGAGGGATTTGGAACACAAGCCCCATTTGGAAAGGCTGAAGGAGCTGGGGTTGCTTAGCCTGGATCAGAGGAGACTCAGGGGTGACCTTCTTGCTCTCTACAACTACCTGAAGGGAGGTTGTGGACAGGCAGAGGTTGGTCTCTCCTCCCAGGCAGCCAGTACCAGAACAAGAGGACACAGTCTCAGGCTGCGCCAGGGCAGGTTTAGGCTGGATGTTAGGAAGAAGTTCTATACAGAGAGAGTGATTGCCCATTGGCATGGGCTGCCTGGGGAGGTGGTGGAGTCACCTTCATTGGAGGTGTTCAGGAGGAGAATTGATGGGGTGCTTGGTGCCATGATTTAGTTGTTTAGGTGGGTTGGATTGGTTGATAGGTTGGATGTGATGATCTTGAAGGTCTCTTTCAACCTGGTGTATTGTATTGTATTGTATTGTATTGTATTGCATTGCATTGCATTGCATTGCATTGCATTGCATTGCATTGCATTGCATTGGATTGGATTGGATTGTATAACTAGCTGATGTGATGATTAAAACTAATAGAGATTGGGGAGCTTGAAATACAAATAAAGGGTGAGGGGGTGAGCAGGGAACATACAACAATGTGTAGTGGCACCAGTCACAATGCAATACAACCAAAACAATTAAATTTTTTTACTAAATTATGCTATTTCAGTGATTTTGCTATAACCATTTTCCTCAGAGTCACTTATTTACCTTAACTGATGGTCCTAGTGTTGTATTCTTGTGTGATAGTCACCTGAGACATAGTTTGAGACAGCACTAGCTACAAGGAAGAAAGATTTGAGATGAGAGTAGAGAATGGCTGGCTGAAAAACATTGTTCTGGAGCCTTCAATTTTTTTATTACTGAGGAACAGTTTATCCTTGTTCAATGAATGTAAAAAATGGGGGGTGGGTGCTATTATTTAAATATATGCTGTATTTTAACACAGTCTTTAAATTAGCCTTTATCTAGGATTTTGACTCCATGCTTTAATTGCTTCTAGTATGAATCACAGTATCATAGAGAACTCTAGGTTGTAAGTGGCTTTAAGAGATCATCTGATCCAAAGTTCTGGGCCTTGGATTAGGTTCTGCAGGGTCATGTCAAGCTAAGACATGAATATTTCCAGCAAGGTAGATCTACTGTTTCCCTGGGGAAGTGGTTCTAATATTTAAGAGTGCTCTTAGTGAAGTTTTTCTTGTATCCAGTGAGCATTATCTCCAAAGCACCTTGTGCTCCTTGCCTCCTGTCCTGTCACTGTGCATCATTGAGAATTGAAGACAGCTTCTACTCTAAACCAATCTTTTGTGTTTTTTGATCCCATGATCCTTATCACACCCAGAAAAAACCAACCAACCCAAGTCCTTCTATCTTTCTCCACGTGGCAAGTTCCCCATTACTCTGATGACCTTATTGGCCTCAAATTGGACAGTGTAATTATCTAGTGCCTCTCTTGAAATAGTTTTTAATCCTTTTGCAATGTGAAAATGTGAATGGATAGTCTCTGTCAGAGAATGAAGAAAGGACACCTTTATATGCTAATCATACTGACTTTTCAGTATCTCCAGTAGCCACCTACTTTATCTTCTTTTCTATCATCACTCTTGATAATCTGCAGCTTTTCCATGCCCTTTCTGAGTCTTGTCTTCTCCACCATCACAATACATGCAGGTCTCCTGTCACAATAGTTCTCCTCAGTGTTTGCTCACATCATTCTCCTCCATTCTTTACTAAGCTTTGTTTTGCAGGATGTTCAAGCAAGAGGCAAAAGTGTGCTGGCTCTACCCATAATGGATGACACATTGACTTCCTTCTTTCTTAAAGGGCACAAAGTGGTCCTTTTCTTTGCAGAAGACTGTTTGCTTTAAGAGTTCAGGGGAATAAGAGGTATTATGCTTGGGAGGAGATTCCTTTCTCAGAAGGTCCTTTATTGGATAAGCATACAAAGGCTAGTGATCCATGAGGGTTCAAAAGTAAAAGGTTAAAGGTGAGAGTGAAGGAAAACAGGAGTAGTCAAATTCTAGACAGAGAGCACTGTCTCCCTTCAGAGCAGCTAAGAGAAACTGTCAGCCCGGCACCAAAAGAAACATGATGTCACAGGATATCTGTGTCTGTGACAGTAATGATACTGGTAATTTATTGCTTTTACTGATGACCTAAAGAATGTGAAGAAACCAGGGTAAAAATAAAAATCAGGAAATGGCAGGTGTGGGGTATATTCTGGAGTAATATTCAGCAAGACATTTTTATCTTTCATCACTTTCAGAGCTGAGATTTAGAAGTAAAAAGCTATTATCTGGGCAGACTTTGAACAGAAATAGGATTTTTTTCACATCTTTTGGGCTTCTTTGTTCAACAGAGAATGTCTTAGCTATAACTAAACACAAAACATAATGCAAATACATTGACAGAGCTGTTTCCCAAGACAATTAAATGTATTTGTTCACTATCTTTGGCACAATTTTAATCCAGATATTTAGTCTAGGTTCATCACAAGGTTGACAGCCCACAGGGGAAACAGGTAGTGATCTGGAACTGGATAATAAAACAGAATAACTCAGAAATGTGAAACTGTGTAGATCTGGAATGAGAAAATTTAATTTAAGATAGGAAGAGCTGTACTACTATACAGACACCCTTCTTCTTTAGAAATGTGTGTCCTTACAGGGAGAATTACACTACTTTAGTAGGCAGATCAGGTCTGAGATCTTCAATTCACAGAGAGTGTGTCACTGCTACTTAATACTATGACCTTAAAAAAGGTGACTAAAAGCTACTGAAACTAGAGGTCATACAAATCTATATGCTCTTGCTAAACTCAAAAAGAGGCAATGAACTGAAAGGCTGCTCTGAAACAAGAGAAGGACTAAAATATGGGCCTCCTAATGGCCTGGAACTCAGCAAAATAGGGTAGTCCAAGACAAAACAGCCTCAAGCTGTACCAGGAGAGGTTTAGGTTGAACATTGGGAACAATTTCTTCAGAGAAAGCCCTGGAATAAGCTGTCCAGGGAAGTGGAGGGTTCACCATCCCTGGAGGTATTTAAATTATATGGACACAGTTTAGTGGTGAGCTGGAAGTGCAGGGTTAACAATTAGCCTTGATGATATTAAAGGTCTCTTCCACCTAAAATGATACTATGTATGGTTCCAAGATTCTAAAAGAGAATTCAGAGGTGTAGAAAAAGGCAGTGCAGGAGTCCAACTGACTGAAGAGGGAAGAAGAAAGAGTTTTTTCTGGATTCCTGGGGAAAATAATGAAGACAGATGAGAATCATGTGAGAGAATAGGTTGTTGAAGAGAATAGGTAACAGAAAAAAAATATGTCTGAAGACAGAAGGAATATATTTAGTTCAAATGAGAGCAGAAAAGAAACAGAATGACCACATTTTGCCTCCAAAAGTCATGATAAAGTAGATTCTGAGCCTTATTCCTGCTGGCTGGTTACTTGAAGCACTTTTTCACTGCTATCTGAATTTTCCATTCAGCACGAGTAAAGATGCCAAAGTCAGAACTTCTATTTTAACTCTAAAATAAAGTGTATGTACATCAATATTTTTCTAAATTTAGCCCAGGTGTACTGGTCAGGCATGTGTTATTTGGGCACAAGCAGGTCTGTGCTGGGCAAAACATGCAAAGATTTGGTGTGTATCAAAACATGCACCAAAAAGGAATGATCATTCCTCAAAGTGAGGAAAGAGAGGTGAAGTGCTTAGAAGCTAATGTAGCAGAAGACAGAGGGGTAAAAAGCTCTGGAGATACTGTGTGGTAGCCATTCAGTACTTAAAGGGGGACCTATAAGAAAGATGGAGAGAGTTCAACCATTCTCTAGCTCTACCAAGTCTGATGCTAAATCATAAGCCCCAGCACCACCCCAGCAAACACCTCTAGGGATCAGGATTAATACACCTCCATGGGCAGCCCACTCCAGACTTTGAGAACCCTTTTAATGAAGAAGTTTCTTCTAACATTTTGTTGGAGCAGGTCCAGAGGAGACCACAGCAATGATCTGAGGGCTGGAAGCCCTCTGCAGTGAGGACAGGCTAAGAAAGCTGTTCAGCCTGAAGAGGTCTAGGGCAACCTTCTTGTTGGACTTTCAATGTTTAAAGGGGCTGACAAGAAAGAAGAGGACAGACTCTCTATCAGGGTCCATTGTGACAGAACAAGAGGTGATGGTTTCAAACTAAAAGAGAAAGATTTAGGCTACCTATAAGGATGTTTTACACTGAGGGTGGAGAAACACTGGCCCAGGTTGCCCAGGGAAGTGGTAGATTCCCCATCCTTGAGACAATTGCTGGTTAGGTTGTTTGGGGCTCTGAGCAACCTGCTCTAGTTGCTCATGTCCCTGCTGACTACAGAGGGTTAGAATACCTTTAAAGGTCCCTTCCATCCCAAAGCTTTCTATGATTCTATGACAGAGGGTAAAGTATGGTGGCGGTGAGCATGAGATTCATAGCTAGACTTTGGTAAGGATCAAGAATATTTGGACGTGCCCTTGGATTAGATGAGTCTAATATTTTCTGCAAATTATGTAATATGACCTCTGCCCACAAACCTCTAGAGGCTGCTAACAAAAAGAGTTTCCCCATCTAACACCAGAGTTACATAAAGCTCAACTCTGTGAAACCAGTACACACACAGCACAGAAAAAAATGGAATGAAAGCGCTTTTACAAACTTCTTGCTGCAAAACCTTAGCTGTGCTGGAATTCTGCTGTCCTCCAAAGGGGGCATTTGGATGCATCAGCATGTTGACATGTTGAATGCACTTGGGCTGACACATCCTGAAAAGGGTATGTCATGTGAGATTTTAGCCCCTCATGCCAGTTGTTTATATACCACTGTCTGAAGCTATCAGGGATCTATGTGGATTCTACATACTTTCTACAATAAACAGCATGGATGAGGCTCAGAATAATGGGCAGTTTACTTGCTTCACAAGATTTTGCAAGTTTTGCAACAAATTCAGAGTTCTAAATACTGGTCACTGCTCACAGGGACACTGGGTAGAGTTGTGACTTCACTCAAGGAAGCTGGACCACCCACATCACTATGAAGGTTTAATTTTCCAATTCTCCAGGAACATCATAGACTCATAGTATCAGTTAGGGTTGGAAGGGACCACAAGGATCATCTAGTTCCAACTCCCCTGCCATGGGCAGGGACACTCTACACTAGATCAGGCTGGACAGAGCCTCATCCAGCCTGGTCTTGAACACTTCCAGGGATGGGGCCTCAACCACCTCCCTCGACAACCCATTCCAGGGCTTCACCACTCTCATGGTGAAGAACTTCCTCCTCACATCCAGCCTGAATCTCCCCACCTCCAGCTTCATTCCATTCCCCCTAGTCCTATCACTCCCTGATAGTCTGAGAAGTCCTTCCCAGCCTTCTTGTAGGCCCCCTTCAGATACTGGAAGGCCACAATGAGGTCACCTCGGAGCCATCTCTTCTCCAGACTGAACAGCCCCAACTCCTTCAGTCTGTCCTCATAGGAGAGGTGCTCCAGCCCTCTGATCATCCTCATGGCCCTTCTCTGGACATCTTCCAGCATGTCCATAACCCTCTTGTCATAGGGGCTCCAGACTGGACACAGTACACCAGGTGGGGTCTCAGCAGCGCTGAGTAGAGGGGGAGAATCCCCTCCCTTGACCTGCTGGTCTGCATTAGGAATAGTGTGGCCAGCAGGAACAGGGAGGTCATTATGCCCCTGTACTCTGCTTTGGTTAGGCCACACCTTGAGTCCTGTGTCCAGTTCTGGGCCCCTCAGTTTAAGAAGGACATCAAGACACTTGAACGTGTCCAGAGAAGGGCAACAAGGCTGGGGAGAGGCCTTGAGCACAAACCCTATGAGGATAGGCTGAGGGAGCTGGGGTTGTTTAGCCTGGAGAAGACGAGGCTCAGGGGTGACCTCATTGCTCTCTACAACTACCTGAAGGGTGGTTGTAGCCAGGAAGGGGTTGGCCTCTTCTCTCTAGCAACCAGCACCAGAACAAGGGGACACAGTCTCAAGCTGCACCAGGGGAAGTTTAGGCTCGAGGTGAGGAGAAAGTTCTTCACCGAGTGATTTGCCATTGGAATGTGCTGCCCGGGGACGTAGTGGTGTCACTGTCCTTGGAGGTGTTCAAGAGGGCATTGGATATGGCACTTGGTGTCATGGTCTAGTCGTGGGATCTGTGGTGACAGGTTGGACTCGATCTTCAAGGTCTCTTCCAACCTTAGCAATACTGTGATACTGTGATACACTTCTCCTGATGCAGCCCAGGATCTGATTGGCTTTCTGGGCTGCAACATTGAGAGCTCATGTTGAGCTTTTCGTCCACCAGCACCCCCAAGTCTCTCTCCTCAGGGCTGCTCCCCAGCCAGTCCCTGCCCAGCCTGCATTTGTGCCTGGGATTGCCTCGACCCAGATGCAGGACCCTGCACTTGGTCTTGTTGAACCTCATGAGGTTGGCTTGTGCCCACCTCTCCAGCCTTTCAAGCTCCCTCTGGATGGCGTCCCTTCCCTCCAGCATGTCTGCTGCACCACACAGCTTGGGGTCATCAGCAAACTTGCTGAGGGTGCACTCAATGCCACTGTCCATGGCACCCACAAAGATGTTGAACAAGACTGGTCCCAGGACTGATCCCTGAGGGACTCCGTTTGTCACTGGCCTCCACTGGGACATGGACCCATTGACAGCCACTCTTTGGGTGCGGCCATCAAGCCAGTTCTTTATCCATCTGGTGGTCCATCCATCAAAGCCATGCTTCTCCAGCTTGGAGACCAGGATGTGGTGTGGTACAGTGTCAAAGGCTTTGCTCAGGTCCAGGTAAACAACATCAGTTGCTCTCCCCTCATCTATTTTATCTATATAATCTATATTAAATATTATCATCTATATTAAATAATAACACCTCTTAACATCTCAATGCAAGCATTGCTCAATGCAAATCACTGACATGTTTTAGAATTTACATTAATTTTAACTCTTTCAATTAAACATGAACTATTTCAATTCAATGTCAAAAGTGAAATCACCTTTAGAAAACAATGCAAGATTTTCTTCAATGCAACATCTTTCCATTAAGAGGAAGGAATCTCACACACTGACACAGCAAAATAATCCCAATCCCAAATTTGTAATACAACCTCTACTTCAGTAAATATTAATAAGAATTGACAAAAGTCCTGTGAGCCTGAATCAAGTCTTGGGTGATATATATAATAAATTACATGCAATTCTGCTAAATTACACAACAGCAAAACCTCCCTGAAACGTGCAAAAGGAGCAAAGTGCTGCAACAGAAAGAAATGGACTAGACTTAAGAAAATCACAAACCAAATCAGCCATGTTTTCTCACTGGAAGCTAAAACTGAGTGAAGACTTTGCACAGATGAAAATTGATTGACAATGTTCACAGATTAAAATTAAGGTTAAAATTTTAACTTCTTTGAGAAAGTAATCTTACCAAGTTTGTAAGCAACTTGACCATAGCTGTCTCTTAAAATGCATGAAAGAGAGGTCTGATGATGAATGTATCTAACTCCTTATTCCACATACTGTATAAGATGACTTTAGCAAATACTATTTATTCTTAGATGCTATTCCAGTTTCAAAATACATTCTTGTCTACATTATAGCTCATATAAAATGCAAGGAAGTACTTTCCTGGGCTGGATGGATCAAATCCCATCAGCTGCCAATAGCATGCAAAGTCTACCAGTCTGACAGTGCTCAGACTTCATGCATAGGAAAGACATAAAATCATAGAATCATAGAATTGTTTCAGTTGGAAGAGGCCTTCAAGATCATTGAGCCAAACCATTACATAATTCTACCAATTGTGATGCTAAACGGTGCTTGGTGCCACGGTTTAGTTTTTTTAGTTGTTTAGGTGGGTTGTATTGTACTGTATTGTACTGTTTTGTACTGTATTGTACTGAATTGTACTGAATTGTACTGAATTGTATTTAGGTGGGTTGGATTGGTTGATGGGTTGGACGTGATGATCTTGAAGGTCTCTTCCAACCTGGTGTATTATTGTATTGTATTGTATCTCTGCCTTTTTTTAAACACCTGCAGGAATGAGGATTTGACCACTTTCATGGGCATCTTGTTCCAGACTTTGAGAATCTTTTTCCATAAAGAAGTTTCTTCTTCCTGTTAAAGAAGGTCCAGAGGAGGCCACAATAAATACCTGAGGGCTGGAAACCTTCTGCAGTGGGGACAGGCTGAGAAAGTTGTAGTTGTTCAGCCTGAAGAAGAGAAAGCTCTGGGGAGAACTTCTCTTGGCCTTTCAGTTCTTAAAGAGGCCAATAAGAAAGATGAGGACAGACTTTTTGTCAGGGCCTGTTGTGACAGCACAAGGGGTGATGGTTTTAAGCTAAAGGAGGGAGATTTAGACTAGATACAAGGATGAAATTTTTTACAGTAAGGGTGGAGACACACTGGTCCAGGTTGCCCAGAGAAGTGGTAGATGCCCCATCCCTGAAACCATTGCAGGTCACCTTGTTGTCTAGGGCTCTGAGCAGTCTGATCTATTTGCTGACTGTAGAGATGTTGGACTAGATGACGTTTAAAGGTCCCTTCCAATCCAAAACAGCCTGTGATCCTATGACTAACAGTGTACATGATGCATGGGTGAAGCTGTGGGATTGTAACTAATTTCCTTCATAGAGGGAGCAAACCAGGCTGACATACTTTGTCAATTTTAGCTTCCCAATGGTGCTTTGACATTTTTCTTTCTCTTTAGAAGTATTTTCCCAAATAAAAAAATCTAAACCATGTCCTGCTGATCTGCCCTATGCTCATTCTGGTGTAAATTAGGCATAATTCCTTCAAAGTGTAGCTATACCATACTGAAAATGATGAAAGAAAGACCAAATCAGTCCTAAAAGTATTTTTTTCTCTCTATTAATGTGGAAAAGGAATTTATGGGGAACCAATGCATTCATATGAGTGAATAAACTAAAACTAAAATATTTCCAAGTATTTACAAATATTTCTGATAAAATATCCTCTGTAAAGTTATCTTTGAAATAATTCTGCATGGAAAAATGAACTGATTTCAGTTCCAGCTGTAAGTTTCTCATGAGAATGGGAACTGATACAATAAATAGAAGCAGCTTATTGTTGTTGTTCTCCAGTCTTTGACTTACCTTACTAGAGCTGTTCTGCTGAGCTCATCCCTCAGCCCTCATGGTTCATAATCTTTTTGTGAAGAGAAAGTTAAGTCTTCCTTCTTTCAGTTTTTTGTGTTTGTTTTTCATGTGCAGTAGCTCAACTAGCTGAGGAATGTATTGAAATACATTTTGGAGAGACAAGCAAAGCAAAACAAGTTATTACTGAAATTATTTCCTCTCTCCTTCGATTAAAAAAAAAGGCTCAGGCTCAGTGAAAGACAGGGAAAAAATGCACATGAATCAATTATGAAAAAGAGAAAGTTTCTTTGAATGAGGAAAAGCTGATTGGAATTAAGATAGGCTTTGTTCATATCTGCAAGGTACAAGGAGAGGACTTTTCAGTGGAACAGAAAAGGGGGATTTGGGAGTGTTTGGCTGCTTAACGCTATAGTTCTTCAGAGCCCATGTGAAAATTTGCTGCTAGCTATTAATCATCATTGTGCCTCTGCAAAGAAGCTGTTACAATGATGACTATATGTCATTATATTCCCACTGTAAGTAACGAATCGGAGAGCTGGGAAAGTTGGATAGGAGCGGCTGGCAAACTTTTAAGCAGCAGAATCTATTTAAATAAATTTACATCACATTTGCTACTTTCCCTGGTATGTGGAATCATACTTTAAAATGAAACAATATGCTGTGTTCATGGGCCCTGGTCTTTTATTCTCCTGTCTCTGAGCCTGCTTTCCAGGTCAGCCTTTGCCAGTGCTGACAGCACGCTTTTCTCATAGCCTCTCCTTCTCATAGCCTTTGGTTGCTTTCAAGTTCAATTTAGCACAATGAAGTTGTTACGCATGACAGTTTGGAGAGCAGAATAGGTGGTGTCTGAGCCTGCTGTGTCGCTACAAAGTGGGCTCATTCTCCACAAGCCGGCTCAGTTACTGAAGCCTTGCTGGTGGGACACTGCAGTGGACTTTCAGACATTTCCATCCTGACGAAAATGATTAGCTTCAAACTGCAAGAAGATGCAGGGCTGCCCTCTCTTTCAGTGAGAGCATGCCATTTAATATGCTGCACTGAATTCCAAATTCATGTGGATTTATCCTGTTGTACTCTTTTTTCATGGTCTTTATTTACAGATGTGTAAAGGAACAGGGAAAGTTTGAGTCTCGCACGGTTCAAGAGTTTAATTAGAAATATAAACCATTGTTTTATGCTTATTTTATAAAGAAATGGAGTTGAAACATGTCAGGCTTAATTCCATTAGGCTGAACTGCCTAAAAGAGAGCCCTGAGGTTCCTCAAACAGAACCTGAAAGTGTCTCTTCTGCTAACCATCATCAACAAGCCAAGCGATAAACAACCACAAAACATTCTAGATGCCAACACATCTGCTACATTCCTGGGGGTGCTGGTTGACAGCTGCCTAAACATGAGCCAGCAGTGTGTCCAGGTGGCCAAGAATGTCAACGGCATCCTGGCCTGCATTAGGAATAGTGTGGCCATCAGGAGCAGGGAGGTCATTGTGCCCCTGTACTCTGCATTGGTTAGGCCACACCTTGAGTCCTGTGTCCAGTTCTGGGCCCCTCAGTTTAAGAAGGACATTGAGATGCTTGAACGTGTGCAGAGAAGGGCAACAAGGCTGGGGAGAGGCCTTGAGCACAAACCCTATGAGGATAGGCTGAGGGAGCTGGGGTTGCTTAGCCTGGAGAAGAGGAGGCTCAGAGGGGGCCTTATTGCTCTCTGCAACTACCTGAAGGGTGGTTGTAGCCAGGAAGGGGTTGGTCTCTTCTCTCTAGAGAAGGTGGTGGAGTCACTGTCCCTGGAGGTGTTCAAGAGGGGATTGGACGTGGCACTTGGTGCCATGGTCTAGTCATGGGGTCTGTGGTGACAGGATGGACTCGATGATCTTCAAGGTCTCTTCCAACCTTAGTGATACTGTGATACTGTGATACTGTGATAATACTGAAAAGAGCTGAAAATCATTTACATTTACATTTATTAAAAATAAAATCATTTTGAGTCCATGTTGGGGTACTGCAAGCTCTTTTCCTATGCCAGGCACAGGCTGTGTGCATTGCTAGCAACGTTGTGGGCCATCACATTCAATAGTGCAACATAGTTACCACTCCTACAGGATAAATATTAATTTATTTTAACATGAACTTAGCTATTAACACAATAACTTTGTTTCTTACCATATCAGACACTACTTTCTTACCATATCAGACACTACTATGGCAAAGCAAACCAGTTGCACAACATTTGACTATGCTGGTAACAGGTGTACTTGGTTTCTCAGATTCTCCAGTAGAAAAGAGTCAGTTGCCTTGATATGGGTCTTGGAGAGCGGCCAGGCAGAGAGGGACCTGGGGGTGCTGGTTGATTGTAGGCTGAACATGAGCCTGCAGTGTGCCCAGGCAGCCAAGAGGGCCAATGGCATCCTAGCCTGCATCAGAAACAGTGTGGCCAGCAGGAGCAGGGAGGTCATTCTGCCCCTGTACACTGCACTGGTTAGGCCGCACCTTGAGTCCTGTGTCCAGTTCTGGGCCCCTCAGTTTAGGAAGGATGTTGACTTGCTGGAGCATGTCCAGAGAAGGGCAACAAAGTTGGTGAGGGGTTTGGAAGACAAGCCCTATGAGGAGAGGCTGAGGGAGCTGGGGTTGCTTAGCCTGGAGAAGAGGAGACTCAGAGGTGACCTTATTGCTCTCTACAACTACCTTAAGGGAGGTTGTAGCCAGGCAGAGGTTGGTCTCTTCTCCCAGGCAGCCAGTACCAGAACAAGAGGACACAGTCTCAGGCTGCGCCAGGGCAGGTTTAGACTGGAAGTTAGGAAGAAGTTCTACACAGAGAGAGTGATTGCCCACTGGAATCAGCTGCCTGTGGAAGTGGTGGAGTCACCTTCATTGGAGGTGTTCAAGAAGAGGCTTGATGGGGTGCTTGGTGCCACGGTTTAGTTTTTTAGTTGTTTAGGTGGGTTGTATTGTACTGTATGGTACTGTATTGTATTTAGGTGGGTTGGATTGGTTGATGGGTTGGACGTGATGATCTTGAAGGTCTCTTCCAACCTGGTGTATTGTATTGTATTGTATTGTATTGCTAATTACTGGGTAAATCCATCAAACAATAATCAGATTAAAAACTAGCTCAAAAAATATTTTAGCCATATTCCTGTGAAAAATTGCACTGTATAACAAGCTTCTCCCACCCCTTTGCCTCATCCCTCCCCATCCGCCCCCCTACATTTTTTTTCTGATATCTGATTATCTAAATTCTTTCTTAGTAAACTTCTTGCTTTGACTCTGTGCTGTTGAGATGTAAAATTAAATTATATCAGCAAATCTTCTGTGTCTAAAAAATTATTTCTGTTACCTAAAGAACCAGAAAATGTGATTAAAATGTCTAGTTTTGAACCACACAAAATGCCTCTATTACAACTGCTAAAATCTGGTCTAATTGCAGTTTGGGTTTCATAAAGCTGATTTTTACTAGTGATAATTAACCTTCCTCCAATAACACATGACTATGACTGGATGCAATTAGCAGGCTACAACAAAAAATAAATTAATCAGTACTATGTTTAAGGCAAGATGTAGACTTCTTGGGCAAAAATGGAAGAAGAAATTAGAATAATTGGGGGTTTGCTTTATTTTCACATAATTTATTGCAGTGTGTCAGAGCTGCTTGTAATTGCTACCACTCACAAAAGGCCAAACATTATTTTTGCAATATTGCTGCAGCTAAACACTTTCCTTAGTAGCCATTGGCTCACATGAAAAACGCAGTCAAGTCAAGCAAAAAATGAAGCCTAATTTTAGGCCCATTATGAGGAGCAGGTAAGGGAACTGGAGTTGTTTAGTCTTCACAAGAGAAGGCTAAGGGGAGACTACAACCGCCTCAAAGGAGGTTGGAGTGAGTTAGGGGTTAGTCTCACACGCAATAAGTTACAGGACAAGAGGAAATGGCCTCAGGTTATGCCTGAAGAGGTTCAGGTTGGGTATTAGGAACAATTTCTTCATAGAAAGGATTACCAAGGTTTGAAACAGGCTGCCCAAGGCAGTGGTGGAGTTGCCATGCCTTGAGGTATTGAAATGATGCATGGATGTGGTGCTGAGTGATTTGGGTTTGTGGCAGGAGTTTAGCAGTAGTGGTGGGATTGTGAACTCTAAGCAAGTGGTTGGACTTGGTGATCTCTCAAGGTCTCTTCCACCTCAACAGTTCTATGATTCTAAAGTGTACAGGAAGAGTTAGCATCTCTCATGAGGCTGTGATATCAGAAAGTGTTCAGGAATCTGAAAGCTTCCCTGTATGTTTCAATATGTGAGTTGGGTTAGCAAAAAGATTTTACTTCTCCTATAAACCTGTTTGGGGAGTTTGGAAAAATTTGACTCCTGAGTAACACAATTTTCCGAAAATGGATTATTGGAATTTCTGTTAATGTCAGGAGGAACTGCTGGGTTTAGAGCACATCCAAACCAGGCAAAATCAGACTCAGGTTCTCACCTTTAGGCTTTTGTATTTTAGTAGCATGGCCTTGTAATTCATGCAGAAGCACAGAAGCTGATGCACACACACCTAGACTAGTTGAATAATGCTGTGATGTTGGTAACATATTTGTGTTTCCCCATACATGCATGCAAAGTGGTGGAAAACTTGTCATGCAAATAACTGTTCTGTACTATACTAATGCTCTGTGCTGTTGCTCTACTTTTTTTTCCTTCTCAGTGATTTAGCACTGCTTTGTTTTTTCTTAATTTTCCCAACAAATATAGCACAAAGGGTAGTCAGTGAAGATTTACCTTAATCCAAGCCCATTGCTCTCTGCAGAGTATGCAGGCCCAGAGTCATGGTGCTGCCTAAATCACCTCCTTCAGGCAGGGCCAGATGCACAGCGTAGATGGTGTTTCCACCACTTGTGATGAAGTTGAATCTTTTTTCCTGTTTCCTGTTTCAGAGTGGGTTTTGGGGTGGATGAAGCAGAAAATATCACTTTGGTGACAATGCAAGTATATGCTATTTAAGAAAACTGGAAACTATCCAGAGCCAAGCACTGCATGGGTTAAACCCAGATGTCTGGCAAGACTGAGTTGCAGAAGTTGACTAACTCATTCTGGAGCATTGAAAACTCAGTCAGTGCCTTAATTCAAACACTGACATTCTGACATTGACATTCATCCTTCTTGCAAGCTGCAGGACATCCTTGGCTTCATCTGTCCACCAAGGTGCAGCAGTTTAAAAAAGAAAAAGTGGAGAGGCTCAGTTTTAAGTTTTCAGCTGCACTGGTGCAGTGTAATGTGAAGTCATAGGTTAAGGGCTTGTAAGCATGCAACAACAAACTTTGGAACGTTTGGATCCACGGTCGTGAGTGAACACAGGAAGTGTTTCACTGCCTTGGAGGTACAAGGGAAGTACACAGACTAAGTGGGATTAAGTAGCCTTAATTTTAATTATAAGCATTGCAAAGGAATCTTCTGCTACCAGATATTATATAGGCTGGTTTAGCTTTTAGCTGCACTGGTTTTTGACAAGTTAAGTCTGGATCTATATCTGAACTGTGACATTTAAAGGAGTTAGGCCCCTAACTCCCAGATCTATCCTGTGATGGTGATGAAGGAAGCAAAAAGCTTGTCAGTCACAGCCAGATGTTTCTGGATACCCCTCAGTAAAGTCTCTCCTATCTCCCTCCTAAAGCAGGTTACCAAGGGTCCCATATAGTGATTCTAAAACCTGCCCAATGACTCAGTGATAATGAAGAGGTTGAGATTATAGCTTCCAAATGAAGATCCAGATTAAATTATAAAGGCCCTGTTAAAGATCTGGCAGGTAAAGTGTAAAGCTAGCTGCAGGTAGGTGGGACTGTCAGTGGAAGATTAGATCAGTGGTACCTCAGCTGGAGACAACCATTGCTATCTGGGATCCCCTCACAGCATCACCTGAACATCAGCAGCTACCTACACAACAATATATACATTTTCATGGGCTGAATACATAATGTTAGGAAGAAGTTCTTCACCATGAGGGTGGTGAGACACTGGAACAGGTTGACTAAGGTGTTGATAGAAGCCTCATCCCTAGAGGTTTTTAAGGCCAGATTGGATGTGGCTCTGAGCAACCTGATCTAGTGTGAGAGCTCCCTGCCCATTGCAGAAACTAGACGATCCTTGAGGTCCCTGCCAACCCTAACAATTCTATGAGTGCAAACAAAGCATGGCCTTCTGCTAGTGCCATGGAAGTCACACCCTTACCAGGCCAGTTCAGATAGCTGGTGTGTAACTGGAGACTGTTTTCAGCTGGTGCCTATTCACTGGTTTCTGTCAAATTAGTTTGGCAGTCTGGGTCTGGCTCCCAATGGACAGGTGTCCATATCAGAGAACGATGGCAACAATTGACACTGATTGGCACCCCTGTCAACAGTCTTGGCAGCTTGCAACCTTACAGGTGGTCCCTCCCCATCAGGCGATGGTAAGTTTGCTCTGTGACAGAGGAGCTCAAGCAGTGCATGGGAAAGGCAGGAAGAAAACAGGAGGAAACAGCTATATGGTAAAATCCATATTTTTGAGTAAAGCATTTCACAGCCAATAGTGTTTGATATATAACTAATGCCATGGTGACGTTTACCGTGATGGTGAGCCCTAGCTCTTTTCAAGTCCTTGATCAAGCAGCAGGACATACACTAAAATAAATGTCTCCTAAGCAAGTTCAAAGAAAATAATTCTTCCTCTGCCCTCATTGTGAAAACTGCAGTAAAAAGTGTTTTAAAGTTTCCACGAGCATATAGCACTAGATCTCACTTATTTTTTATTGTATCTTCTGTGCACTAGTTTGCAAAAATCACAATTTTAAAACTAACGAACTGCATTTACAAGTAAAGCATGGTTTTGGAATAAACAATTGTAAGCAGAGATCACAGGGCACGTTTGCTGTTCCTCTATCAGTATGCTTTACTAGCACTTCTCAGAGAAGCACCACAACTTAAGTTGTCTTCCAAAGTTTGGCAAGCTTCAATAGATTGATTAGTGGGTTTTTCTTTAGGACCAACCAAGCTCAAAGACCCCCTAACAATGGAGCTAATCACAGTCTCTTCCCTGACCCAAGCTTACATTTTCCCCCTTTTCACCACAGACTCTTATTTCTGAGCAACTGGATTTCAGAGCAAATAAATATCTGCCTTTTTTTCCCACTTGCTTACATCTTTTGTGTGTATTTTGTCTTTGCAGCTGCCAGTATTTAAACCAGCGTGGTAAATGGCAGAGTTCTTCAGGTAATCTTTCACTGGGGCATAAACAGCCTCTCATTAAAATGCTGATGATGTTATGTCAATTAGAGAACACCAATGCAACGCTTTAAAATTACATAGCTAAATGTTTGGACGAAACAAGCAAGCCCGCCTTGTTAGGAGCGGCATTGGGTGAGCCACAATTTCAATGGCCCTGCTAATGAATAAGTGTGAGACTGTATCAACAGTACTGAGCAGGCGGGGAGTGCAATGGTATCAGTTGACTGGCTCTTTGTGGTGGTTATAAAGTACCCTTGAATGTGTCAATGGAGAGGGAAGGCATGCAGACAATGAAGGCGTGACAGCTGAATGTCAGCAACGACCGTGAACCTCCACCGGTACCACCGTCCCGGTGACTCCAGCTGCAGTGTGAACATGCACGTACAGACAGACAGACCTTCAGCGCCTTCAGCTCTGCTTGTCACTTTCCCTGGTCTGGTTCCCTGCACTGAAGTGACAATTTCGCCACGCGGTGAGGCCCTGCTAATAAGCGCCAGGGACCGTTCACTTATTAGCAATGTTGCTAACGATTTGTTCAGCATCGTATTCAAACCCTCGCTGGCATTCGTACTGCAGAAAACAGGAGGCGAAAACAAAGCCAGTGGCTGCTGATCAAATGCTGCTTTTCAGCATCTGCAGCCAAAGGAGTCACGAGATGCTCCACTGTGAAGAAAGGGCTTTTCTTCTTGATTTGAGTGTTGTGTTTTGGTGACCACTTGATTTATTGGTGGAAACAGTTGTATGATTGGTTAAAACACTGCAAGGAAGGAACTATTTGGTCTGGCCTGCAAGTTTTTTTTTTTTTTTTTTTTTTTTCTCAATGGGAAACAACAGAATTTTCCTGAAGATCAGCCTTGTGGATTAAATGTTGATAGTGTGCTGTTATTAAAACATGCACAGTACATAGCAGAGACCTGCACATGTTTTTGTAGCCAAGCAGGTCAGCTGAGACCAGCAACAGCATCCCATTGACACAGGGAAAAGTTGGTATCCTTTATGGAGGGCATGCTTTGGCCATTCCTGTTTTCCCCTCCATTCCAAGAAAGATGTCAGGACAAACATCCACACTGAGAAAGGCAGGATCCTCCCAAAGCTCCTCATCCCTGTCCCATAACATTTTTGCTGATGACACGGCAAATCACCTTTTAGGGCGGGAGGGCAGGGCTCTTCTTTTTTCACTGAACATTACTTTATCAGTAAATTGGTATAAGGAAAAAAAAATCATGGCATAAAACAAAGCCATCTCTCTTTTCTTAAGCTTCTGGCCCACCACATCAAGGCCACTGAGCAGTCCCAGTATGTTTGTAAGCTTAGCATTTAGGTTGAATTGTGAACCAAGTCTTATTTGGGCTTACCCTGATAAGGCTGTGTTATTTTGGTCTCATCCTTTACAAGGAACAGGCAGCAATGAAGGACAGTTTTGGGAGAGAGGGTGTAAACAAACAACTCAAAACAAATCATGGCTCATTAGCAGTTCCTATCTGGGAACAGGTCTTCCATAAAGTAAGAACTAGTGGGGGAATTTTGACTGTTTCAAGATATAATCCAATCTCTTCTTTGTTCTGGACAAGGAGCAACAAAGAATAGAATAGAATAGAATAGAATAGAATAGAATAGAATAGAATAGAATAGAATAGAATAGAATAGGTTGGAAGAGACCTTCAAGACCATCGCGTCCAACCCATCATCCAACACCATCTAATCAACTAAACCATGGCACCAAGCAACCCATCAAGTCTCCTCCTAAACACCTCCAATGATGGTGACTCCACCACCTCCCCAGGCAGTCCATTCCAATGGGCAATCACTCTCTCTATATAGAACTTCCTCCTAACATCCAGCCTAAACCTCCCCTGGTGCAGCCTGAGACTGTGTCCTCTTGTTCTGGTGCTGGCTGCCTGGGAGAAAAGACGAGCCCCTGCCTGTCTACAATCTCCCTTAAGGTAGTTGTAGAGAGCAAGAAGGTCTCCCCTGAGCCTCCTCTTCTCCACGCTAAAACAATGACAGCTAAAAAATTCAGACTTGTTTTACATAAAAAATTAGTTTTCAACATTTGTACTTCCCCCCCCCCTTAGTTCCCTGTGGAATTTCTTAATTTTTTTTTTCAGTGGACACCAAAGCCAAAAATCAGAAAACATTTTCTGTTTAGTTCAGCTCATTTTCTTTTCTTCTTTCCTGGCTATAATTTTTGCATTAGAAAAGCAAAAGACAGACTCAGTTAATAAACTCAGTCTTCATTCTCAGGGACACATTGTAGGAAAGTAGATTAATGCTTTTCTAAACATCCTTATTGTGAAAATACTTTTAGTGCTTGAAAACACAACACCCATATAACGTTACCCCAAAATATCTGTTATGCCAGGGGAGGTTTAGACTGGATGTTAGGAGGAAGTTCTATACAGAGAGAGTGACTGCCCATTGGAATGGTCTGCCCAGGGAGGTGGTGGAGTCACCTTCATTGGAGGTGTTCAGGAGGAGACTTGATGGGGTGCTTGGTGCCATGATCTAGTTGTTTGGGTGGGTTGGATTGGTTGATAGGTTGGACGTGATGATCTTGAAGGTCTCTTTCAACCTGGATTTATTGTATTATTGTATTATTGTAAATATTTCATCTATGGGGTGAAATAATTATCTTAAGTTCTGATCTTTCCCATTCATAAGCTAGACAAATTGGGTTGCTGTTTGACTGCTAAGTTTGCAATCAGATGATTGTTAAGAAAAAGATAATTTATTAATCATGGATTTTGTGAAAAGATCAATTGAGGATTATTCTTCAAAGGAAAAGAATTCCCAAATATTGCAGAATAATTAAATTGCACAAAAACTTCACAGTGCAATCAGGGCAAACGTTTAGGCATAATGAAATCAAAGCATAATGAGCCATTGCTTTTTCCAAGTGCATGCAGTAAGAAGTCAGCCTGGTGCTTTTCTGCCTTGCCCAAACACCAAAAAAGTAGTATGGCAGCAAATAAGGAGAAGAATTCTCATAAAAAAATATATGAGCAAGCTCCATAAAATGGAAACAGAAAGGCTTGAAGCTAAGAAACTCATGTGTGCCCTCACAGCACATTTTCCTTGAGGTTTTCCACAGAATTCTTCCAGGCAATGTGAATTTACCAGTATTAGTTTCCATCCTCAGCTTTACAAAGAGCTCTCTGTACTGTTCATCGGGACATCAGGAGAGGCTTTGCCATCACAGCTTCCACTTCCACTTGTGTTAACGTGCATCCATAGGACCCTGCAGCCAGAGCAGTGTTTATCATAGCATCATAGAATGGCTAGGTTGGAACAGACCTTGGAGATCATCTACTCCAGTCTCCCTGACATGGGCAGGAATGCCTCTCAACTAGGCTTGGTTTCTAAAGGCCTCATCCAACTTGGCCTTGAACACACCTACACATCTATAATCTCCCTGGGCAATCCTTGTCACTAGTCTGAAGGATCTGCTGGGTCAATAGCCCTGATCCCACTCTCTCTGTGTGGGTTCATTTACTTCCTTAAATAAGAAAATGGAGAACATCATGACACTCTCAAGGTTTTTCTCCCTCTTAAGTGGTTTTCTTTACAAACAGAATACCATGGTTCATACTTTTACCCAGAATAGCTGCATGGGCAGTGTCTCATGGCACAAAAGTGAGGTCAGTAAACAAAAATCTACAAAATGTTTTATCATCTTGTGACAAATCAAAGGTTTCAGTTGGCTTTATTTACTAACGTAAAGTCTGGTAAGTAATAATGAAGGTTGGCTATGGCTTGTTGCATATGGGTAAGTGTAATTCACAGATTTACAGATTCCATCAGGTTAGAAGGGACCCTCAAATACCATCTTGTCCAATTCCCTCAAAATGAGCAGGGACACCTCCAACCAGATCATGCTGCCCAGGGGCATTGATTCAGATCTTGAATGTCTGCAGAAATGGGGCCTCAACCACATCCCCGGGTACCTTACCACTCTCATTGTAAAGAACTTTATCCCAATGTCCAGCCCAAATCCCCCCTGCTCTAGTTTCAAACCATTGCCCCTCATCCTATCACTACAAGCCCTTCTAAACAATCCTTCCCTAGCTTTCCTGTAGGTCTCATTCAGATATTGAAATGTAGTTACAAGGGTTCCCCAGGGCCTTTGTTTCTCCAGGCTGAACAACCCCAACTCCCTCAGCCTGTCTTCACAGGAGAGGTGCCACAGCCCTCTGATCATCTTTGTGGCCCTCCTCTGGACCTGGTGCATCAGGTCCATGTCCTTCTTTTGTTGAGGACTCCAGGGCTGGACACAGTGCTCCAAATGAGGTTTCATCAGAGTAGAGTGGCAGAATCACCTCTCTTGACCTGCTGGCCACACTTCTTTTGATGTAGCCCAGAATGTGATTGGCCTTCCAGACTGCAAGTGCAGCTTGCAATCATCTTGCACCTCTTTTTAGAGGGTACGGTGTGAGCTAAGAACAGGGGGAGGGACAACATTCCTGAGCTCCCTGGAAGGCATAGGGATACAAGGAGTGAGGGATGATTTACTACTGAAAGAGGTCACCTACAGATTACTATTCTCTGGGGCAAGGGGTGAGCAAAAGTAGAAATAGTGACTTCCTAGAAGTCTTTCTGACACAAATCAGTGCCCTCACTACTTATTGCTTAGGGATGCCTGTGCAACCAGGCGAGCCTTAAAAGAAGAGGATTCCACTAACAGAACTGCAGCTGTGTGTTCCCTTGTGAATTGAGTAACTCAGTAGCTGTTCCTGCACTGATTCCTTAGCAGGATCTTTATTATTTTCAAGGGGCACTAGTGCTTTTCATAAAAGAGAGATGACATTGTAAGAGCACAATAATGTGAACACTTAGGAATATAGATAACTTTTGCCATTGAAGTAGTCCCAGTAAAGTCAGCATAGCTGTGTTGCTTCACAGTTTGTAATTCTGGGCACTTGGTGTTACCTTCTTTTATTTTGAATCACTGAGGTTTGTGTGAATAATGTTCACTCTAAAAATATATTATCTAAATATTTTTATTGTTAATATTTATATTGACACTTAAAATACAGAATTATGGTGTAAATTTTGTGAATGCCAGAGAGTAAAGTACCTTTTCCAAATATACTGACATCCATCATGAGCTAAGATCTCCATAACATGCTGCTGTTTCTCTCATATTCACATTTATTGTATCTGGGATTAGTCCCGCAAACAATTACTTACCTCACTAACTTTATCCATGGAAGGGTTTGCATGACAGTCTGAGGGCCAATCCTTGCCAAAACTTGTTAGGTGCAATCATAACAAAAAGGGCAATGGCATCCTGGCCTGTATCAGGAACAGTGTGGTCAGCAGGAGCAGGGAGGTCATTCTGCCCCTGTACTCAGCACTGGTTAGGCCACACCCTGAGTCCTGTGTCCAGTTCTGGGCCCCTAAGTTTAGGAAAGATGTTGAGTTGCTGGAAGTTGTCCAGAGAAGGGCAACAAACGTGGTGACGGGTTTGGAGCACATGCCACATGAGGAGAGACTGAAGGAGCTAAGGTTGCTTAGCCTGGAGAAGAGGAGGCTGAGGGTAGATCTTATTGCTGTCTACAACTACCTGAAGGGAGGTTGTAGCCAGGTGGGAATTAGTCTCTTCTCCCAGGCAACCAGCACCAGAACAAGAGGACAGAGTCTCAAGGTATGCCAGGGGAGGTTTAGGCTGGATGTTAGGAAGAAGTTCTTCACAGAAAGAGTGATTGGCCATTGGAATGTGCTGCCCAGGAAGGTGGCGAAGTCACTGTCACTGGAGGTGTTTAGGAAGAGACTGGATGAGGCACTTAGTGCCATGGTTTAGTTGATAAGATAGTGTTGGGTGATGGGTTGGACTTGATGATCTCTAAGGTCTTTTCCAACTTGGTTAATTCTATTCTATTCTATTTCTATTCACTCTCCTTACAGGAGAGCTTCCTGAGTAATACTTTGCACTTGAGGAGAATTTCACATGACACTTAAAACTAAGAATAAACTCCTTCACTAAAATGTCTTGCTTAATATTTCACTGGGAAGGTGCTTGAGGAAATAAACAGATAAATAAAATAAGAATCAATTGGCAGAGCCAGTAGGTAGTTACACTGAATTGTAAATACAGAAAGATTTAGGAGTGAAATTGAAGCTAATAGTTCATTGCAATGTTTACAGTGGGAGCATTCATTTTTTTTCAGCCCACATCCAGATGCACTCAGCAGACTTGATTTAACACATCTGTGTTGTCATGTCTGAAAACACACCAGCATTCATAAAATAGCAAAGGAGCATTTTTTATGTATAGTATAGCAAATTACCTTAAAAAAAATTAAAATATATATGTATGTATGTATAAGGGTGCAAAATATTTCACTTAGATTAAGAATGTTTGGTGGGGTGAAGCCCATGATCGTGCACAAGCAGCTAAGGATGGGATTCATACCTGCTCGCACAGTAAATAAGGTTTGCACCAGCAACTTCAAGTTAGGAATGACTGCTCATATACCCTCTGTATGTGGGGCATTGTGGCCACTATGTCCATTTTGGTAGGAACAAAACAACTCTCAACTAATTCTCATTGCCCTGTGGTTTTATGGGAAAAAAACATAACCCAGCACAGGGAGGGTGCAGCAGCCTTTGTTTCATGGCTGTTTCATGCACTCAATGGTGCAGGCAGTTTTCCTCACTAACCTGGGGATCTTCTTCAAGGACTTTCACACAGCATGACTCATTGGATTTAATAATTGCACGCTGGGCAGGTCAGCGTGGGATTTGGGCCATGTCATTTGGGCTTTTGACAGGGAGATATTGCACAACTGTATTTTTAAAAATCACAGGCATGCTAACAAGAGAGGCTGAAGAGTTGAAAGCAGGAAAAAACATTGTCTCAGTATACACACTGTTCTTCTAAGGCAGTCTGTGACGCAAGACCACAACTTAGGCTACCTAAAGGAAGGATGTTCTGTGTTCTCCTAATAAAGAGAGCAGGTTTTTTGCCCTCTTGTATCCAAAAGAGAAGCCACATGCATCTATGCCACTCCTCTGGAGAAAAAAGTGCCTCCCAATTAGACTTCAAAGTCCATAGAATTGCACCACCCAACTGAGTGCAGTATTGTGTTCAGCTGTGGTATAGCCTGGCAGTACATAAGTGAGCAAGCGCTGGCTGCAGAATGAATACCAGGGACCTGATGAGAGCATTGGTGTCTGCAGACGCAGGATGACTTAGTATTGTTGTCTGAGAAGGGAAAACTGGTAGGTGACCACACAAAATGAGAATCAGAAGGATGGAGGCAGACTTAATGGTAGGGTCGTCAAAGAAAATGCAATGGGAGGAACAGAAGAGAGGAGGAGAGGCAAAATGAAAAAAACAAGAGGTAAAGAATGAGGGGAACACCTCTGAAGGTAAAGTGTGTACATGACTGGCAAAAACCCATCAAAGGAGAGCAAGAGGGAAAATATGTGGGAAATAATCAATTATGTCAGTGAAAATTAACAGAAACTTGATAAAGCTTAATAGAAAGCTGAATGATACACAGGAAGCTGTCGAATTGGATGCATCCATGGCACAGCTCAGTGTTTAGTGCTAGTCTTGTAAGAAAGCTGAGCAATAAAACTGAAGTCACTGCTGGAAGACAGAGGTCTGGAACCAGACAGCATTGCTATTTAGATTTCTGTGACAGAGCCAAAATTGAAGAGGAGTGAGAAGTAAAGATCTTGTGGCCTCCAGTGCTTTATGTCCCCCTCTGTAAACTTCTAAACTGGCCCTGAGAGGGCTGACTTTTATTCTTAGCTTATCAAGAGTGACTATTTTGCCAGAGGAATGCTCTAAAAATCAGGTATTTCCAAAATATCCCCCACAGGCAGAAACACAGGATTTCTTCAAGGGACTGCAAACCCTCTCTGCTTGGGATGTCGATTAATAAATTCTTTTCTCTGTAAAGTACACAGCTGTGCTTTAGGAGTTTGCCACCTCATCTTGCTTTGCTCTGAGTAGATCTTATCAGATGTGGATACATGTAAGCCAAACCTGCCCAGTGCCTCTTTCCCCTCCTTAATCTAGTGCTTCACCTATGCTATGCAGTGGATTTGACTGGTCAAGAAAACTCCTCCAGATGATGCCAGTATTGTCCTATTCATAGCCTACCCAGACATCACCTGATGTTCACCCAGTTCTGTGCTTAAGTGGTTGGCCACCCCATTTCACAGCACAGCCACGTTCTTAGTTGCTACTTACACAAGGACCTTTAACATATTGCATAAGTATTTGTTTCAAAGCAAGAAATGTTATCTGCTACATTTATCTCAGTGGACATTAATCTGATTAATCAGACTGAATTTGACCTCAGAAGGCAGACCCTTGTCATAAAGAAGTTTCTGGCATGGCTGAGAATGAAACCTATGTTCTGTATCTTTGTTGAATGTTTTTCCTTATTCTTATGCTAAGGAGAAAATTCAAATATTACATGGCACGTACTTTGGATGAAACAGCTTGTTGCAACAAGCATTACATATTTCAGAAAAAAACATTCTGAAGACCTACAGGAAAATGCTTCTCCATCAAATAGCAGAGCAAGAAGGTTCTGCTCATTTTCTCTCCTGCTCGCAAAGCGCTTAAACCTGTGTGTATCTTTAACTTTGAGAACATACTCTAAGTTTTTTCCTGCTCATGAATTCATATCTGATTAGCTGCAAAATACTTAGTGTCTTGCAGGATTGCTCCAGTGACTTCTCTGGGATTTTTCAATATTCCATTCAAAATCTAATTCCAGAGGGACCTTGACAGGCTGAAGAGGTGGGCACAGGGCAACCTCATGGGGTTCAACAAGACCATGTGCAGGGTCCTGCATCTGGATCGAGGCAATCCCAGGCACAAATAGAGACTGGGCAGTGACTGGCTGGAGAGCAGCCCGGAAGAGAGAGACTTGGGAGTGCTGGTGGCCGAGAAGCTCAACATGAGCTCTCAATGTGCACTTGTGGCCCGGAAAGCCAATCAGATCCTGGGCTGCATCAGGGAGAAGTGTGGCCAGCAGGTCAAGGGAGGGGATTCTCCCCCTCTACTCAGCTCTGCTGAGACCCCACCTGGAGTACTGCCTCTAGTTCTGGAGCCCCTATTACAAAAGGAATATCGACGTGCTGGAATGTGTCCAGAGAAGGGCCACGAGGATGATCAGAGGGCTGGAGCACCTCTCCTCTGAGGACAGACTGAGGGAGTTGGGGCTGTTCAGTCTGGAGAAGAGAAGGCTCCCAGGTGACCTCATTGTGGCCTTCCGGTATCTGAAGGGGGCCTACAAGAAGGCTGGGGAGGGACTTTTCAGGCTATCAGGTAGTGATAGGACTAGGGGGAATGGAATGAAGCTGGAGGTGGGGAGATTCAGGCTAGATGTGAGGAGGAAGTTCTTCACCGTGAGGGTGGTGAGGCCCCTGGAATGGGTTATCCAGGGAGGTGGTTGAGGCCCCATCCCTTGAGGTGTTTAAGACCAGGCTGGATGAGGCTCTGGCCAGCCTGATCTAGTGTAGGGTGTCCCTGCCCATGGCAGGGGGCTTGGAACTAGATGATCCTTGTGGTTCCTTCCAACCCTGACTGATACTATGATACTATGATACTAATTCTGCAGTTTTCATTCACCTTGCGTGTCACTGACTAAATAGGTAGTGTTGGTGAAGACTATTCACAGGAGTGCTACAAATGTAAGAAAAAAACAGCATACTCAAAACCTTATTAAATGATTCATGGTAACCAACACAGAAATATTTTACCTTACCTTGCCTCTTTATTTTACTTTATTTATTACCTTTCTTGGTAGAGGAGGAAAAGTGAAAACACAAACTTTATCAGTTGTTTCTGGGGGTGGTTTTGCTTCAGTTTTGTAAAAATGAGTCTGTTGTTTTATATCGTGCCTGATATTTTCCTGTATATTATACCTTTATTTTTTCCATTCCCCTTTTTTGTTGGCTTTGTTGTTTTATTTAGAAGCAGTGTAGCAATATATGAGAAACATAAAATGTTATTTATAGATAAAAAAAATCTGAGGATAGTGTATATATTTATATATAATAAAGGTATATAGAAGGGCAAGTATGTATATGTGTGTGTGTGTACATTATATATGTACTAGGATGCTTCATATATACACATATGTATGGTAAGCATGTATATATATAAATATAGTTATTTTTTATGTATGTTTGCATGGATATATATTTAGATTTTATAATTTACAATTTAGAATAAACCAGGTTGGAAGGCACCTTCAAGATCATCGTGTCCAACCTATCATCCAACACCATCCAATCAACTAAACCATGCAACCAAGCACTCTATCAAATCTCCTCCTGAACACCTCCAATGATGGTGACTCCACCACCTCCATGGGCAGACCATTCCAATGGGCAATCACTCTCTTGGTATAGAACTTCTTCCTAACCTCCAGCCTAAACCTCCCCTGGTGCAGCTTGAGACTGTGTCCTCTTGTTCTGGTGCTGGTTGCCTGGGAGAAGAGACCAACCTCGGCCTGTCTGCAACCTCCCTTCAGGTAGTTGTGGAGAGCAAGAAGGTCACCCCTGAGTCTCCTCTTCTCCAGGCTAATCAACCCCAGCTCCCTCAGCCTCTCCTCATAGGGCTTGTGTTCCAAACCCCTCACCAACTTTGTTGCCCTTCTCTGGACACGTTCCAGCAAGTCAAAATCCTTCCTAAACTGAATGGCCCAGAACTGGACACAGTACTCGAGGTGTGGCCTAACCAGTGCAGTGTACATTCTTTTTCATAGAACCATAGAATTAATAAGGTTGGAAAAACCTCAAAGATCATCAAGTCCAACCTGTCACCCAACATCTCATGACTACTAAACCATGGCTTCAAGTGCCACATCCAATCCCTTTTCGAACACCTCCAGGGATGGTGACTCCACCACCTCCATGGGCAGCCCATTCCAGTGGCTAACAACTCTCTCTGTGAAGAACTTTCTCCTCACCTCAAGCCTAAACTTCCCCTGGCGCAGTTTGAGAATAGAATAGAATAGAATAGAATAGAATAGAATAGAATAGAATAGACCAGGTTGGAAGAGACCTTCAAGATCATTGCATCCAACCTATTATCCAACCCACCTAATCAACTAAACCATGCAACCCAGCACCCTATCAAGCCTCCTCCTAAATTCCTTTATTATAAACTCCTTTATTTTAATATTTCTTGAGATTTTTTTTAAAAAAGCTTTCAGACAGTTCTTTTTGCCCTGAATAAAATATACTTAGAAGGAAGACATTATCACAATATTTATTTTGAAAATCTTTCAATAATCTCCTCAAAGGACTTTGTATAGACAATCTATTATTTTTTTCTCTCTTTTCCAAAAGCATACTTAAAGCATAAACCATGCAGTAATTTGAACTAATTGTCCCTGGAATTTGAAGGCTGCAGTCTGGACACCAACTGAGTTGTCAAAAAAGTGGTTGTCTAAATATTCTCTGTACAGATGTAGCATCAAAAACTGCATACACACAGACATGAAATATATAGATGACAGCACTCTATACAGGCCTCCCACAGGACATTTAATTTCTGTATGGTGGTATATGTATGTTATCATCTCATGACATACCTATAACAGTTACCATTTGCTCAGCAGTGCTTTCAGGTGCTGTTTTTATTGATCACATAATGATACATAAAAGCAGAAACTCTTCAAGGAACAAATGAATGCCTATGGAAATAGTGCATAATTGTCATCCACACATGAGCTGTAGTTCTGACAATATATTTTAACTGTTCCATAACTGATAGCAAATTCATATTCTATTATTAGAAAGCTCCCTTATTTGTGTAAAGAATAATAGGATCACACAGCTGAAAACTCCACTAATATTGGCCTTATGCTATTGTTCAGGCCTTTAGCAACATCAGTCAAGTGTTTTACCATTCCTTGAAAATAACTGAAGGGCTGCTGCTTAGCTTAACAACAAACAAAACCAAAATCATGTATTTTTGGTGTTGAATGAGGAGTTTCACAAAAACAGCACAAAATCACATTAGCACAAAATGGTCTTCTGACTAGTAAACACAGTACTAAATAATAGCATAAAGATTATTACTAAAGGTAGGCTTTTCTTTTTCTTTTTTGTCTCTTTACATCTGCAGAGCATTTCTCAGATAAAGATATTTCATTTTGTTAGCTCTTAACTCATAAAAGCCTGACAAGGAACTAGGTCAATATGTGTGGAAAAGGTATCGCTAATCCTCATAATAGAATGGTCTTTCTTCATTTTAGAATCACAGAATGATTTTTGTGAAATGAAATAAAAATAATGGGGTTTGATAATGGGACTAAAGATTGGGAAGATGAATTAAGGGGGATGAGTCCTTGCCAAATGGGTCTTCACTTTGCAAGTCGGCTGCATCATAACCAGTTTTTCTTCTGCTTGCCACATAGGCAGGAGTGAGTATGTGTAGGGAAATAAATACAGTGAAATCAGAGTTTTGGTAAATGTAAAATAAAATCTGGTGTTTTATCCTGTTACATCTTGGTGACACATGCCAACATTCACAAAACTGCATATTGTGATATACTCCAAATATTTATCCATTTTCTTACTATAGCAGAACACACCTGGAAAGAAGCTCAACTCTGCAAATAGCTCTAAAATCACCCTTGCACAAGATTTGGCTGTCCAAAGCAAAAAATACAGAAGGTTTGGGCTTTTTGCCTTTTTTTCCCCATCTCTTTTTTAGCAAAACTCCTGTTTAAAGATTGGGTATTTCTCTATAAAACATGCTGTGTACATCCCTATCCTCTAGCAATAGGCCACATTCACCAAACATGCACCTGAGGTTTCAAAAGCAGGGATTTAATATGGATCTCTCTTGTAGAGACTCTACACATGCCTCACAGCTCAGCAAACAGATCATTCAATTAAGGTTCGCTTGTTTTCTTTAGAATATTAGCATTTAAAAAACACTCTTCCACCTTCCCATGGTTGACAGACAGCTCAATGCAGTAGAAATGAGGAGAAGCTTCATGCTGGGTCTACACAGAGCACATCCTTCTGCAGGTGACTAATTACTTACAACAACAAAAATAATTCAGATGTTGGTCAGTTAGAGGGCAGAAGGGCTCTGCAGAGGGACCTCAACTGACTGGACAGATGGGCAGAGTCCAACATGATGCATTCAACAAATTCAAGTGCCAGGTGCTGCACTTTGGCCACAACAACCTCATGCAGAGCTACAGGCTGGGGTTGGAGTGGCTGGAAAGCTGCCAAACAGAAAGGGATCTGGGAGTGCTGATTGACAGCCGGCTAAACATGAGCCAGCAGTGTGCCCAGGTGCCCAAGAATGCCAACAACATCCTGGCCTGCATTAGGAATAGTGTGGCCAGCAGGAACAGGGAGGTCACTCTGCCCCTGTACTCTGCATTGGTTAGGCCACACCTTGAGTCCTGTGTCCAGTTCTGGGCTCCTCAGTTTAAGAAGGACATCGAGACACTTGAACGTGTCCAGAGAAGGGCAACAAGGCTGGGGGAAGGCCTTGAGTACAAGCTCTATGAGGAGAGGCTGAGGGAGCTGGGGTTGTTAGCCTGGAGAAGAGGAGGTTCAGAGGAGACATCATTGCTCTCTACAACTACCTGAAGGGTGGTTGTAACCAGGAAGGGGTTGGTCTCTTCTCTCTAGCAACCAGCACCAGAACAAGGGGACACAGTCTCAAGCTGAACTAGGGGAAATTCAGGCTCAACATGAGGAGAAAGTTCTTCACTGAGAGAGTCATTCGTCCTTGGAATGGGCTGCCCGAGGCGGTGGTTGAGACCCTATCCCTGGAGGTGTCCAAGAGGGGATTGGACGTGGTACTTGGTGCTATGGTCTAGTCATGAGGTCTGTGACGACAGGTTTGACTCGATGATCTTTGAGGCCTCTTCCAACCTTGGTGATACTGTGACACTGTGATACTGTGAATTACTTGAGTACTGTGTCCAGTTCTTGGCCCCTCAGTTTAGGAAGGACATCGAGACACTTGAACGTGTCCAGAGAAGGGCAATGAGGCTGGGGAGAGGCCTTGAGCACAAACCCTATGAGGAGAGGCTGAGGGAGCTGGGGTTGTTTAGCCTGGAGAAGAGGAGGCTCAGAGGCGACCTCATTGCTCTTCTCTCTAGCAACCAGCATCAGAACAAGAGGATATAGTCTCAAGCTGCATCAGGGGAAGTTTAGGCTTGAGGTGAGGAGAAAGTTCTTCACCAAGAGAGTTGTTTGCCATTGGAATGTGCTGCCCAGGGAGGTGTTGGAGTCACCGTCCCTGGAGGTATTCAAGAGGGGATTGGACATGGCACTTGGTGCCATGGTCTAGTCGTGAGGTCTGTGGTGACAGGTTGGACTCGATGATCTTTGAGGTCTCTTCCAACCTTGGTGATACTGTGATACTCTGATTCTATTCTATTCTATTCTTATTCCATCCGTTCTATTCTATTCTATTCTATTCTATTCTATTCTATTCTATTCTATTCTATTCTATCCTGCATGTGAAGCTTCCCAGCAATTTCCAGGAAAACAGGTACACCTGTTTGTGAAAGAAACACCTGAGAACTGTGTCCAGTGTTCATCTTCTTTTCACACGTGCTCATCTATGCAAACATAAAGTCACTGCGCAGAAACAGAAATATTTCTATACACACCTGTCTCTTCACACAGGTATGCACATCCCTGATGAGTGTAAACATTTTAAACAACCTCCAGCCTCCAAATTGTCTATCAATATGAATTCATCAAAAAGTTTTATGTGCATTTTGCCCCAGTTCATTGTTATGGTGATGTACATTCAAGCACATAACCTCATATAGGTTTAAGAGTATCTTTACATTAAAGCATGCCTAACATGGGACCAAATCCTGAGTCCTTGATGAGGACATAATTCTACTTTATACAGATTTCCATTGTTGAATGCTAACCTTCCCCCGCTGACAGTGTATTTTGTGGGCTTGCAGGCCAGGGCCTTAATTCTGCCAGCCACAAAATACAGAATTCCCATTGGCTCCATCAGAAATGGGATACGCAAAAGGTTTTTTTTGTTGGGACTCTGATTAAGGCCGTCTTGCTCTGAATGCAAGATGAAGCAGGATTGGAGGTACTATGCTCACAGCAAGCAGCCTTTGGCCCCAGAAGAAGCACTGCTGAAATCAGTGGAGCTGCTCATCAAGGAGAGCATTGTTTAGGGAGAAGAGCTGGTAGCTCAGTTTCAGGAGTAACTTGGGGCCATCAAGGGCTGGCATTGGTCCTGAAGAGCAGATTGAATTTAACAAGACACAAACATCCATGTGATTATCCATCCAGAAGCATGCATTTGTATTAATAGAAGGTGTAAGTGAAGAGGTGCAATACCAGCATTTTCAAAGTACACTTTTGTGGGCTCCAGCAGTGGTTGTTGACAGAGCTGTTACAAATGCAATTTTTCACAATCACAATTTCCAGCTTACAGTTGCATGGCCATGGCAAGATGTCTAAAAATACACCCAAAAAAACCCTAACCCTCACCTCACCCATGTCCCTCTCTTCCTCTTAAAATAAAATAAACAAAACAAACATCCTATGTAATGGTCCCTCCATCATAGGATCTCCTTGGGGACAAACAAATGCACGTGTTAACGAGGCCTAATCTTCCCTTTTGTGTTTGTTTCTTCATTAGGCTCCATCAGTGCTTCTGCCCTTTCTCTGAGGGTTTGATGAGAAGGTGGTATGACAGGCTTGGCTTCTCCCCATGCAGCTGGCACTGCTGATGGCAAAAACCTGAGCCTGCTCCAGCAGGATCAGGAAAGCCTCCTCCAGAGCATGGTCTGACTGTCATTTTCCCACCCGCCTCCCAGAACCCAGCTCCTTCCCCACAGCTCTTTAATGAGAAGTGGAGCACAATGCCAGTATTGTTGTTTCTATTTGGGATCTCGTAGAAAGAACAATTGCTGTTTACCCAAGCATCAGTGCTGCCCAAATCCTGCCAATAGTTACTTCTAGAGCTTCTGATTAATTCTGCTCTCTGCTTTTGGCATGAAAAGCTCTTGAGCCACAGGCAGAGCAACCTTTCTGTCTCTCTTAGTCTTTTGCTTAAATGTTGCCTGGGCCTCATTTTGGATTCAGAAGTGAGGATGCACCTATATCTGAGCTCACCTGTGTTGGGTGACCAGATGAGGCACCCTCACCATGCTCTTCTGCTCCCACCAGCCCCCCAAAATAGGTGATTTCAAAAGAGCGTTCCTCTAATTTATCATTCATTATTTTCTTTGCAACTGTCAGCAATGGAAAAAAACCCAAAACAAGGTAAGCCAAACCAAACCCGACCTACTAATTAGCACAGGCACCTCTCAGCAATTTATGTTGATTTTTGTGGCTGAGTAGGCAGCACAAAACAGCTCATGAACGGTCACCAACACCAGAGCAACGTTGTTTTGGTTTTGCAAACCAGAGCAAAATGGAACTGTTGCTGAGTCTGTTTCAGGGATGCTGTCAAACCATTTGGTCTTTCCTCACCCACCTCCCTTCATAGCCCACCCCCCACCATGCAACCTTATTCAAAACAGCATCATGAATATGCATAATTATGGAGATTGATGGTAATTTATCAGGTTTATCCGATGTGACGTTTATAGGACAGCAGCACACATCAATTTAAACGAGAGTGACAAATATCTTAGCCTTTTTATTTCTATAGTATTTTTAGTATTTCCTTGGCCTCTCCTGGGAGCAGTATGAACTGGTAGGAATTTGTACAAAATGTTATTAAAAAATCAAATAATTTGCCAGCATGCTGCTTTCTAAAGCTTTGTGGTTTTCAATGTTTGTGTGGTATGTGTGCATGCATGTAACGCTGTCTTACTTTAATGCCAGTTTTTTACATGAAAATGAACAAAAAGCCTTTCTGTAGGTATTTTACATGTAGTTATTCCACTGCCTGCAGATAACAATGGAAAGTGAAATGTCTCATGTATTGGACTGCTTTCTGAAAATTAGTTTGGTCTGTCTAATTGCTTCAGTAATCTGATTACCCACCTGATAGAGCAATTTAGCAACCTTTTCTTCTCGTTTGTATTTTAAGCACAACATTAAATGATTTGCTGTTAACCACAATGAGCTGCAATTATGTTCCAGATCTCTTGTATTTCCTCGAGGTTTGGATACATGGTTTATTAGAGAAATCAGTTGGGATCTGGTCTGAAAATGTGTTTTCTGTAATGATTATTACCTATGAGAGCTTTTTTGTTCTTGGTATTTTGAGCGGCTATCAGATCAGCCAGGCCTTAAAATTCTTTTCATTTGAGATCACTAAAGTTACTTTTATGTGAAGGTATAAGGCCTCAGAATATCAGTGGATATTCACTACACATTAGTATGCAGTGGTAAGGTTGAGAAGCCTAGATTTCTGCACAAAAATAGTAAAATTGCCTGATACACTGCAAATTTCAGTACTAATGTATATTGTTACAGACTTCATTAATTTGAAAAAAAACAAAAACCTGTGTTATTTACTCTGGCACACTCCTCAAAATATTCACAAAACAAAACATGCAGCATCATTACTATGTGAATTCTTCAATCTTAACAGAAATTATTCTATGGTTATATACTTGAAAAAAGGAAAAGTGTTGCAGGCCACAACAAAGAGAGAGCACCATGCTCTATATATACAATTTTAATTGTATATGTTCTTAGTACACCTTATTTACCCTTCATAAAATTTAGGAATGCACTTTATTGTCTCTTTTAAATACATAAATACACTACTGCGTTTGCACTTAGGAAACCAGATGTAATTTTTTTGTTTAATCACCATTTTGCTTTAAGTGGTTTTGTATAGTACTCTTAATGGACATAAACTCAGTCCTGCTCCCCAGTGCAGTGGAAAAGGAGCACACTGAAAGTCCTGTCTTTCATTATTGTGCAAGATTTCAGGTTTAATTGGGGAAATTAGCCAGAAGGTAATGGAACAATGAGGGAAGCCTTCATTTTGCATAGCACAGGGGGTGCCAAATCTAGCATTTACATTTATTTGTGGCTGTATGTACAGACAATATGACCCTGACTGTGGCAGACTGCATCCATACAACTTAGAGCTGTATTGCTGCATGTGAAGGGATTGCAAAATGCTGTGACAAGTGCCCAGGTACATGGGTGTGCACACAAGTCTGGATGTATGTTATTGTCCCCACACATTACATTTTTTAATGGCTAGTACATATATTTTTTCCCTTTTACCCAGAAAACATGGATAAGTATTGGAATGACTATAGGAATTTTCTGTTTGCTTTGGGTTTGTATTTTGCATATGTCAGCCACAGAAGGAGTGACCAAGGTCTATCCCCATCTGCCCTCAGTTCACAAAGGGTCTAAGCATGGGGAATCCCATTCAGTCACTCAGAGATGTCCCTCCAGAGATGCTCAGTGCCTTACAGGTGGGGGGCCAAAATAAACATCAGTGCACAGCTTCTGGCTAATCTAAATCATCACAAGCTCATCAAAGAAAAAATAGTAGGAAAATACTTGAGTAGTGTCCCTATGTGCTCTCAGTGTTTAAAATTAGCAGGCCCTAACCCTTGCAGGATCAGCTTTGAAGCTGAGCTTGCATTTGTCCTTTCTCCCCACCACTCAGACCAAGCTAAGTTTCAAAAGCTGTTCAGAGAAGACTGGAGATTTGGGAACAACATTTAAGTGGATCTGCCTGCTAAAGCCCTGATCCTGATAGCTACTAAGCAGCTACAGAAGGTGCCCACACCCTGTGTCAGAGTAACTGGGAAAGCTCTCTGGAAAGCAGCACCTTGAAGAATTTGTAATGTGTTCCTTTAAATTAGTGACAAGTCAAAGCATTGTACTAGCTCTCATTAATAGAAGGCCTTGTTTGTTTAAAATTTCATTAAAGGGTTGAGTTATGGGCCTTTATCACTGGCATTTATCAAGATTGGATTATGCCAAGCAACAGCAAAATATTTTATGAAGCAGTTAGGTGAGGAAAATTGACTAGTGCTATGTTGCAAATTCCCTACATGCATGCTCACATGTAGCAGCTGCTTGCATTTTTCATGTTGCCTGAAAAACACTAAATGATGCATACAGCAGGTAGAAAATTGCATCTCTCTACCTAAAGGAATTGTAAACTGTTTCTTACATAGCTTTTTAAGGATGGTTTTAATATGCCTTTAAACCCATGATCTGTAATTTTATTTATGAGAACTAAACTTCTGGAATCAAACAGACATGTTCTTCCAAACACCAAGCAATGGATGTCATGGATACTTTTCTCTTGAATTGCTAAGGAGTAAAAGACAATAACTTGATAGCAAGCATCTCTCTGGTGATCACATAAGATAAATCCAGAAGAAATATGGAAAATATTTACTGTTGATAAGCCAATTTGTATTTATTTTAATGGAATTTTTTTTATCTATGATTGGAAAACAAACTTTCCTTCAATAAGTCTGTGAACTGAATAGTAAAAGTGAGGTCTAAATCCCATATGGAAATCAGCTAGGGTTTAGTCCTGGATATTCTGCAAGATGTAGATGAGGTTTCCCTCATCTTGCTGTCATACTGGCAGCCAATTTATAGGCACGGGTGCACATTGTATGTGCTGTGGGGCTCTCCTGCACCTCCCCCTCAACCCAAGTCTTGGTCTTAGATGCCTGCCTTTCAGAGAAAACCACAGACTAAGGAAACATATCAGTAATAGTGCCCTGTAAATTAACTTGACATTTGATGTAGGGGGAAAAAAAAGAGAGAGAGAAAGAAAAACAGCAGGGAAAAAAAATTCACCAAAAAATCCCCAAACCAACTAAGAGCTTGCAAATGACATAGAAAACAAAGCCACTCAGGACCCACACTATGTATAGTGTGGATGTAAGAGATCTGGAAGGTGGTTATTCTCTTGCAAGCAACACACTCAGCCGTCCTCATCTTTGTTAAGATAATTCAGCCACTCTTTGTTAAAGCCATAGTGCTTGTCAAATAAACAAAAAAATCCCCAAAACCTGCACTTCCACAAAACAGCCACCATGGAGCCAAATAATACCGGGGAAGTGCATTGCTGCGGGCTTGGCTTTGTGTTATGTCCCTAAAATTGTGATTTTTAAAAAAAATCTGCTGTTGTTTAAAGAGGTAATCTAGAACTATTAGTATTCATTTGCTACTAGTAAGGTATGCTATGCAACTAAGACATAAATAATTTAGTGCCATATTTTATGACTGGCAAGCATGCTGTTCAA
>CM026897.1:7294289-7363898 GCA_015227895.2 Colaptes auratus | reverse complement strand
TCCCCCTAGTCCTATCACTACCTGATAAAGTCCTCCCCAGCCTTCTTGTAGGCCCCCTTCAGATACTGGAAGGACACAATGAGGTCACCTCGGAGCCTTCTCTCTCCAGAATGAACAGCCCCATTCCTTCAGTCTGTCCTCATAGGAGAGGTGCTCCAGCCCTCTGATCATCCTCGTGGCCCTTCTGGGACACCTTCCAGCACCTCCAGATCCCTCTGTAATAGGGGCTCCAGACTGGATGGAGGCTGTACTCCGTGGGGTCTCACCAGAGCTGAGTAGAGGGGGAGAATCCCCTCCTTGACCTGCTGGCCACACTCCTCCTGATGCAGCCCAGGATCTGATGGCTTTGCGGGCTGCAAGTGCACACTGAGAGCTCATGTTGAGCTCTCGTCACCAGCACCCCCAAGTCTCTTATCCTCCAGGCGCTCTCCATCCAGTCACTGGCCAGCCTGGATTTGTGCTGGGATTGTCTCGACCCAGATGCAGGACCCTGCACTTGGTCTTGTTGAAGCTCACGAGGTTGGCTTGTGCCCACCTCTCCAGCCTGTCAAGGTCCCTCTGGATGCCATCCCTTCCCTCCAGTGTGTCTGCTGCACCACACAGCTTGGTGTCATCAGCAAACTTGCTGAGGGTGCACTCAATGCCACTGTCCATGGCACCCACAAAGATGTTGAACAAGACTGGTCCCAGGACTGATCCCTGAGGGACTCCGCTTGTCCCTGGCCTCCACTGGGACATGGACCCATTGACAGCCACTCTTTGGGTGTGGCCACTCTTTGGGTCCATCCATCAAACCCATGTGTCACCAGCTTGGAGACCAGGATGTGGTGTGGGACAGTGTCGAAGGCTTTGCTCAGGTCCAGGTAAACAACATCAGTTGCTCGCCCCTCATCTATTAATGTTGTGACCTGTTCATAGAAGGCCACCAGGTGTCAGGCAGGATTTGCCTTGGCAAAGCCATGCTGACTGTTCCCAATCACCTTTCACTATTCTTCTGAGTCAGTAGTCCCTCCAGGGGGATCTGCTCATGATCTTTCCGGGCAAGAGGTGAGACTGACTGGCCTGGAGTTCCCTGGTTCCTCTTCTTGCCCTTTTGAAAATGGGAGCAATATTTGCCCTTTTTCAGTCTGTGGGGGACGGCCCCAGTCTGCCATGACTTTTGGAATAGAATAGAGAGGGGCTTAGCCACCATCTGCCAGTTCTCTCAGCACCCGTGGGTGTATCCATCGGGTCCCATGGACTTGAACACTTTCAGGTTCTTCAGGTGATCACGAACCTGAGCTCACTTATGAAGGGCAGTTCTTCCTCCCCGTCCCTGGCATCGTATGCATGACTCCAGGAGTGTGGCTGGAGGCCCTTGCAGTGAAGACTGAGGTAAAGAAGTTATTGAGTACCTCAGCCTTTTCCACATCACTTGTGACCAATTCACCAGTTTCCTTTCTGCCATTAATATACCTGTAGAAGTTCTTAGTGCTCCCTTTAACCTCCCTGGCTAGATTCAACTCAAACTCTGCTTTGGCTTTCCTAACCAGGCCTCTTGCTGCTCGGGCAGCTTCCTTATACCCCCCCCTGTTCTATCTGTCCTTCCCTCCCCTTCCTGTAGAGTTTCTTTTTAAGTAATAGTGTGTCCAGGAGCTCCTTCTTCATCCAGGCAGGCCTCCTAGTGTTCTTCCCTGCTTTTCTCTTTGTGGTATACATAGCTCCTGGACACAGAGGAGGTGGTCCTTGAATACTGACCAGCTATCCTGGGTCCCTCTTCCCTCCAGGGCTTCGTCCCACAACACTTTGGCTAGCAGATCCCTGAAGCGATCGAAGTCTGCACGCCTAAAGTCTAGGGTTGTAAGCTTAGAATAGGTCCTCCTGATAGCCCTGAGGATATTAAATTCAACTGCTTCATGGTCACTGCAGCCAAGGCAGTCTCTGAGCCTCACATTGGTTACCAGCCCTCCCTGTTGGTGAGAACAAGGTCCAGCAGAGCAACCTTTTCTTGTTGGTTCCTCTACCATTTGGAGGAGGAAGCTGTCTTCTATGCAGTCCAGGAACATCCTGGATTGCTGGTGCCTTGCTGTGTTGTCCTCCAGCAGATGTCAGGGTGGTTGAAATCACCCATGAGGACCAGGGCTTGTGACCTGGAAGCCGCTTCTATTTGTCTGTGGAGGGCCTCATCTGCTTGGTTCTGCTGGTCAGGTGGCCTGTAGGAGACCCCCACAGTAATATCTCCTTCCCCTGTCTTGCCTTTAATTCTAACCCATATACTCTCAACCATCTCATCATCCCTCCCCTGGTGGAGCTCCACTGATTCCAGCTGGTTGTTGACATAGAGGGCAACACCTCCTCCTCTCCTTCCCTGCCTATCCTTCCTAAAAAGCTTGTACCCGTCTGTGGTGGTTTAGGCTGGGTGCTGGCCCGGATGCCACTGCCCAGACCACACCTGGGAGGTCCCAAGGGGTGGGCCCAGCCCAGGGGGGTGGTCACAGGAAACCAGGTATTCCATTTCCCATAATGCCCTGCTCCCCTATAAAACATCCACGTGGGGTCTGCACTTCCTCTTTCGTCCCCTGCTGCTGCTTAGGTAAAATGGCTTGAGCTGCCTCCCTTGGGCCTGCCCAGGCCCAAGGCTGGGTTGGGAGGGGGGAGAAAGAGCCCTGGGGGGGTTGGGTGTACCCCCAGGTGGTGATGGGATCTCTCTCTCTTTGTCACGGTGCTTGTGGTTCTCTGTAAAACTTTCATTGTTCCTTTTTGTTTGTCTATTTAAACTTTCCATCACTTTTGCAATCTGTTTGTCTGAGTCGTTATTTCTGCCCGTGGTGGGAGGATTGCTCTCCCAAACCACGACACCGTCTATCCCTACATTCCAGTCATGGGAATCATCCCACCAAGTGTCAGTAATGCCCACTATGTCATGGCCTCCCAGCAGCACGGTGGCCCTTAGTTCATCCTGTTTGTTGCCCAAGCTGCGTGCATTTGCACAGAAGCACTTCAGCTTCTATCAGATATGCAATGAAGAAATTAATTTCCTTTACAGTTTACTGGGGCTCAGGCTGTGTGGGACTGGAAGTTTGGAAGATTTCCTGTGCATCATTTGTATATAAAGTCAAAATTCTAGTAGCTGCCTCCCAAACGGCTACCTGTATCAGTCTAATAGACATATCAGGATGTATGTGTACACATTAGTCATGCATAAATTGGCAGTAGCTGCAAATTACTTCTGATCACAAGGCTCTCTGAAGTACATTTCCAGAGGCTAGCTTTGTCATTATTACCTGTTATGAATCCTAATAATAAAACCAGAATATTTACATAGATTATTTAAGTTAATTGTTTGCTTTCAATCCTTTAACACCAGATTGCTTTTACTGAAACCAGTGTAATTTAGGGTTCTGTGTGCTTGCATGCACTACATATTGTTTATTGACAGTTATATCTAATACTGTCCCAATACTGATTTTATGCAAACAGCATTCCTCTGAATTCTCTTTCTCTAGGAGTTTTCTGAGCCAGCATTCATTTAAGCCTGCTAGACACAGCATTTGTGACAAGGAACTTCTGCAAATGTCCTGGAAATGGTTAGGCAGAAGTAACTTCAGATCTGATTCCTCTTCATTGTCGCAGTAGGGTTCTGAGAGACACCCACAGCGACGAGGGTGGAATTCAAGCAGGGGGGTAGGGAGCACCCGGGTCAAGAGCTCCTACCTGCAACAGCAAGCCCATGAGACTGACAACTGCCTTCATGGCAGCTCACATTCGTTGCTCTCCCCTTGGAGTGGCTGCAGGGGATTGGTTAATCGACCTCCTCTTCTTACTGGCTGGTGATACTTATTAGGGTAGCGCAGCTGACCCTTATCTCATCTATTGGAGTTACTTGTTAAGCCATCGACAGGTGGCTCCAATTTCATCTCTCCTTGTGGTTTCTCATCTTCAATCATTCAGTTCAGGGGACACAGTCCCCCACACTTCATGTTAATACACTAATTAGAAATATTTTCGGGCCAGAGAGCTTTATCCCATGTCTTGGAGCTGAGATGACTTCAGCACAGAAGGGGGGTGTAATGACCTTATGCAGCAAGGTGAATTACTTCAGTTACATCATCACTTTGAATTCTTATTGATTCTTATTGCATGGGGCTCTTGAAACACTTGCACTGTACTACATTCCTGCTGTTTATGTGACTTTCATTGACAGTAGTGTCTGAAATATCACTTTGCAAGTTCAAAACAGGCTTTTCTCAATATGTTTTCTGTGTGAATTGGTGAAGCTTTTGGCATTTCACCTTGTCTGTAGGTATCTGCATGCAGTATTGTACCTCTGCATGCTTAGCTTTGTGTGCCATATATTTCAATATGCTAGTCCCAGTTCTGACTTCCTTAGTCTGAGTTCAATGTTAAGGCTCTGTGTGCAGTACAAAGAAGGGAGAGCACTGTCATACAGCATTTATTAACTGCTTTCTAGTGAATGTGGGGTCCTTAACTCTAGAATAGAATGAATAGAATAGAATAGAATAGAATAGAATAGAATAGAATAGAATAGAATAGAATAGGAGTAGAGTAGAATAGAATAGAATAGAATAGAATAGAATAGAATAGAATAGAATAGAATAGAATAGAGCCTGAAACAGTTATGATGCCCTGAAGCATCATGAATGAACTGTGAAGGTAAATGTATTCCACACTGTCATTTTCCATATTAGTATGTAACCTTTCTGCCAGACATCATTAGTAATCCTAATCCAGTGATGGCTAGAGGCATCCTTTAAAATAAACACAGTAACTGTATTGAACCCACAGCTAATGTCACGTCTGACCCCAAATTTAAGGAACTTAATCTGCTTTTAGAAGTGTTCCCCCCTAATTTGCAAGTACTGAGGGGTAGAATGGAATAGAATAGAATAGAATAGAATTAACCAGGATGGAAGAGACCTTTGAGATCATTGAGTACAACGTATCATCCAACACCATCTAATCAACTAAACCTTGGCACCAAGCACCCCATCAAGTCTCTTCCTAAACACCTCCAGTGATGGTGACTCCACCATCTCCCTGGGCAGCCCATTCCAATAGGCAATCACTCTTTCTGGGAAGAACTTCCTAACATCCAGCCTAAACTTCCCCTGGCACAGCTTGAGACTGTGTCCTCTTGTTCTGGTACTGGTTGCCTGGGAGAAGAGACCAGCCCCTACCTGGCTACAACCTCCCTTCAGGTACTTGTAGACAGCAATAAGGTCACCCCTGAGCCTCCTCTTCTCCAGGCTAAGCAACCCCAGCTCCCTCAGCCTTTCCTCATAGGGCTTGTGCTCCAAACCCCTCACCAGCTTTATTGACCTTCTCTGGACACCTTCCAGCAAGTCAACATCTTTCCTAAACTGAGGGGCCCAGAATTGGACACAGGACTCAAGGTGTGGCCTAAGCAGTGCTGAGTACTGCGGCAGAATGACCTCCCTGCTCCTGCTGGCTCACTGTTCCTGGTACAGGCCAGGATGCCCTTGGCCTTCTTGGCCACCTGGGCACATCACTGGCTCAGGTTCAGCTTACCATCAACCAGTACGCCCTGGTTCCTCTCTGCCTGGCCGCTCTCCAGCCACTCTGACCCCAGCCTGTAGCACTGCATGGGGTTGTTGTGGCCAATGTGCAGAACCTGGCATTTAGATGTGTTGAATCTCATGCCATTGGACTCTGTCTAGCCTGTCAAGGTCCCTCTGTAGAGCTCTCCAACCCTCTAACAGATCAACACCTGCCCCCAACTTGGTGTCATCTGCAAATGTACTGATGATGGACTCAGTCCCCTTGTCCAGATCACCTGTAGAGATATTGAACAGGATGGGGCCCAGCACTGATCCCTGGGGGACACCACTGGTGACTGACTGCCAGCTGGATGTGGCACCATTCACCACCACTCTCTGGGCTCAGCCCTCCAGCCAGTTCCTAGCCCAGCACGGAGTGTTGCTGTCCAAGCCACAAGTTCGGTCAGTAGTTTGCTGTGGGAGATGGTCTTTAGAAACCTGAGAGCAAAAATACTCTTGAGGGAACAAATGAGACTGATCACATAAAAATAGTTGCACAAATAAAGCCTAAATAATACATGAAGGATATGGCCAGCTCCATGTCACAGTTGTTAATCAGGCAGCTGGCTATGAAGTCTTTAAATTAAATGCACCCTACTAGGGCTTTTGTCATGACTTAGATCTCTACATCTGACCATAAGTTAAAGGTCTCATGCAAGTGAATTGTCTTCTGTCTGATGTGGTAGAGACATCTTCAGATTGTGGTGCCTCTCATCTCCAGTTAGGTGTCTAAAAATCACTTAGAAATAGCTGTCCTCCCTTGTTGTGAGGGTGAGCTTGAATGAAAGCACAAATTGAATACCTGCTTTTAAGATGGTAGAGGCCAGGAAGTGACCAGGATTTGACCCAGAGTCACACAGCTGTGGAGGCTGGAGTTGACCTCTGGACATTATGTGTTCCAACCTGCTGGCAAAACCAGGGCCAGCTCAGGTGTACCCTGTGTTGGTTTGCAAATATCTCTTCATCTTGACTATTTCATCCTGTTGTGAGGTTTTAGGCTATTTGAGAAGAGAGATCTTAGGTGCTGACTTTCTTCCCCATCTCTAAGAGTTAAGCACTGAATTATTTATTTTCTGTATGGTTCCTTAGCCTCTGTAAATACAACAGTTGATATCAAATTGTATAAGCTTTGTGATAAAACAGCAAGATTCAACAATTCAGAGGGTTTTGCTAAATCTGAGCTGGAGCAAGATTCCTTCTTGACCTGGCATAACCCTGAGACCCTGAGCAGAGCTTGCCATCCTGAGCTGAGCTACTCAGTTCAAAGGCAGCAGGGAGCTGAAGCAACTGTGCAGCTCTCAGTGTGGCAATGGCATAGGATCACAGGTTGCACTGCCAAAGAGCCCAGTCCCAGGCCCCTGGGTGCCTCTCTGCCTTGCCAAAATCTGCATCAGTGCCTGTTGTGAGATGTATTCCTGGGTCTGGCTATGTCAAGTCCTTTTGAGCTGTGAGCACAGCAAGCTCCCATCTGCCTGCAAAAAGGCAGCTCAGGTGCTTGCTGTGTGACCTTTCCCCAGCCTCTGTAGTCACTGTTTGTGACTCTGCAAACCTTTTTTCAGATTTTCTCATCTCTCTGATCCCATAAGGATAGGGCAGACTATTGCAGTGCCAGTCCTAGCAACACACAGATAAAGGCCAGTTTGGTATTTAACTTTTATTGTATGTGAAGGATCTTGTCAGCGACTCTACTGCTATATTTATGCCCAAATTTGTATAAGCTGCACTAACTTTGAAAACCTTAAAGTTTGTCCCTCTGCCCTCAGAATAGTTTTTCTTGGTTACATTTGGTTTTACTGAAACACAGTCTCTTGATTGTGACCTTCTAATGACATTATTCAGGCTGTAGCTCTTCTGTAATTCATTGCTGTAGCTGCCTACTGTTCAGTGAGTCTGTGTAGCATTGGCAGTCTACAGTCTGGTGTTAATAAAAACACATAACAAGAACCAAGTCCATGGGGGATCTCATTAGGAAGGTACATCTTTGATGTCTCGTTCCCAGTTGATCTTAAGATAAGGGAGATGAGTCAGATTTTAATCTAAAACCAGTGAGTTTAGTTTCATTTAGTGATAGTTAAAAAAGAAATGAAAACATCATACAACACAAAGTTTTGTATAAATGTATACATAATATACACAATAGCAAAACTCTTTCATTGACCAGATATGATCATTCAAAGAATCATTTTACAACCTCCTTCCTTCCTAATTCCTTCCTTCCTTCCAAATTCCTTCCTTCTGAATTCCTTTTTCAATTAAAACTCTGATGAATACAGAGCAAAATGCTTGTAGGAATCCTGTCTGCATGCAAATCACCTTGTGACTGGATCATGAACTGAGATATGCCCCAACAAAGGATAAGATTACTCACCAGACTGCAGCTGCCCTGGAAGACTGAGGGATGGTGAAAAGGTGTGACAGAAATGTGTAATGGGTGGACACCAGTGGTACCTACTCTCTGGAACATACACAGACAAGATCATCTGTACCCTGGAAAGAGAGGATGGTGAAAATGACAATGGATTCACCACCTGGCATGATAAGCCCCTGATGTGTATTGTGTGTATGGGCTAAAAGGTGAAGGAGGAGGCAGAGGCTCCCCACTCTGCCAGACCCCTGTAAGCACACAAGGAATACACAGAAAGATTCCCTGGGGACAAGACCTGGACACATACCTAAATACCCCTGTGACTGAAAAACTGCAAAAAAGACCTGAGTGATGCCTGCTCAGGAGGAGAAAAACAAGGAGAGAAAAAGACAGTTACAGAAGAAAAACCATCACCATGAACATCCGGTCTGGAAGCAATCCAGGAAACCTCTCTTCTCCACCACCAACAATGCCGTGCCCTAAGCTCTTCCTTCTGTAAGAAGGAAAAGAGAAAAGAGAAAAGACATCTTTCTGAAGACACCACATATTGGAAGCTGCTCAGAGAAGGACCTGGACCTAGACTTTGGGATCTCTCCCTCCCCTCCTCCTGGCCGGACAGCACAAGCCAACAAGGATGCAGCAGCACCCTTCCACAGACCCAAATCATCTTGAGGCTGGATGGGAGGAGGGTGGTAATATAAGGCCATTCCTTCTCTCTCTTGCTCTCCAGTTCTTTCCCCTTCCTTCTCACCATAAAAGGATGGTGTCATACATACGAAGAGCCTAACCATAAAGACCATTAACTCTCATGCCAAAATAAGCAGAATTCCCTTCCAATCTCTATCAGTCTCTGATTCTGTGAAATTAAACATGTTTTGTGTTGGAGATGAATCAGCTGTCAAATTTTCTCCCACAGGAGTACATGTTTCAAGAGGCATAATTTAAAACAGGATAGAGTACAGAAGGTGTAAGGTTTTGTATGTTATCTGGTTGTATGTGCCACACTACCATGACTCCTATAGACAAAGAGTTAGCTATTGATTAGAACCACTGTTACATGATTTCTCTTTATTTTAAGCAAAGGGGTAAGCAGAGACATATGCAACCACTATGACCATCATGGTCTCCTTAATGTGGAATTTTATGGTCTCCAATAGCCAAGAAGACTAGACCAATGACCTATCCCATGAGCAGTCAGGGAGGTGTCAGGTGTTGGACACAAATTTATTGTAACCAAACATGGCTCATTCAGGGGGAGTGGGAGAAGAGGAGGTAAGAAAAAGAAAAATAAGACATATTTTCTTCTTTGTGCTGTATTACTGGAGAGCGGCCAGGCAGAGAGGGACTTGGGGGTGCTGGCTGATGGTAGGCTGAACATGAGCCTGCAGTGTGCCCAGGCAGCCAAGAGGGCCAATGGCATCCTGGCCTGCATCAGGAACAGTGTGGCCAGCAGGAGCAGGGAGGTCATTCTGCCCCTGTACACTGCACTGGTTAGGCCACACCTTGAGTCCTGTGTCCAGTTCTGGGCCCCTCAGTTTAGGAAAGATGTTGACTTGCTGGAGCATGTCCAGAGAAGGGCAACAAGGTTGGTGAGGGGTTTGGAACACAAGCCCTATGAGGAGAGACTGAGGGAGCTGGGGTTGCTTAGCCTGGAGAGGAGGAGACTGAGGGGTGACCTTCTTGCTCTCTACAACTATCTGAAGGGAGGTTGTAGCCAGGCAGAGGTTGGTCTCTTCTCCCAGGCAACCAGCACCAGAACAAAAGGACACAGTCTCAAGCTGTGCCAGGGGAGGTTTAGGCTGGAGGTTAGGAGGAAGTTCTACACAGAGAGAGTGATTGCCCATTGGAATGGGCTGCCTGGGGAGGTGGTGGAGGCACTGTCACTAGAGGTGTTCAGGAGGAGACTTGATAGGGTGCTTGGTTGCATGGTTTAGTTGATTAGGTGATGTTGGATGATGGGTTGGACGCGATGATCTTGAAAGTCTCTTCCAACCTGGTCTATTCTATTCTATTCTATTCTATTCTATTCTATTCTATTCTATTCTATTCTATTCTATTCTATTCTATTCTATTCTTCTTCCATCACACTGAATACTCCTGGCAGGCACAAATCATTTGAGTTCAGAACAGCAATTTGCCTTAATCATTAAGGGCATCTTTAATAAGTCTGCTTTGTTTCAAAAGAGAAAAGTATCACAGTATCACAGTATTACCAAGGTTGGAAGAGACCTCAAAGATCATCAAGTCCAACCTATCACCCATCACCTCATGACTACTAGACCATGGCACCAAGTGCCACGTCCAATTGCCTCTTGAGCACCTCCAGGGATGGTGACTCCACCACCTCCCTGGGCAGCACATTCCAATGACAAATGACTCTCTCAGTGAAGAACTTTCTCCTCACCTTAAGCCTAAACTTCCCCTGGTGCAGTTTGAGACTGTGTCCTCTGGTTCCAGTGCTGGTTGCTAGAGAGAAGAGACCAACCCCCTCCTAGCTACAACCACCCTTCAGGTAGTTGTAGAGAGCAATGAGGTCTCCCCTGAGTACTCTGTACTCTGTAATCTGGTAGTACAGTACACAGTACTCAGTAGTCTGTTAAGAGAAATAATCTTGCAAATGAACAAAACCACAAAACCTTATTTATCAGGGTAGCTAATGCTGCCTAAGATTGCTGTTGAAAGGTTTTGAGATCACCTCTCTGACATCAATATTTTTTTTTTGTAATTGATAAATTTAGGCAATTTTGGACAACATTAACTTTATTTGCTCCTCTATTTCTTGCACAGCAGTGGTGACTTTGGAGGCTACCATGGGTGGAAGCTCATTTAAGGATGATAAGCATGTATCAGGGATAGAAGTCATGCTATGATTGGTGCTGGCTGTTTTGGTACCACAGCAGAAGAGACACCTTCCAGAGAAATGGGAAACCTACCAGACTTCGCCATTCAGTCGGGCAGTTTGGCTTGGACAACACTGTGCAGAGAAGAGGATACTGACTGATAATTCATCTGGACTTGAAATCTTTGAACTTTGTCCGAAGAACATCGATCCTGAAAAGGGTGCCATAGATAATAAGCTTTACTAAGACAGACTTTGAAAAGTATAGGTATACTATGTATACACTCCACATTAGTAGTATCATAGCAGTATCAGTCAGGGTTGGAAGGGACCACAAGGATCATCTAGTTCCAGCCCCCCTGCCATGGGCAGGGACACTCTACACTAGATCAGGCTGGACAGAGCCTCATCCAGCCTGGGCTTAAACACCTCCAGGGATGGGGCCTCAACCACCTCCCTGGACAATCCATTCCAGGCCTCCACCACTCTCATGGTGAAGAACTTCTTCCTCATGTCCAGTCTGAATCTCCCCACCTCCAGCTTCATTCCATTCCCCCTAGTCCTATCACTCCCTGATAGCCTGAAAAATCCCTCCCCTGCCTTCTTGGAGGCCCCCTTCAGATACTGGAAGGCCACAATGAGGTCACCTCAGAGCCTTCTCTTCTCCAGACTGAACAGCCCCAACTCCTTCAGTCTGTCCTCATAGGAGAGGTGCTCCAGCCCTCTGATCATCCTCGTGGCCCTTCTCTGGACACGTTCCAGCACCTCCAGATCCCCCTTGTAATAGGGGCTCCAGAACTGGATGCAGTACTTCAGGTGGGGTCTCACCAGAGCTGAGTAGAGGGGGAGAAGCCCCTCCCTTGACCTGCTGGCAATTAAATTATCTTTTTTTTCTTCTTTTTGCTGGTAGAAGAGAGGCTAGCATGGTTTTTATATGACTTTGTGTGCAAAAAGGAGTATGACAAGTATAAATTAATTTACTTTTTGCTTGTATTGCAATGCAATTCCTGTCTAAGCTACAAATAAGTCATATGACAGAAAACCATGCTCTGGAAAGCATTGGTCTGAGGCTGCTTTGATGAGACAGGCAACATCAGTACAGAGATAATTATAGTCCTTTTATTTGATCTGTCTAGAAAATGCCCCATATTTTTATCAGACTTTACTTTGTGTTTTCTCCCATGGTGGGGATTGTACACCTTTTTATTCAGCTCTGTCAGAGTGTTGGAAGCTTTCTAATTTCTTCCTATTGTGACTGAGAGGCCTATTTTTAGGCCATGGGAAGATGCTTGAGTTGAGTGACTTGATGATACTGCATCTTGGAGTGCCTCAAGTATGAACGTTTCTATATGAAGTTCTGAAAGCTGTTTACATGCTGGAAAACCAAATGCCAAGCAAAAACTGAGCTCCCTGAGATGTATGGGGAACATCTCCCACTCAGCAGGCTCCAAAGCTGTTCCTAGCCTTGATGCAATCTTTGTCCTTCATTCTGGTGGTACAGCCACCCTTGATTCACTCCACAACTCACACCATGTCAAAGGCCACTGATCTTTCCACTCTGATAACAAAAAGACTGGAAACAGATTGTGCTTAGAGAATTTGGTCCCTAGGATAACAAGAGAGATGAACTGGAAGACCAAACTCCTAGCATTGTCTGGAGTGTATTGTTAACCAATTTTCTTTTAAAGCATAATAAAGACACTCAATTCCACATACTCTGAAGTCCTTGGGATACCACCAACTTTGAACAGACCTTGATGATTTTTTAACTCCTTTAAATTAAAATGAAATCAATGACACTTGCAAAGTCAGAGCTATTTGCAGAGCATGTTTCACTAACAAGCTAAAATCCATACAGGCTAGTGTTTTTGGGAGTTACCCCAAGAATGCCAAAACCCAGCCCCACCCCCAACCCCAAACCCACAATTGATGATGAATGCATTGAATGCAAATGCATTTTCAAGTATCACACAGAAGCAGGGAACCAGATTGCTTGAGAGGGTGTTAAAAGTATTAACCAACACTTCTAGGCTGTGATTAGGTCACCTGCCTCTCTTACGCAACTGTGCAGCTTCAGCAGCACCTACAGTTCCCTGGTGGGAATGGCAAGTATCAGATCTTTGCAAACCTGATTTCAAGTCAAGTGGCAGTTTAATTTTGCCAAAAATTGCAAAACCTAGTGGGTGTAAAAGCTTTATAGATCCTTGACATTGTGTTAAAAAGGAGTTTTACCTGTGCGTTACCTCATACATTGCCCAAAATGAAGGCAGTTGACTAGCACAAATTATTATCAGAAGACAGCGCTGTTTTGACAGCAGTTTCTCTGACATGGTATTCCTGTGCTTTTGTCATTTTATATGCTTGGTTATTCCTTTTTTTCTCCAGGATACGTGTAACTGGTTAGTGCTTTGGGTTGGCTTTTTTTGCACTTCTAGAGTAAGAAGCCCTGGGCAATTTTGCTAAAACACTTCCTCAAAGTAAGTGTAACATTTTGTCTTTCACATTTTTACAGGTTTTGTCCTCTGTATGTTAGAAATTCACACACCACCCCTGAAGATAGTCTCTGACAATGCCAATCCAAAACACTGATGAAGTCCATAGGAACTTTGTCCTTCAGCCTCTTTGCTGTTTTGCAGCTGGCACAAAGTTGTTAAAACTTTGGGTTTTTTTTTCCAATCTGTGGGTGACAAATGTAAGCGAGGCTCCAAATTTCTAATTGAGAAAATGTTACACAGCAGAACTATTATGTGATGGCAATGATAGCTGGATGAAGTTAATACCCTATTAATCTGCTTATCTGTCTTAGTTTTAGACACTGGTGTGCCTACCACTAGAAAACTTCCAAGTCTGCAAGTGTACTTACCCATAAAATAGTGCCATGATGTAGGGAAGTGCTGTTGTCCCTCTTGCACAGCCTGGAGAATTAAGCATTGTGTTTTCAACTGCTGTCTACGTGGAAAGAAACCCAAACCCTCAGCTGCATCTCTTTTTGCATAACAGCAATTTAGTAGTCATCACAGTGGAGCTATCTGTTTGAGATTGAACTTTACCTTGGTATATTAGTTTCATTCAAAAATCACAATAATTATACCAGAATACAATAATATTATTTTAAAAGTTCTTTATCTGCCAAGGAATCAAAATGTGCTAGAGAAACCACACAGGTTCAGCTATGTAGGCAAAATGAAATATCTCTTCAGCAAGAAATAGTTTAATTAAAAATAATAATTACCTCTGTTTCAAGTATCTCTGTATGAATTAGCCAAAGAGATTATCTGACACAGTGAAGAGGGTAGTCACATTTTATGAGAAAGTTTTCAAATAAGTGTTTCATTTTGCTCTTCACATTCTTTCTCCACTCAGAAAAGAAGGTGCATATCTGCTGGTCAATAGCTAGGCTCAGGACATTTCTGGGTCTGCAATAAGATGACTTCTTGTGGTGGACTGTAAATTTGCCCCCAACATTAACTTTGCCAGCCCGGCTCAGTTGGAAGCAAAGTATTTACAGGCAAAATCTATAATGGAATGCAATGAATATGTACAAAATATGCAGTATTTACAATATTTACAGGTATTTACAATTAACAAACAGCGCAAGAAACCCCCAGGTCAAAAGACCAGCAGAAGCTACTAGGTTGTCCTTTTCTGCCTACCCTCTCACTCTGTACAAAAGAAGGGAGAAAGGAGCAGAGAAAGTTGCTGTTAGACTTAACCAAAACAATGCAGCCAGGGTCAAGCATAAGAAAGTTAGTATCTCTCCAGAGCGAAGAAGCGAGAAGAGGAGGCTGGAGGTGGGGAGATTCAGGCTAGTTGTGAGGAGGAAGTTCTTCACCATGAGAGTGGTGAAGCCCTGGAATGGGTTGTCCAGGGAGGTGGTTGAGGCCCCGTCCCTGGAGGTGTTTAAGCCCAGGCTGGATGAGGCTCTGGCCAGCCTGATCTAGTGTAGGGTGTCCCTGCCCATGGCAGGGGGCTTGGAACTAGATAAACCTTGTGGTCCCTTCCAACCCTGACTGATACTATGATGATACTACTATGAAGAGAAAAGAAAATGTTTTGGTACAACCAACTTAAGATCCTTATCTCCCCAATGGAATTGTTTAGAATTATCATTATGTTCCTTTTTATACCCAATAGTGATTTATTTGCATTTTACTACTTTTCTGATCAAGATCAAAAATTTTGAAGGCATAGCCTAAAACTACCACATTTGTCTATGTAGTTTTCAGCTATGGATGCTATCTATTATCACAGTATCACAGTATCACCAAGGATGGAAGAGACCTCAAAGATCATCGAGTCCAACCTGTCACCACAGACCTCATGACTAGACCATGGCACCAAGTGCCACGTCCAATCCCCTCTTGAACACCTCCAGGGATCGTGACTCAACCACCTCCCTGGGCAGCCCATTCCAATGACGAATGACTCGCTCAGTGAAGAACTTTATCCTCACCTGCAGCCTAAACCTCCCCTGGCACAGCTTGAGACTGTGTCCTCTGGTTCTGGTGCTGGTTGCTAGAGAGAAGAGACCAACCCCTTCCTGGCTACAACCACCTTTCAGGTAGTTGTAGAGAGCAAGGAGGTTGCCCCTGAGCCTCCTCTTCTCCAGGCTAAACAATCCCAGCTCCCTCAGCCTCTCCTCATAGGGCTTGTGCTCAAGGCCTCTCACCAGCCTTGTTGCCCTTCTCTGGACATGTTCAAGTGTCTTGATGTCCTTCCTAAACTGAGGGGCCCAGAACTGGACACAGGACTCAAGGTGTGGCCTAACCAGTGCAGAGTACAGGGGCACAATGACTTCCCTGCTCCTGCTGGCCACATTATTCCTAATGGAAGCCAGGATGCCGTTGGCCTTCTTGGCCACCTGGGCACATTGCTGGCTCATGTTTAGGTGGCTGCCAATCAGCACCCTCAAGTCCCTCTCTGTTTGGCAGCTCTCCAGCCACTCTGACCCCAGCCTGTAGCTCTGCATGGGGTTGCTGTGGCCAAAGTGCAGCACCCAGCACTTGGACTTGTTGAATGCCATCCCATTGGACTCCGCCCATCTGTCCAGTCAGTCACGGTCCCTCTGCAGAGCCCTTCAGCCCTCTGACTGACCAACATCTGCTCCCAACTAGGTGTCATCTGCAATTTGCTGACGACTGTCTCAATCCCCTCATCCAGATCATTAATGAAGATATTAAAGAGGATGAGGCCCAGCACTGATACCTGGGGGACGTCACTGGTTACTGGCCTCCAGCCGGATGTGGCACCATTCACCACCACTCTCTGGGCTCGGCCCTCCAGACAGTTCCTATTAACAATAACATTAACATATTACAGTCTGAAAGTTTCTTACTCTTTCAAGCCTTTTGTCAATTTTTTGATCCCCCTACCATGCACATTATTTGGAGAAGGAATGATAAATTTAAGACATTTGAACTTTCCCAGCTTTGTCCATGTCCTGGATTTGTGGATTGTTGCTGTACCACTTCTGCAATTTGTGAAATTTGCGGACTTGCAGACAAAAAATTCAATGTGTATTCTGTAGTCAAGGAAGAAAAATACATAGAGCCCATCTTCATAACTGCACATGAAATTATGCAGTTCTTCTATTGACCTCAACTGATGACAGTTTTGATTTGTTATTTATGAAGATAATACAATAATTGAACATTTTAGATTTCATTAAAATCAATATCTGTCTATTGACTTTTCCATTGCTAAAATTTCACTTCCATTTATTATCTCATTTTTTCCACACATTGCTCCTGAATAAATACTATTAAGAAACAGAGGGGGAGTGGCTTTTTACAAACAACATGACAAAACTTGAAATCAACTATTAGCAGCATTTGCATTACTGTAGGTGATGAACTAAGAAATATTTGACTCTTTGAAATGAAAAACACCCAAAACAAACCATCCTTGAGAGAATATTGATGCTGTCACCACTATAAACTTAAAACAATCTAATCTTTCTAGGAATACAGGTTTCCTGTGACTTATAAATGTAAAACAAGACAAATTCTTCACAGACTTAAGAAAAAAACCATCACCATGGATTGCCAAAAAACCATGATCCAACAATGAACTGTAAGCCAGAAATGTTTCTTTTGGAGTCAAAATTTAAAATTTAAAATATATTAACTTTCTTCTCAGGGTTCTACATACTTTTAAAGCCCTTTGGACAACATTTAATATCCAGGGTGAACGCACATGTGGACAAAACATGAACATTTGTTGTTATTACTGGTATTTATGACTCTTGCAAATTCATTAAAACTATGAGCAGGAAAAGCAAGGGGCAATATAACCATACAAAAAAAAAAAAGGGTGAGAGTTTTCACTGAGCTGTAAAAGAAGAAGGGAAATGATAAAGAAGAGGAATTGATTAGCCCTGGAATGGGTTATCCAGGGAGGTGGTTGAGGCCCCGTCCCTGGAGGTGTTTAAGCCCAGGCTGGATGAGGCTCTGTCCAGCCTGATCTAGTGTAGGGTGTCCCTGCCCATGGCAGGGGGCTTGGAACTAGATAAACCTTGTGGTCCCTTCCAACCCTGACTGATACTATGATACTATGATACTAAGAGTGCTCACGTTTCTGACAAAAACATTCATAAATCATTCTCCTTTCTTTTGGCATTAATAAAACTAAACACCAGATTTTCTTACCACTTCTCATCCTTCATGGTGAAGGTTGAAGAGACTTCTGGATGTCCTTAAGTCATCCAGAGCAGGTTGCACAGGATGGCATCCAAAAGGGTTTGGAATGGCTGCACAGATGGAGACTCCACCACTTGACTGGGCAGCTTGTTGCAGTGATCCACCAAGCTCATAAAGAAATTCCTCCTCATGTTTACATGGAGCTTCCTGTGCTGAGGTTTGTGCCTGTTACTTCTTGTCCTGTCATTGGGCACCACTGAAAAAAGACTGGCCCCATCCTCCTGAAACCTATCCTATAAGTATTTATAAGATCCCTCCTCAGTCTTTGCTTCTCCAGGCTAAAGAGCTGCAAGTCTTACAATCTTGTCTGCCTACCCTGCAGCCCCTCTTCATAAGAGATGTTCTGGTCTCCTAATCATCTTCATAGCCTTTTCCCATACCCTCTCAAGAGGTTCCCTGCCCTTCTTGAATCAGAGACCCCAGAATTAGGCCTAGTACTCCAGATGCGGCCTCACCAGGGCAGAGTAGAGGGGGAATAGAACCTCCCTGAACCTGCCTGCGACACTCGAGCGTGCCACTGGCCTTCTTGGCCACAAGGGCACATTGCTGGCTGAGGACCATCCTGCTGTCCACCAGGACTCCCAGGTCTTTTTCCACAGAGCTGCTTACAAGTAGGCCAACCCATCAGCATAGAATCATAGAATCAATGAGGTTGGATTCGATGATCTTCGAGGTCTCTTCCAACCTTAGCGATACTGTGATGACTACTAAACCATGGCTTCAAGTGCCACATCCAATCCCCTCTTGAACACCTCCAGGGCCTCCAGGGTTGGTGAATCCACCATCTCCCTGGGCAGGACATTCCAAAGGTCAACAACTCTTTCTGTGAAGAACTTTCTCCTTACCTCTAACCTAAACTTCCCCTGGTGCAGCTTGAGACTGTGTCCTCTTGTTCTGGTGCTGGTTGCCTGGGAGAAGAGACCAACCCCCACCTGGCTACAACCTCCCTTCAGGTAGTTGTAGAGAGCAATAAGGTCTCCCCTCAGCTTCCTCTTCTCCAGGCTAAGCAGTACTGGTGCAGTTGGTTATTCCTTCCCAGGTGCAGGATTCTACACTTGCCCTTTTTGTACTTCGTGAGGTTACTCTCTGCCCATCTCTGCAGCCTGTCCATGTCATGCTGGGTGGCAGCATAGCCTGATGGTGTGCAGTCCCCACTCCCAGTTTTGAGTCATCGGCAAACTTGCTGAAGGTCCACACTGTCCTTTCAGCCAGATCCTTGATGAAGAGATTGAATGCAACTGGATCTGGTACTGACTCTTGGGGAACACTACTTGTTACAGACCTCCAACTAGACTGTGCCACTGACTAAAACTCTCTGAGCTCTGTCTTTCAGCCACTTTTCATTCAACTCCACTGTCCATTCATCTAACCCACACTTCCTAAGCTTGCCTATGAGGATGCTGTAGGTGGTGTCAAAAGAGTTGCTGAACTTGAGGTAGAAAACAGCTCCAGCCCTGCCCCCATCTATCCATCCAATCATGTCCTCATAAAAGACTGTCAGATTAGTCAGACGTGACTTCCCCTTGGCAAATCCACCACCTTCTTTTCCTCCACATGCTTTGAGATAATGCCCAGAACGAGCTGTTCCATTATCTTTCAAGGGATGGAGGTAAAGCTGACAGGACAGTAGCTTCCTGAGTCTTTCTTCTTGCCCTTTTTGAAGACTGGAGTGATATGGACTTTCCTCCAGTCCTCAGGCAGTTTGTCTCTTCTCCAGCACCTTTCAAAGATGACAGAGAGCAGCCCAACAACGACTTCTGCCAGCTCTCTCAACATTTGTGGGTGCATCCCATCAGGACCCATTGACTTATGGTTATCCAATTTATTTAATTGGTCTCTAACTTATCCTCTTCAGCCAGGGAAAAGTCTTCTTTCTCCCATGCTTTTTATGTTATCTCCAAAGTCTGAGACTCCTAACAATTAAAATTTTCCTTTGGAAATTTCATATAATGATTAGGTTTTCACCATGAAAAGGTAGTTTCCTTACTGGGTAGTTCATTAATGAGAGCCTCTAGAAGAAGCATGAAAAGAGAGTGCATGAGACTTGGAATGATTTATGACAAATACAAATCAAAGCCACACAGACTATAAAGAAAACAGTTTTTATTAGGCTGGTAGATTTTCCTACTTTCCTTTAAAATTACATAGAAATTGCTCTTCAAACCTGGTCCCCCTTCTAGTCTACTCCTACAGGAGTCCTTTAGTGAGATCTTAACTTAAGCCAAAAAAAAAAGAAAGAGATTTCACTCCAGCTGTGGCTTCTAACAAGATCATAGCTATTTCGTCACTTAGCTACCAAGTTGCAGACGTTATTTGGTGAGTATATTCCACAGGGCATTGTGAGGTAATATAAATATTAAATAAAGGAAGAAAGACAGCAGACATGACTTGTTTTTTCCAAATCTGTTATCTCAAGAATGCAGCCTATTAGGTACTAAATTGGCAGATCTGGAGTCTGAAGCTTCCTGTGCTGGAGTAAATCTGCAGTGATACATTTCTTTTCAATGAAATTAGAGCAGTTCAAGGCTGACATATGGGAGTTAAAAATTAGATCCTCTGGATGACAGTAGTGTATAACATTTGGATGTGCACATAAATGTTTATAAATTCCATTCTTGGCTATCAGGCAGACATTTGCAAAGTACACAAACATGCCATTATAAATTTGTATCATTGATCTGTACAATATGAGCATTTGTAAAATATCTGTAGATTTGCAGGTGCATGTGTGTACAAATTTGTGTGTACCTGATATTTTAATGTATATATGTATGCATGGTTTTTCTTGCTTGCATGTGGTATACCTTTTGCTTATGGTCAATAAGCAGTGTTTAAATGACAGGTGTGTACTATATACAGACAGGGGACTGTACTAGGGGCTGCCCAGGGAGGTGGTGGAGTCACCGTCCCTGGAGGTGTTCAAGGGGAGATTGGACGTGGCACTTGGTGCCATGGTCTAGTTGTGAGGTCTGTTGGGACAGGTTGGACTTGATGATCCTTGGGGTCTCTTCCAACCTTGGTTATACTGTGATACTGTGATACTATGTACAGGGAACCTCTGACCTCCTCCAAACAATCTCCAGTCTTCCAATAACTGAGGGGAAGCTACAGAAATGCTGGAGAGGAAGTTTTCCTAAGGGTACCTAGTGACTGGACCTGGGAGAATGGTTTTAAGGTGGATCTTTGGAAGAAGTTCCTCAGTACAAGGGTGGTGGGACTCTGGAATAGGTTGCCCAGAGTAGCTGTGGATGTCCCCTCCCTGAAGATGTTAGGGCTGAACTGGATGAGGCCTTGGGCAACCAAATCTTGTTGAGAGGTGTCCCTGCCCATGGCATGGAGGTTGGAATAGATGATCTCTAAGGTGCTGTGACCATTTTAGGCTGTGCCTTTAAGAAAGGGGCAGTTGCTGGAACACTCTGGCTGAAAGTTTTGGAATAATAATGAAAACATTCAGATATTCTAAACTAATTTCATTGGTAGATTGGTAGAATGCAACTTTTAAATTTTAGTTCAGTTTGAGTCTCAGACTCAGTCTGTTCTTTCTGTTCCTGTCGGTCTGTCTGTTTCTCTCTCTCTGAAGCAACAGCTGCTGGACGGATTCAACCTTGAATTAACAAAGCTAACCAGATAAGAAAACTAATTCTTGCACACGCCTTGAGCTAACAGAATTTCCTTCTTAATTACCTCTCTCTCTGTCTCTCTCTCTCTCTAACCCTTTTTGGAAAAAAAAAAAAGGGAGGTAGGGAGGGAGAGAGGGTAGAGAGGGGAACCCTCCTGGCTGGAGGAGGTCTTCTGTATTACGTTCATTGCTGTATATTTCTGTATATATTGTAAATACTGTATATTGTGTACATATTCACTGCATTTCATTCCTGCTTGTAAATACAGCGTATTTCATCTGCTTCTCTGACTGAGTTAGCTGTGGTTTCTTTGTGTGTGTGGGGGGAGAACTTTCTCTCACCACCACAGGTGCCTTCCAAGCTAGGCCATTCTATTCTATGGTACAGCCCTCTTCTCTTGCCTTCTGAGGCAGTTTGCTAACTGCTGGAGAGACCCACCCAGCTGAGGTAAAACTTCATAATCGATATTAGAATAATATCTATACCTTATTATATACTGTATTGAACAGGAAACTGCTTGAGGATTTCAAACAGCTATCTCTATGTTTTGTCCTTGGTTTGTAGGCTTTGACTGATAAATTTAAGCATATAAGATAAACAGCAAATGAGATCAAACATGTCATTCCAGCCCACTCAGTCACTCATCTATGCATTTCTAATGGCTTTGCATGCTGGTAAACTGTCATTTAGTTGCAGTAGTTTACAAGTGACTCAGCCAAAGATGTCTACATCCTGAAGGCTGTCAATTTCTGCATCAATAGTCTCTAAAGCATACATTTCAGGTAATAAAATAGCTCTTTAGAGAGCAACAGAAGGTCAGACTTAGCTTTCACAAATAGCAGTAGATTAAACCTGCCCACACTATAAAACTGAGATACTGACACAATGCAAAGATTGTTCCTTTTACTAAGATAATAATCTAAAATGAAAATTCATCTCATTTCAGAATGCAGAGGATACAGTTTTGCAGTGTCATTCAGATGTTTTCTGTTAAAGAGAGTGAACTTAACAAGCATTTGTGCTAATGCTACTTTACCCTTTATGGAGGGCAGGTGTCCTTAAACTGGGACCAAATGAGATTTTAATGCCCTTTTACAGGCCTAACAGGTAGGAGGAGTGGTTTCAGGAGACCTTAATATAAGCGAGCAATTGTCTCAGTACATTTCCAGAAGAACCTGACTGGCTCATAGCTGTCTTGATGTATAAAAAGATCACTTTGCAAGTGTGTTGTACTACATAAAAAAGGTATCTACAGAGAAGAGCAGGACCTTTGCTGCTTCTTATTCTGCATTTTCTCACAGCTAAACTGAAGAAGTGTAGTCTGGATGATTGGGTAATGAGATGGAACATGGCCTGGTTGAAGGAAATGAGAGAAAGCCGTGGTCAATGGGATGGAGTCTAATTGGAGGCCTGTATCTGGTGCACTCCCTCAGGGATTGGTACTGGGACCAGTACTATTCAATATATAGTCACTGGGAGGAGGGAGGCCATGTTGCCATTCAGTGGGACTTGGACAGGCTGGGGAGTTGGGAGGGGAGAAACTGAATTCAACAAGAGCAAGTGTAGAGTGGTGTATCTGGGAAAGAATAACCCCATGGACCAATATAGGCTGGGGACTGACCTTTTGGAGAGTAGGGTAAGGGAAAGGGACCTGGGTGTCCTGGTGGTCAGAAGGATGATCATGAGCCATGATGATGGCCAGAAGGATGGCCCAGAGAGGATGTGTAGTCTCCTTCTCTGGAGACATTCAAAACCCACCTGGGTGCATTCCTGTGTGACCTACTCCAGGTGATCCTGCTTTGGCAGAGGGGTTGGACTAGGTGATCTCTAGAGGTCCCTTCCAATCCCTACCATTCTGTGATTCCCTGATTCTTTGATTTATGAAATAATTTTCCTTGCACAAAGTGCATTTTCTAGTCACAAATGTTGATCCAGGTTGAAACACAGACAACTTGAACAAAATGTATGAGGGAGTAGAAGCCTTTTTCATAGAATTGTATCTTCTGTTAAAGATCAGTATTTTCCCAGCAATTGTATCCATTAATTTACCTGAACACAATAGACATCCATGAACTGGCAAACTTGTTAACTCCCCTCTGAAAGTGGTGGGAACATTTTGTTGAAAGCATCAGGAAGGGTTTAGTAAAATTACAGATGTGATTTAGCAAAGAAAATGGGGGGAAAATTGTCAGTGATTGCAAAAACAATGGTCTCTGACCCATTAAGAATTTCTGGGTGAATATTTCTATACCCACTGGAAAAGTCTGACTTTCATAGTTTTCAGTGTATTCTCAAACTGAGCAGGTTTGTTGGCAAGCAATCTGAAGAAATTACTACTTTGGTACGTGCAACATTATTAGACCTGTTCTGCAACAAGCCAGTAGACCTGGGCTGCAAAAATTTCGCATCAGCTGCCTGCAGCTGTGGCATCCAGGGGCAGACAAGCTGGTTCAGGGTGAGCTAAAAGGAGATTCCCTCTCACTGGTATACAACATTTTCAAGAAGGATAATTTTCAGCTCTGCTCTGAGGTCTGCACCAGCTTCCAAAAAGAAAAGGCCTCCCCCCCCGGCTATGGAAATTCCCCACTTTATATCAGTTCCCTTCAGTCATATGTGTAAAGCTTTAGGATGTGAGCTTTCCCAGTATTGCTGCTCTCTAAATGCCTTTCTGTGCCTTGTGAAAGCATGCATGGATGTTCATGTATATCTCCAGGGGATTTATACACATGCAGCTTCTTATATATGACTTTTTATACAGCCTGTTTCCAAATGGAATTGGTGGTTTAAATTAAACAACAAAAAGGCATTGGCTAAGAACTAAAGGGACTAATTGAAGGTTATGTCAGGGCATTTGGAACCTGGAGGATTTCCCAGCCACTGGGGGCACTTGCATGACCCACAGCATGCTGGTTGATGGAGCCCTGTTTTGGTAAGAACGAGTGGTGGATATAGGCTGTATGTGATACCAGCATTGTGTTTGGGCTAGACTTTCAGCCTGGACAATGGTATTCTGGGGTGCATTAAGAGAAGTGTGTCCAGCAAATTGGGGGAGGTTCTTCTCCCCCTCTACTCTGCCCTGGTGAGACCACACCTGGAATATTGCATCCAGTTTTGGGCTTCCCAGTTCAAGAAGGACAGGGATCTATGTGGTGGTTTGAGCCTTAACTGGAGGTTAAGAGCTCAGGTGGGGGGCAAGGCTGAGAATCTCTCCCCCACTCCCCCCTCCTCCCTCCCAACAGAGAGGGGAGAAAAGGAAAGAGCAAATCCACCAAACAATAATTTGGAGTTGGCTTGGAAGTAGAGAGGTAAAGAGTTGTCTTTAAGCAATATATATATATATCAACAACAGGAGAGGTTCACAAGGGCAAGGAACAAGGATGGATGGGAGGGGGACAACAACAAGAGAATAATACAAAACCAGCCTTTCTCTGAGGAGGCACAGAGGCAGCAGGTCCGACCACGTGGCAGAGGAGCAGGAGGGCAGCTGCAGTAGCTCTTGTCCAGCAGAGGCAGAAGCCAGAAAAGCCAGGGCCAACAGCTACAATGTCCTGCTTTTTATACCCTAGCTGGGCAGGGAGGGGGGAGTGGAACAGACTCAGCTTCCCAGGCGAAAAATGCCCTGCAGGGAGTGAAAAGTACCTGCAAGCCCTCCACCCTGCTTTGTTCTTTTGTTCTCAGAAAAGGGTGTTAACCCACCACAATCTACTTGAGAGAGTCCAATGGAGGGCTACAAGGATCATTATGGGATTGGAGCACTGCCTTATGAGGAGAGGTTGAGAGCCCTGGGGCTATTTAGTCTGGAGAAGAGAAGACTGAGAGGGTATCTAATAAATGTTTATAAGTATCTGAGGGCTGGGTGTCAAGAGGGAGGGGACAGGCTCTGCTCAGTTGCACCCTGTGATAGGACAAGGGGTAATGGATATCAACTATACCACAGGAAGTTCCGCCTCAACGTGAGGAGGAACTTCTTCACTATGAGGGTCATGGAGCACTGGAACTGGCTCCACAGAGAGGTTGTAGAGTCTCTCTCTTTGGAGACTTTGAAGACGTATCTGGATGTCCTCCTGTGTGTGACCTGAGTTAGTTTCTATGGTCCTGCTCTGGCAGGGGTGTTGGACTCGACGAGCTTCAGAGGTCCCTTCCAACCCCCAACATCCTGTGATCCTGTGACATCTCTGGCACCATCTCCTCATAGTAAGAAGATGACAGGTTTTGACTTGCTTTTCTTTCAGATTGTCTGAGGTACATTCCCTGATGGTGATATGATGCAAGAACATTTATTTGAAGCAGTCCTTTTGCCTGATGTCCTTTCACAGAATGAAAATGCTTTAGCTTCCAGCTTCAGCTTCAAGTCCAACATGGTATCAGAGACTGTCACAGCGCTTTGAAGGGAGGAATCAAGTCTCACCTACTGCTTGCCTTATGACTGGGTAGTTTAAACAAATACATTGGGCAGCAGAACTCTGAAGTCTGACTAAGTTTTTAAGCAAATAAAAGAAATATATATGACCGTAGAGATTACTCCAAAACCTCCCTGTAGCTAACAACCAGCCTGAAACAAGCCATGTAAAACATAAGAACTATGCATTTTCTTGTGGTGTCTAGCAACAAAACTATGGGGAATGTTTTTAAGATGAGGGAGAGTAGTTTAAAATCAATCTTAGGAAGTTCTTCAGTACAAGGGTGGTGAGACTCTGGACCAGGTTGCCCGGAGTAGTTGTGGATGCCACCTCCCTGAAGGTGTTCAAGATGATGTTGGATGAGGCCTTGGGCAACCAAATCAAGATGAGTGATTTCCCTTCCCATGGAAGAGAGTAGATAATCTCTAAGGTCCCTTCCAAGCTAGGCCATTCTATGATTTTATGATACTTGTTTTCTGGGGGCAATATTGCAGAATTAATTTTGCAATCCTTCACACTGAAGGGAGGAACACAATTTTATAATAATTGAAAAAAACTAAAGAAATTAAATGGCACCACTATTAATCTGGTGGCAAACTTGCACATGCACTCCTGCAAGCATAATTATGTTGTTTTGTCCTGTATGGAAAAAGACATACAAACAATCAAAACCAAAGCAAACAAGCAAACAAACAAACCCCCAAACCAAAATGAAAACAAAAACCCCCAAAAAACAGAAAAGGGGGGAATCAGGAAAATGCAAACCCTAGATAAAGAGAAGCCTCAGGACAAGGCTATGCTTGACCTCCTCTTCACCAATAGGGAAGGGCTGGTGGGTGATGTGGTGGTTGGAGGGTGTTTAGGCACCAGTGACCACGAGATAATTGAGTTTTCGGTATTCAGCCAAGCTAAGAGGGGTAGAAAGAAGACCTCCACTCTGGACTTCTGGAGGGCAGACTTCAGGCTACTCAAGGAACTAACTCAGAAGGTTCCTTGGGAAACAGCCCTTAAAAACAAAGGGGTCCAGGAGAGCTGGACCTACTTCAAGGCAGAACTCTTGAAGGTGCAGGAACAGGCTGTGCCAATGTGCCAGAAGATGAGACGCCAGGGCAGACGGCCAGCCTGCATGGGTAATGAACTTTTAATAGAACTAAGGGAAAAAAAGAGGGTGTATCATCTCTGGAAGAAAGGGAAGGCAACCCATGGAATGTTTAAGGATGTTGCTAGGACATGTAGGAAGAAAATTAGAGAGGCAAAAGCCCATTTAGAACTTAGACTGGCCTCTGCTGTGAAGGACAACAAAAAGTCCTTCTATAAGTACATTAATAGCAAGAGGAAGGGCAAGGACAACCTCCACTCCTTGGTTGACACAGAGGGGAACGTTGCAACAAAGGATGAGGAAAAGGCAGAGGTACTCAACACCTTCTTTGCCTCAATCTTTACTAGCAGGACAGAACGTCTTCCAGACAGCTGGCCTGCAGAGCTGGCAGAAGGAGCCAGGGAGCTGCATAGTTTCCCTCTGTTCAGGAGGAGGGGCAGTTAAGAGATCTCCTCAGCCGCTTGGATCCCCACAAGTCCATGGGACTGGATGGGATCCATCCTAGGGTGCTGAGAGAGCTGGCAGATGAGCTGGCAGATGAGCTGGCAGATGAGCTGGCCAAGATGCTCTCCATCATTTTTCAGCAGTCCTGGCTCACTGGAGAGGTCCCAGAAGACTGGAAGCTGGCCAACGTGGTGCACATCCACAAGAAGGGCCAGTTGGATGAGCCAGGGAATTCTAGGCCTGTCAGCCTGACCTCAGTGCCAGGCAAGATTATGGAAGAGGTCATCTTGAGTGCAATCACACAGCACTTACAGGATGGCCAAGGGATCAGGCCCAGCCAGCATGGATTTAGGAAGGGCAGGTCCTGCCTGACCAACCTGATATCCTTCTATGATCAGGTGACCCGCCTGGTGCATGTGGGACACACTGTGGATGTAGTCTATCTGGACCTCAGCAAGGCCTTTGACACTGTCCCCCACAGCAAACTCCTGGCCAAGCTATCAGCCCATGGCTTGGACGGGAGCACGCTGAGTTGGGTTAGGAACTGGCTGGAGGGCCAAGCCCCCAGAGAGTGGTGGTGAATGGTGCCACATCCGGCTGGTGGCCAGGCACTAGTGGTGTGCCCCAAGGATCAGTGCTGGGCCCCATGCTCTTCAACATCTTTATTGATGATCTGGATGAGGGCATTGAGTCCATCATCAGTAAATTTGCAGACGACACCAAGCTGGGGGCAGGAGTTGATCTGCTGGAGGGCAGAGAGGCTTTGCAGAGGGACCTCGACAGGCTGGACAGATGGGCAGAATCCAAGGGCATGAGATTGAACACATCCAAGTGCCGGCTTCTGCACATTGGCCACAACAACCCCATGCAGTGCTACAGGCTGGGTCAGAGTGGCTGGAGAGTGGCCAGGCAGAGAGGGACCTGAGGGGTACTGGTTGATGGGAGGCTGAACAAGAGCCTGCAGTGTGCCCAGGCAGCCAAGAAGGCCAATGGCATCCTGGCCTGCATCAGGAACAGCGTGGCCAGCAGGAGCAGGGAGGTCATTCTGTTCCTGTACACTGCACTGGTTAGGCCGCACCTTGAGTACTGTGTCCAGTTCTGGGCCCCTCAGTTTTGGAAGGATGTTGACTTGCTGGAGCATGTCCAGAGAAGGGCAATGAAGTTGGTGAGGAGTTTGGAACACAAGCCCTATGAGGAAAGGCTGAGGGAGCTAGGGTTGCTTAGCCTGGAGAGGAGGAGACTCAGGGGTGACCTTATTGCTCTCTACAACTACCTTAAGGGAGGTTGTAGACAGATGGAGGTTGGTCTCTTCTCCCAGGCAGCCAGTACCAGAACAAGAGGACACAGTCTCAAGCTGCACCAGGGCACGTTTAGACTGGATGTTAGGAAGAAGTTCTAAACAGAGATAGTGATTGCCCATTGGAATGGGCTACCCGAGTGTGGTGGTTTAGGCTGGGTGCTGGCCCGGATGCCACTGCACAGACCACACCTGGGAGGTCCCAAGGGGTGGGCCCAGCCCAGGGTGGTGGTCACAGGAAACCAGGTATTCCATTTCCCATAATGCCCTGCTCCCCTATAAAACATCCACGCGGGGTCTTCACTTCCTCTTTCGTCCCCTGCTGCTGCCTAGGTAAAATGGCTTGAGCTGCCTCCCTTGGGCCTGCCCAGGCCCAAGGCTGGGTTGGGAGGGGGGAGAAAGAGCCCTGGGGGGGTTGGGTGTACCCCCAGGTGGTGATGGGATCTCTCTCTCTTTGTCACGGTGCTTGTGGTTCTCTGTAAAACCTTCATTGTTCCTTTTTGTTTTTCTATTTAAACTTTCCATCACTTTTGCAATCCGTTTGTCTGAGTCGTTATTTCTGCCCGTGGTGGGAGGATTGCTCTCCCAAACCACAACACCGAGGACGTGGTGGAGTCACCATCACTGGAGGTGTTCAGGAGGAGACTTGATGGGGTGCTTGGTGCCATGGATTATTTGTTTAGGTGGGTTGGATTAGTTGATGGGTTGGACACGGTGATCTTGAAGGTCTCTTCCAACCTGGTTTATTCTATTGTAACCATCTTTTTGCTCCTAGCTTTTCTTTGTAAAAAACAGAAGCTGCCATTTTTTGCCGTCTGCTCCCTTACTTATAACCTAGACATGTTATGTCAATTTCCCTTCCTGCTGCTTCTCTGTGTATGGTGTCCCTTTCCAAACCAGCAGCATCCACGTGTTTCTTCTGGCTGGTACAGATAAACCTCTTTACTTAGAGAAGATAAAAATATTATCTTCTTTTTTCTCAAAATGCAAATTTACTCAGGGCCAAGATCAATGGAAACACACTCTCATTTAAAAAAAATCAGAGTAATACTGTATTGAATTGTCTTCTCAGTAGGCATTATGCCTTATCATGAGAAGAATGAGATTTTTGTCCTCTTCTTGCAGGTCATTAAAAAGTCAAAAGCAGAGACTTTTAGTCTATAGACATGTAACAAGAGAGATATAATCTTAAATACAGCATAGAAAAAAACCCAACAAACCAATTCCACTGCCAAAAAAGCCTTCTTGAAGACAGCTTAGCTTGGTCTTACATCCATTGGGGTTTGAAATCTAAGGGAATACATTCTGGGTACATAAACCACTTTGTTTCCAACTAGATCTGCAATACTATTCTAAACAGTACATGCTTTTGAAGCTCTTAAATGTAATTCTATTGTCTTGTCCAGCTTTTTTCAATTTGTCATGAGATTCACTGTGCACCAAAGGGATGGTCTTGATTTTAGTGCACAGGCTCAGAGATCACAGTATCACAGCATCAGCATCACCAAGGTCGGAAGAGACCTCAAATATCATCAAGTCCAACCTGCCACCACAGACCTCATGACTAGACCATGGCACCAAGTGCCACGTCCAACCCCCTCTTGAACACCTCCATGGATGGTGACTCCACCACCGCCCTGGGCAGCACATTCCAATGACGAACGAGATGATAGTATCATAGTATCAGTCAGGGTTGGAAGGGACCACAAGGATCATCTAGTTCCAACGCCCCTGCCATGGGCAGGGACACCCTACACTAGATCAGGCTGGCCAGAGCCTCATCCAGCCTGGGCTTAAACACCTCAAGGGACGGGGCCTCAACCACCTCCCTGGATAACCCATTCCAGGCCTTCACCACTCTCATGGTGAAGAACTTCCTCCTCACATCTAGCCTGAATCTCCCCACCTCCAGCTTCATTCCATTCCCCCTAGTCCTAGCACTCCCTGATAGCCTGAAAGGTCCCTCCCCAGCCTTCTTGTAGGCCCCCTTCAGATACTGGAAGGCCACAATGAGGTCACCTCGGAGCCTTTTCTTCTCCAAACTGAACAGCCCCAACTTCTTCAGTCTGTCCTCATAGGAGAGGTGCTCCAGCCCTCTGATCATCCTCGTGGCCCTTCTCTGGACACCTTCCAGCACCTCCAGATCCCCCTTGTAATAGGGGCTCCAGGTACTCCAGGTGGGGTCTCAGCAGAGCTGAGTAGAAGGGGACAATACAATAATACAATAAATCCAGGTTGGAAGAGGCCTTCAAGATCATCGTGTCCAACCTATCAACCAATCCAATCCACCTAAACAACTAGATCATGGCACCCAGTACCCCATCAATTCTCCTCCTGAACACCTCCAATGATGGTGACTGCACCACCTCCCTGGGCAGACCATTCCAATGGGCAATCACTCTCTCTGTAAAGAACTTCCTCCTAACATCCAGTCTAAACCTCCCCTGGTGTGGCCGGTTGATGCTAGCTATATGAAAGCTATATTTGTATACATATTCATTGCATTCCATTTATGCTTGTAAATATAGCTTTCATCTGCTTTTCCGACTGAGCTAGCTGTGGTTTCTTTCCCTGTGTGTGGGGAGGGAACTTTCTCACCCCACCACACCTGGCACAGCCTGAGACTGTGTCCTCTTGTTCTGGTGCTGCCTGCCTGGGAAAAGAGACCAACCTCTGCCTGGCTACAATCTCCCCTCAGGTAGTTGTAGAGAGCAAGAAGGTCACCCCTCAGTCTCCTCCTCTCCAGGCTAAGCAACCCCAGCTCCCTCAGCCTCTCCTCATAGGGCTTGTGTTCCAAACCCCTCACCAACCTTGTTGCCCTTCTCTGGACACGTTCCAGCAAGTCAACATCCTTCCTAAACTGAGGGGCCCAGAACTGGACACAGGTCTTTTACTGTTGTGGTTAAGTAACCTAACTGTTCCTTTACCTTGTTAAAGAGGACTGCAACTTTTTTTCTGGATTCCTTAATGTGGGCTTTTGATTACCAGCATGTAACTGTATACTTCTCACATAGTGCTTTTGGATTGTCAGAAGTGTTCTACACTTTAGAGCTCAAAATGAATGACCAGGGTTTGTTTTCTCAAGCATGTCACTTTAACAATATAGTGTATTCTATCAACAGAATTAATTACTGATACTACTTATACTATCAATGAAATTAATTACTAATATGAGAATATGCTGTTACTTCTGATAAAATACTGGACTCACAGACTGTGGCATCATTTTAAAATAGAGAAAGTCAGATTTAGATTGAGCACCAGAAAGAAGCTCTTTATTATGAGGGTGGTCAAACAGTACAACAGGTTGCCCAGGGATGTAGTAGAAGCTCCATTGATGAAGACATTCAAGGTCTGTCTTGATGGGACTCTGAGCAACCTGATCTAGTTGGGCTGCCCCTTCTTGTTGCAGTGGCAATTGAACTTGATGACTTCTATCGGTCCCTTCCAACTTAGTGCATTCCATGATTTCTGTGGTAGATGTTGAAGAGCATGGATAAAGATGTTGAAGAGCACCTCCCTTGACCTGCTGGCCACACTTCTCCTGATGCAGCCCAGGATCTGATTGGCTTTCCAGCTGCAAGTGCACATTGAGAGCTCCTGTTGAGCTTCTCGTCCACCAGCACCCCCAAGTCTCTCTCCTCTGGGCTGCTCCCCAGCCAGTCCCTGCCCAGCCTGTATTTGTGCCTGGGATTGCCTCGACCCAGATGCAGGACCCTGCCCTTGGTCTTGTTGAAGCTCATGAGGTTGGCTTGTGCCCACCTCTCCAGCCTGTCAAGGTCCCTCTGGATGCCATCCCTTCCCTCCAGAGTGTCTGCTGCACCACACAGCTTGGGGTCATCAGCAAACTTGCTGAGGGTGCACTCAATGCCACTGTCCATGGCACCCACAAAGATGTTGAACAAGCCTGGTCCCAGGACAGATCCCTGAGGAACTCCGCTTGTCCCTGGCCTCCACTGGGACATGGATCCATTGACAGCCACTCTTTGGGTGCGGCCATCAAGCCAGTTCTTTATCCATCTGGTGGTCCATCCATCAAACCCATGTGTCACCAGCTTGGAGACCAGGATGTGGTGTGGGACAGTGTCGAAGGCTTTGCTCAGGTCCAGGTAAACGACATCAGTTGCTCTCCCCTCATCTATTAATGTCGTGACCTGTTCATAGAAGGCCACCAGGTTTGTCAGGCAGGATTTGCCCCTGGCAAAGCCATGCTGACTGCTCCCAATCACCTCTTCACTACTCTTCTGAGTCAGTAGTGCCTCCAGGAGGATCTGCTCCATGATCTTTCCGGGCACAGAGGTGAGACTGACTGGCCTGGAGTTCCCTGGTTCCTCCTTCTTACCCTTTTTGAAAATGGGAGCAATGTTTGCCCTTTTGCAGTCTGTGGGGACTTCCCCAGTCTGCCATGACTTTTGGAATATAATAGAGAGGGGCTTAGCAACCTCATCTGCCAGTTCTCTCAGCACCCGTGGGTGTATCCCTTTGGGTCCCATGGACTTGAACACTTTCAGGTTCTTCAGGTGATCACGAACCTGAGCTTCACTTATGAAGGGCAGTTCTTCCTCCCCATCCCTGGCATCGTCTGCCATGACTCCAGGAGTGTGGCTGGAGGCCCTTGCAGTGAAGACTGAGGTAAAGAAGTTATTGAGTACCTCAGCCTTTTCCACATCACTTGTGACCAATTCACCAGTTTCCTTTCTGAGGGGGCCCACACCTTCCCTACTCTTCTTCATGCCATTAATATACCTATAGAAGTTCTTAGTGCTCCCTTTAACCTCCCTGGCTAGATTCAATTCCAACTCTGCTTTGGCTTTCCTAACCAGGCCTCTTGATGCTCGGGCAGCTTCCTTATCTCCCCCTGTTCTATCTGTCCTTCCCTCCACTTCCTGTAGAGTTTTTTTTTAATAGTTTCAGTTAGGGTTGGAAGGGACCACAAGGATCATCTAGTTCCAACCCCCCTGCCATGGGCAGGGACACTCTACCCTAGATCAGGCTGGACAGAGCCTCGTCCAGCCTGGTCTTAAACACCGCAAGGGACGGGGCCTCAACCACCTCCCTGGACAACCCATTCCAGGGCTTCACCACTCTCACGGTGAAGAACTTCCTCCTCACATCTAGCCTGAATCTCCCCACCTCCAGCTTCATCCCATTCCCCCTAGTCCTATCACTCCCTGATAGTCTGAAAAGTCCCTCCCCAGCCTTCTTGTAGGCCCCCTTCAGATACTGGAAGGCCACAATGAGGTCACCTCGGAGCCTTCTCTTCTCCAGGCTGAACAGCCCCAACTCCTTCAGTCTGTCCTCACAGGAGAGGTGCTCCAGCCCTCTGATCATCCTCGTGGCCCTTCTCTGGACACGCTCCAGCACCTCCAGATCCCTCTTGTAATAGGGGCTCCAGAACTGGACGCAGTACTCCAGGTGGGGTCTCACCAGAGCTGAGTAGAGGGGGAGAATCACCTCCCTTGACCTGCTGGCCACACTTCTCCTGATGCAGCCCAGGATCTGATTGGCTTTCCGGGCTGCAAGTGCACATTGAGAGCTCATGTTGAGCTTCTCGTCCACCAGCACCCCCAAGTCTCTCTCCTCTGGGCTGCTCCCCAGCCAGTCACTGCCCACCTGTATTTGTGCCTGGGATTGCCTCGACCCAGATGCAGGACCCTGCACTTGGTCTTGTTGAAGCTCATGAGGTTGGCTTGTGCCCACCTCTCCAGCCTGTCAAGGTCCCTCTGGATGGCATCCCTTCCCTCCAGCGTGTCTGCTGCACCACACAGCTTGGTGTCATCAGCAAACTTGCTGAGGGTGCACTCAATGCCACTGTCCATGTCACCCACAAAGATGTTGAACAAGACTGGTCCCAGGACTGATCCCTGAGGGACTCCGCTTGTCACTGGCCTCCACTGGGACATGGACCCATTGACAGCCACTCTTTGGGTGCGGCCATCAAGCCAGTTCCTTATCCATCTGGTGGTCCATCCATCAAACCCGTGTGTCACCAGCTTGGAGACCAGGATGTGGTGTGGGACAGTGTCAAAGGCTTTGCTCAGGTCCAGGTAAACGACATCAGTTGCTCGCCCCTCATCTATTAATGCTGTCACCTGTTCATAGAAGGCCACCAGGTTTGTCAGGCAGGATTTGCCCTTGGCAAAGCCATGCTGACTGCTCCCAATCACCTCTTCACTACTCTTCTGAGTCAGTAGTGCCTCCAGGAGGATCTGCTCCATGATCTTTCCGGGCACAGAGGTGAGACTGACCGGCCTGTAGTTTCCTGGTTCCTCCTTCTTACCCTTTTTGAAAATGGGAGCAATATTTGCCCTTTTCCAATCTGTGGGGACTTCCCCAGTCTGCCATGACTTTTGGAATATAATAGAGAGGGGCTTAGCAACCTCATCTGCCAGTTCTCTCAGCACCCGTGGGTGTATCCCGTCGGGTCCCATGGACTTGAACACTTTCAGGTTCTTCAGGTGATCACGAACCTGAGCTTCACTTATGAAGGGCAGTTCTTCCTCCCCATCCCTGGCATCATCTGCCATGACTCCAGGAGTGTGGCTGGAGGCCCTTGCAGTGAAGACTGAGGTAAAGAAGTTATTGAGTACCTCAGCTTTTTCCACATCACTTGTGACCAATTCACCAGTTTCCTTTCTGAGGGGGCCCACACCTTCCCTACTCATCTTCTTGCCATTAATATACCTGTAGAAATTCTTAGTGCTCCCTTTGACCTCCCTGGCTAGATTCAATTCAAACTCTGCTTTGGCTTTCCTAACCAGGCCTCTTGCTGCTCGGGCAGCTTCCTTATATACCCCCTGTTCTATCTGTCCTTCCCTCCACTGCCTGTAGAGTTTCTTTTTAAGTAATAGTGTGTCCAGGAGCTCCTTGTTCATCCAGGCAGGCCTCCTAGCGTTCTTCCCTGTTTTTCTCTTTGTTGGTATACATAGCTCCTGGACACAGAGGAGGTGGTCCTTGAATACTGACCAGCTGTCCTGGGTCCCTCTTCCCTCCAGGGCTTTGTCCCATGACACTGTGGCTAGCAGACTCCTGAAGCGATCGAAGTCTGCACGCCTAAAGTCTAGGGACATAAGCTTAGAATAGGTCCTCCTGATAGCCCTGAGGATATTAAATTCAACTGCTTCATGGTCACTGCAGCCAAGGCAGTCTCTGAGCCTCACATTGGTTACCAGCCCTTCCCTGTTGGTGAGAACAAGGTCCAGCAGAGCACCTTTTCTTGTTGGTTCCTCTACCATTTGGAGGAGGAAGTTGTCTTCTATGCAGTCCAGGAACATCCTGGATTGCTGGTGCCTTGCTGTGTTGTCCCTCCAGCAGATGTCAGGGTGGTTGAAATCACCCATGAGGACCAGGGCTTGTGACCTGGAAGCCGCTTCTATTTGCCTGTAGAGGGCCTCATCTGCTTGGTTCTGCTGGTCAGGTGGCCTGTAGGAGACCCCCACAGTAATATCTCCTTCCCCTGTCTTGCCTTTAATTCTAACCCATATACTCTCAACCATCTCATCATTCCTCCCCAGGTGGAGTTCTGCTGACTCCAGCTGGTTCTTGACATAGAGGGCAACACCTCCTCCTCTCCTTCCCTGCCTATCCTTCCTAAAAAGCTTGTACCCATCTATCCCTACATTCCAATCATGGGAATCATCCCACCAAGTTTCAGTAATGCCCACTATGTCATGGCCTCCCAGCAGCACGGTGGCCATTAATTCATCCTGTTTGTTGCCCAAGCTGCGTGCATTTGCATAGAAGCACTTCAGCTGGGCTGGCCCTGTCGTCCTCTTGTGCCAATTCCCCTTGGTTTTCACAGGGTGTCCTGGTGTGTCATCTGTGTCTGGCCTCAGGGCAGCAAGTTGAGAGCCCTTAGCAGCTCTCCATCCCACTGCCTCTGGTGAGCTGCCCCTCTGCTTCTCACAGGCCAGCAGGAGACTATTACCCCCTTCCCCCTTCAAATCTAGTTTAAAGCCCTATCAATGAGCCCTGCCAATTCCTGCCCCAGGATCCTTTTCCCCCTCTGGGACAAGTGTGCCCCATTAGTTGTTTGCAGCTCTGGTGCCTTGTAAACCAAGCCATGATTGTAGAACCCAAATCCCTGTCGATGGCACCAGCCCCGGAGCCATGAATTGACCTGTTGGCTCTTCCTCAGTGTTCCCTCATCCATCGCTGACATTAGAGGGATAGCAGAGAACACAACCTGAGCTCCTGATCCCTTTAGCAGGTGCCCCAAGGTTCTGAAATCACTTTTAATTGATTGCGAGCCTCTTGTTGTTGCATCGTCGCTACCCACCTGAAAGACCAGCAGTGGGTAGTAGTCTGAAGGACTCAGGAGGTTGGGAATTTTGCCTATAATGTCCTTTACTTGGGCACCAGGGAGGCAGCAGATCTCCCTATGAAAGGGGTCTGGTCTGCATATTGGGCCCTCTGCTCCCTTCAGTAGGGAGTCTCCTATAACGATGACCCTGCGAGGTTTCTTTTCTGGTCTAGTTTTGATAGCTGGCCTGAGGCAACCTGTCATTGGTTCAGCTTCTGCCTTCCTTGAGTCCTCGTCCTCACCTATGACCTGTTCCTCCTGCAGAGCCTCATACCTATTCTGTACCTGCACTGTAGGTAGTGTGTTGCTCAAAGTAGCAGGCTTGCTCCGTCTGCGTTTCTTCCGTCGGGCAGAGACCTGCACCCATTGGCCCTGCCCTTGTGGGTTACTGCAGGGAGGCTGAGAGGCTTGCTGATGAGAAGGTACCAAACTCCCTGTTTCACTAAGAGTCACCCCCTGTTCTAGTTTAGTAGAGGTTAGATTTTGGAAATAGTCAATGTTCCTTTTGCTGTCTCTTACAGCTCTTAGCCTTTCTACCTCTTCTTTTAGTTCAGCCACCATGCTCATCAGATCACTGATCTGCTCGCATCTGACACAGGAGTTGTTCCTTCCATCCTCCATGTCGAGTGCCAGATCCCAGCACTCACTGCAGCCACCCACCTGAACACTTGCATGCTTGTGAGTGGCCTCTGTTTGGGTGCCCACTGTTCTTCTGCTAGCCTTACTTCTAGTAGTAACCATGTTGGTGTAATGCTGCTGTAACCACCCTCTTAACCACCCTCTCCACCCGGCGCCTTTTTTTTTTTTTTTTTTTCCCCCTCTCTCAGTGGGAAGGCTCTCAGAGCCGAGTGCCTCGCCGCTGCCTGCTCTCAGAGCCGAGTGCCTCGCCGCTGCCTGCTCTCAGAGCCGAGTGCCTCGCTGCTGCCCGCTCTCAGAGCCGAGTGCCTCGCCGCTGCCTGCTCTCAGAGCCGAGTGCCTCGCTGCTGCCCGCTCTCAGAGCCGAGTGCCTCGCCGCTGCCTGCTCTCAGAGCCGAGCGCCTCGCCGCTGCCTGCTCTCTCAGCCACGCGCTGGGGTCTGTTTGGTTTGCGCGCGGTTTCCGCGGCAACCCCTCCCCCTGCTAGCACGTAGGCAACCCGAGCCTGCTGCCCCTCCTCCCCTCTCCAGGAGGTCCCGAGCCACCAGCCCCCTACCTCCTGAAAAGCAAGGAAAGCAAAGCCAGAAGCAAGCTCTCAGAGCCGAGCGCCTCGCCGCTGCCTGCTCTCTCAGCCACGCGCTGGGGTCTGTTTGGTTTTAAGTAATAGTGTGTCCAGGAGCTCCTTGTTCATCCAGGCAGGCCTCCTAGCGTTCTTCCCTGCTTTTCTCTTTGTGGGCATACATAGCTCCTGGACACAGAGGAGGTGGTCCTTGAATACTGACCAGCTGTCCTGGGTCCCTCTTCCCTCCAGGGCCTCGTCCCATGACACTTTGGCTAGCAGATCCCTGAAGCGATCGAAGTCTGCACACCTAAAGTCCAGGGTCATAAGCTTAGAATAGGTCCTCCTGATAGCCCTGAGGATATTAAATTCAACTGCTTCATGGTCACTGCAGCCAAGGCTGTCTCTGAGTCCTGGGTGTCTTGGTTGTACACTCAGGTGGGGATGGGATGTTTCTGGGTTTGCTTTGGGATTTCTTTTGTTGCTGTACTTCTGGCTCTCTGTACACATTCACTTCTTTCCAATTAAACTTTCCACCACTTTTGCAATACGTTTGTCTGAGTTGTTATTTCTGCCCTGGTGGGGAGGGGGTCTGCCTCAACCCATTACAAATACTAAATAGTAGGATTAAAGAGTTATCTTTTCAATCCTAAATGGTAACTAATATCAAGACGTGTGGGTTTTCAGAACCTGCTCTTTTGAGCATGTTGCTGTACATAAAGCTTAGTCAGTCTTGGAAAAGTGGACAGACTGCATTGTTGATAGGGAAAGAGGCAGATCCTAGGTACCTGCAGATACAACACAGGCTTAATTTAGGAGGGCTGTGTGTCTGTTAACAGATATACTGTCTCCAGGTTAGATGCTACTCTCCATCTCCAACAACAGAAAAGATACAGTGTCTTCTGTGTCAGCATCACTTGTCTTCACATTAACTCACTGTAGCTGACTCATCTTGCCAGACTTTCTCAGCTTTTAACCACTTTTCACAAGCACCAGTAGCAGGCATAAATGACCCATCTAGACAATCTGGAAATAATTATTCCCTGTGACTTAAATTACTTCTTTTTAAATTTAATATTATTGTTGTTACAGAAGAGGTAAATCTGTGGCTTCACTGAAGCTACTGACTGGACTTCCAATATAATTTTTTCCCCTTTATGTTATGGTATAGAGTTTATGTAGAGAGACTTGTTAGAAAGTGGAGCTTTGAAGAAATATGCTGAGATGAGGAAAGGTCAGGTGGCAAGAAAGCTTTGACTCTCCTCATGCGTCCTTCTTTTCATCTCTATTGTTGTTCAAATAATTGCTAGAAAACTGCTCTACGTTTGAAGAACTCTAAGAGGTACTTAGCAGCATGTATTCCTCTGTGAACTCCTCCAACACCAACATGCTCCTTGATTGTTTGGTTTTCTACCCAGTGATGCTTGCTAGTTTGCTGGGTGCATGCATGGATGAAAAGAAAAACATAGTCTGTGTTTCAAACATTGTACAGAAAAATTTTGGTATTCACTGTGTTAACTTGTACCTCAAATCATGTCAGGTGCTTGCACCAATGAATCAAATGGAGAATTTATTTAATCATAAACCCTGTATATCTGTGTGCAATGTTTTGGGGAAAAAATGTGTGAGAGAAATTCTAAATTAAAACAAACTCTAAACATCAGTCAGAGGTAACTGGATGTGAAGAAATTGCATGCTGAGTCACTCCAGTGCTCTGAAGACAGCACTGTAAAGCTCAGAGCTGACAAACACAGCCCACACAGTTAATTGAAAAGAGAAAGAGAGTTTGCAATCATCTTACTCATAGTTTAAAGGATGGTGGGACATGTTTACTTGCAATGACATTTACTGCTGTTTCTGTAAAGAGGAGGAAGGTAACAGCAGCTTTGGACCTTCAGCAATTGCAAAGGCCCACACAATGTAAAGGTCCTGTTTTAGTAAACATGTTGTCAGTCTTTAACAACTACTGGTGTAACAGCTGGTTTTGATGTAATTTCTTTTGAGGCCACTAGATTACAAGCCATTTATTACATTCTTTGCCCCAGGCTGCTCCCTGGATACAGGCAGGGAGTCAAGAGGTCAGAGGTCTAAAGCCAGTAGCTAAAGATTTGTCATCATTTAACAGGTCACTGGTTGCTATGCACTATGCAGACTGGAGAGTGCAATCTAGCAGGAAGGTATGATGTGTTTTATTTTTCAGGCCTCCACTTGGCTGCAGCCCCACTGCAGATGCCACTTTTTTACCTGGGATCATCAGGTTGTGCCTTGGAGGCTGTGGGAACAAGGCACATACACATTCAGCAGCTGAATATCCTCAGTTAGCATCAGTATTATGTTTTTTCAGACCAGCATTCAATATCTAGACATAAACCCCCAAAGCACTGAGGGTGGTGGATTATGACATAAGCAGGTAGGACAGTTCACTAGACACTGTAGGTCATTGCAGCTGCACCTCAAATTCCTCTCTCAGTTACACAACTATACTGGGAAGGCCAGAACTGTTCTTAATTCCTGAACAGTTTCTGTCCTCTCCTCTCCTGCTCCTGCCAAGGATTTGAAGCTCCAGAAGTGTGGTTAGTTATGCAGGTGATTCTTTTCTTTGAGAAGAGTAAAGAAGGACAGATACTCTTTTCTTTTCTTTCTTTTTTTTAGTTCTTTGTACAAATTGTATCTTTTAGATATCAGAAGAGCTATTTGAGGTCTCCTTTAGTCCAAATAATTGTGATTATGTATATAAGCCAAAAGAGCTTCACATTTTGGCCTCATAATATGTCCAAAGAACATATCTAAGCAAACCAGGAAACTAGGATTCAGATACCTTCTAAGGGGATATAATGAATCCGCTGAAGTTTGATGTTCCTTTTGTTCCTTCACAGTGTTGGTATTGTAGACCTTGCAAGGCAGCAAAATGTAAGGTCAGGCACCTTCTCCAAGCTTATTTTTGTGTGAGGACTTGAATAAAGCAAGAAAATATTGAAATTTGCAGGAAAGGCAATTTGAGGGTCCATGCTGCCTTGAGCCAATTATATAATTGGGAAGCAGAAATCTCTCAGTATCGCCATTCATTTAGTCTTTTTGATTTAGGTAAGCTGTCTGTCCAGACTTAAGTGGTCAATTCCAAGCTCTGGTCTGGAGCTCCTTCACAAGGTATTTGCCCCTGAGCAGAAGCTGCAGGGATGAGAAAGTGATGCTTCTGAATGAGGAGTTGCTGTGGTTTCCTACTCCACTAGAAGAGAGTGAAGAGCTAAAGAAGGAAAAATCCCAGGGCATCATGTACCTGATGATTCAGCTTGGTTTTAAGGGTGGAATATGTAGATAATTCCAGTACCTGAAGGGGGCTTTTCCAGTGCCTGAAGGGTGCCTACAGGGTAACTGGAGAGGGAGCATAAGGACAAGGGGCAATGTTTTTAAACTATAGCAGGGTAGGTTTAGACAAGACATTAGGAAGAAGTTCTTTGCTGTGGGAGTGGTATCACAGTATCACAGTATCGCCAAGGTTGCAAGACACCTCGAAGATCATCGAGTCCAACCTGTCACCACAGACCCCATGACTAGACCATGGCACCAAGTGCCACATCCAGTCCCCTCTTGAACACCTCCAGGGATGGCGACTCCACCACCTCCCCGGGCAGCACATTCCAATGGTGAATGACTCTCTCGGTGAAGAACTTTCTCCTCACCTTGAGCCTAAACTTCCCCTGTTGCAGCTTGAGACTGTCCCCTCGTTCTGGTGCTGGTTGCTAGGGAGAAGAGGCCAACGCCTTCCTGGCTACAACCACCCTTCAGGTAGTTGTAGAGAGCAATGAGGTTGCCCCTGAGCCTCCTCTTCTCCAGGCTAAACAACCCCAGCTCCCTCAGCCTCTCCTCACAGGGCTTGTGCTCAAGACCTCTCTCCAGTGGTGAGACACTGGAACAGGTTGCACAGAGAAGTTGTGGACACCTCATTCCTGGAAGTGGTTAAGTCCAGGCTGGATGAAGGTTTGAGCAGCCTGGGCTAGTGGGAGATGTTCTTGCTTACTGCAGGGGAATTGGAAGTAGGTGATCTTTAAGGTCCCTTCCAACTCAAGCCATCCTGGCAGCTACTTGTGACTGGTGCCTCCTGCTCCCACCCCCCAGCAATGTGGCTAGCATAACTAACACCATTTTATGAGGGAAGCTGCCATTTTCTGAGACCAAACAGGTGACACATTTATTTTCTTCCCTTCCTTATCAGCCCCTGAGGTTCTCAGGGCCAAGCAGACAAACCAAACATTTCTTCTTCTCCTCTCTCAAGGTTGCTGGGTGCCAGGAGGATTACCGGTTTTCCCACTGGCCTTGAATGTGTCAGGCTTGTCAGTGGTAATGGTTCCAGCACAGTGGAGGAAAGTGTAATACCACAGACCACCATCCATAAAATCAGTCTAATTATAAAGTACTTATTAAAACTATTGCACTGCTTATAAACTGTGCTGCATTGATTCTCTTGCAGAAGTTCTGTGCCATTCTACTAAGAAATTCTATGCTATCATAATAAAATAAAGCTTTAATTGTAGCTGCACTTTTACACTGCCATCATTCTGCCAAGAATGGGGGTGTGCAGAGAAAGAACAAGTCCAGTGGGAATTCACTAATATCCTGCCATTGTTTTGCACTGCTGGGGAACATTTAAAGTCAGTTAGGAAAAAAAAAAAAAAGAAGGGATGTATATCCAATTATTAAGTCTCACATATATTTTTCACCTAGAACTCTACTTTCAGAGAAAGTAAAGTGCAGGTGAAGAGATGCCCTTTGGCTGTTTGAACTGAGCTCATTCATTATACCATCATCTGCTCCACATCTTGGGGAAAAAACCCACAACTTAATTTTGCATAATGACATTGAACCTGGATACGCTGCTTTTACTGCTTCCTCTGTTGGTTTCAAAAGTGTTTGCCACTGAGGCTTTTTAGTTAATTCTGGCGAGTTCCTGAACAGTTGTTTTCTAAATTAGTTTTCACTGCTGAAAAGAGACAAGGTAAAAGGAAGAACTTGGCCAAAAAGTCCTGAAAGCCTGAGCCATATTCCAGCACCTTTTAGTTTCATAGTTTCATAGTTTCAGTTAGGGTTGGAAGGGACCACAAGGATCATCTAGTTCCAACCCCCCTGCCATGGGCAGGGACACTCTACACTAGATCAGGCTGGCCAGAGCCTCATCCAGCCTGGTCTTAAACACCTCCAGGGACGGGGCCTCAACCACCTCCCTGGACAACCCATTCCAGGGCCTCACCACCCTCACGGTGAAGAACTTCCTCCTCACATCTAGCCTGAATCTCCCTACCTCCAGCTTCATTCCATTCCCCCTAGTCCTAGCACTCCCTGATAGTCTGAAAAGTCCCTCCCCAGCCTTCTTGTAGGCCCCCTTCGGATACTGGAAGGCCACAATGAGGTCACCTCAGAGCCTTCTCTTCTCCAGGCTGAACAGCCCCAACTCCCTCAGTCTGTTCTCATAGGAGAGGTGCTCCAGCCCTCTGATCATCCTCGTGGCCCTTCTCTGGACACCTTCCAGCACCTCCAGATCCCTCTTGTAATAGGGACTCCAGAACTGGATGCAGTACTCCAGGTGGGGTCTCACCAGAGCTGAGTAGAGGGGGAGAATCCCCTCCCTTGACCTGCTGGCCACACTTAGTTAAAAATGAATGAGCATGTTTGGGGAAGGGAAATGGAGGGGAAGTGAAAAGGCAGGGACATTTACCTTTTTCAATTGTTTGTCTGCCAGGACAAGGAGAGGAGCTGTGGACTGTAATACCCACAACAGAATAACAGAACTTGTAAATATACTTCGTAAATAAGTTGTCTGAAGATACCATTGCCCAAAACATTGAATACAAAATATATAAATATATATTTCATTACAATTTTCCAACACACTTGTAAAATGGAGGAATTTCAATGTTGAAGCTAGAAAGTTCCATCTTCTGCAGTGCCTAGACACACCTGGGTGAGCCCTCATCTGATTCAGGCATGGCCTGTTTTTACCTTGTACTAGATTGGTTAGGCCTTGTACTGAGCTGGTGTGGCTTAAAAACACAGATTTTATTTTTTATTTGTTTGCTATCCTACAGTGTGGTTTTTTGGGTTTTAAAGAAGTGCCAGCCAGTGTTCAAACTAGTGGCACCAACCTGTGTGTGCATTGTTCCCCAGGGACAATTTTTTGCAGCAATGGGGCTGAGACATCTAAAAGAGCCTTACTGAAGGAAGCTGGTCCTCCTATTACTTCTGTCACTTTAAGCAGATACAGGCTGTGTGTCCAGCTACCAGCAGCTTCAATCAATGTCCATCATGTCCAAAGAAAACAGCCTGCAGGATAGAGCAAGGAACTCACTCACTGCCAGCACCTTTTGTCTCTCCCATATGGGCAGGACATGATTCCCTGGGATTAGCCCACAATTATGTGCTCTGAACTGATCAATTCAGTCAATTTACTGTGCAAAGTAAATTGATCTTCCAGAACAAAGCAATCTGCCAGGGGGAGTACCTGAGAAAGCAGCATGCCTGCGTAAACAGTGCTGTCCTCTCCCCAGTGTGGAGTCGCCCAGAGCTGAATGGTGCCACTATGAACTTATTAACTGACGGATTAACTCATCTCAGCTTTTGGGATCCCCAGTTTCCAGCTGTGAGGATGATTGATGGGCTAACTACTGCTTCAGTCTTGGAAGTTATTTCCTCCATTTAACAGAGTCAAGAAGACAGAAAATTGCCCCCATTGTAAATGCTAATCTCACCACTCCTTCAAATGCCCAACATAGCAATTTATTCCAGGCAAAGTCTTAAAATTGGTATAGTACACATCAAACGCATACTAATTAGCAATTTCTTTTGATGGCTCCATCACTTGTTAAGGGTCTCCTTTTCCATATGTTCATCATGCCCCACTTCACCCTTTAATTACAAAACAGCACTTTTTACTAATTGTGAGAAGGTACATTGTACTCGCTATCTATATTAAGTACCATACCTTTTGAGGCCTAACTTAGGGTCATATGGAAAGCAGTCAGATAGGCATAAAGTCCTAAGAGCACTGTCCTCATTTTAGGCACATTCATCTTTATCCCTACTAGCAATGCATCTCAAAGGAGTGCCTCAAGAAAAGAGCATTTCTTTAGAAACAACAAACCTCATGTCCACGTGGCATTGTACCAGCACTGGTAATGAGGCACTGATTTTCCCAGTGCTGGCAAATAAGGCCTCACTACCAGCAATTTATTTCTTGGTGCCTTCTAGTGGGAAGATATCAACACACCTTAAAACAGGTGATCTGCAGTGGATCAGAGGAGTTGGTCTGTGCAATTTGGTTTGCGTTGACTCAGGCCATGATTATTTCTTTTCCCCCTCTGTATGATTCTCATGGGTCTTTTGTTCTTGAAAGCCAAGCAATGTGTTTCTTGTGGCTATCATGACTTACACCACAATGGCAGCGTGAAGATGTAAAAGAAGCCTAGGGGAAAAAATAAAACAGAACACAAGCTAAGTCATAGGCATTTATATATATATATAAATTTTTTTTTTCTGATTGAAAGCACTGAGAACTGCTCCTTGTGTCATTTTCCCTACAGCAGGCAACTACAGCTATAACCTCAATGAGCAATTTGTCTTTATGCCCATCACAGCATAAACGTAACTGGAGAAGGATAAGTGTAATTGAAGATGGATAAATATATGGCTAAGTTCTTAAAGCAGGGTTTCATTACTTTGGTGTTTATTTCACACGAACCTTGTCAGCAGCTTCAAGCTGGTTTAGTTAATTATCTTTTGCAACACATGCAGCATCTATAGTTCCATTCAAAGTGAAAACATTGTTATGAAATGAGGGAAAGTATGTCATGCAGTTTAGAGCAAATTAAAGCTCCAGATGCTTGCTGAAATGTATGTTTGAATGGTGTCTGTCATTACCTAAACAATGAGTATGCTTTTTTGTGTGTGTGTGTGCTGAATTAAAAGATGGTAATTTCAGAGCATTGCAAAGGATGATAATTTGATTGAGAGAAAAATAAATTCAGGTTGTCTCAGTCAATCCTGTGCAATGAAAACAGAGATTGTGTGAAACCAAAACGTAATATTCACTCAAAGATTTAATATTTTTCCTTGGTTTTGCTGAAAATTTCATTTCAAGCAAGATATCCCCACCGGTTCTGAGTGGAAAAAATGAAACATCCTTAACTTTTAGAGATAACACTAACAGAAACACTACCTCACAAAATCACAGAATGATAGATAAAATGGACCTCTTGGGATCATTTAGTTCAACTTCCCCCATCCCCCTGCCCTTCATTTCATATTGCAGCATATAAAATCATTTAATCAAACATTTTAAATGCCATCAAAACAGATGTTGGTACATATGAGCTGGCTGCCAGCAAGTTCCATGTTGGGATTTGCTACCAACAGAAATCCAGTGAATGAACATGCTAGCCAAATCTGTCGTTGCTCCAACTACTTGATTTGATTGGATTAAATTAACAAGGTGGGAATTAAAAAAATGCAGTGATCTTTATTTTTCCTGAAAGCCCCGCCCCAAAATTAGGCATAAAACTGATTATTTACAGGTTCTATTTGGTCACAAATTCCACCAGGATGCTTGTGGGCAACTTTAATACAATTTAGAGAATTCAGAAAATAGAAAAGGCTAAGCCACAAAATAGCTTTACCCAACTTACAAAATCAGAGGCAAGCCAGGACCTTGGGAAAGCCGATGAGAACGCCAGGTTGTACTCACGAGGACAGAGCAGGAATTTGGCTATGGTCCCTAGGTCTCTCTTTGGTGACAGGCTCCAGAAACTGCAGGGTTTATAACCCAATTTCTGGATAACATGGCACCATCCAAAGGAGAAGGACCCACCAGAATCAAAGTGTCCATAGACATTGCTGCTACGAGGGAAAACTCGTGAGCAGCAGCACTTTAACAGTGCAAGGAAGCCACAGCCGCATCATGGCAGGCAGGGTCACTCCACAGCAGGCTGGGAGCAGAACCCCAAAGCAGGCATGTCGGGGAGAAGCCAGGTTAGAGTTGAGCAAGCAAGATGAAGGTGAGAGCAAGATGGGGGCAAGAGCGAGTGCAGGAGCAGGAGACCCCACCACATTCTGGACACTGAAAACAAAGTGTTTCTAGACAATGTGTCCAAGAGCAATGTATAATGGGCACAAAGAACCCTGCTAATCTTAGCTCCCAAACCCATTGGACTTCCCCCACAGGGAAGTCCAGGAGGGAAGAATGGGTGCTAAATACCTATCCACAGCTGAAGACAATTTTGTGCCCCTGTCTTTCCCCATTCAAACCTCCACTGATGAAATGGTGTTTGGAGCATGCCGTAACACAACCTCAACTCATTTGTATTTTAGAAATTATGCCATGTAAGATCAAGGAAAGGCAGAGGACATATAAGGGATGAGTTTTAACTTGAGTAGCCTTTTCATTGAGGTGCACCAGCAGCACTGTCAGAGAAGGCTTGCACTGAACTCCAGTAGCCTCAGTGAGAGGTGCCTCTGGCAGCCAGTTTATTCTAAATTGGACATCTGTCCACTGCACAAAAGAATCAACTTGCCTTTAATTTACAAAGCTTCACAAAATGTCACATTAACAGTAAGATTCATCTATGGGTCTATGCATCTTACTCGATGCAGTATCTATACCAGATGTGTGTGACCGGTGGACGGGGCAAGACCACAGACAGACATAGAGCTGCCCCATCCCAATGGCAGTCTCCTTCCAGCCTTTGGTCTCACAGTGTCTAAGCTGTGTTATCCCCACTATGTAACAACTACACACAATGGACCTGGTCATGCAAACATCTTCTGGGCAGTGGTATTTTTTTCACTGGACACCTACCTTAGAAGGAAGCTGTTTAATGATTTATCATCTTGAAAGCTCCCTTGCTAAAATTTTCAGAACAAAGAGTTATGATTTCAAACTTTTTTTTTCTGTAAAACTGTGCTCTTGGAAATAATTGTGAAAGGTAATGCCATAACTCCCATTCCTCTAAACTGAAGTGATTATAATCTGCTAAACCTAAATTCCATTGAGCTTTCATTTTCAGCCCTTGCAAATGTGACATGATGTCTGGAGCAATTTATCCAAGTTCTAAAATTTCAGACTGTGTTTAAAAAAATCCTCTGAACAAAAGCAGTAGCAAAATAACTTGAAAATCTTGAAAAAGAGAGACAAAGCAGAAACCAGAACATTTAGCTGAACTAGCAAGTAAAGAAAACAAGTCCTTCACTTGAGGTACTTAATAATATATTACAAATAAAAGGAGAAAATAACAGAATAAACCAGGTTGGAAGAGCCCTTCAAGATCATCGCTTCCAACTTATCATCCAACACTACCTAATCAACTAAACCATGCAACCAAGCACCCCCATCAATGCTCCTCCTGAGCACCTCCAACGATGGTGATTCCACCACCTCCCTGGGCAGCCCATTCCAATGGGCAATCACTCTCTCTGCACAGAACTTCCTCCTAACCTCCAGTCTAAACCTGCCCTGGCGCAGCCTGAGACTATGTCCTCTTGTTCTGGTGCTGGTTGCCTGGGCGAAGAGACCAACCTCTGCCTGTCTACAACCTCCCTTCAGGTAGTTGTAGAGAGCAACAAGGTCACCCCTGAATCTCCTCTTCTCCAGGCCAAGCAACCCCAGCTCTCTCAGTCTCACCTCATAGGGCTTGTGCTCCAAACCCCTCACCAGCTTTATTGACCTTCTCTGGACATGTTCCAGCAAGACAACATCCTTCCTAAACTGAGGGACCCAGAACTGGACACAGGACTCAAGGTGTGGCCTAACCAGTGCAGTGTACAGGGGCAGAATGACCTCCCTGCTCCTGCTGGCCACACTCTTCCTGATGCAGGCTAGGATGCCATTGGCCCTCCTGGCCACCTGCAGGCTCATGTTCAGCCTCCCATCAACCAGTACCCCCAGGTCCCTCTCTGCCTGGCCGCTCTCCAGCCACTCTGACCCCAGCCTGTAGCACTGCATGGGGTTGTTGTGGCCAATGTGCAGAACCCGGCACTTGGATGTGTTCAATCTCATGCCCTTGGATTCTGCCCATCTGTCCAGCCTGTCGAGGTCCCTCTGCATAAGGAAATAAGGAACTCTTTTTATGGGTATGTATATATATGTATATATATGTCTGTGTGCCATGGTTTAGTTGATTATATAGTGTTGGGTGATAGGTTGGCCTCGATGATATTTGAGGTCTCTTCCAACCTTGGTGATACTGTGATACTGTGAAGGTCTTTTCCAACCTGGTTAATTCTATTCTATTCTATTCTATTCTATTCTATTCTATTCTATTCTATTCTATTCTAATTCTAATTCTCTATATATGCATACACGCATATATGCATGAATATATATGTCTATGCTTGTAAGTCTGTATATATATGTATCTGTATATGTCAATCTGTATATCTCTAAATGTTATAATTCAAGACTCTGAATTTGGAATGGGAGAATATAGCACACCATTTTTTGAGCTCTGAAGGCTGACAATTCTGCTTGACTTGAACATCTTTCCTATGAAGAGAATCTTGAGATGAGAGTCTTGAGAAGCCTGAAAGGGCATTTTATCAACATCTATAAAATATCTGAGGGGTGAGTGTCAAGATGAAGGTGCCAGGCTCTTTTCAGTGGTGCCCAGTGACAGGACAGGGAACAATGGGTATAAGCTAGAACACAGGTGGTTCCACCCCAATGTGAGGAGAAACTTCTTTTCAGTGAAGTTGATGGAGCAATGGAACTGGCTACCCACAGAGTTTGTGGAGTCTTCTTCTCTGGAGATTACAAAAACCCACCTGCATGCATTCCTGTGTGGCCTGCCCTAGCTGATCCTCTCTAGAGGTCCCTTCTAATCACTAAATTTCTGTGATTCAGTGATTTTGTGATATTTTTTAAAGTTCAATCATATTTCAAAAGCTTAAAGTATTTTTCACTTGTTAAAATAAATACATGTGTCTTTTGGCTGGCACTTCATGTGATGTGTTGTATCTGGCCTGATGTATTTTGGGATAGGCTAAAATTTTCCACCTCAAAAGTTGTGATTTAAAGTGGTAGCTGACAGACCCCTACAGTTCTGTAAGTGATGATGCTGTCCTGAAGAAATGTAATTAAATTGCCCCTGTCATTTTGAGAGATTTGTCCAACCACTCATTCATAGTATGTGCAAGCACATCTTTCATTAGCTATTTGTTCCATCATCTCTAGGTGCTCTATTTTCAGCTGGAGCATCATGCTGATCAAACTGCACCTCTTGTTCCTTTTAATTAGGAAGGCACCATCCTTGATTACTATGTCTAGTTCTGGTCCCCTCAATTTAAGAAGGACATTGAGACACTTGAACATGTCCAGAGAAGGGCAAAAAGGCTGGTGAGAGGTCTTCAGCATGGGCCCTATGAGGAGAGGTTGAGAGAGCTGGGGTGGTTTAGCATGGAGAAGAACAGGCTCCCTACAACTACCTGAATGGAGAAATGAATAGAATAGAATTAACCAGTTTGGAAAAGACCTTTGAGATCATCAAGTCCAACCTATCATCCAACACCATTTAATCAACTAAACCATGGCACCAAGTGCCTCATCCAGTCTCCTCTTAAACACTTCCAGTGATGGTGACCCAACCACCTCCCTGGGCAGCACATTCCAGTGGCAAATCTCTCTTTCTGGGAAGAATTTCTTCCTAACATCCAGCCTAAACCTCCCCTGGTTTGGCTTGAGACTGAGGTTGTACAGGGGTGGGGGGGTTGGTCTCTTCTTCCACGCAACCATCAATGAACAAGAGGACACACTCTCAAGCTGTGCAAGGGGAAGTTTAGGTTGGAGGTGAGGAGAAAATTCTTCACAGAAAGAGTAATTGGACATTGGAACGTGCTGCCCAGGGAGGTGGTGGAGTCACCGTCCCTGGAAGTGTTCCAAAAAGGATTGTATGTGGCATTTGAAGCCATGGTTTAATTAGTCATGAGGTGTTAGGTGATAGTTTGGACTTGATAATCTCTGAGGTCTTTTCCCACCTTATTGATTCTATGATTCTGTGATTCTATGATTCTATGATTCTATGATTCTATCTTTTACTCCTGACTGAATACTGTCTATTCACTCATTATTTTCCCCCCAGAGCTGTAGGAGCTGTGATTGCTGAATTGCTGCCTTCCAGAAGGGCTGAATACAGACAAAAGGCAGGAGTTAGTTGTTTTGTTTGTTTGTTTTTGTAATCAGTGACTTCCTCATCTCTTTGCAATACAGCAACTGCTAGATGTAGCAAAAGAACTAAATCCTTCTGAGGATTTTGTGAGTATGAGTGTGGGAGACAGTACTTTAACAGCCATTGGAAGTGAGGGGTGTTATAAATCACCAAAGCAGCAAGCAGAAGAAAAAGTAGGTGTCACAGAACTGGCCTTGTGTCCTATAGTAAAATTCCCAGTAGGTCAAATGTGAAACTTTTCATCACTTGAATTAGTGCAAGAGGATTTTGAAGGCAATAATTCAAAGAACTGAAGCATTTTTAGCTGGGGTAGCAGGAAGCAGAAAGGAGAGTGTCTTACCATGCTGATGTGAAAGAGAATCTGTGGATTTTGTTTGTTTGTTTGTTTGTTTGTTTGTTTGTTTGTTTGTTTTTATTAACCAGGTTGGAAAAGACCTTTGAGATCACTGAGTCCTACCTATCATCCAACACTATCTAATCAACTAAACCATGGCACCAAGCACCCCATCCAGTCTCTCTCTCTCTCTGTGTTGTTTAACTGGACTTTAGCAAAGCTTTTGACAGCATTTCTCACAGCATCCTCTTGGAGAAACTGTCTGCTTATGTCTTGAATGATTTGCTGGGCTAGGAACTGTCTGGATGGCTGGGCCCAAAGAGTGGTGGTGAATGGATTTCAATCCAGTTGGTGGCCAGTCACAAGTGGTGTTCCCCAGGGCTCAATGCTGGGGCCAGTTCTCTTTAATATCTTTTTCAAGGGTCGGGATGAAGGGATTGGATGCACCCTCAGTAAGTGTGCAGATGACACTAAATTGGGTGGAATCTGCTTGGTGGTAGGGAGGCTCTTCAAAGGGATCTGGACAGGCTGGATTGATAGGCCAAAGTCATTTGTATGAGGTTAAAGAAAGCTGAGTGCCAGGTCCTGAATGTGGGTCAAACAACATCAGTCAGTGCTACAGCCTTGGGGCACAGTGGCTGGAAAGCTGCATAACACAAAAGAATCTAGGGGTGTTATTTGACAGGCATCTAAATATGAGCCAACAATGTGCTGAAGTGGCCAAGGCCAACAACACCCTGGCCTGTGTCAGGAATAATACGGTCAGAAGGAGCAGTGAAGTAATCATGCCCCTCCACTGGGAGCTGGTGAGGCTGCACCTTGAAAACTGAGATCAGTTTTGGGCCCATTTCTACAAGATGTTGAGGTGCTGGAGCATGTCCAGAGAAGGGCAACAAAGCTAGGGAAGGGTCTGGGAACAAGTCATGTGAAGAGCAGCTGAGGGAACTGGGATTGTTTAGTCTGGAGAAGAGTCTGAGGAGAGACCTCACTGCTTTCTAAAGCTACCCAAACGAATGTTGGAGTGATGAAGGTGTTGGTCTCTTCTTCCCCAGTATCATGTGATGAAACATGAGGAAATGGCCTCAAGTTGTCCCAGGGGAGGCTTAGTATGGATATTAGGAAAAAACAATTTCCTGCAAGAGTGGTCAGGTATTGGAACAGGCTGCCCAGGGAGGTGGTGGAGTCACTGTCCTTGGAAGTGTTCACAAACCGTGCGGATAGAGCACTTTGGGACATAGTTTAATGATCATTCCGTGTCATGTCAGTGGTTGGACTCAGTGCCAATTAGAAGTGTTTTGCAAATAAAACAATTATAGGATTGTAGAATATTTGAAAAGCAAACTCACTGCTTTTGTACACTGGGTTTGGTCAAGAGCTTGCTTTTATGCTTTTTCATGTTTGAACACAGCACATCTGTGGTTCCAGTGCATTGCACACAAATGGCATCCCCTTTTGCTAAAGTGCCTGACAACAACATTGCCTGCTTGTCAATCTGGATAACCTTGGATGACATTAGGAAACTGCCTACATGGTGTTCAAACACAGTTTCATTCATTACACCCCTTCATCCTTTCCCTTCCTTTGACTTTTTAAAGTACCCTTAAACTCCTCTCATTTATGGGAATGCCCCTAGCATAGAGAAGTTGCTTAGACAAGGATCACATCACCATTCCTTCCCTGGCGTGCAGCTTCCTGTGAAAGCTTCTGTGATGTACCAAGAGCTGCTGATAGAAAAATGGGAGAAAGAAGCAGGTGGGCAGGGAGAATGACAGAACACTGTGTCTATACTAAGTGCTACTGATTAAAGTGGCTCCCTGGTGAATATGGCCACTACACAGGGGTGAAAGGACAGGGAATTCATGGCGATCACCTCCACAGTGAGAGAGAAGCAACAAATCACCTTTCCAAAAGGTATTGATTGTGCTTGCAAGGGCTATTGCTTCATGCTCAGTTCCATGCATGAAGTGGTCTTGACCATGCTTGTGGTGTGTGTGGGTGCAATTAGGTGTGACCATTCTAGGCTGTGCCTTTAAGAAAGGGACAGTTGCTGGAACACTCTGGCTGAAAGTTTTGAAAAACATTCAGATATTCTAAACGAATTTCATTGGTAGATTGGTAGAATGCAACTTTAAGTTTTAGTTCTGTTTGAATTTCAGTTCAGTTCTGTCTGTTCTTGTTGGCCTGTCTGTTTCTGTCTCTCTCTGAGCTACAGCTGCTGGAGGGAGTCAACCTGGAATTAACTGAACTAACCAGATAAGAAAACTAATTCTTGCATACGCTTTGAGCTAACAGAATTTCCTCCTTAATTACCTTTTTCTCTCTCTCTAACCCTTTCTGGGAAAAAAAGGGAGGTAGGGGGAAGAGAGGGGGTACAAGGCCAGGGCGGGGGGACCCTCCTGGCTGGAGGAGGGAAAAGGTCTTCTGTATTACGTTCATTGCTGTATATTTATATGTATATTGTAAATACTGTATATTGTGTACATATTCACTGCATTTCATCCCTGCTTGTGAATATAGCACATTCATTTGCTTCTCTGACTGAGTTAGCCGTGGTTTCTCTGTGTGTGTGGGGAGAACTTTCTCTCACCACCAGATAAGGTTAAACACTGGACATCATTATCCACAGAGCATGGTGGTAAGAGTTAAGTCCCTCTGTATGTTTACTTATTTGCAAAAGGAGAAGAACTGGGCTGGGTGAGAAAGGAGGCTTGGCTCTTTAAATAGTGTCTTGAGTACTACCAAGGGCTGAACATCAGTTAAATGATAGGGTGATAGAATAGAATAGAATAGAATAGAATAGAATAGAATAGAATAGAATAGAATAGAATAAACCAGGTTGGAAGAGACCTTTGAGATCATTGAGTCCAACACTATCTAATCAACTAAACCATGGCACCAAACACCCCATCAAGACTATTCCTAAACACCTTCAGTGATGGTGACTCCACCACCTCCCCAGGCAGTCCATTCCAATGGGCAATCACTCTCTCCATGAAGGCCATACCCTGAATACACACAGCATAGACCATTTCAAATGACCAGATTGCAGGAGTAGGCTGCAGCCTTACCACGATGTTTCAAACTGACAACTTGCATTTGAGGATGCACATACCCTGGACATTTTGGCCATCTTTTTTGTCACATGCTTGGTTAGATGGGCAGATCTACATAGAGACATTGCTAGGTTTGTCACAAGCTCAGACAAATTGGAATGAAAAAATGCCTGAAAGGGTACATGAGCTTTCTTTCTCAGCGTGCACAGAGACTTGCAGGAGCTGGTGGACTGTACACAGCACTGGTTAGGCCACACCTAGAGTACTGTGTCCAGTTCTCAGCCCCTCAGTTTAGGAAGGATGTTGACTTGCTGGAGCGTGTCCAGAGAAGGGCAACAAAGTTGGTGAGGGGTTTGGAAGACAAGCCCTATGAGGAGAGGCTGAGGGAGCTGGGGTTGCTTAGCCTGGAGAAGAGGAGACTCAGGGGTGACCTTCTTGCTCTCTACAGCTACCTGAAGGGAGATTTTAGACAGGCAGGGGTTGGTCTCTTTTCCCAGGCAGGCAACACCAGAACAAGAGGACACAGTCTCAGGCTGCACCAGGGGAGGTTTAGACTGGATGTTAGGAGGAAGTTCTATACAGAGAGAGTGATTGCCCATTGGAATGGTCTACCCAAGGAGGTGGTGGAGTCACCATCATTGGAGGTATTCAGGAGGAGACTTGATGGGGTGCTTGGTGCCATGATCTAGTTGTTTAGGTGGGTTGGATTGGTTGATAGGTTGGACACGATGATCTTGAAGGTCTCTTCCAACTGGGGGACAGTGTCAAAGGCCTTGCTGAGGTCCAGGTAGACCACATCCACAGGCCTCCCCACATCCACCAGGTGGGTCACCTGATCATAGAAGGAGATAAGGTTGGTGAGGCAGGACCTGCCCTTCCTAAATCCATGCTGGCTAGGCCTGTTGCCTTGGCCATCCTGGAAGTGCTGTGTGATAGCACTCAAGATGAGCTGTTCCATAATCTTGCCTGGCACTGTGGTCAGGCTGACAGGCCTTTAATTCCCTGGCTCTTCCTAGGGGGAATGGAATGAAGCTGGAGGTGGGGAGATTCAGGCTGGATGTGAGGAGGAAGTTCTTCACCATGAGAGTGGTGAAGCCCTGGAATGGGTTATCCAGGAAGGTGGTTGAGGCCCTGTCCCTGGAGGTGTTTAAGTCCAGGCTGGATGAGGCTCTGGCCAGCCTGATCTAGTGTGGGGTGTCCCTGCCCATGTCAGGGGGGTTGGAACTAGATGATCCTTGTGGTCCCTTCCAACCCTGACTGATACTATGATACTATGATACTACCTATGAAACCACTATGATATGCTTGAATTTGATGTCCAAGAAATAGCAGAATGCCATTTCCATAGCTATTATCTTCTCGCACTTTTCCCTTTTTCTCTTGAACTTTATCCAGCTGCTGCCACCGTCATGGTGTTTCACTCCCAGTCTGTGCCCCCAGAAGTAGTGATATTGATAATAACTGGGTATTTTGAGATAAAAGATTAGTGGAAACAAATATAACTTTCATTTTACATACAGACACTAGAAAACAGTTTAAAATGACTGCTGAAAGAAGGTGCCCTTGATAGAAGTTCTTTGATGAAAAAAGTGTAACTATTTTGGATAGTCAAGGCTTAGCAGTCCTGCCCTAAGTACCAGGGAAATGTGGTCTTTACCACCAGCTCTCTAGGCTCCAGGAGAAGACAAAGTCAATTTTCAGAAGCAACTGGGAATCTGAACAAGACTTCCTTTCATCTCTATGTTAGTAAGAAAATACTACTTTAATTTCTATCTGAAACTTCAGAAAGATACTTATTCTGACTCTCCACCCAGAAAGTGTCTCTCCAGTGAAGTGGAGATTGCTACCTCCCAGCACAGGGATGTGGGGTGAGTGGGAAGCGGGGAGGACTCTTTTGTAGATGGTCCTTGTGGATGTCCAGAGTTGATTTCAGGCTAGAAGGGCATTAATACTAAAGAAAAGTAATAGGAAAGTAAATACAAAATGAATATAGACTTGCTTCTGAATCCTCATATCTCTATCCTTAGGGATTTTGATTCCATTACAAATATTAGCAAAGATCAAGGGCATTTTATTTTAAGGGCAAGTCTAATTGGAAAGAAGTTAATTCTACAAAAGTGGAAATCAGCTAAAGAAATTAAAATTGATGTGAGGTCTGTAGTGGAGGCATTAGATCCTTTAGGATTCTTCCCATGCATGAGTCAAACTTGAGTCTTCAAGGGGCTTCTTGTGTCTTCCAAACCTCAACCCACTCTTCTCTCTTTCCCTACTAAGTCATTCCAGACTTTCCTGTGCACATTTTGCCTCTGATTTTCTTTTAGATCTCTCTCCTCTTCTCAGGTGCATAAAATGCTCTCTGCAACCTATCAAGACCACCAAGAAAAGCAGGGGGGCATCTTCTGTGTTAGTTACCCTGTTGCCCACAATGTACATTTTGTCTGTTTTCTCTGCCTCTGCCATGAAGGAAACACAAAGAGACAGATGGTAAATACTTTCTTTTTTAATAAGCAATGAGTGTGCACAGAAAATGAAACCTCACCTCAAACTCACAGAGTGGCATACAAGGAGATTTGCTTGATAAAAACCCATTCAAGAAGAAAAATGAAAGAGGCTTGACTCATATTTTAGAATTATGATTTTTACTTCTCCTTCTCTTCACCAGTTGTTGCACTGATGCATCTTAAGTGGGCAAAGCAACATAAAAAGACAATTTGACCATACAGAGGAAACAGACAATGGGCAAGAGGAAGGTGCAGGGACATGAGATTACCTTAAAATGTCTTTCTTATCTGGTTCTCTAAGGATACAAAGCTCACATTCTCAGAGTGTGTGAGCTTGTACTGCCATGAACATGTGTTTTCCTTCCTAACATGCTTTGGGCCAGTTTCAGTGAAAATGCAGGGTCTGAAGCCATTATATTACCTAAAATGTTTATGAGAAAACAAGGTATCACCATCTGCTTGTCTTATTGTATCTCTGCTCCCTATTGGCCTCTGCTGAATCCCACTGGCCACTTTGTCTAACCACGCACAGCTGCTTTTACATCATGTTAAACAGCTGGGCAGATGAGTGAGACCCTGCTAGCATCTCTGTCCAGGCACAGTCTGAACACAGTATGGGTAACAACTCTGCCTCTCAGTGCTCAAAGAAAATAACTGCATGCACTGTAATTAAAATCAATAACATAAAGGCAATTCCATATTGTTGCCTTCAATGAAAAGCTCCATAATACTAAAACCAGGGTTATTTTGTGGGTATAGAGATTTTACCATTATATTCACAGTTCCTGTAATTGTGGTAGCAGGAATATGAAACTACAAGTTATCATGAATTAACATCAGTTGTATAACAATTGAAAAGAATTACATAGAATCATAGAATTGGAAGGGACCTGTATTTGGAAGGGACCTGCAAGGATCACTGAGTCCAATCCCCATGCCAAAGCAGGATCACCTAGGGCAGGTCACAAAGGAATGCATCCAGCTAGTCTTGAAGGTCTCCAGAGGAAGCCCCACAGCCTCTCTGGACAGCCTGTTCCAGTGCTCCATCAACATCACAGCAAAGAAAATTTTCCACATGTTGAGGTGGAACTTCCTGTGTTCCAGTTTGTATCTGTTACCCCTTATTGTATTAGAGGACACCATTGAGAAGTGCCCCTTCTTCTTGACACCCACCCTTCAGTTATTTATAAACATTAGTAAGATCTCCCCTCAGTCTTCTCTTCTGCATACTAAACAGGCTCAGGTCTCTCAGCCTTTTATCATCAGACAAATGTTCCAGTCCCTTAGTCACTCTCACAGCCTATGTTGGGCACTCTCCTGAATTTGTGGTTTCACCAGTACAGAGTGGAGTGGAAGGAGTCCTTTTGTTAATTAGTCTGCTCCTAGACCTCCAGGTTGCAGAAAAAAACAAGAAGACACCATTGCAAAATGTAATAACGTATAAAAGCAAAACATCTTCATGTTAAGCCAAAATGTTGGTATTGGTAGCACATGAATGTCTGTCAGAGTTAATGGTGTAGAAGAAGTCTTTAGCCTTGGTTTTCTGAAATATTTATGATATGAACTTAATAAGTGGGAGTTGCAGGTCTGAAATTTCACTTCATAGTTGTAACATTTGCTTTGACTCATCAACACATGGCTGTATTACATTCAATAGAACAAGAACTGATTTTGAGGAAAATAAACATGATGGAAAGTCTTCAGTTCTCGCTGGAGATAGAATATTTTAATTGCCTGCTGGCATTTGTTAAAGCTATAGGTGCTCCACTTCATTCCTTGGGCACATCCCAAGGCTTGAAGCATTGTAGGCAGCTTTAAAACATGCAACAGTGCAGTTATGAATCTACACACCAGGGAGAGAAATATTAGAAATTAATATGTCCCAAGGGAAGGCTATACTTTTAGATAGCAGGGAAGGCCACAGAACAGCATGACTTTCATAGTTTGGGTCTGGTCTGCATATTGGACCCTCTGCTCCCTTCAGTAGGGAGTCTCCTATAACGATGACCCTGCGAGGTTTCTTTTCCGGTCTAGTTTTGATAGCTGGCCTGAGGCAACCTGTCATTGGTGCAGCTTCTGCCTTCCTTGAGTCCTCGTCCTCACCTATGACCTGTTCCTCCTGCAGAGCCTCATACCTATTCTGTACCTGACTTTGCTCTTACAGGTGTCTCAGAAGGGAAAAAAAGTATTATGGACAGTGTTTTCTGTTTTAAAAGTCTCTGTTCTGCAGTTTTTCATTTCCAAGTAACACATCCCCCCAAGGAGGACAGAAGGTGATGCCCTAGCAGTGTAAAGGAAGGTTTAGCACCCAGTCAAATAATAAAATTTGGATCCCACCAAAATAACTAAGGAAGCTTCCCACTTGCAGTGACCACCTAGACATGACCCAGCCATGTAGAAACTTCCAAAGGAAAGTCCAACTAAAAGGTGTTGGTCAGAGGGATTACCCAGGGTATTTTGCTGGGTCCTGTGAAATGACTTCCTCAAATGCAAAATGCCACAGGGTAATTCAAATGTTTGTGAAGGTTGAAGGATTTTAATTCTACTTTTCAAACGAATGGACATTCATCCCCATGGCATCCTCTGACACCTATTCACCACTAGTTTAGCTGGGGGTTGGGCTACTTCTTGGGACACTGATTTTCTTGTGCCAAGAGTTGCTTTAATGCATTACCCTGCCTGATGCAACTAAATTTATGGCATCTGACAGGACAACAGTTGGCAGTGGTATGTCTGTATAGAGAATGATACTGCTTAAATACATACGTTTTATTACAAGAATATATATGGTAGGCAAATTATTAATGACTAAATATTAATTAATCTGCCACTGGTGGTATTTTTTCACAGTATCACCAAGGTTGGAAGAGACCTCAAGGATCATCAAGTCCAACCTGTCACCACAGACCTCATGACTAGACCATGGCACCAAGTGCCACATCCAATCCCCTCTTGAACACCTCCAGGGACGGTGACTCCACCACCTCCCTGGGCAGCCCATTCCAATGGCGAATGACTCAGTGAAGAACTTTCTCCTCACCTCAAGCCTAAACTTTCCCTGGCACAGCTTGAGACTGTGTCCTCTTGTTCTGGTGCTGGTTGCCTGGGAGAAGAGACCAATCCCTTCCTGGCTACAACCACCTTTCAAATAGTTGTAGAGAGCAATGTGGTCTCCCCTAAGCCTCCTCTTCTCCAGGCTAAACAACCCCAGCTCCCTCAGCCTCTCCTCATAGGGCTTGTGCTCAAGGCCTCTCCCCAGCCTTGTTGTCCTTCTCTGGACATGTTCAAGTGTCTCGATGTCCTTCTTAAATTGAGGGGCCCAGAACTGGACACAGGACTCAAGATGTGGCCTAACCAATGCAGAGTACAGGGGCAGAATGTCCTCCCTGCTCCTGCTGGCCACACTATTCCTAATGCAGGGCAGGATGCCATTGGCCTTCTTGGCCACCTGGGCACACTGCTGGGTTATGTTTAGGCAGCTGTTGATCAGCACCCCCGGGTCCCTCTCTGTTTGGCAGCTCTCCAGCCACTCTGACCCCAGCCTGTAGCTCTGCATGGGGTTGTTGTGGCCGAAGTGCAGCACCTGGCACTTGGACTTGTTGAATGCCATCCCATTGGACTCCGCCCATCTGTCCAGTCGGTCGAGGTCCTTCTGCAGAGCCCTTCAACCCTCTAACTGATCAACATCTGCTCCCAACTTGGTGTCATCTGCAAATTTGCTGATGACTGACTCAATCCCCTCATCCAGATCATCAAAGAAGATCTCAGGAGACCCAAGCCAAAAAGTACAGTACAATGGCAGTTTTAATAAGGAGTTCATCCTATTGATACAGGGCATGAAAGCAGAGGGAGAACAGAGAATTGAAAAAGTAGTGAAGGTAAGCAAGTTTAAAGTGAAATCAAGACTTTGATTTTGTAATGTGAGTCACAACTGTACTAAGAGGTTAGTTAGTTATGGTTTTCAGAGCAAGGCATTCCTGTTTCTGGTGCTCTGGCAATACATCTTCAAATAACATTTCTCTTCAGGATTGTTTTCACACTGAAGGAGATGCTAAAAGGGAGCCATTTTACTTGTACACCTTTGTGCTCACACAGACTCATCTTGAGCATATTCCACACAATCTGGACCATTCCACACACACTGAACCTTTATGTAGGTATGAAAAGAATGTTGACCTATACCTGTGTACCATGGTTGTAAAAGAAACATATCAGATAGAAATAAGCACAAGTAAGATAAGTTATGAGGATGGCATCTTCTGGAATTAAAGACCCAAGTGTTACAGGCACATACTCTGGAAGACTGTACCATGGTAAAATCCTTTGGGGAAATTTAAATGATGGAACAAATTACTCTTAAGTTAAATGATACACTTTATAACCCACTTCTTATTTTAGAAACATTCAATAATATTAAATTACCTAAATGGCTAGGGAGGAATGTGCTTAGTGATTTATTAATTGTCATCAGAGCAGTTCCAAAAATGGAAACCCCAAATGAGCCCACCCCAGTTCTGGCCCTCTCACTGATAGTTTGTGACTACTCTGAAAAAGTTCACTGTCAAGTAAGTGAGAGCTGATTGCATTTGACATAGTTTCTAGCTTGAATACTTGAGGTGACCTCCTCAAATCAAGGTAAAAAATATGTAAATTTAGTGAGATGAGGAAGCCACACACTTGAGTCTTCTCCACTGCTGCTTCTTCCCATTCCTCCAGAAGAAACCATTGCAAACCATACATCAGCTGTGGCAAGAGGCTGCTTTTTGAACTTTGAATAGGATGCAAACCAGAGATGGAATCAAAAAGATAGTCTGGTGAGCTGTCTGTTATTTCTCCTTTTAAGGCTGTTCACAGGCTTGAATTCAGGCATATACCTACTTTTCCTTAATTTTTCTGACACGTGCCTCAAATCTTCAAATTACTTGTAACAAAAGGATAGTAGCACAGACAGTGACTCTAGTTCACTAGTAAGGCTTAAATCATACAGCTATTTAGCCATATACAGTTCTTCATGGTATAATCTCAACATCACAGAATCACTTACGTGTCATACATTTATTCCATGTCTGGTTTCTTTAGGCAAAATGTTGCTCCCCCCTAAAAAAAATAATAAATTGTGAAGAGCTCACATGAATATGCTCACACTTTATACATTGTTGAAAAGAAATAACTCCAAAATAACTTGGAAATGGTATTAATTAATTAGTTAGTTAGTTACATATTTATTTATTTTAAACTGGGCCAGGACAGTAAAGTGCCTTCGAAAATACAAAAGGGAAAAAAAGGAAAAAAAAGAAGTCAAGTTGTGAAATGGCAGAGCTGCATTTGCAGAAGGGGAAAAGGGAACCTCCACTGGGTCTAGGAGGGCAGGCAGACTTGTGACAGTGAAATAAAACCAGGATGCTAAAGCCGTTGTTGCCTCCAACTGCTTGACCCATCCCTCAAAGAGATGGATGGCCAACTCAGAATGAACTGACCTACTCACCAATCAGTCCCTGACTTGCTGATTTTCATCCTGCAACACTAGGATGACCAAATCCACATTTTGCTTTTTCTTAGTAAACCATGCTGAAATCAGTGGCAGTTCAGGAGCTGATTCATGAGTCGTCTGGAGGGTATTGCTTCAGGGACAAAAATGTTGTGGGAGAGATAAAGCAAATACCTGAGGGATGTAACTAATCTGCTGCCCAATTTTTATTGGTCTCATTGTCTCCCATGGCCTCCCTTGTAAGCAGTTTGCCTGCCTCTGAATCTCACCTGGCTACAATCTCACTTCAGGCAGTTGTAGACAGCAATAAGGTCTCCCCTGAGCCTCCTCTTCTCCCTTCTTGTGGATGGGCATCATGTTGGCCAGATTCCAGTCATCTGGGACAGCTCCAGTGAGCCAGGACTGTTGAAAAATGATGGAGAGTGGCTTTTAACATGCATTGCAATAATTTGCCACATTTTCACCTTTGTATCCTCAAATTTTCTGTATTATTCAACACCACAACATTGAATAGCTTTATCATCAGTAAATTTGTGGACGACACCAAGCTGGGGGCAGGAGTTGATCTGCTCGAGGGTAGAGAGGCTTTGCAGAGGGACCTTGACAGGCTGGACAGATGGGCAGAATCCAAGGGCATGAGATTGAACACATCCAAGTGCCGGGTTCTGCACATTGGCCACAGCAACCCCCATGCAGTGCTACAGGCTGGGGTCAGAGTGGCTGGAGAGTGGCCAGGCAGAGAGGGACCTGGGGGTGCTGATCGATTGTAGGCTGAACATGAGCCTGCAGTGTGCCCAGGCAGCCAAGAAGGCCAATGGCATCCTGGCCTGCATCAGAAACAGTGTGGCCAGCAGGAGCAGGGAGGTCATTCTGCCCCTGTACACTGCACTGGTTAGGCCACAGTTCAAGTACTGTGTCCAGTTCTGGGCCCTCAGTTTAGGAAGGATGTTATACAATACAATACAATACAATACACCAGGTTGGAAGAGACCTTCAAGATCATCACGTCCAACCCATCAACCAATCCAACCCACCTAAAATACAATACAGTACCATACAGTACAATACAGTACAAAAGAGTACAATACAGTACAATACAGTAAAAAATACAACCCACCTAAACAACTAAAAAACTAAACCCTGGCACCAAGCACCCCATCAAGCCTCTTCTTGAACACCTCCAATGATGCTGACTCCACCACTTCCACAGGCAGCTGATTCCAGTGGGCAATCACTCTCTCGGTATAGAACTTCTTCCTAACATCCAGCCTAAACCTCCCCTGGCGGAGCCTGAGACTGTGTCCTCTTGTTCTGGTACTGGCTGCCTGGGAGAAGAGACCAACCTCTGCCTGGCTACAACCTCCCTTCAGGTAGTTGTAGAGAGCAATAAGGTCACCCCTCAGTCTCCTCTTCTCCAGGCTAAGCAACCCCAGCTCCCTTTGACTTGCTGGAACATGTCCAGAGAAGGGCAACGAAGTTGGTGAGGGGTTTGGAAGACAAGCCCTATGAGGAGAGGCTGGGGGAGCTGGGGTTACTTAGCTTGGAGAAGAGGAGACTGAGAGGTGACCTTCTTGCTCTCGACAACTACGTGAAGGGAGGTTGTAGACAGGCAGAGGTTTGGTCTCTTCTCCCAGGCAGCCAGCACCAGAACAAGAGGACACAGTCTCAGGCTGCACCAGGGCAGGTTTAGGCTGGATGTTCGGAAGAAGTTCTATACAGAGAGAGTGATTGGCCATTGGAATGGGCTGCCCGTGGAGGTGGTGGTGTCACCATCATTGGAGGTATTCAGGAGGAGACTTGATGGGGTCCTGGGTGCCATGATCTAGTTGTTTGGGTGGGTTGGATTGATTGATTGATAGGTTGGACACGATGATCTTGAAGGTCTCTTCCAACCTGGATTTATTGTATTGTATTATATTGTATTGTATTTTGATGACTTGTTGGTACATAACTGTAAATCTTTTGATCTCCTGATTTTGATAGACAATGACCCTGTTGTCATATCAAAGCACTTCCTACTACAGTATATGGAGGAGCACAGTTGTCTGGTGATATACTTAGGGCAAACTGTGTATGCATACACAAGGAGAAAAGGGATCTAGCCTATTTAGGTATTTTGTTGGGTCCCCCCCCATACTAGAAATACAATTGTGTCTTGGGACTCACAACACAGTTTCTTTGTAGTGTGCAGCTGGTAACCTTAACCTTTAAGCCTTTCTGTGGAACATAGCTATGGACCCATCAACACTACAAAACAGGATCACATTGTGTTTGGGTCAGGGGATAACTATGTTGTAACTCCATCCCCTGACACAGGACACATTTTACCTTCTAAACCCCAGTATTGTATTCTATGTCTTGTTCACTGCTAATAATCACTGCTGGTGCTGCTGTTGTATAGTAACCACCTGCACTGTCCCTTTCTTTTGTAAAGCAGCCCCCTTAGCAGCAACAGTAGTAATTCTGGGAAACCCTAATGCAGACCACTAATGTAATTCTATTTGGTATGGTAACTGACAATTTTTTACATAGCAAATTTCCAGCCTTGCACAGGAAGATTGAAGACCGAATATGCTAAGGAGTGTGGTTGCTATTAGAGAATGCCTGAGTCTGGACTTTCTGGGGCCAGTAAGTCAAAGCTGCTAAAGAGCCTCCTTTCAGATCTTGCTACTGACATAAACTTGATAGTAGCATGTGAAGGTGTGCGTCATCCAGATTGTTACCTCATTTTCAGCATTAGGTGATAAATCCAGCAAGAGAAATGAAGACTTTCATACTGCTTGTAAAAGAACTGTTAATCTGGTACTTGGGGGAAGTGGGGAAGGGTTTTCTGTTTGTAATTTGGGGGAGAGCAGATGGTGAACTCATCTAAATTCCCACTTTCATTTCCAAAGATTGGGAGGGACATAGGAAAACGCCCTGAGAAATGTTCTGCACCCACCTTTCCACTGCAGTGCTTGCAAGCAGGACTCTCACTGAAATCAATGGAGAGGGCAACAAACTTTAGCACAAGTCCCTCTCCATGTCCAGCTACTGCTGCTCTAATGACACAGTGCAGGGCTCCTATGAGGTGGCAGTCCAGCCTAACCCCACTGGATACTCTCCAAGTGATCAGGCAGCCTTAGAGGACCAGAGAGATCTCTACTGCAAAGTCATACTTGCAACAGATCCCTTGTGCCTCCAGCTGTCATTTGTCACCTAACCTATAGGATGCTCAGAGGATGGCTTATAGCTCTGCTATGCAGCAGTCTTTTAGAGACACTACCAGATCTTCGTGTAGAGGTGATGATTACCCTATTGATAATCTCCCTATTGAGGTATCTTCTCAAAGGGCAAGCTGTTAGCTACACAGTTCCCTTGTGCCCCTTACCCAAACATGCTGAGCAGGAATGCATTGACTGCACTCAGGGCAAAGCAGCCTGGACTAGCTGAAGCACATTTGCTTTCAAATCTTTGCAAGGAAAAAATAAAATGAAAGGAGTACACATCTTCATTAGGAGTACAACACAACTTTCTGGAGCAGCCCTTTCCTCGAGAGAGGGATCAGCTGAGCGGCAGTACCTCCTTTCCCAGAGAAGGACAGAGAAATGCGCCTGCCTTGATGGGGAGACCACAAAGCCTTCAAAATCATGTAGATAGTGCAAGAGCACCATGGTGACTGTCATGCTAAAGACAGAGTTGACTATAGGCACCAAAAGCAAAACAAATATCCCTGGAAATAAAGAAAGGGAAGGCAGATCAAGTATCACAATAAACTTTGTTATTGCATTAGTTTCATTTGCAGTTATTTCATAGTTTATAGGTTTCCCTACATCACTTTCCACCACTACATCTCTGTGCCTCTATAAGGCTGAAAAACAGCCTGCAGTGCTCAATACCTCATTAGTCTTTTCTTTTTATAGAAAGAGCATAAGGGAAGTGCACACCAACACACACAAAAGTTGTCTGTCACAGAATAAAAGGGATGTAGGGAGCAGAAGGGAAGGCTGCACAGTGTCAGCCTCATATCCAGGTGGAAATACAGCCATACATTATTGCTCTGCCTTCTCAAGGGTGGCAGAACAGGACTGTGTGGCAAACTGTACTGATTTTAGAGTTGCTGCCTGTAGCTGCCTTCTCTGCTTTCATCTACAGGAAGGTGATACAGAGCCTAGGGATGGAAACATGTCCTGCCCATCTTCCCCCTCCTAGAAATGAATGCACAAAGTCTGGGTTGCTTCTTAGTTCTGTGGCATCATCCCAGTAATGCCAGTCAGAGTGATGGCAGAGCTGGAGGGGATACACAGTTCTGCCTGTAGCTACAGCCATGCAGTCCCCAGGGAACTGCTGCCGCCAGAGCCGACAGATATTTCTACTTCCCACTGCCTTCTCACAACTTCTTGTGCTCAAGAGCCAGGCAGGGAGGGGAGGGCTTGTTGCAGAATGTATCTGTATTTATTTATTCATCCCAGGTGCTATTATAAAGAAAGGCTCAGGGACTTGGGGCTTTTTAGCCTAGAAAAGACTGAGGAGTGATCTTATAGATGCTTGGAAACACTTAAAGGATGGGTGTCAGGAGGATGGGGCCAAACTCTGCTTTGAATCTGTTGGCTGTTGAAAATCTGTAGATGCTGAAGCAGGTCTGTCTGTATGGAGAGTGCACAGCCTGGTCCAGTGCTCCAGCACCCTCAAAGCAAGGAATTTTCTCCTTATATTCAAATGAAACCTCCTGGCTTCTACTTTGTACCCACTGCCCCTTGATCAATCACCAGCTACCACTCAAAAGAGCACAGCCCCATCCTCATGATCTCCACCCTTTAGATAGTTATACACATTGATAAGATCTCCTCTCTTCTCCAGGACAAATAGCCCCAGGTCTTCTTGTAAAAGGGATGCTCCAATCCCCTTATCATCCTTGTCGCCTCCCATCAACCAGTACCCCCAGGTCCCTCTCTGCCTGGCCACTCTCCAGCCACTCTGATCCCAGCCTGTAGCACTGCATGGTGTTGCTGTGGCCAATGTGTAGAACCCAGCACTTGGATGTGTTCAATCTCATGTCCTTGGACTCTGCCCATTTTTCCAGCCTCTCTGACCCTCTAATGCTTGACAATGATGTGTCCAGGAAGAGTTCTCTCAATAAAAGAAAAATGCTTCAGAGATGAATCTTGACCAGACTCCTGTTTTACAGAGAAACATAGGGACATTTTTAAACAGCTGGAAGACTTTTAAAATTCATTACTGAAGTTCTAGCTGAACAGCTGAATTGCAATTCTGTACCTTGTTTTGTACCTTCTAGGTAAAACTACTGTGATTGTTTCTACTAATGGGTGACCATGGGGGCTACCCAGACACTACTGCTTGTCCAGCATATGGATAAACTGTCACCTTTAATTAAAGAAATAGCCCAATTTAGTGTGTGTGTGTGTTATACTGTTTCCTTATGCAATATAATCTTGATACCCTTTGTAAGCCCTGCTTTTCCTCTTCATAGCTCAGTTGTGATTCTCTAGCCTTCCCTGTGTTACTTCAAAAAAGTGGTGGTCAGTCAGGATGATACAGCTGGTAACCACAAGGAAAAAGCTTCTTCTATCTTTAAGCCATGCTTTCAGCTACTCTCTGTGTTGTACTTGCTAAAATGGAATATGCCTTTTGTGGAGCATGTGAATATTTCTTCCCTTTTGGACACAAAACATTGCTTTAACCATACCATGTATGAGTGATGTTGTAGTGCTTGCAGTGCTTTGACTTTTAATGGACTAGAAAGGCTAAAGATCTCTCTTGTAGAATGAGCCCTTGGTGCCTCTGAGCAGGTATGGTGATTTTGGATGAGGAAACTGAGGCAGGCATTGCTTAAGGTCACACAGCACAGTGGTAGAGAGTAGGGAGAAGACTCAGGGCTCTCACTTTACACTCAGGTCACATCTGTCTTCAAACGAAGACAAGACAGGAACTAGTGCTTTTTATGGTTTTTTACCAGTAGTATTTATTTTCAGGGGAGTAAAAAGTCACAGGTTCAAACTGACAATGGAAGCAATGTCACCATTTCTTCACCTTTTATCTGCATTGGCTGGTATGAAATTTTATACACTGAGAGTTATCCCTGCTGGAAATCAGGCTCTGGGTGAGCTGAAGAAATGACATTACTTTGTCAGACACTACAGATTAAGTAATGTTGCTTCAGCAGTGAAAATATCTTTGGACTATGGGAAACTACTTTAAAGCCCAGAGGTGCTGCCAAAGGAAAAATAATAATTTTTTTCTGTGGCCTTCATCCTTTTACTTTCTCCAGTAGTACACTCCTCTTGCAGTACTATCTATTAATGTGAAGGATCCTTTCCTGATACTCAGTGGAGCTCATTTCCCAAACCCCATAAAAATAGATTGCTCATATGATTCCATTAACTGCCATATTTCCAAAAGCAATTTTAATTCACCTCTAGCCCTCTGTGGTGCTTTTTACTTGTGCCCAGAGGCAGGCTTGGTTGGTTTTGTTTTGTTTGGGGTTTTGTTTTGTTTTTGCAAGGATGATAAGAGAGGACCTGGATGAGTTGCAAGCATTTTCCTGCAGAGATCACTCATGTTCATTAGGCAAGACAAGAAATGGGTAAAAAAATTCTGCAGATCACACTAGTCTTGCTGCTGTAAAAATCCATGTCACATATGCTGCTGAGGAGAAGAGGGAGCTGTAGAGAGGAGAGAGCAGCTTGCAAGAGTCTGACAAAGAGCTGGAAATTGCTATTGCCTCTTAGTCCTATGGCATGCCTCGTGCCTCCAGTGCCCTCCTGGTCTGGAAACAGCAGAAGAAACAACTGAAGTACAATGATGGCCCTGCAACTTTGTTGATACTTAAATATCTTCATTGATGATCTGGATGAGGGGATTGAGTCAGTCATCAGCAAATTTGCAGATGACACCAATTTGGGAGCAGATGTTGATCAGTTAGAGGGTTGAAGGGCTCTGCAGAGGAACCTTGACTGACTGGACAGATGGGCGGAGTCCAAGGGGATGGCATTCAACAAGTCCAAGTGCCGGGTGCTGCACTTTGGCCACAACAACCCCATGCAGAGCTACAGGCTGGGGTCGGAGTGGCTGGAGAGCTGCCAAACAGAGGGGGACCTGGGGGTGCTGATCGACAGCTGCCTAAACAAGAGCCAGCAGTGTGCCCAGGTGGCCAAGAAGGCCAACGGCATGTGTGGTCTGATTCCACACAGTGAAGCATGCCTCCAGTCAACCACA